>JANVCC010000018.1:43849323-44272590 GCA_025345505.1 Todiramphus chloris collaris | reverse complement strand
TTACCCAGATTGATGGCTAAGAATGTAATGTGACATGAATTCTCCATAGAGGAAATGTATGTGGCTTTTATAGAACACAGTAATCAAATTCTAGTTAAACATTACTAAGAATGTCTTGCCTATAGTCTCACTATTTAAATCTGTCAATTATTGTGTCTCATATTACCTCAACATCACAATTGTACTTATGAACTGACAGAGGTTTGCAATCAATGGTAAAATTAATATTATTTTTTGAAGTGCAGAATAAGATGTTAATTCAGCCAGAACCAGAAGTATATAGAGTGAGGGTGCCTATGGGCTGGTACTTCAAAGCAGAGCTTCAAATACAAGTGAGAGAAGTGTCTCTAAATGGGAAGTGACATATCCATTAGCTAAAGTTCCTGGACAGTCAAAAATGAGAGACCCATATACTACATCTGCAGTAACTGTGTAAACAGCTATCAGAACAACTGAAACATTTTAATAGCTTGTGACAGGTGAAGGCAGAAGAACAGACATTGGGGCAGGTGTGGGGTAAGAAAACAGTCATCTTAAATTCCATAAAATAAAACCTACTTTCCTCTAAAAGCAGAGAGAACTCTCTATTCTGCAAAGACAGGACTTTTATAGAAATCATCACTGGGTGAGGAAGTTGCCATCTAGTATGACTGTTGAGCAGCCCGAACACCATGCACATATGCATCAGCCCTGGTCCTCAAACTGAGAAAACATCTGACAGTAGTTTAATATTTTCTGAAAGAATTCAGCACTGGGAGTTTAATACAAATGTCCCAATGGCAAAGAATTGTCAAATCACAGCACAGCAACTAGTTTATGTGCTTAAATTAGGTCACTCACTCTGGTTTTGGTTCACTATGTAGGCAACAGAGATTATTCTAAGCCCACCATCAGGTTCTGCCTCTTGACTGTTAAAAGGAACCTGTTGATGAAGGTGGTTAATGTGGTAAGTGCCATCTTTATATCCATAACTTAAAAAAATCTTTATAAACTCTGGAATTATTCAAACACCAATTTAAGGTACATGTAGTATGAATTATTCAATCCAGTACAGAAAAGGGAAGCCTTAGCATTAAGCAGATACTTAAACACCTCTATATATTAAGACCTCATAGAAGACTTGAAAGTTTTGGATTGATTGTGTCTCTAAAACCTGATTACTAGATTTTTTTTTTTAAATCATGCTTGTTTTTTGTTATATGAGTACATACTACCAGCTATGACATCAATTTGTCCTTTGAATGAAACAAATGTTCTAAAATGATTATTTCTAAAACAATGTTGTTGAGGATTTTAACTTTCTATAGTATTTTGCTATAATTTCAAAAGTTCACAACTGAAATTAGCCTTGTTTCTTCTACTTCACTGAATACATAGCTTTAAAAAAATTAATGGATTTTACAGTATAGTGTTATTATGATACAAAGAAAAAATACTAATCTGACTAAACTGGTAATTTTTGAGGTAATTTTATACAGAACATAATTATAATTATTTTTATTGATAATTAAAAATTATAATTATATTTGAAGTTACCATAAAAATCTATGAGTTATAAGTCAACAACAAATAATGTTGCAGTCATCCGGCTAGCATATCAGTAAACTAGTTTCATTATAGCACCATCAACTGCAAAACCCTTAATAAGTTCAATACAGACAATATAGTTTATTTGCCAATGGCACAAATGAGATTATATAGCTGTCTTTTTTTAATGCAGAGGACAATTTTTTTTTCCAGTTTGATGTATAAGTAAATTTTATTTTACAGTTTCCAAGTTTTCTATGCACAAGTTCAAGAGAACTAAATGTTATTAAATTAGCTCTAACACTGTTAATGTGAGCAGAATACAGGAAAAGGCTATTATCTATTTATTAATCTTGAGTTACATAGTCACAAGATAATAGAAACAGAGTTTATGTTTTGAATCAGATAATGGATACAGCACTAAAGTTATGATGGGACATTTGCCTATGAATATATGTAGGTATTAATGTATTAAAAGTTACCCGTCTGCAGTATGCACACTACAATAGTTTTTATGGTAAGAATAATGCACTTATTCATATTTGATGGTACAATACCAGCTGAAACAGAAAACGTAAATGTTCTTGAAAAAAATATACACAAGCACAGCACTAGAGAAGATTTAGTACTTAACAGATGGCTACTTCTGCAGAGATGCTTTAACAGATGGTTGGCATGAAGGTCTGGAAAAAAAAATTTTACTAGAGTTTGGAAGTTATATTCTTACCAAACAAGACATCTCCTCTATTCCCATGAAGCTAATATATGGTATTATGCTATTGCAAGGAAATAATATGAGGTTTTATCTATTACTGGCAACAAAATTTAGCACTTTCTAAAACCCAGTGACAGAAATGGAAAAAAAAAAAACCCAACAAACCACCATATAGTTTTGTTACCAATTACTGTTGTTTGGTTTGTTTTCTCATGAAGTGAAAGCAAATGTGCCCATGCATCAGCTTGAGAGCAAACTTTTTCACCTATCATTTGTATATCCTCATGACTATGAAATGCGCATGGTACTCTGACTGTGTGTATCAACTCAAAAGAAATGCCACAATGATTTGGGTAACTCCATTGTTGAAGTTGTTCCAAAATTGGGAAGCACAGTATAATCCCCTAAGATCCATGAAGATTTCATGGCTTGAGAGCGTTAGATCTTTTGTCAATTCTGCCACCCTCACACAGACAAAAATAATTTCAAAATGTGAAGTAAACCACAGAATTTAAACACAAACCCATAAAATTTAAACATTAAATTTTTACATTTTATGGTTTAAATAATTTTCCATTAATCCAAAAGAAGGAAACAACAACAACAACCACCAGTTTTCCACCAGGAAAAATTCACTCAGTAACATTTAATAGAAAAAATTCCTGTTGAATCTTGCTCTACACTTGCAAAAGTCACCAGGTTGTGAACAGAGAGATGATCTGGCTCCAGCACAGCTAAATGTGACACATCTTGCCAGGGAGAGAAATCTGTAAAGCAAATGGAAGACTTTTATCAGAAATAAAAAGTGCCTATAGGAAGAATGAGCTTTAGTCTAATTTATGCCATAGGTAGTACAATTAAACTTCAGTTATATATTCGAGGTGTCAATTTTTTAAACTTTAACTCAAAGACAGTTACTTGCTGATTTTGTTTCTTAGTTATGTCCATGAACAAAGCAATGCTACCTTTCACTACAAGAATAACATATATATTATTTTTTATTCCTAACAATCAGACTTTGAACATACTTTTGTATATGTCATAAACTTTTAGTAGTTTTCAGACACTTTACCTCATTCTTTAGTGAAATGGAAAATTTATCAGTGCAAGAAGGCTCTGAGCAACCTGATGTTGGAATGTGTAATGTGTTTCCGTTTATTGCAGGCAGGGTGGACTAGGTGATCTTTAAAGGTCCCTTCAAATTCAAACCATCCTATGATTTACAGTACAAAGATCTAGGTGAACTCACATAGTTCAATACTAGATTAAATTACTCATCTCAAATAATGGGGAAGGACTCTTTTTTCAGGGAGTGTTGTGATAGGATGAGGGGTAATGGTTTTAAACTGAAAAAGGGTAGATTTAGGTTAGATATTAGGAAGAAATTCTTCACTGTGAATGTAGTGAGACACTGGAACAGGTTGTCCAGAGAGTATGTGGATGCCTCATTCCTGGAAGTGTTCAAGGATGGGGCTTTGAGCAACATTTAGTGGAAGATGTCCCTATCCATGGCCAGGGATGTTGGAACTAAATGGTCTTTAAAGTTCTTTCCAGCCAAAACCATTCTATGATTTTATGATTAATTTTAATAAGTTCTCTCCAAGATTCAATATAAACAAAGATACAGGCTATGATAGTGACAAACATAATGATGTTATTGATTATTTTAATTTACAGAAGACTTTAAACAAGAGGGCTTTAACCAATTATTGACATTTACCTCATAAAAGTTAATTATCATTAATAACAATTACAGGAAAAATTATATTTACTATTAATTATATATATTAATTATAATAATAATTAATTTATATATATATTTTCACATGTTGCACAGAAACCAACAGTTTTAGTCTTTTCAGAAATTAAAATATTATGTTGGTATTAAATAGTATACTTAGCCTTTGTACATTATGATTATTTAGTGAAAATGAAAGATCTGACTGTTTCTCTTATGAAATCATGCAGAAGCTGTTCTTAATCTTGTACAGTAATAAATATCATTCAATTATGAAAATATTCACAAAGGTCTCCAAACTAGTGATCAGTACTGTCCCATTTTAAACCAAATATTTTAGGCAGGTAGGATGAATTGAGCTCTGAGGGTATACCCATCATTTTCTTTTTATTATAGAGGAATCATAGATGCTCACTTAGATCAGATATGATGAGAGTGAAAGGGTGTCAAGATTTAGGGTCAGGGCAGTCCGCTAGGCCTATAACAGATGCTCTCTGTTAAGCCCCCTCCCTCCCCAAAGGGGAAGAGAAAGGAAATAAGGGAGAGACACTTAACAATTAGAAAAGGAAACTAGAACAGGTTTAATGAAAATGAAAATAATAATAATAAAATGGAATATATACAAATATATACAAAACCAATATCAAACCCAAGTCCCCCTGATGGCAATTATGTCACCAACACTACTGATGCTGTGGAGCAGGCACTGGGGATATCCCAGGCTGGACTCAGCAGCAGATAGGAACAGAATTCAGGAGCTGGATTCTGGAATTGGATTCAGGAACACAGGGATCAGTATCAAAGGCAGAACTGACAGAGTCCTCCTTGGATGTCAGCCACTGAAGAAGAGGAGAGCTTGACCCACGTAATGCTTTATACCACATATGACATAAATGGGATGGAATACCTTGTTGATCAGTTTAGAGTCACCTGTCCTGTCTGCTCCTCCCCACAGATGCAGCCTTTCACTTTTTGCATCCCCCAACGTGCTACAGAAGATCCAGCAGTAGCCTTGGTCTGCACACCAATCCTTGGTACTAACTCTAAACATGGGGTGTTATCACTGCTAGAAGCAGACACTGTCTGCAAAAACCTGCTGCTAACTTCAGATAGTGCAGTTAGTTAGAAGAGACTGAGCTGAAAAGCAAAATAACTGAGCAGAATTGTTCTGTTCTTACTCAAACCAGGACAAAGGGACAGGAGACATACAAAATGTGAACAGGATGAAGACACAATGGCAGAAAACTGGTTTTATAGAGGTTTGAAAGAACTGCAAGAGCTAAGAACATTGCCTTTCTGCATAAAAGGATATCTGCATGCTGGAAACCAAAAACTGAATTCATAGAATCACACAAAACACAAAACCACAAAAAAATCCTGCCACAAAACTGTGATGTTTAAGAATCTCAAAGTTGTTTACCACCATGTCCAAAAAATGCTAGCATCCAGAGAAATACCAGACTTTTAAATTACAATTCCCAGACCTAATTCCCCAGCATACTTATTTCCAATGAGTGATGATGTATTCCACCATCAACGCAAAAAAAATTTGCACATAATTATGCTTATATTTCGAATATCAGTACTTCTGCTGACTTAATATTTAAGCTTGTGCTAAAGAGTTTTCACAGAATCACAGAATCACTCAGGTTGGAAAAGACCCTTGGGATCATCGTGTCCAACCATTAGCCCTACTCTACAAGTTCACCCCTAGACCATATCCCATCTAAGCAATGTTTAAACACATCCAGGGATGGTGACTCAACTACCTCCCTGGGCAGCCCATTCCAATATTTCACTACCCTTTCTATGAAGAATTTTTTCCTAATGTCTAGTCTAAAACTACCTTGTTTCAGCTTTAGGCTATTCCCTCTGGTTCTATCCCTAATTACCTGAGAGAAGAGACCAGCACCAGCACCTCTGCAATGTCCTTTCAGGTAGTTGTAGAGAGTGATGAGGTCTCCCCTCAGACTCCTCTTCCTCAAACTAAACAGGCCCAGCTCCTTCAAATCATCCTCATATGATCTATTCTCCAATTCCTTTACCAGCTTCATTTTCCTCCTCTGCACCCGCTCCAGCACCTCAATATCTGTCTTGTACTGAGGTGCCCAAAACTAGACACAGTACTTGAGGCGAGGCCTCACCAGTGCTGGGTACAGGGGGACAATCACCTCCCTGCTTCTGCTGGTCACCCTATTTCTACCACAGGCCAGGATGCCATTGGCCTTCTTTGCCATTTGGGCACACTGCTGGCTCATATTCATTTGCTTGTCTATTATAACCCCCAGATCCCTCTCCACCAGACAGCTCTCCAGCCACACTTCCCCAAGCCTGTAGCTTTCCATGGGGTTGCTGTGGCCCAAGTGCAGGACCTGGCACTTGGCCTTGTTGAAATTCATACTATTTAGCAGTGGCCCAGTGATCCAGTCTATCTAAGTCTCTCTGGAGAGCCTCTCTATCCTCATGCAGATCAACACACCTGCCTAACTTGGTGTCATCTGTGAATTTACTGATGGTAGACTCTATGTCCTCATCAAGATCATCAATAAAGATGTTAAATAGAAATGGCCCCAGCACTGAGCCCCGAGGAACACCACTTGTGACCTGCTGCCAGCTGGATTTAGTACCATTGGCCACTACTCTCTGGGCCCGTCCATCTAGCCAGTACTTGATCCAGCAGATCGTATTCTCATCCAGGTCATGAGCAGCCAGTTTTTCCATTAGAAATCTATGGGGAACAGTGTCAAAAGCCTTCTGGAAGTCCAGGTAGACCACATCCACAGCCTTTCCCTTGTCCAATAGTCAGGTCATCTTGTCATAGAAGGAGATCAGGTTCATCAGGCAAGATCTGCCTTTCCTAAACCCATGCTGACTTCCCCTCATCAGCTGGTTGCCCTCTATATGATGATCTGCTCCATGACCTTCCCTGGTACTGAGGGCAGACTGACAGGTCTATAGTTACTTGGATCCTCCTTTCTCCCTTTCTTGTAGATGGGCGTCACATTTACTAACCTCCAGTCCATTGGGACCTCCTGGGCTAACTGGGGTTAGCCAGGACTTCAGATAAATAATGGAAAGTGGCTTGGGAAGCACATCCGCCAGCTCTTTCAGCACCCTTGTGCGTAACCCATCCAGTCCCGTAGATTTGTGTGCATCCAAGTGGTGTAGAAGGTCCCTGACCACCTCCTCTTTAATCTTGATAACCTCATTCTGCTTTCCGTCCCTGTCACCCAGCTTACGAGGCTGGATGTCCAGGGTATAGCTTGTTCCACTACTGAAGGTTGAGGCAAAGTAGCTGTTAAGCACCTCAACCGTCTCCTCATCCTTTGTTACTAAGTTTCCCTCTGCATCCAATAAATGATGGAGATTTTCCCTAATTCTCCTTTTGTTGTTGATGTATTTATAGAAACATTTTTTATTATCCTTAACAGCCTTAGCAAGGTTAAGCTCAAGCTGTGCTTTGACCCTCCTAATCTTCTCCCTGCATTTCTTCACAACATCTTTATAGTCTACATAAGAGACCTGTCCTCTCTTCCAAAGGTCATAGACTCTCCTTTTGTTTTTGAGGTCTAACCAGAGGTCCCTATCTATCCAGGCCAGTCTCTTTCCCCGCCTGCTTGTTTTTCGGCAGGTAGGGACAGCCTGCTCCTCCGCCTCTAAGACTACTCTCTTGAAGTATGTCCAGCCTTGCTGGACTCCTATATCCTTCAGTACAGCCTCCCAAGGGACTTTGTCAATCAGTCTCCTGAACAAGTCAAAGTCGGTAGTTTTGCTAACCCCTCTCTTTGTTTCCCTAAGGATTGAAAACTCAATCATCTCATGATCACTATGCCCTAGATGGCCTCCAACCTTTACTTCCCCCACAAGTTCTTCCCTGTTCACAAGGAGCAGGTCCAGAAGTCCACCTTTCCTGGTTGGCTCATTTACCTGCTGCATGAAAAAGTTGTCCTCCACACATTCCAGGATCCTCTTGGATTGTTCTCTCTCTGCTGTGTTGTATTCCCAGCAGACATCTGGGAGGTTAAAGTCCCCAACAAGCACAACAGCAAGTGACTGTGAGATTTCTCTCAGCTGCTTATAGAAAGCTTCGTCCACCTCACTGCTCTGATTGGGGGGGTCTGTAGCAGACTCCCACAATTGTATCAGCTTTATTAGCCCTTAACCCAAATAGACTCAACCCCATCTTCACTGTACTTGATTTCTGATGTCTCATGACATTCTTTAACATATAGGGACATTCCACCACCCTTCCTTCCCTGTCTGTCCCTCCTAAAGAGCTTGTAGCCTTCAATTATGGCACTCCAGTTATGTGTGGCATCCCACCACGTTTCTGTGATGGCCACTATGTCATAGTTTTCTTGGAGCATCATGGCTTCAAGCTCCTCCTGTTTGTTGCTCATACTTCGTGCATTGGTATAAAAGCACTTCAGCTGGGCTGGCTGAATCACCCTCTTATGCAGCTCCCCTTTGACTCCTATGGGGTGGGGTGTCCCAGTGCATCGTCACTGGCTTTCCCCAGAGTACCAAATATAGAGCCCTTATTTGGATTCCATTCCTTAGACCCTGATGTTCTGCCCCATTGTTCATCACAAGCAGTCAAAAAAGTGAGATTACTGACCACCTCCCCCTTCAAATCTAGTTTAATCCCCTATCAGTGAGCCCTGCCAACTCCTGCCCCAGAATCCTTTTCCCCTTCTGGGACAAGTGCATCCCATTAGGTGCTTGCAGCTCCAATGCCTTGTATACTAGGCCATGATCATAAAAACCAAAGTCCTGTTAGTGACACCAGTCCTGGACTCATGAACTGACCTGTTGGCTCTTCCTATATATTCCCTCTTCCATAGATGATGTCAGAGGGATGGAGGAGAACACAACTTGAGCTCCTGATCCCTTCACCAGCTGTCCCAAGGCCCTGAAGTCTCTTTTAATTGATTGCAAGCCTCTTATTGTTAAGTTGTCACTTTGCACCTGAAAGATAGTGCATCCATTTAAAAGTCTTTATTCCAATCAGAAGAGATACTCTTTGATACTGTAACTTTCTGAGTTGTAAAGTCAAAGAATGTTTTTAGCTTGTTATACAAATACATGAGAAAATATATCAACAGTCTTTCCTCTGTGATGATCATTCATGCATGTTGAATCATAAATGTTTCACTCAACTTCTAGCACAGATTCTCCTTCAGCATATGACTTCTACACTGGTATTTTATCATCTTTGGCAATAGCAATGGTATTAATTATAAAGCATCTCTTTGCTGAGGTACTGAACATCATATATAATTATTAAAATAATTGCAGTATAACAGAAACATAATATAAATAAAATTTACTATTACTTTTTTCACTGAAAAATATTATGTAGTAGTAGACTATAATGTATTTTTTTATGATTAAAACCAACCACTAATACTTCTCAAAGTTTTTTCATGTGATGAAGTCAAAGTGACTCATGGGCTATGAATTAAGTTTTACACAAGTCTCAAAGCTGCATTTGGCATAGTAAAAGAACTAATCCTTCTGTTTGTTTGGTTTTTTAATCAGGTTTATCAGGACTTGATTTGGGGTTTAACTGTTCTTGATATTGTCTACCATTGCAAACAAATGCATAGCTCTTCAGCTTTCCACCTGTCAGATGTGAGGAGGAGATTTTCCCTAATAATCAATCACATACATTATATGTCACTAGCTGTGACTCTACAAAGTAGAGTTTGGTCTTCTACCTTTGTAGCTTATTTATTTTTTCATAAATTAACAGAGAGCATCTGTTACAGGTCTAAGGGACTGCCCTGCCCCTAACGCATGACACTCATGTTTTATATGAAGATGTACATGTAAATATTTGATGAGGTATCAAGAAATTAAGCTAAAAGTTTTGTAGCATGGATCTTGGTGTTTGCAGAATGAGCTACACTTCTGGTTGTGTTCTGGTAATAGTTCTTCACAGTTCTATGTCTCGTGTTTCAGTGTTGTTGAAAACCCACAATTTCTAAATGGATAGGAAAAAAGGAATTGCTTCTCAAACACTCTGTCTATTCCCTTCTCAAGAGAGAGTGGAATTAAGAAAACTAATGCATCTGTTTGATAAGAGCTTTGCTTTTGCTTCATTCTGCTGAGGCATAAAGGATGCTTGTGCAATATCCTACAGTAAACAGTTTTAATATTTTGAAACACCACTCATCTACCAAATTTCAATAGCTCTACAGATGTTTGTTACAAGAAGGATGCCAATATAACAATCTCATAAAAGTTACCTTTGAGATGACTGTCATAGAACATAAATGAATCATGAAGAAATTAGCATCCTGCAAGCCAAATTTTGCATTTGAAAGGTAAATTGTGAATTACTTAAAATAGTATTGTATTTGACAACTGACTTTCTTCGTGCCTTTTCCAAGTAACTTTGTTATGTTTGTGAAAGTGAAAAAAGTTACACAATGCAAAACAAAAAAAAATTTTAAAAGTGTTTTTCAAACATTGTATTTAAAGGTAAAAATGCAAGTATGGTAATCATGATGCTCAGACAAATCACAATCACTCTGTAACAGAACACACATTCTCCTTCCAGTGAAAAAAAGTAATTGCCAATGTTGGCATCTGCACCTTGGTCTTATGTTATGCTCAAGGATCATGCTTGTTATCCTTTCATTCCCTTCTGCTTGACAAAGTAGTAATTCAATTTTACACCTTCACCTTTCTGTCACCAAACTCCAAGAGTAAAACACCAGCTCCCATCCCTGGCAACCTTAGCAAGTATCCTCTCTCGCCAGCCCTGGTACATGCAAATAGATCAGCTGCAACTGCCTGTACACCTGAGCTGCACTCAGACAATTGGATTGGTAATGGTCTGTGTGAAGAACACCACCCCACATTTTGGAAAAGTTCATGTACTAACGTAAGTAGTAGTTCACGTAGTTCACACAGTTGATGGTAATTATAGCACAAACTAGGAACTTACTTCCTGAAAAATTAAAAATATAAAATATTTCCTCTTGTTCTTAACCTGTCTAAATTTAGTCAGAGCATGGACATAATACCAATCGATTCAAACATTTTATAGCCTGACAATCAAACTCTTTCAGACGGAACAATGGATAGCATTGCCATTGGTACTGTGCTATATGCATAGTCTTCCCATCCCTCAACCCTCAGCTTCATTTTGCTCACCTTTATGCGTTTAACTGAAAAATGTGAATTAAGAGCCTTTTTGTGATGTTTCTCTCTTAACCCACAAAAATAGATGTCTATGCATCTGAGAGAGTTACATGCAGTTGTCAGAGGCAAATGGCTTCTCCGTGAATTATTTCTGAAGTTGCAATACTGACAAAAATTTATTAATTTCATTAACTAAACCTCAACTTAAAAATATACAGTTTTTCAATGGAAAAGCACCGCTCCCCTTCCAGTTTCTGTTTCTTTGTTCAGAAAACATTTCATGACATTCTTGAAGAAAATGAGAGGGAGGCATATCTAGAGTGCATGTCTATTGATTTGTCCTCATAGTCTCATGTTTAAATATTAATTTTATGGCCTTAAATCTATTTGCTCCAAAGTTTTCTTTGTTGCATTCTTTATTTACCATTGAACTGAAGGGGGTAAACTAAATATTTTCCAAATTAAAAATGAATAATTGAATTTACC
Source organism: Todiramphus chloris collaris (assembly GCA_025345505.1). Lineage (NCBI taxonomy): Eukaryota > Metazoa > Chordata > Aves > Coraciiformes > Alcedinidae > Todiramphus > Todiramphus chloris. Next base: position 44,260,972 of record JANVCC010000018.1, on the reverse strand, counting down.
TTCAGCTCCAGGTCTGCCAGTCATGTGCTTTCCAGCTATGCTACACTTCTATTTATCTTTCACATACATACTTCTTTTCATTAACAAGGTCTGGCAAAACATGTACAACTCCCAGTGAATGCAATCGTGCAGAGCCATTGTTCAGTCAACAATAAGGGCAAGGAAGCATGAAGTAGAAGGAAGAGGCTAGAGCAATGGGAGACTTTTTATCAGTAACCAAATTTAAAATAAAATTTCCCTAGAAGCAAAAGGTAAAATTTAAAGTAGCAGAGGCCTTCCTTTTCTCCCTAGAAGTCTCCTGACTCTCTGCTGAATCACCTTGATCATAACTCTTCTCCTTTAACTCTTCCTGTTGAGCCCTAGTATGTCTGAGGTTACTCAGTCTCATCACAACTGCTTTACACAGCAACTGCACTACAAAACTAATTTCCCCTCCCCACTTGGAGTTTCAACTTTCAAAGTCTGTTACAGGTATTAGAAAACATTGCTTCCTTTTATGTCACCTGATATATAAATGACTTAGGATTTTCCAAGGGAGTTTTGTTTTCTGTCCTGTTACACATATTTAAAAATCTCATCTTTTTTACAACCTTATCAGTATAGGCAAACATGCACTGAATGTCCATGCTTACAACTATACTTATAGATATAATGTAATGCTTACCCATATTCCTGCTAAAGCACGTACAGAGCATGGTGTGAAATTGAACCCGATTAGCAGAAACTTGATTCTGACAATTAAAGACAAATTATCTAAGGATTGTTTGTTAATGACAACAAAGCACAGGTTTCAACTCAAATAGAAAGATTACTATCATAAAGGTATAAATATCTATTCAATGCCTGAATAAAATGGGATATAATTAATTTTACCAGTATAAGAATAAAAACATGCAACTGTAGTAAGAGTTTAATTGCAGTGCTAGAATTCTGGTAGACTGTGACACTTGTACAAAGAAAGAGATTTTCATCCAATACTTTGAATATTCTTAACTTTTTGTTTTGTTTAGGTTAGGGCAGGCTATGATATAATAAAACTGAATGTGTCTAATTTAAAATGTGTCTTTCTGCAAGAGAGAAAATATTGTTCTTAATTTTGACCTATTCTGATGTCAAAGGATATCAATATTACTAAAATAATCAAAGAAACTTTTTTTATGAATTATTCAACTGGCTGTGCACATTGCCAGTGCTCATCACTGTAACACGTAGTCCAACAACAACTTATGTTTTAAGCCCACATTTTAATTATAATTTCACTTTAAAAAATTCTTCTTAAAGGTTTAGGTTACTTATATTCAGTGGAAATAGTCCTTAAAAATGTTTGTATCACTGTATGATTACTACTATAGAATAAGACTTTCTATGTATGGGCACAAGTGCTAAATAGTCTAAATAAAGTAGTTACAAAACAAACAAACAAACAAACAAACAAAAAACAAACAAGAAAATTAAAACCAAACCAACAACAACAACAAAACAAACAAAAATCAACCAAGCAAACAAAAAAAAAACCAAACCGGAACTTGTGTAATTGAAAAAGACCTTTAAACTGATTGTAACAGACAGAACAGTTGTTCTGCTTGGTGCTTCAGGACTCATCTGGCTTGGTGGCACTGGCATTGCTCCTACAGTTCCACAGCTCTGGAACAAGCAATAACAAGCAACCCAAATACTAAACACTGACTGCAAGTGAAATCAAGCTGTCCAAGCCATGCATTAATTTGCAGTATGTAAGACAGTAAGTACTATAAGATCCCAAGCATACATTGAGACAATCAGCTCTGTAAATGTCAGTTTAATTTACTTCTTCATTTCACTATTTTTCCTGTATCTTCACATTTGAATCCATATTATATGCATGTATTCATGGGGTTTTTTTTCCATATAAAACACTTCAAACATTCAGTCTCATGAGAAAAATCTATCTCAAGAGATTTCAAGGCCAAATTAATGGTAATTAATTGGTAATTAGTAGCAAGGTGGGAGTTGGTCTCTTCTCCCAGGTAACAAGCAATACGACCAGAAGAAATGGCCTCAATTTGTGCCAAGGGAGATTCAGATTGGCTATTAGGAAAATTTTCTTCACAAAAATGGTTGTGAAGTACTGGAATAGGCTGCCCAGGGAAGTGATGGATTCACTATCCCTGAAGGTATTTAAAAGATGTGTAGATGTGGCACCCAGAGACATGGTTTAGGGGTGATCTGGCAGTGCTGGGTTAATGGTTGGACTTAAAGGTCTTTTCCAACCTAAACAGTTTTATGAAAATTTCTACAGAAGTTAAAATGCTTATACTTTTTATATATGCACATATTGTACTACATCATTAGAGAAACCTAGCATAACCATACGAGTGCTGTATAGCAGCACTGCATAGCAGCACCCTGCATAGAAGGTTTATGTAGTGATCTTACCCATCCACATCAGAAAGTGTCATGCCAACAGAAGTAACAGTATCTTCATAAAATCTGTATAAGCTGTACTAGCCAACAATGCTTGATGCAGAATATCTACATTTTCCTACCAGTCAAACAGCCACCGATAAAACTAATTTAATTAATTAATTTTTACTCCACAGAATAGTTTGCTTGACAGCTACTGATTTTTCAGTACATATGTCCATAGAGATCAATGGAATCGTTGTGCCATGTTAGTATTGCCAACAGTTCACTGCACTTTTCTATATGTCTTCCACATCTGTAATGTATTTGAGACAGCCTATTCCAAACAAGATGCAGCAGTATTTTCTTCCCTTCTGGATCTGGAGTATTGTCTGTTCTCATTTAAACCCAGACTCATCCTGAATGACCTGTGTTGGGTGCAGTGGAAGCTGGGGACTCCTCATATTTCTCAGGGCAGTCAGGGCACTTCTCACCACCCCAGTGAGGTGCAGAGTAGGTGGGGGATGCTGTTGGCAGCCCCAGACACAGGCTTCACATGCCACCCTGAGGACAATAGGACAGTAGGGCAGGGCTGTGGGGAACTGGAGACCAGCCTTGATGTGTCATTGCTGGGCAGGGACTGATGGCCATGAGGGGCCTGAAACAGGGCAGTGAGCATTCTGGGAGGAGCCCTGAGAATGTGAGCAGGGCCAGCAAAAATTAGCAGTACCCTTAGGGCCTTGACCACATCTCAATGCTGGACACTGTTTGTTGTACAAAATTGCAGACAAACTGAAGTATCCAGCCAGTTACAGCAGCTCTATCTTTTGGCTTTGTAGGTGGTATAGACAGAACTTATAGCTGTATATTTTCTCTTATATAATAGCTGTATTCAAATATAGTTTAAATGAGGGATTCTCCATGGGAAACAAATGCCTGTCACTATATGTTCAGATCTACTATTAAATTATTGCAGTACCAACATATTCCTACTGGTAAGGAATTTTTTAGACGTAAAGTAATTTTTTTTTAATACTCAAAACAACCTTTTGCAGGAAAATTCAAGATTCCATGAAAAATTTCTCAGGGCTCACCCATCTGAGCCAGTTTTCCAACAGAAGAAAGTGAAAATGCAGGTAGTACAACCATTTTCCACATAATTCTCTGTATCATGAGGAGAAGGAAGAATTCCTCCTTTTTGAATTCACACAGTCATAATATCAACTTTTTTTCCCACTTAGATGCAGGAGAACATGTAGTGAAAAGACAGGATTATACAAATAAGATCACATTAACCATTTCACTATTTACTTTTTGGGCATACAAGTGTAGGATTTAATATTTCTTGCCTATAAATTGGGTTCATTTTCAGCTGAAGTTTTCTGCTTTCTCTTTCCCCAGTGCTTTGTCACTCCAGTTTTCATGCAATTTAAATGAGAGGTTCAAGGATTGATTTCTTCATTAGCTTATGCGAAAGATGTATTCATCACTCTACTTTGCTCATCACCAATTTACGAAGGGAACAAAACCAAGTAAATATGTACCTATCACTGAAAGTTAGTCATACCTATTTGAGGTTGAGTTGACTATTCTCATATACAGAGTTATAGCCAATGCTATTTGGGTATTTGTTTAACAGGAATTGCCTGCCTTTCCTGTACAATAGAATGATAAAGTTCTGTGGGCCAGTATTACACTCCTACAATACCTTTGGACATGGTTATTAGAATCATGTGTGGATTTAAGCTCCCCCATAAAAGGACCATTTATTCCCTAATGACCTCTCAAAATTTATGGGTAGTTTCAGTCCTAATTCTGGTACCTTCATGGGTCCTTTGAGAAAGGATACACTATGTCTCTGCTGCTAAGACTTCAAGACCTCCACAAGTATAAGCTAACTAGACCAAATCATTAAAAGTGGGGTTTTTTTAAATATAAATACATTTCCATTTGCTGGTTTATGCTAGTTCTTCTGTATCAGTTAAGGACTGTATTTTTCTCATCACTGCCTGACCATAATTAAGCTGGCACGTAGTAAGCCTAGACTGATTTGAAAGAAAAAAATGTTTCTCTAGCCAGTAGTTCTCTATAATGACAAGTGATAAAATTTTCCACCAGACTTCTATATTTTTTTAATATGAAGTATTTCCTTGTTATGAAGGAAATGAGATAAAAATTCCTGTCCATCCGTGCTGTCCTTCACATTTCTGATGCAGACAAGTGAAAACACAGATCTACTGCCTAAAGTAATCACTTCGAAACACACATGCTCATAAATCATTTTAGGAATGATTTTTCTTTCACTAAGGGATTACACAAACAGCAAAACTGTATTTTTGTGACAGCAGTTCCTGAAAAATATTAACGTACGTCAATCAAGTACAGTCTCAAATGCACAGTATAGGCTATCCATTTATTTCAGCAGTGTCAATGACCACAAAAAATTACATTAATTTATGCTATTTTAAAATAGAGTTTTCTGAGACAATGTAGAATAACCATCATAGAACTACATTAATTTGACCAAATGGAGTAAAAAAACACAGCTAGTAATAGAGTGAATAGACCTCCTCTGGGAATTTGTATATCTAGCCATGTGAAAAGTCCTGACTTACAGATATCACATGTATCTACTGTTCAATTTACATCTGATAGTAAAATGAAAATGATTAGGGGAGACAGGGAGCCCAACTGCCCTGCATGGTGTTAGTTTTGAAGGAAGGAGTAAGGCATGAATATCACAAAATATCTCAAGTTAGAATTGCCTGGATTGGTAAGAAAGGATACTACAAGGCTAGCTTTCCTGTCCTATTCCTCATCCCCTTCTTTCTCACTAAACCACTTCATCTCCACCACACCTATCCCCAGCTACCTTATTCTTAATACTATTGATTGTTTACTCCAAAATGCCCATCATTCAGGTATAAGGATGATTTGGGGAGCTGTTAAATATAAATAGGCACAGAAAGAATTTAAGAACATCTGGAGCCTTTTGCTTTTGCTGTAGCGAACTCTTCTTCAGACATATTTTAACATATTACCCTTCACTCCCAAGATAGGCCAACTTTATTTTCAAAATAGATCTCAAAACCTTCTGAATCAAGAAAAAATTGTCCAAAATACACTTGGGTTTCCAGAGGCAGAAAACCAAGACATGCTAAAGAAAGCGTATATACAGATAAGACTTTTTCCAAAGAATTAAAATCAGCATTCTAATAATAAAACATCACTTTTTGTCTGGTAGAGTCAAATTTATGGAACAATACAGGGCATTACATCTGTTTAACAGACAAAAACCTGCCAGTAACGACTAAGAAATAACTGATTTTGACTGACTTATCAGGGTCATCTAATTCAATGGTCAGGTGAGCATATGACTCAATATGAGTTATGCAAGGTCAAGAACAATCCAGTGGCATAATTAGAAACTGAACAGAGAGATGGCATGTCAGAGATATTGTTTTGGCAATTAACTGCATAATAATTGTTAAACAGCTTGTTGTAACCAAAGGCCTACAACGTTTCAAGGAACTCACATAAGTCTAAAATAATATTCAAGGATCACAAATTTTATTCTCCTTCTAATATTACACTTTTGAAATAAATTTCTTAGAGATAAATTCCTGATTTCTTTCTCTGTATATTCTCTAAGATCCCTTTTATTTCCTCACGGAATTAATGGAAAAGTACACATCCCTACTGTAATGAAATTAGCATCTTCCAAATGTAACATAGGCTAATTAACATGTCTCTCACTTTTAGGATATGTCATAGCTTCTAGCAATCAATTGAAGGAAAAAGGGAAGGAAACAAAAGAAATTTGAGAATAAAGTTGTGTAAAAACTACAAAATTTCTTTCTTATCAGCTTTATATAGAACCATAGAATCATTAAGTTTGGAAAAGACCTCTAAGATCATCAAGTCCAACCATCAATCCAACATTATCATGACCACTAAACCATGTCCTGAATTGCCACATCTAGATGTTTTTTGAACACCTCCAGGGATGGTCACTCCAACACTTCCCTGGACAGCCTGTTCCAATGTTCATCACTCTTCCAGTATAGAAATTTTTCCTAATACCCAATCGAAACCTCTCCTGGTGCAAATTAAACCCATTTCTTCTTGCATTGTATCTTATTCTACAGAAGAATGAGTTTCAGACACAGATGCAGTTAACCATTAGCTACAACTTCAGAACAGGATAATGGTCAGTGATTATACTGTTATCCAGGGCTTCCTTTAAAAAAAAAAAGTCATCGAACATGGTCGTTCTCCACACTTGCACTTGTCCTGGTTTGAACTAGAACAGAACTATTTCTACTCAGTGATTTTACTTTTCAGTTAAATCTCTTCTAACTAACTGCACTTTCTGAAGTTAACAGCATGTTTTCGCAGACAGTGTCTGCTTCTAGCAGTGATAATGCTTGATGTTTGGAGTTACTACCAAGGATTGCTACATGTAGAAAAGCTCTTGCTTATACTTGCTACTGTGCAGACCAAGGTCACTGCTAAATCTTATCTACCACATTGGGGGATGCAGAATGAAAAAGGCCAGACCTGGAGGGAGGAGTGGACCCTAAACCTTGATTGCAATACAATCACTGCAGCAGCAGGTTGGCTGCAGCTGTGGTTAATAGTCACTGTCACCAACAGGTAATTTCATTGCATTAGATAGTATGTGAAAGGGCACCCATGGAAAGAGAAACTTAATAAAGGAGAAACTTAAAACATAAACCCTAGCACAATGATTTGCAATGAACATCATTATGAGAAGAGAAGCAGAGCTCTATTGTGTTGTAAATATAATTAAATGCTTCCAGCTCATGTGAATCACTTGTTAATGGGACTATTGTACCATTGTAAATTACTGTAAAGTAACATTATCACATGCATCATCCAAGCCATTTTCTAACCATTTATAAAAATTAACTGTCATTGTGAAAAACAGTTTCCTGTGTATATACAGTCATAGACACAAAAAGTAGGAATTTCAATCACAGATCAATTCAGTTCAGATGTTTATTGTGTACCCTCTTGTCTCTACACCATTGTTGGAACTGAAATTATGTCCTAAAAGATGAACCAGAAATAAAACAATAGAGCAAACTAAAACAACAATGTGTAATAGCCTGAATTATTGAACCAAAAAGAAGGGTACTACACAGCTAGCTGTCTGTTTGAAACAGTCATGAAATTCCCAATTCTACTCAAATATTTGTAAGGAGGTAGAAACATGTGTGGATGGGTGGGGGACAAGGGAATTTGCACAGAAGTTAATTTTGTGCTTGTTTTTCATTCTGAATTAGTAAAGGAAGTGAATGAATGTTCATAATAATGTTATTATTCACGAAAGGCACATAAACCTGACCAACATCTGAGGTCCTCAAAGCAGGCCCTTCTCTTGGATCACCAGCTACTGGATTAAGGTTCTTGTGCTGTCAATCACTTTCTAGTCCTTCTTTATTTATTTCTAGTCCCTGGATTTGTCTTATACCTTTTTTTATGTGTTGATACTGTCTTTCTCTATAATTTTCTGTGGCAACAAATTCCAGTCTGTTTCAAACTGTTCTCCTACTAGTTTCAGCTAGATCTAGTACAATAATGTTTTGTAAGTAATGATTCTGCATTTACCTCATCCATCAACTTCATGGTTTCACAAAAATTCCTTTACAAACACTAGCTTTTCAAAAGATACGCTCTTGTTTGTGTTAAAATTAAGCTCAGAATGGAACTAAGTAGTATGATTAACTATTGTGGACAAGACTTGTTAGTAGTGAGTTTATTTCAGTTTGCTTCAGGAAATGAACTCAACATCTCAGGGCTCAAAGTATTTTATCAACCTCAGTAAAATATTATAACGTCTGACATGATCTATTTGGTTTACATGGCAAGGTTTTGATAGCAGGAGAGCTGCAGGAATGGATTCTGTAAGAAGATGCCAGAAATTGTCCCCATGCTAGACGGAGCCAGTCTCATCTGGCTCCAAGGACCCACTGCTGGCCAAAGCTGAGCCCTTCAGTGATGTTGATAGAACCTCTGTGACAAGACGTCAAAAATTCTGCACAACAGCAGCTGGGAGTGAGAATATGGGAGAGAAACAACTCTGCAAACACCAAGGTCAGTTAAGGAGGGGGAAGAGGTGCTCCAGGCACCAAAGCAGAGATTTTCTGCAGACCATGGTGAAGACTGTGATGAGGTAGGCTGCCCCTCTGCATCCCACGGAATACCAAGGTGGAGTAGCTATCCACCTGCAGCCTGTGGAGGACCCCATGCCAGAGCAGGTGGAGGTACCCTGAAGGAAAATGTGAACCTTTAAAGAATCCATGCTAGAGCAAGATCCTAGGAGGAATAGTTGCCTGTGGAAAGGAGCCCATACAGGAACAGTTTTTCTGGTAGGGCCTATCACCCCATGAAGAACCCGTACTAAAGCAGTCCATTCCTGAAGGACTATACCCTGTGGAAAGGACCCAGGTTGGAAAAGCTTATAAAGGACTGTCTCCTGTGACTTGGACTCCAAGCTAGAGCAGGGAAGAGCATGAGGAGGAAGGAGAGGCACAGACCAAGCATTAGGAACTGAACACAGCCCCCATTCCCTGTGCCTCTCAGGGGCAGGAGATAGAAGAATTGGAAGTGAAGTTGAGCCTGGAAAAGGTGAGTGGAAGGTGGTATTTTTAGATTTTTCTTAGTTCTCATTATCCTACTCTGACTGTCAATAAATGAACTTAATTTCCCCAAGTTGAGTCTGTTTTGATTGTGATTGTAATTGGTAAGAGATCTCTCTGTCCTATAAAATGCTTTTCATTGTATCTTCTCCCTCTGTTCTGTTGAGGAGGGGGTGTGACAGAGCAGTTTGTTGGGCACCTGGCAGCTAGCCAAGGTCAACCCACCACATACATGCTCATATCTCTGGAAGTAAACTGCATTCCCTCTAGATATAAGCTGCAACTCCCATCCAAATATTTTCCAATGGGAAGCATGTACCTTTGACATTACATTTCTCAGAGCTAAATGTTAAATTATTTCTAAAGGTAAATTAGGAATGCCATTCAGTGTTGTTTCTTGTGAACAACAAAATATCTACCAGGGTTAAAAAAAGACCTTAAAAAGAGACAGGTATTTTTCACATGGATTTCTCCAATGTATTTTCACAGAAGTATCAACAACATAGGAAAACTGGCATGATAAAGGCTTTAAAAGGGTAACCTTTTCCTATTTTTTTGTCCCATGGAATTGATGGGATGGAAAAGCTTTCTTATGTCTTCACATGGAATTGATTTTTCTGCATCAGCTGTCATCACATATTCACTTCTTTTTCTTTTTTTCACTGAGAAAAAAAGACTGAAGAAAAGTAAAAGAATTTAAAAAGAAGGAAATAAAAAAATAATTTTAAAAACCCCCAACTTTGTATTTTTTGATTCTTGACAAGATGTCATTTTTAGTAAAGGCCATGTTTGAAACTGATAATTAATAAATGATTACATTCCTCTTTCTATCACCCTCACCAAATGCTAGTTATATTTTCTAAGACTGTAAACCTGCAGGTATGTATTCTGAAACGAAGGCAAAAGTTCTATACAGCTATAAATATACTTGTTAAAAATAAAATAGATTTTATTATTAGAATAGTTATATGTTATTTTTATATAAATTTAATTTATTTTCAGTTGTGACACATCTTAAGTTTTCAATATGTTACCTTTTCTGATTAGTGGAGTTAATGTACTACTGAGAAGGAATTGCTAAGGGTCTTTATCAAATAAACCTCAAGAAATATGAGGTCAATGCTACATTAATAGCATTGTTTTTCAGCAAGATTCAACTCTACAGCTGTAGACTCAGTCTAGGCTATAAAAGCATCATTTTAAATTTTAGTTATTTAAGAATTTCGTAGTGTGTAAGTGTTATAAAAGAGAAGAACACACAATGAAACCTGTATTTTTAATTGATTACTGTTGCCTTCTGATATTTCATTTAAAGGAAGCTACTCTGTAGAAAAACATGAAACAATTTTCCCAGAAATGACTAGAAAGACTCAGATGGAGTAAGAAGAGGGCAAGTGAAATCTACCTTGAATAATGAATGGACTTTAAATTAAGAAAAATAATACAATAATTCATTTATATGGATAGCCTCAGAAAAGAGCAACAAAAGGACTCATTCAATTCTTTTAAAGCTTAATTATATGTATTCTGAGAAGATTAGACAAGATTTTGTAGCATAAATTTGAAGAGTGACTTCATCAAACCAGTTGTTATGTTTCATTTTTAGCAACAGTTTTAGGTTTTTAAACTTTGTCCATATAGGTTCTGGTTTTCATATTATACAGAATGCAACACATTTTAGTCAGGCTTCTATTTGAAATTGAAAGGTAAGTCGCAAATACATTTTGATACCTTCCTGAAACCACTGTGATATTGGCTAGATTTATAATGTAAGGCAATTTAGGCTACAGAGAGCAGCTCTGCAGAGAAGGACGTGGGAGTGGTGGTGGATGAAAAAATGAATACGAGCCAGGAATGTGCACTCGCATCCCAGAGAGCCAGCTGCATCCTGGGTTGCATCAAGAGAAGTGTGGTTAGCAGGTCCAGGGAGGTGATTCTGCCTCTCTTGCCTGCTCTCCTGAGACCCCACTTGAAGTAATGTGTTCAGGTCTCAGGTTTCCAGTGGACCTGTTTGACAGGGTCCAGAGGAGGGCCACAAAGATGATCAGGGGGCTGGAGCAGCTACCCTATCATGAAAGGCTGAGAGAGTTGGGATTGTTCAGCCTGGAGAAAAGGCTTCAGGGAGAAATTATAGAAGCCTTTCAGTACTTAAAGGGGGCCTACAGGAAAGTCTGGAAGGGACTCTTTATCAATGAGTGTAGTGATAGGAAAAGGGTTAATGATTTAAAATTAGTGGCTGGAGAGCTGACAGGCAGAGGAGGACCTGGAGATGTTGATTGACAGCCGGCTAAACATGAGCCAGTGGTGTGCCCAGGTGGCCAAGAAGGCCAATGGCATCCTGGCCTGGATCAGGAATAGTGTAGTCAGCAGGAGCAGGGAGGTGATCTTTCCTCTGCACTTGGCTTTGGTGAGGCCACACCCCGAATACGGTGTTCATAGTTTTGGGCCCCTCTCTACAAGAAGGACATTGAGGTGCTGGAGAGGGTACAGAGGTGGGCTATAAAACTAGTCAAGAGTTTGGAGCATGTGTCTTATAAGGAAAGGCTGAGAGATCTGGGGTTGTATAGCCTTGAGAAAAGACATCCGAGGGGAAACCTTATTGCCCTCTACAACTACCTGAAGGGAAGTTGTAGTGAGGTGGGAGTTGGTCTGTTCTCCCTGGTAACAAGCGATAGAACAAGAGGAAATAGCCTGAAGTTGAACCAGGGGAGGTTCAGGCTGGATCTTAGGAAGCATTTCTTTCCAGAAAGGGTTGTCAGGCATTGGAATGGCCTGCCCAGGGAGGTAGTGGAGTCACCATCCCTGGAAGTTTTTAAGAGGCAGTTAGATGTTGTGCTCAGGGAAATGGTTTAGTGGTTTTTGATAGGGCTAGGAATAAGGTAGGACTTGATGATCCTGAAGGTCTCTTCCAGCTGAAACTATTCTATGATTCTATGAAAATTGTAACAGGGTAGACTTAGGTTAGATATTAGGAAAAAATTATTTAATGTGAGGGTGATGAGACACTAAAACAGGCTGCCTAGAGAAGTTGTGGATGCCTGTATCCTGGAAATATTGAAGGCTGCTTGTAGGTATATGTAGATACGTATTCAAGGTTAGATGAAGCTTTGATCAAGGTTAGATGAAGCTTTAGTGTGAGGTTGGACTAGATCACCTTGAAAGGTCCCTTCCAACCCAAACCATCCTATGACTCTGTGATACCAATGCTAGTAAAACAAAGAGTGCCATGGAACATTCCCAGGCACTGGAACAAAATAATTTAGTCTTTAAAACTGTTAGAATGGTCACTAATACAGCTTTAACCTGGACCAAGTATCAGCTTTTCAGACAATTTCTGGACATCACCTTGAATTTAACAAAGAATAAGAAGATACACATAAACAGTTCAGACACAGTCAGCATGGTTTGAAAAATAAGTGAATGTATATAATGCATGTAGGTTGTCCCTTCCTAGTGAGGTTCAGTACAATTGAATAATCTTGTGTGTTTGCCACTATAATTTTCTAGCATAAATACAGCCATTGCAAAACAGAATTTTCAATTATATTATAATATTCATCTATTTTAATAAGAATTAGATATCCAAGCATTTTTCTGAAAGGCTTTCAGTCATTTCAGAAGCATTTACAATTTTTTCTTAAAAGTTGGTATAGATAGATCAATTAAAATTCCAATGTACTGTTAAACACCAGACCAAAAAAAAAAAAAAAAAAAAAAAAAAAAAAATTTGTTTGGAAATAAAGCTGCACACTCTCATGGAGTATTTGGCTCACTGTTTTGACACTCCATCTAGCTGTGTGAGCAGCTATTCAAAACTCATCCACTAAAAGCTGTCTCACATCTGTCTCTGCAGCAGCTTATACTGTACATTTACTGAGACAAAATGCTGGAAAATAAGGGCTGCCATTTTGATCCCAATCAATACCCATGTTTCTTCTCTACTTTTAGTATAACATTCATGTTACTCCAAAACTCAGATCTCAGTCTTCAGTTCTTAGCATTAACATTTTATTTATTTATACTAAAGCCCTTTGAAAAATGGAAAAACATTTAAAGATATGAACAATTGCAAGTAAATCTACTATACTTTTTAAATGTACATACCAACTTGATTTTAACAGTTCCACAAAAGGTGGTACAGATCACCAAGGCAATTTATGATCTAGAAGTTTCTAAAAGCTACAAAGTATGTTGTTACACATGAGACTAATATCAGGTTCTCATCCCTTTGGTGCTATTAGAATTTGGAACAGAAATAAGTGTCCTTTTGCAAAATCTCTCCTTTTGTTTTTATCTGGTAAACATGACACGAAGTTTATTATTTTCTTAATAATCCATGGAGATTGTTATATACTAATTTCATAATTTGGAGAAAAGTAAGTCTGTAAACCACACATACTAATGGAGAGTTTTCTAACAAACAGGAATATATATATTTTTTTAGTGTTACTTTAGGCAAAGAAACACATTTGTATTGCAGACTTGTGGAGAATGAGCAATTTAGAGCCAGAGCAGAATATCAAGAATGACACTCCTTAATGCATCTCATTACATCCAGATGCTGAAGAACACAGTGCTTAATATCATGCACTCATCTCAGGCAATGAAGATTGAAAGCCTGAGCCTGTAATTCTTGAGGCAAAACTTCTATTTTCTGAAAGACTGCAAAGTCACACCATATGTTTCGCTGACATTTTCTTCTGTAGCTCTCTTGTATTTTGTTTTGTATACTATGTTAAATCAGATCTTTATGTTCTGAATGTAGTTTTCCTGACTGTTATCCAACTACAGCTGTCTTTCTATGTGTAGCAGGTACTACACATAGCTGGGATAAGAGATGGGCATTCTTTGAGAGAAAAAAACTCTTAATTGTTTTTTGGTTCCTTAAAATGAAGGAAGGAAGGAAAAAGATCTATCAAATACATCTGTATATTGGAGTGTATGACAGACAGAGAAAATCTTCTGGCTATCAAAAAGCAAAGTAGAAAGGCCTGGTGTTTAAAAGAACTGAGCTGATATTTGCTGCCTGCAGGGTGTAGGGCAAATACCACAGCACAGATGACAGCTTCTGTTTTTACTTACTGCTTGCAGAAGACTGATGGTAAGTGCTTTATGAAAGAAAGAAAAATTGCATTGATCCTAGGTATGTGCACAGTATATCCACACATCTCCTCATAAATGTTTAACTGAGGCTGTCCACAGACATTTCTCTCTGGAGCACTACAAGTTTAAGCAGTTATTCTCTTCTCTTCTCTCTGCCTTATCCTAGTTCTACATTTGTGCTGCTTGCTTGCTTTTGTAAATATAACTATCTGTAGAGCCAAAGAGTGAACTGGATCAGCAAATGCATCCAAGTTAAAATAACCACACTGAAAATAAGATGTGGTTGAGGGTTGGAGGAGAAATTTTCATTTGTGATCCAGTTCAAAGACAGTAAGGATGCAGAGTGCTGTTACAGGTAGGATAACAAGGATAATATTGTAAAAAACACCACAAATAAAGTGTATATGCATGATGGGAAGAAGGTACTATCATTATATTCTGCTGTATTAATAAATTAGAAACTTAATTTTTTGAGACAATACTCTAAGGGTAATACTTTTTGAGTAATGTAGGCATTTATTGTTTTATGTATTTCATGGAATAAATATTTTCATCGTGATGCAGACTTTGCCTCTAGTTAAGTGCTAGCTTGAGAAAGGCAGATACTTTATAAAAGTGAGTGTACTGAAGAATCCTCCTCTGTGGAGATCATCCTATCCTCGTTTTCCTTTTCAGAGAAAATGCTTTCAAAATCATGAGTAAAATGCTTGCCATCTAGAAGGAGGAGGAGAAGGACTCTAACACTGCTGTGAGTCTAGTGAAGCCATGCCTTTAGACAGAGATACTTCTCTGACACAGAATCCTGCTCTTCCTAGTCCAGTTACTGGACTTGACATTAATGAGAGAATTCTTCCAAAATAATCCTCAACCTTGCAATATAATTTTCCCTTAAGCATAATTTTATATTATAAATGAAGACCAATACCCTTTTTTTTTTTCAGAAAACATTTCCTGAATTTGTGATGTTTGTCAAAATTTTAATTGACCTAATGTTCACTTTAATTCACAAGAATTAAAAATAGCTATCAATTGGGTAATTGTTATAAAGGACTTCTCTGTACATATCTGGACAAATTTCAGATACAGATACTCTTTAACAGAAGGCACTTGAGTCTGAAATCTACCAGCCTATATTCAGAACTGAATGCTACAAAGCACCTTTAACAGCCAGTTGTTCAGAAACCCTCACTAAGGCTACATAACTACATTTTAGTTATAACCCCCAAGGACAATGTCAGAGAATTCACAGTTTAGCAAGTATATTTCTCCATGGCAGAATAAGCTCACATGGCACAAATATTACAGCACATGTTGAATCCCTCAGTGCTTAACCCTGTCTCTCAGTCACATGATACGTCTACAAAGTACTGGAAATTAATGAATTGCTATTGCTTACATATTGAGAAACCTTGTGGACATACTATGGACAACACTATCCAGCATTGTCAGGTCCTGCCTGTGCTCCAAACAAACAGCTGTGAGGCAGTTCAAACTTTTTCAGTTGAAGTGAACAGAGCACAGAGCTAAGGCACATGGTAAAGAACCGATGCATCCAGCTTGAGGCATAGGAAGAGCAAACCAGTAACAGGTTCAAGAGGTGGCAAAACTCTGCTACAAGAAATGGCTGCTTTTCTTATTGTGAAAGTTGGTCATAAACATGAGTTACAGAGAAAATTACAAGAAAATTGGGTACACAGTTTCACAGATTTATTCCTCAAAACCTCGATATTGTTTCCCAATTATTATATTTAAAATATTTTGTTGTTGTTCAATTCAAATGAATAATAGCCTTACTCTTTGAACTTCATCACAACAAGGAATTTTTTTTTTTTTCCTTAAAAAGTTATCTACTGTAACTTTGTCATAGACAATACAGTCTTGATTGTCAGGGCAATTTTCTGTTAAATCACTTTTAGGTCCATCAGAGAGCTGCAAATATAAATCCCAGTAACCACTTTCCAAAGTTAGAGCAATTATTATACGCCTGCAAATTTTTTAGCTATAAGTGTGGTGAGATAGAATAAAAAAAAAAAATAAAAAAAATCCTACTATCAAATCATCAGCTAAGCACTGCTGAAAGCAAATAGCAATTTAGGCATCACTGTTAAGCAAGAGAAATTTGTTGATTTCCAGGTTTCTCCTGATAGCAGAGGCACTTAGTGTTATCTCAAGCAAGAGCAACAATAAAGCATGTCAAATGAAAAAAAAAAAAACATCAGTTGTAGCCAGATTCAGTCACAGCAGCTCAGAACTTGGAGGCAGCAAGAAGACAAGGAAATCTTCCATTTCAGACAGATAGCTTATGTGGTTCTTCTGTGCATGGAAGACTCCATCCCTGTGGAGTGGCAGAAAAGTAAATGCTTCAGTGCTATAGGCTTGAAAAAAGTTATATGGATTGTTTGATAAACAAAGCCACAATATACTTCCTTCAGCTGCACTGGCTCAAGTGATTGGTCTACTGAACACTTTGGCAACAGTTTCAGCAGAGAACCTTTAGAGAATTCATACAGAACAAAGGAAGAAAGGACAGACAGAAGTGAGGAAAGACAGATGAAAGACTGGATGGATGGATGGACTTGCCATTTCCATTATCTAATTATCTAAGTGTTATCTAATACCAGTCTATTACAGAACTGTGACTGTGTTATCTAATACCAGTCTATTACAGAACTGTGACTAACAGGCTTGCAAAAGCGCAAATTAGTTACAAAGACCAGTCTGACATGGTCCTGTGAGAACAAAAATGTCTACAATAGGATTGTATTGGCAATCTCACCCCAACGTAGTAAACAACGGACCAATAGTGCATCAATAGGACAGGAAAATTGTATAACGTATTTCACCCATTCCCTTGTACCCCAGACTGCTCTGGAGAGAGAAAGAATATCTTAAGACATTAATTTCTGGTGTCTTGACAGGTGCTGTTGAAGAAGATCTTGGTCTGTCTTATAGAAGCATTGTTTAAGATGTGGTTTACTGACTTCTCAAGAAGATACAGAATAAAAATATCAGACCAAAAGTAAACAATCAGAGTCAAAATCAACATTTACAGACTGATGTTGTAGAAAGACTCAGAAGAATTCAAATTTAGCAGTACCATGTTTTCTTTAAGTCCGAGGAAAGAGGAGAAGAGAAGAGGAGAAAAGAGGAGAGGAGAGAAGAGAGTATTTCATTAAATTTATTGTCATATTTCTTATCACATATAGAGATCTATTTATACCAGTTGTGCCATATACATTTACATATGCCACAGAATTGGTATTTGAAAATAAGGAAATATATGGATCATTTTTACACTTAGTTATTAGAGTTATTAGGACAGTATATGCAGGAATATGAGACAAAAGCTAACGATCATGGCAACTGGAGTCTTGATTTTTTATAAACACATGTTGAAGAAGAGGAAGAGATATCCCTCACATAAATGATAAATGTTTTTCCAACAGTCATAACATCACATGGTGTGAATTTAGGAATGGTTCAAATCTGAGGTCCAAAACTAAGCAAAAACTAATACAAATTTTGACTAAGATTTCTAGGGCAATATATTAGCTTCTCTTTGCAATTTATTAAAGCACTAATTCACCCATTTAGTAGAGAGCAGAACTACTTTGAAAGTTTTTCTTCCTGTGAACACCACAGCTCAACATAACAGATCTGGTTAGACCAGATACAAATCAAACAGTAACCATACTGTGGGCCTCTCACCACAAGAAAGACACTGAGGTGCTGGATCATGTCTGCAGAAGGACAACAAAGCTGGTGAATTGTCTAGATAACAAGTCTTATGAGGAGCAGCTGAGGGAGATGGGGTTGTTTAGCCTGAAGAAAAGGAGGCTCAGGGGAGACTTACTTGCTCTGTAAAACCACCTGAAAGGAGGCCGTAGTGAGACTGAGGGTTCAGTCTGTTCTCCCATGTAGCAAGCAATAGGACAAGAGGAAATGGCCTTAATTTGCACCAGAGGAAGTTTAAATTCAATATTAGGAAAAGTTACTTCACCAAAAGGGTTTAGTGGTGACCTGGCACTACTGAGTTAGTGATTGGACTTGATGATTTTGAAGGTTTCTTCAAAACAGAATGATTCTATGATCTATTCATAATAATAAAATGTGACCAAAAAATATTGGCATAATATATGACAATTAAAAGGATTACAGCATTAGCTGAAGCCAAGGAAAACTGTAGATTTAAATTTTAAGTAAGCAGAAATGGCTTAACAGCAAACTGTAGATAGCAGTCCATGAAGAAAATAATTTAAACTATTTCACACAGGCCTTTGCAATAGGGAGAACACCTGGAGAAGCACAGTTTGATTAAGGATAACTAGCAAGGACTCTGGCAAGGAACCATCATGCTTATCTAGCCTGTTGGAGTTCTTTGAAGATATTGCTGCTGTAAGAGATAAGAGGAATTCATTGGATGTAATATACTCAGATTTTCAAAAGTATTTGACAAGGTTCCAACTAGAGATTAGTGGTTGACATAAAGAATAAGGGTTAAAATGGGATACTGGATAAAAAGACTGGATCAGGTGCAAAGTATAAAGTATTGCTATAGAAGGAAACTTCTTACAAATTGGAAAGGGGTTTGAGGTCAATCAGGTTAATAGGCATGTGCAAAAGTCTAGAAATACATTATTTATGTGACGGTGCTTTGTGAACTGAATCACAAAATATTCACGTCATATATGATTGCATGCAAAGTGAATAATGATAAAATAATACAGAAAGCATCACAAGTGAATCAAAGTGAATTCAAAAATCTTCACAAGCAATTGAAAAATGTTAAATAATTTAAATGACACTGCTGAAGAAGTAGACGACAGGCTATTCAGAAAAAAAAAGATACTCAGGGGAAAACATCATTTTCAAGAATATATAGCATGAAAAAAGAACCCAACAAAGCTGCTATTACAATAGATTTTTTTTTTTGCAAAAGAAATATCAAATAATTCTGTGGAGATTAGTCCATTGCTATATAAGGTAGTAGGCAATAATCATGGATACTTATGGTTCTTGCACTCATTGTGTATAATCTGCTAAAGCACACAAAGGATAAAAAAGTAATATTAAAACAACAGAAATTTTAGTCAATCAAAAAAGACAAAGCAACTGTTCTTGTCACTGTCAAAGAAACACAGAACCTCAGAACAGATTTAATTCTTTTGTGGAGCTATACCTTTATACTATCAAGAGATTAATGAGTAAGAAAGCAATCCAATTGCAGAATTAAAATTCTGAAAGCAAGAAAGAAAAAATAAAAAAGAATAAGCTTCTATAAAAGCCCATTAATCTACAAATGAGTTATCTGGAAAATTTACTGTAACAAAAAGGGTGCAAGTTTAAGGAACATCTAATGGATTATTAATAATTATCTTTGCTATACAACAACAAACCTACAGTCATCAGACACTGTGTCAATGCAAATCATCAACTAAGTTCAAGTGCCTTTAGATGACTGCAAAAGTAGCACAAAATCCATTTACTCATGTTAGATGTTTAACAGCCTTTTGCCTTTCCAAATCTGTATGCAAAAGAGCAAGGTAAGTCAGCTGATATGAAACCATTCCCAATACTATTTCTTCTCTCCAGGTCATTTACCTTTCATCCTTCCTCCCATATTTGCCAGGAATTTACCTACTGAACTTTTACAGAAAATTTGCCTGGTCTGTCTACCTTTCCCTAGACCCTCCAATCCTAAGAGGTGAGATTTCTTTATGCAAATAAATGTCCTTTCTCCAAATAAGAATTGCCTAACTCTAGAGCATTCAGTGTTACAGAAAAAGATAATTTTGCACTATTAGATTTTAGACAAGAGAAACATCATGAAAACTCTTCAAATTCTCCTTTGTAGCCTCATAATTCATTCTATTAACTGTAAAATCCTAATTCATGTCAGATGCCCTCAGCTGCCTTACATAAATACAATGAATACAATGGTCCAGGAAGATTGCATATATGGTCTTATTAATGCTCCATAAGCCAAGGAATTTTAAATATGTAAATACAGTAAAAAAAAAAAACAAAAAAAAACCAAACAAACTTCACTAGCTATTTTTCTTATTATTAACAGTAGATGCATATTGCACATCGTTGACTTAATGGGCTTTAAATTTATTCTGCTCAATCTTTGCTTCTATAATGAATGCAAATGTTGTCTCACAAACCAAAATATAGAAATAAGTTTTATAATATACTACCCAATGCATTCAGCTCTATTTGTACAGAAATGTTTTATAATCAAATACACGCATTTTAAATCAAAGCAAACCATTTCAAAAGTCATTCAGAAGAGCAATGACATAAATAACATTATACGAATTCTTATTTCTTCTGTATCAACAATTTCTGTACCCAGTTTATTCAGGTAATGAATTCGGTTTTGTTCATTTTTAAACTGACTAAAAAAGTTCTGATTGATTATGAAGGTTGAGAAAAGCATTACAATCTTACAGACATTTATTTTACATTTGCCATTAAGATAGATGTTACAATTGGAATTTAGTCTTTGATATTTTTGTGGAAAGCAGGTTAGAAAGCAAATACATGGTTGACTACCATATGAAGATTCTTTTTCTAACCATTGATGATAATATGTTGGGTGAAGAATATTTTTTTGCTCACAAGCATTTTTCAATTTAACTACATACTAGGCATGATTGTAACATACCTATCATTTGTCCTGATCCACTGGAACATGGTTTGGTGTGATGGGCTAGGTAATAATATCATCAGAATTCTGAAATGATGCAAAAAAATGAAATCAAAATATAGTATTTCAGGAGGCATAACATTTTAAAAATATTTCTCTGTGTATGCAAATAATTCTTTTGCAGCTAAACTGGTATACAATTTTTAGCCTTGACTTTCTGCAGCAGCTCCTACTTTACCATGATTTGATTTACCAGATGTTATCATGATTTCATTAGAAAAGAAAATCCATTTTGAAAGGATCAGAATGAAACACAAAATAAAGAGACCAGTATTTTAAGGATAAAGGATATTCTTCTGAGAAATATCCTATCTTTAAACAGATCTAAGCTCTACTGGAGAAAAAGGAAACATTCTTAGATACACAAGAGTATTCCTTGTGCAATGGATTTATCGGCAAGGAGCTAAGGCTTAGAACTGATAATACTAAACTTCTTTAAAAATACCTTAAAAGAATATAGTAAATGTTCTGCTTAAAATATTGAAGAGGAAATTTGAAGACAACCATAACTTCATTAATCAGCCTCCACAAAGCCTGAGAGATACCACAGGACTGGAGATAATCTCCAAAAAGATATAGATGATTCTACTGAATTCCTTTCCTCTTGTCTATAAAGACCCAGGTGGCAAGAAAATATTTGTTCAGAGAGAATACTATTGCCTTATTTTTGAAGTGTGTGTTCTGCGACAGTGAGCCTTCTAGTCCTTAGTGAGCTCTTCCTGAGCATTGGAAATACTGAATCTTCATTCAATGACCGTCTTAAATCTTTTTAAGATGGTGCCTTAAATGATCTGCTTGATTATACTGGTAATAAATGCGTTTGACCTGAAATGTACCAAATGCGTGCTTGTAAAGGTTTAATTCATAAGCATCACTCATATCAAGCAGCTCTTTGTATCAGTGAATTCATATGATGCATATATGACTTCAGGTACAATTCCTTTCTATGGCACCATAATACATATAGAATATATTCTAAACATTTATTTGTTGTTAGTCTTCAGAAATCAGTTATATACATACAGAAATATGAGATGAATAAAATATAATCTTTATTATCAATTTAGATTGTAAATGACAATTTCCCTTCCAAGGAAGAAGCATGCTAAGTTTCATTTCTGCTGGATGAAAAAATCTCCCAGATTTCTCCATTTATTTAACGTCTTGCTGGTCTCTTTTCTTAACTCTTCTACTAACTGTGGAAACATTGTATTTTGATACTAGATCCTTCAACAGTTTGTAAAATAGAACCATTCTGGAGAACACAAAGTCAAATAGAGGAGGGGAAGCAAACTAATTAATAAATGCTTTGTAACCACAATAACATCAGAGTTAAAGCTGATTGAGAAACCTCAGCAGAAAGATTTTTCATCAGTTAGTTTATGTAACTAAAACTTTGATTTCAATTTTTTCATCCAGAAAATAAATAAATAAATAAATAAATGGATAATCTGGCCCATGATTCATTTTGATAATACAACAGCAGAAGAAGTGACTTTTTCTGACATCAATAGTCTAGTGGGTAGACCCTCTTAGCAACTTCAGGCTCTCAGTATTCCCACCAGAAATAGAAGGAAATGACATTCTCTGTCACAAATGAATGCCTTGACTAAGCTGGTTTGCCTCTCCCGAAGTACCTTGACCTCATGTTGGTGTAGAATACGAGTTTTAGGCTTCAATTTTTTTCACAAGATAGAAAATCTTTTACAATCTTCTCTGCTTGAAATTCCCTTGCTAAGATAAATATCTACCTCTTGAATTTTAAAGCATGGAAATCTAAGACTGTGGTAACTTTCACATGAAAAGCATTACCAAAAAAATCTTCCTGTAGCAACTTGTTATTGGTCAGTGTCTGAATTATATAGGGACTGTAATACTTAAGAAATATATGATGGATCATATGAAAGCAGAAGTGAATACTTCAGAATGATTTTTTCAGTGTTTTGTGTAAGTCATTCACTTACTTTCTTTGAAATTTCTGTAGTTTTCTGTGACATAACGATGTTGATCTCAAAGTTATCTTCTGTATGCTGTGTTTTTATTATATACACTGTAAGAAGGATAAGGAGCTCAGGGCTGAGGCTGAAGAATGCATTAGATTTCATTCAGAACCAGCATGGAATGGTGATGAAAGTCTACTGAGACCCCAACTTTTCTGTTAAGCTTTTCATGTTTGACAAAAGCAAAAAAAAGTCATGACCAACTTTAATCCTGGTGTTTGTTAAATAGTGAACAAGATTTACTTCCAACATGTAAATGAAAACATTAGGAAATATTATATAGGTTTTGTGGCTACAGATTCACTTTGAAGAAGTGTTTCTAACTAAATAAGGAAGAGAGTTTTGCCGGGGGCAAGTGTAGAGAAATATTTAAATCAGAAAATGGATCTAGAACAGAAAAATAAGTTTATAAGAGTTAAATTATAGCAAAAGGAGCAGAAATACCACGGAAAATATTTCTGTAGTAGTAACTTGTACTTCAGATAGCATTCAAGTCCTCAAATGGAGTTTATGTCCATCAGAGATAAACCAAGCGAAATATGAATTCAGGATAATTGATGAGGAAAGAAAAGCTTTTAAAGTTGATGGACTGATAACAGAAGACACTCAAGTCTTTAGCTGACAAGGAGGATGACTGACTTGAAATAACTTCTTATAAAAGCAGATCATCTGGTCACTGGTATAAGATCATTTATGATGAGAAGCCAGAGGTACAATGCTGTCAAATATACAGTACATACATATATTCAGCTGCCTAAATACAAGCTATTGTATGTCTGTCACTTTGAAAAGTGAAATAAATTTTCCTGTCCTTTTTATCCATTTTTCTAAAATTCTGAACCAGAAAGCTATGTCCTTTTATCTAAAAAATACATTACTTCCAATACCAACACTTTTAGACTAAACAAGACAGTACAAATCACTTTCAACCATATAGTTTATGTAATATACAATTGTTAATTCCACCATATTTACACTAAAATATTGGGGTTTTTTATTTAAAATATTTACTCAGTAGTTGTAACTCCATAAGCATTTAATTTATATCCTATGGTTCTCTTGCCTTCAAGATAATGTACATATATCAAGAGACTAGAAATTTTTGTACATGTTCATCTTGCTAATATTTTCATCACTGAAAATAATGAGCTGATACAGAATTGATGACCTGGAGATAATAAGTAAATTTCCTCATTTTTCTCTCATGCTGTGTCAAGAATATGCAGTCACTCCTTAGAAGTCTAAGATTTGGTAAATATTAAAAATGTATATGTTTATTGTAATTAAGGTGTCTCTCTGAAAAATTCCTTTTCTCTAGGTAAAGCCATTCAGATATAAGTCAAAGTAGTTAACCCAGAGTCCTGCAACAGTAAGTACCTCAGAAAGAGGTACCTCTGCATCCCTTCTCATCTCCCTTCCCCAGTTCAGTAAGATTGACACTGCTATCTGGTAGTTTGGTTACTGAGTGGTACCACAGAAGGAGGAAGAATCATGAGAACCTGGAAGGTTTTTCCCAGATTTGAAACAACTCTGGACAACCTGTTTGGATGGTGTATGTGACTTGATAGTACTGCATGCATCTAAATATGTTATGGCAGTACTATTTGAGGACTCATCATAGCTGATATGATTAGGCATGACAGAACAGTCGACCTTTTTAGATATACCAGAATAAGCAAGCTCAGTTCTGCCTCAAGTCTTTCCAGCCCTGAATGGCCTCCACATGGAATAGCTGCAGTTTCTATCATTGGCTGTTTGAGTGCTTTTGCCATTTCAAAATATAAGCCTGGAGAGCTGCCTGACGGAAAAGGACCTGGGGGTGTTGGTCAATAGCCGTCTGAACATGAGCCAGCAGTGTGCCCAGGTGGCCAAGAAGGCCAATGGCATCCTGCCCTGTATCAGAAACGGTGTGACCAGTAGGGAGGTGATCGTACCCCTATACTTGATACTTGTGAGACCACACCTTGAGTACTGTGTCCAGTTTTGGTCACCATAGTACAGGAGGGACATCGAGGGGCTGGAGCGAGTGCAGAGGAGGGCAACAAAGCTGGTGAAAGGGCTGGAAAGCATGCCCTACGAGGAGCGGCTGAGGGAACTGGGTTTGTTTAGTCTAGAGAAGAGGAGGCTGAGAGGAGACCTTATTGCCCTCTACAACTACCTAAAAGGAGGTTGTAGAGAGGCTGGTGTTGGTCTCTTCTCTCAAATTAGTAATGATAGGACAAGGGGAAATGGACTCAAGCTGCATCAGGGGAGGTTTAGATTAGATATTAAGAGGAAATTCTTCACTGAGAGGGTAGTTAGGCACTGGAACAGGCTGCCCAGGGAGGTGGTGGAGTCACCATCCCTGGAGGTGTTTAAAGACCGAATAGATGTGGCGCTTGAGGATATGGTGTAGTGGTTAGAGAAATGCTAGGACAAAGGTTGGACTTGATGACCCTGGAGGTCCTTTCCAACCATAATGATTCTATGATTATATGATTCTATGATATGTAAAGAAAACATGTAATATTGATAGTTTGCCCAACACCTTTTGCAGGGAGGAGTACAGTGAATTTTGCCATTGAGACTGACACATAAAATGGCAACATATCAATATTTTTTTTTTTATTGCATCACTAATTCTTTAATATATAATAAGAGGTGATCTGAAACACATTTGACGAATGATTCATATTTATTATAAACTTACTTATAACCTCTAACAAGTTGTTGGTTTTGGTTTTTTTTTCCACTACCTAGTAGAGGTATACTCAAGAAAACTTTCAAAAGAAAAGATATGCAAATATTTCCCAGACATTCTGTGGTATGTGGCTGAAAAATACTGCTGTCCCCTACTTGTTTCTATCAATAATGATATGTACAATGCTTAGCAGCCACCTTTCTTCTCATATAAAGCTTGCTAGCCTCATTACAAGGGTGTTAAACTGTTAACAAATATGAAGAGTAAAGCACTAGATCAAGTTGTGTTTTAGAAAAGTTATCCAAAACCAAAAGCTTATGAAGATATTGATCTAGGGGGGCTTTAGTAATAAATAAGATAAACAAGATATGTTTCCTTACATTCCCAGATGTAACAGAATTGATATTTTAGGACCCTTTGTGAAATGAATTATGTAATTTGAAGAATATGATGTAACTTATTTAAAAAGGACAGAGAAAGCAAAGTGGGAACTGAAGCAGCACTCTATCAAAATAGTGTCATCTCTTACTAAGTTACTGTACTGATTTTGGTTGGGGTAGAGTTAATTTTTTTCATAGCTGCTCCTATGTCGCTCTGTTTTGGAATTTAATGAAAACAGTGTCAATAACACAGGAATGTTTTACTTAATGATGATCAGTGCTTACACAGAATCAAGGCCTTTTCTTTGTCTCACCCCACCCCACCAGCAAATTTTCTGGGGGTGCACTAGGAGTGGGGAGGGGACAGTTGACCCCAACTGACCAAAGGGATATTCCATATGATGTCATGCTCAGCATATAAAGCTGGGGAAGAAGAAGGAAGGTAGGGGGGACACATTCAGAGTGATTTGTCTTTCCAAGTAACCATTAAGTGTGATGGAGCCTGGCTTTCCTGGAGATTACTGAACACCTGCCTGCTGATAAGAAGTGGTGAATGAATGCCTTGTTTTTCTTTGCTTGTGCATGCAGCTTTTGCTTTATTTACTAATCTATCTTTACCTGAACCCATGAGTGTTCTCACTTCTACTTCTTTGATTCTCACCCCCATCCCACTGATGGGGAGTGAGCAAATGGCTGTGTAGGTCTCAGCTGCCTACTGGGTAACAACAGTTACCCTTATGTGACAAGCAAATGATCCTTGAAAAGATTATGCATCACTATTCAAATGCATAACTGTGCTTCAGAAAATATTGATACCAGCTCTTACAGTCACCTACATAAGAAGTAAAAAAAAGTGATATCATAGAAACCTTTATTTTCAGTGAAACATTCCAGATGTTTCACCCTCCTGATACAAATGATTTAATCAGAATTTATGGCATATATATCAATCTCCTAACTTATTTAAGAGAAATTGCAAATTAATCTAGTTATAATCACAGAACTAAAATTACTTTGTAGCAAGTGCTCTTGTTTTGAATATACTTGCTATGTGCAAGTGCAATAAGACAGAAGATTTATATACATCTGATGCTTAAAAATTGGAATTTTCACAAGTCTACAAGTAAATTATGAGTTAAATCACCTAATTTTATGAACACAAAAATGTGACTTCCAACTAATATTATTACATTACATATTTCAAATATCTGTAACTAAGAAACACTAATGATTGTATTGGTTTAGCAGATTAAAAAAACCCATTAAAAATAATTAAAGGTGGCAGCCCGCTATACCTATAACAGATGCTCTTTGTTAATTCCCCTCCCTCCCCAAAGGGGAAGAGAAAAGGAGTAAGGGAGAGAGACATTGATTAGAAAAGGAAACTAGAACAACTTTACTGAAAATAATATTAAGGGGATATATGCAAGTGTATACAAAAACAGTATAGAGCCTAACCCCCCCAGTGTCAATTATGTCACAGTCATCACTGATGCTGTGGAGCCCTCACTGGACTCAGCAGCAGATGGAAATCATGTTCAGGAGCTGGATTCTGGTACCAGATTCAGGAACACACAGAGATAGGATAGAAGGCAGTACAGAATCCATCTTGGATGCCGACCATTGAAGAAGTGAGGAAGAAGCCATAAGAACTGAGCTGAGCTGAGAACTTGATGCTTGTGATCCCTCAGCTTTATACTGAGTATGATGTATATGGGATGGAATACCTCACCGGTCACTTGTAAGAGCCCAGGTATTTTGTGCCTCAAACCTTGTGTAGTGATAAGATCTGGAAAGACCTGTCTGGAGTGTGTAGTGGGTCTGGCTGAGCTGCTTTTCCCCATCCAGCCCTCATGCTGCAGCACTGTTGATAACACACCCGTGTTATGACTGCCGGTGCTCACATGGCACCAGAGGATGGGGGGCAGGATGGGGGAGAAGATACAACCAACCTGAGCTGACCAGTGGGCTATTCCATACCATATGACGTCAGCTCAACTATAAAGGGAGAGGGCAGGAGGAGGATGGGGGGCATTCTGCTTTGTCCTCCAAGCGGCTGCTGCGTGTTCCCGGAGCCCTGCTTCCTGGACTCGGCCCGACATCGCCTGTGGACGGGAAGTAGAAAATAACACCTTATCTATCATAACTCACACCCCTGTGCTTTGCGTCTCATTCTCTCCCTGCGTGCCGTGCTGAAGGGGGTCGGGGAGAGTGATAGAAGGGCTTGGTGGGCACCTGGTGCCGTGCCGGGGTCAACCCACCACAGAGGGGAAAAGTGTTGATTGCTCCCACTGCCTCTGTGCTCCCAATTTGGCTCCTTGCAGATATGCTTTAACAAAAGGAAGATCTAAGTTCTGCATAGGTGAGACTCTGTCTTTTCATTAGGTAAGTGCTCCTGCTGACTGTGCCATGGGTGAGGTGGATGGCAGGCAGCACACTACTTCTAGCTCATAGGTCTCATGCAAATCAACACCACTTCCTGTGGAAACTGGGTATGCCACCCAGATATCTGAAAGGTATAAAGGGACAGAAAAATATTGAGTGGGGTGCACCCACCACCAAAGAATTGAAGACCTGGACTGATCCAGTGAGAAGCCATGGAATGGTGACAACTTTTTCTCTTTATCTTCCTCTCTTTCTCTTACTCACTCTCTCACTCACCCTACCTTTTCCTCTTTTCAAATAACTCTTTCTTTCCTTGAAACTTAGTTATGCTGTAAAATATTCGCTTGCAAAAATAACACCTTTATCTGTTTCTTTGATTATTTGTTTGTTGATTATTTCATTAGGGAGAACTAATAAATTGGTTTGTTGTTGTTCCTTGGAGTCATTGTCGTGACTCTGCCATTCCCGCAGCCCTGGAGGGAAAGCCTCTTTCAGGGATCACAAAGATTCACTTCCCTCCTTGTCTACTGGGTGGAATGAGACAGTCACCTGTCCTGTTTGCTCCTCCCTTCAGGTGCAGCCTTCTACTTTCTTCACACACACACACACACACACACACACACACCCCCCCCCAGTGTGGTACACAGGACCCAGCAGTGGCCTTGGTCTGCATGCCAATCCTTGGTAGTAACTCTAAACATGGGGTGTTATCACTGCTAGAAGCAGACACTGCCTGTGAAAACAGGCTGCTAACTTCAGAAAGTGCATTTAACTAGAAGAACTGAGCTGCAAACTAAAATCACTGAACAGAATCAGATCTGTTCTCACTCAAACCAGAACACAAGTCTTTCACTTAAACACGATTATGAGCCATTTTTGAGATGTCAGTCAGAAAGGCAACATACCAACAGGATTAACACACATGGTAGATATGAAAACAAGAATGAAGGACAATTTTTTTTCAATATATCGTTAGTTGACTCTGTAATCTTTTCTTACATTATCCCTACTTCCTTCCTGAACACTCATACCCTCAGTATTTAGATAGGGTCCATTATGATACCTATTCACAGTCTACTTTCCGAACACTCTCATTTCTGTTTCACAAGGAAGTCTACATGCACATTTTGAAAAGAAGTAAGGCCAAAGTGTATGAACAAAAATACATTCTAAGACCAGTTGAGTACTGTGGCCCTTCACTCTTTATAATAACTTCAATTAATTTTAGAATATTTTATCTAACATTAATTAAGGCTCTGTGCTATCCTTACCATGACAGTAACTGAAATACTTGTTGAAAATTAAGCAACAGGACTAGCAGCAACCAGTCTGCTTTGTGCATTACCATCTTCCAAACTCAGGAAGACAACTGGATAAACGAAAAAATGTGGAGAACACCATTAAATGTAATATGTACATTGCACCATGTTTACAGATGTAACACTTTAAGACAACTCTAATTATTAAAAAAAACCCCAAACAACAAACCATAGAATAAAGCCGTAGGAAGTGGACAAACAATAGTTATGGCCCAGAGATCCCACAATTGAAAGATCCACATCTTCACTTCCAGTACCTTTCTACTGCATATCTATCTCATTCAGTTTTGATGTTCTTTACAGGAACAGCCACATACCACAGCTTTGTATAACAAACAGAACAGAGATTTTGCAATGCAATATGCTGCTCTCATTAATCCTTTTGCTAAGAAGAAAAAAACCACATGCTTGAATTCTGGCCATACTGTCTGCTACCATGGAAATAGAAAATCATCTTGGTAAGAAAATGCTACATTGTATCACCTAAAATTTCAGCCAAAGTATAGTCTGTATCATTAGAGATTTTGGAAGAACTTCATCCCATGACCTGAGAACTGTTCAGTACACCCTGTGAGATAACTGATGCTCTCAATTCCTCCTCACTGAAAGTCCAGAAAAAATTGAAGAAATTTGTCACTTTACAAGAAGCACTTGATATCTTTGCATTGTTAGGTCTTAAAACAATCACTAAGAATGAGCATTATTTCCTTCTTGTAAAAGTATCTTGCATGTTAAGGACATACAGTTGTTAACATTGATGACAGTAAAACAAAAGCTCAATCCAGTTTTAAAAATAGCTTATTCTGGGCTGTGGTCAAGATGAAATACCTTTGGAAAAGCTGGAACAAGTTACTGAAGTCATTTCATAAGCCATAAAGTAGTGGCAGTTAAATATTTTGCTATTTTTTAAAAGGAAGCCTTTCCTGATCATTCAGTAGAAAGAGCTTGTGGGGTTTGCATTTGTATTTCAGACTAGACAAACTCAGTTTGTCTACAACATCTAGGATGACCTTTTTTTTTTTTTTCCTCCTTTCCAGTTAAGAAAATATATTGATTTGTACAGCGGCAAAAACAGAACAGACATCTGCTACATATTACTCAAACAATGCAGGACACAGAATTATTGTGTCTGCATACAAAATACTATAAGCAGATACAAAAATTAAAGGTTCAGAACAGTAGAAAGTATGAACTAATAATCACATAACAATCACAGAAGGACTGTAAAGTGGAAAATAAATTTTCACACAGGTTTACCTTTTGTTTTAAAAGAAAGACAGCTTTACCAAGGAATCAAATAGATCATTTAATCTCTTTTTGCCCCTGTAAATAGAGATAAATCTGTACTTCACACTGTTTACAGGTCTTAAGAAGAAGCACTTTTTCTGTCTTCTTGCAGCCTTGGATCAAAAAGAAATCTAAATTCTGGTCTTCCCTTTACTATTATTCCTATTTAATGAGGCTGAACTGAAAACATTTGCAATCTAGCTTTTGAAAACTGCAGGGTTTGTCAAGATTCCAGTATGTCACAATGTCTCTCCTGGCTGCTAATATAGGAAAATGTAAACATTTCTGCAAGTGTGAGTTGTGTAGTTCATTTACACCTTAAAACAGGCAGATGTCAGGGGGAAGAATGAGGACAGAACTCATAATCTTGCTGACAGCAGTGCTAACATTGTTCAAAAAGTTCAATGACCCTAATTTTGCTCCCATTAACAACAAAGTGGGATGGAGTTAAAGATATTAATAGCTACCTGAATATAAAAAATAGATGTCCTTGTATATAATTTTCTTTGTATTTCAGATAGCTACATATATAACTGCAAACTGGTACTAAACTACAAAGAAGAAATTCATTTAACATGAGATCTATAAAACTGACCTAGTAGTAATACATTACAAGCTCATTAAAAGATGAAGACTTATAAAACACCATAATTGTATAATGCCTCCTTAAGTCAAATATAAGACATTTTCTTAGACAAGTATAAAACTTTTCTTATTTCTGGGCCTAAATTCCTGAATCTGGAGAACTGAATAAATTCCATATGCAGAGAAAGAGCTGCAGCCTAACCAGCAGGCTTGGAGAGAAAGACCAAAGCATACAGTGAACAATCACAAAGATGTTCAGGATGAATGCATTGGATTCCTGAGAGGAAATGTTCTCGGTACAGCAAGTCAAACAGAAAAATGCATTTGAAAAAAACAAAGGGGGTTTTGGATTGTGACCTGAATAAAGCAAAGTGAATAAAGGTTTTGGGGTAGGTGACAAACATCAAAGCTTGGTGGTAAGTCTAATGGGATGAATGATACGAAT
Organism: Todiramphus chloris collaris; assembly: GCA_025345505.1. Lineage (NCBI taxonomy): Eukaryota > Metazoa > Chordata > Aves > Coraciiformes > Alcedinidae > Todiramphus > Todiramphus chloris. Next base: position 44,229,029 of record JANVCC010000018.1, on the reverse strand, counting down.
CGATGTTCACATCATTCTATAAAATGTGATTTCTGCGATATGCTAGAAATGTGTATCTTACAAGTATAGTACAGCACTAATAGAATTAAATCTGTTACACAAACTGCTCTTAAATGGACAAGACATAAAAATTCATCCTCAGAGGGCTTCATTTATATCAACTAGCTACAGGTAAAAAAGATGGATACAGAAAAAGATCAGTAAACTGGTATCTCAATGGCATATCACCAAAGCAGCTCACATTTGAGGTGCTTACTTAGCTAAAGTATTATTGAATAGAAAAAAAAAAAACAACCAAAAAACAACAAAGCCAAGAAATTAATCATGCACATTTTGACCTAGCTCTTTTCATTATTTTATGGAGGACTTGCTTGAAAATGTATAGTAGCCTTTTCTTCATCAGTATATTGTTACCTTTCCCCTGCTTCCTGAATTTATGCACCTGTGCTTAGCTTCAGCAGTTATTAAAGAGGCCAGAAAAGAAAATCAGACTTAACCCTGACTTACAAAGTACATTCTCCATCTGTCAACTCATTGACTGTTCACCTTACTCTTTTTGTACACTTTGATCATTAATGCTCTCCCAGTGGCCACAGGTACATGTTCAGTCAGAGAGGAAGCAGAATTACCCTTAAAGATAGAAACACTCAGTGTGAAAGAATAGATTCTCATTATGTTCCAGCAAGTCTTATTGGATAACAGTGAGTGATTTTACTTTACCTAATTCTAGATATCTGTGCTGTGTCACGGCAAAGGATCAGCAGATTATGTTGCATGGGAGTTTCAAAGATCCTTAGCAGACTGAAAAATACTAGCACTGACATTCCATCCTTGTCTATGTCCCTGAGGACACTATCCATCAAAATAAATGCTATCATATTGATACTGCTTACATTAAGATTGGAAGAGATCCAAGACACTGTAATGTGTTGTGAACAGTTGCATTTGGCCCAGAGGAACTGGAGAATAAGGGTAGACATTTATCCCCCATCAAAATGGGGATGAAAAATCTCTATTGATGCTAGCTTTATTATCCCAGTTGATTAGAAACAGTTACAATCAATTAAATGAATTGAAACAGCAAAAATGGCTTCAAATTCACACAACTAAAGATAATCTACTCTTGTTTTGATATCACCATGGTATTGTTTGCTATACAGTTCCTGAGAAATTAAAATTGAGGGAAGTTCTATACCATCATGAACTCAAACCAAACTGCTATTACAGAGCAGTTACATTTAAAAAGGGATAGCAATCAAAGATAATTATGCTCACAATTTGTTCTTATCACTTCTGCTACCCATATATATCCATTTGATTTTCCTCTACACTTCCTCTTTTGTCAAGTGATTTGAAATGTATCAGCTGCTCCAATCACATTGTCATCACCTCATTTTACAATGCAACACAGCATGATGTAATGGAGCCTAAACAATTCTACACTGTGTGGCTGTACAAAGAAGTTTTATAGTATTTTTCAAAAGTGGGACTGTAAGACTCCCAACTTATCCATCTATCCCTTTTGTTTGTCTATACCAGTGCCATCCATCAGAGAGAGACCCTCTGCAATGCCAGCTGCCCAAAGCAGATGTAATTTGAAAGTGAAGTAGTCCTGGTTCTACTGGACTGAATTATTTAGTCATCAGAATCTAAAACAAAGAGATTCTATAGAGATGGAAAACACATGAGCTGAATGACAAACAAAGTATTATTTACTGAATGTATTAAAAATTGTTTTTCCAGACACATTTCATCAAAGCAAAGCTCCATTTCTGGGAAAACAGCTATATTCACAATCAAGACAGATGTACAAGTCATGTGAAATAAGGCTGCCACTGGACTGAATTATTTAGTTGTTTGCCAGAGACTTGATCAAATTCAGCCTTCATGTAAACAGACAAATTTAAATGGGACACCATTTTAGGTGTTCTACATCCTGATTGAATCTATGTACATTACATCTCTGTAAATGTTAGTGTAAGAATGTTGTCCTTCTAGTGAATGTAAAATTGTGAGTATATTTTGGATTAAATAGTCCATAAGATTCATTAGCATCACTCAGGAAAAGCCAATAATCAATCATGTATGCATGAAGGAGCTTGAATTTTCAATGTGGTCAACCCTTGAAAAGTCTGTCAAAGGTAGACAGATGAATGCAACTGTATTTTCAATAACCCATTTCTTTTCTTGGAAAGGTGAGGTCTTTTTTTCATCATATATCCAGATCTGGACAATTTCCATTCTATAACATTAGCTCTTTTTAAATGCACTTTTAAATTACTGACTGCATTCAAATTTGTTATTTGAACAAATTCAGATAACCCTAAACTTTAGAAAACTTTTCCTTTTCTGTAATACATGTTCCTGCAAGTAACAGAAGATATTGGAAAAAAAAATTGCTCATAGAACGGAATGCTTGAGAAGTGTAAATGCATGTAAAGACTGCTAAAAATATCTAATGTATGTTAAATTGATATCTAAACAATATGTGAATGGAGTCTTTTCATATTGAGCCACCACATTACCTCTGTTGCAAATGATTTAATGGTTTATTGGTTTATGTAGCAAATATTTCAATATTTGTTGCAGATTTTCATTACATTGTATTGACAATTGCAGTTTCTGTACCATATAAGACATAATTTTATTTGCTTGTGATCAGAGCAATACCTTTTTACTAATTTTTAACATAGTTTCAGTTTTCAGTGCTTTGTTAGCCAGAAGAGCATAAAATGCAAGGAAATTAAGAGTGAAACTTTGCAAAAAGGAATCATCTTGCCATTTTTTCCATATCTCCAATTTGTTTCTCTTAAGTTTCTAAGAAACCAAAACCATAAACATAAAGGTTTAAGATTAAAACATGTCTATACAAGTTTTATATCAGGCCTACAAGATTTATAATAATGGTGGAGGACATATTTCACTTTGGATTATTTTAATATTTTTTAACTACAGTATATATATATTTTTATAACATACCACTGGTAAGACACAAATATATAATAAACTAAAGCCATACTGACTTCGTAGAATCTTAATAAAAATGTGGAAATTGATTACACAAAGTAAAACAAAGAGTAGAACAAAAGATGCAAGAAAGTATTCAAGTTTTATGATAGCTCAAATGAAAGTATGACATATGTTCTTAGTAAATACATCAGATACAAAGTCTGAAATATTGGCTATTAAGAAAAGGTTTTTTTCACAAAAAAGGTAAAGCACTGGAACAGGCTGCACAGAGAAGTGGTGGAGTCACCATCATTGGAGGCATTTAAAAGACATGTAGGTGTGATGTTGAGGGACTTGGTTAAGTGGTGACCTAGCAGTGCTGGGTTAATGGTGAGACTTGATCTCAAAAGTCTCTTCCAACCAAAACAGTTGTATGCTTCTATGTGGGCTATTGCTTAAGACAGATTGCTATGAAACTGTGCATCTTCCAGCAGGAGTAGAGAAGTGCCCCCATATTCAGCACTGGTGAGGCCACAGCGTGAGTACTGTGTTCAGTTTTAGGCGAAACAGTATAAAAAAGACATTGAGGTGCAGGAGTGTATTCAGAGAAGGGTAACAAAGCTGGTAAAAGGTCTGGAGAAAATGTCTTATGAGGAGCACCTGAGGGACCTGGGATTGTTTAGTCTGGAGAAGAGAAGGCTGAGAGGAGACCTTATCTTTCTCTACAACTACCTGAAGGGAGGTTGTAGGAAGGAGGGAATCAGTCTCTTCTCCCAGGTATCAAGTGATAGGACAAGGGGAAATGAGCTTAAGTTGCACCAGGAGAGGTTTAGGGTGAATATTACGAAAAACTTTTTACTGAGAGAGTGGTGAGGCACTGGAACAGGCTGCCCAGGGAGGTGGTGGAGTCACCATCTCTGGAGGTATTTAAAAAATGTCTAGATGTGGTACTTCAGGACATAGTTTAGTGTTCCTGATAATATTCAGTAGATGGTTAGACTTGATGATCTTGAAGGCTGTTTCCAACCTTAATGATTCTATGATTCTATTATCTTAATATTCAGAAAATCCGAGATCAGTGTATGTTAGTAATTGTTGCCAAGCACTAAGAACACTGCTTCTGTGGAGTTTTTATCTCAAAAAAATGTAGTTGTGCTTGCACTAAAGCAAGAACCATGGAAGAGTTTTTTAATTCTAGGGACACGTTTTGAGGATGAAAACTCCTATTAAAAGATTGCTCAGTAACCAATGGTCATAGTAAATATTAATCAATTGCACAGTCAGCTGACATATATCTTCTAAAAACAAAAGGTAAAGATGACAAAGAGTTCCTGATGACTAAATCTGACCAAAGGCAGTAAGTAGCTGTAGTAGTAGTTCACTAGAAGAGTTGACTATCAGTGTTTCTCTAGAGGAGACTGGTGTTCTGTTGAAGTGCTGGGATGAGGTTCCAACAAGTCTGTCCTAGTAGATCACTTGATATAGATCAGCATAACAAAATGGGGAGGTGGGCCCAGTGCCCGCATCACAATAGTTACAGCATGGAGATCACAAGAGAAACTGCAACACTTTCTGTACAGACCAATGCTAACAGTTTGCCAGAAGAAGAAGAGCAAGGAATTGCTTGTAACATTTTTACAAGAGAATGGATTGATATTGGATTTAGCAAACCAATGTTTGTGAAGCTGGTGAAGGTTAGCATGAGAACACGTGGACATTTTCCCAGCAGAAGATCTCTGTGCAGACTTAGAAGTGCTGAGTTCCTTGACTCACTTAAGAGCTACAAATGGATAGAAAGTCTTCCCCAGTTATGCTCCCACAGAAATAAGGATGTGGATGTATCTGGGTCAAGTGCTGAGAATGGGAACAGGCCTAGAGTTGAAGTTTTTTTACAGAGTAGAAGAGGAGAGGGCTCTGGAGAGACCTTATAGCAGCCTTCAGTACTTAGAGGAGGTCTACAGGAAAGGTGGAAGGGACTTTTTATCAGGGACGGTAGTGATTGGATGAGGGGTAATGGTTTTAAAACTGGAATAGGGTAGATTTAGAGGGTGGTGAGACACTGGAACAGATTGTCCAGAGAGTTTGTGGATGCCCTGTCCCTGGAAGTGTTCAAGGTCAGATTGGATGGGGGCTTTGAATAATGTGATCTAGTGGAAGGTGTTCCTGCACATGGCTAGGGGGTTGGAATTAAATGATCCTTAAAGGTACCTTCCAACCCAAACCATACTATGATTCTGAGACTTTTTCAATATAAAAGTGTTTGCTTTTTCTTTTCTTTGTTTATTTTTTCCACAATCATTAGGATTCTTAGATTAGATTCTTAAAATTTCAAATATGCTAACAATAAATTCCTGCCTTGATATAGGTATGTTTCCTTTTTGCTCATAACAAGATTTTGAGTGTAATGTCTTCAAGTAGCCAAGCAACTATATGGCAGATTTGGCCAGTGTCCAAAGGAGGTAGCACAAGGAGGAAATTCTACCAAAAATCAAGTGATCCATTGCAAGAAGCATTCAACATGCTCTAATCAGAAGTACTCAGTATTAATAGATATCTTGGATGATAATAGCAAATGTTTTTAGATATCTAAATTCCACTGGAAAAAGGCATTTTCAGCAGAAGGTATGTATATAAACTTTTCAAAGGAATTACATTGTATATTCTTAATAGGTATTCCTTAGCTAGATCACACCATCAAAATTACCATGAACAACAATTAAAGAAGAATTGAGTGTCTGGTCTTCTAAAAGTCTGATATAAAATTGTACAGATCTTACATCATTGTCAAAAGTGTTTTGAAAGAAAATATAGAATATAAGAAAGAAAGAAAATATAGAAAGAAAATATTTGAATATGCACTTAAGTTGGTAGTTTTAGAGAGTCCACCAAACAAAGCAGAATACATTTAATCACCTCTCTAAATTAACTTGACACAAATGGTGTGGGAGACACTGTAGGTGACTAAGTCACTAATGTAGCAGAAAGACACATACAGTTCTGGTTGTAATTTTTATTCCCAACAGTTCTGGTTGTAATTTTTATTCCAAACAGTTATTATCTGAAGCTGTAAATAGTGAAAAAGCTTAGTCTCTCCTTTTTGGATGGAACTTTGAAAAATCTCTGTATTACTAACAGTATCTGCAAATGCTCCAGTTAAAGAGAATGTGATGCTTCAGAACTGAACATCTTTTCCAAAGCACCCATTTTCTCACCATGTGGTAGACAATTTAGCCCTTCTTTTAAAGAAGGTACTCTGGCACTATAGATTGCCTGTAACAAAAGAATAAAATCTCAGTTATGAAGTTAGTTTTAGAAAATACCAACCATCCCCTCAAGGACAAAACACCACTGAACACGCTAATTATTGATGTACATTTAGCCAGATCAGCACCGTGCTTTCACTACGCTATTTAAGTATGACAGTTACCTCTATTTTCCTGTCACACACACAAAAACATATCCTGCTGTCCTGAGAACAGCACAACTGCTGGGAGTGAGAGGAATGACCCTGAAGAATATAGCATCTACTTAGTATTTGTCATTTTGCATTACTCCTTGCTGCGTATAAAGAAGCCTGTCCTATGGAAATAATAACTGGAAAAACTTCATTTAAAACCCAGCATAATTCCATTGTATGTATGCATTTTTGTGTGTTTTTATATATGTATATGTGTATACTAATGTATATTTTTACATTGCAGAGTTTCATCTGAACTTCTGTCATCTGGTTTTAAACATCCACTATATGTGGCTTCCTTTGGAATCTACTTTATGTTCAAAAGGCAGTAAGCATTTAACCTTTAATACTTAAGTATAGTAATAAATAAATAAATAATTGACTATTAAGATACTTAAGTATAGTAAAATACAGTATTTAACCTTTAATATGTTTAATACAGTAAAAAGTGTTCTTTAATAAAAATATTCCTACATCAGTTATTTTTATGAAAAAAATGGTAAGCAGTTTCAAGCAGTCCACTTACCAAGAATAAATTTGTTTCTCTCTCTTGAAACTTCTTACTGTCTCTGTAACAGTCAGGGGAGGTTGTTAATTTCAGGTACTATGTAGATCAAATCTACAGCATCTACAGTTTCAAGTAATCTTTAGAAGTATGTAACCAGTGGCATTATATGTCACAGGCTACTTGACATATGTCACTATACCTACTTGTACATTTTCATATAATCTGAAACAATTCACCTCCTTTCTTCAGTGTTCATTTTGGACTACACTTACATATATGCATAGTGAGACTCACAAAACACTGCCTGACATTAAACACCACTTTATATAGCCCATAAAAAAAGTCAATTACAGGGTGCATTGACTGCTATTTTCCCACCTACTTTCTTTAGTGCCATGCCTTCATACACGAACAAAATATGTAAACAGAATCAGCTTTAAGTGATGCATCACAATAGCAATATTACTGGATGCACCTTAAGAGGATGTACTTATTGTGAGGCAATGGTTCTAACAGCTTTTGCACTTAAATTACTTAATACTGCCTAAGGGTGGTTTATACTATCTTAGTGGATCAGACCAGTGCATAGAGACCTAAAACAGTGTTGAAAAAGTGGCATAACACAGTTGTATACACCTCTTAATCTGCACCACTGAAAATACAGAGAAACAATATCAAACAGTTATTTTATTTTAATAGCATTTTTTTCCGTGTAAGATTTTAGATTAGATTTACTAGGTGGTAAGAGCAAGGAACTTTGTTTCCCATTTGTGAAAACCAAATTAGATGTCATTCAGCTATTATCTCAAATTTTCCATAAGTGACAAGAAGGAAGACAAGAAAACATTAGCATAAAATGAGATTAAGTGACAGGCTCTAATTTTCCCCATAACAACTTTAACAGTGAACGGTCTATGTTCTTACTAAAACACTGAAGTTATATAACAATACCTAATAAAGCGTTTCATACCTTCTATTATACAACAGTTTTTCAGCATAACAACTAGGATTTAGCTTGTCTTACTAGCATTTTGCCCAGCTAGGGTGTGCCACTACATTAACAATTAGAGTAGAGCTATGGAAGTGAGCAGGTGACCAGAGGTAACTCCAGAAGTGATTCAGGGTTGTTTTTAACTAAAAGTTAAAGCCAAGTTTCATTTCACCTCAGGAAAATTGCATTTATGTTCTCTGGAGTCATGGGGCAGCATGTAGCCAAGTGGGGGCTATCTGGAACTTCTCTATGAAAATGAACTTGTTTCTGAACTAAAACAGTAATGATGGTATATCGCACAAGTTTGAAAAAGTGCCCTTTAAGACCTCTTAATAACCTAGGCCTTAGAAAGGCAGACCTGAATTTAGGATTACAATATCTATGGTGTCCTAAACAAGTGACAGATGGATTAAAATAAAGGGGGAATACTTAACTTGGGTTTACTTCTGTTGCAATACTTAAATAGGGTTTAATAACCTAGTACCTTAGACATTAACTTTAGATGTGATTTATTCTAAAAGGATGCAAACTGATCAAATACTACACATATTTAATATCATCTATGTCTACCTCCATCTCATCATCGTGGCACAATGAAAAGAAAAATTTTCAACAGAGCATAAACAACAACCATGTGATATATTACAGGCAATGCTATAGCTGTGTCATCTCAGCAAAGCTAATCATTTTATATTACATGATAATTTAAAATACTATTCCTATATACTTGTTTAAATTCTGTAAATATATTTCAGGTAAACCGGAAGCAATTTTAAAATAATATTTACATGAAACTGTGAAATATCATATCAAAGAGTGTTCCAGTAATGTGTGGCAGATTATACTCATTTGGGGCTTGATCCTGCAATTTCAAGGCTGCCACTCATTTCTGTTATGTTGGAACCTTTCTAAAAGTATGTCCATTAACTCAAATAGTAAATGAGACCAATGCAGTGAAAAGATGAAAAGTAGGAGTAGACTTACGATGAAACCTCTGCATTATCAACGATAAACATAGTGTTTAGGAATTCCTTGAAACTGCCAAAAGTTTGCCCCCGTATCTGTACTTGGAAACTGTTTCTCATTATACTATCAATAGCATAAAAGGATCTGAAAACAGACACAGAGTCTTTGACAAATATATATAGTTACAGTAATAACTGTATGTAACACTATACAGTTACACTCCAGTATACTGTTATAACAGTACAGAATTATACTGTATATATGGAATTATAACAGTAAAATCCACATAGGTCTAAGCAAGAACAGGAGTCCACATTTGGACTTTCAGTTGCTGAAGTAGCTGCAAGCTGCCCTCATAGATATGTTCTGTGTTAAATCGGCCAAATTACTTGCTATGAAATCTGCAGTACAAGGTAAACCCTCTGGTTTTATACTTGTTATATGTAAAGAATATGAGGAAATCAGAACACAAAACTATTCTTGTAAATGAATATTTAATAATAAGGTAAGTCATTTATTAAAAATAAAATATGCTATTTCAAAGAGTTCAGTTAAACATGAAAATAGCAATAAGGCTGAAAAATTAAGTGGATTATTTGATCACTTGTTTATGTGACATTTTGAGGCCATAACATTTTACAGAAATGCAAATTATTGAGACCATAATTAGCTATACTGTAATTCCATATCCACTTTGTACCAGTTTGTGGATATTGTATTTCTTTCTGGACAAAAAAAAAATGGATGTAATATTACAGTAGCTATTTTAGAGATATAGGTCATAAACATTGCACTTTTTTTTTTTTTTTTTTTTTTTTGAGAGGACTTCTGTATAATGCTGTGTTTTACTTATGAATGAAACTTTCATGGGAGGAAAATGGTGATTTTCGATTTTCAAACAGGTGTGGATCAGTGACATAAGAAAACAGGACTATGACCTTGTACAGGGTTGTACTTACAAGAGAAGCATATTGGGGTTATCTATTTCCTGTTATCTATGCATACACTGAGCAAGCAGATTGCTGTCATCTCTTACTGAAATTTTCCGTATTTCATTATACATGGGCTCCTTCCTAGACAAAATATGAACTTCTGAAAGAGGAAAAAGAATTTAATAAACATCAGTCTATGCTCATTAGCAGTATGTGAAAATAAGAACTAAAAAAACCCCAGAATGCTTTCTTATTAAGTGTAGCAAAACCAACACAAAAATAATATATTCCATATGAAAAACAAATTGATTTTAATAATATTTCAGTTTTCTAGCTTTAACTAATTACATTTCCCCATTATATGGGGAAAATATACTACAGTTTATTTCATCATATAACACTATAGTAAACTCTTAATGAAAACCCATTTAGATGTAGCATGTTTCCAGTTGATTATAACTTCAGAATATCTACATTATTCAACCTTCTTTTAAACTGCTACATTCGACAGCAATTGTTTGTTTTTAAACAGTTGCATTTGGGAAGTTTTAATTGTGTCATTCATAAATGTTGCAGATTACATCATTAAGGGATGATATTTTAATGACTATCAAATTTGTGAGATTCACAAATCTTCCTGAATTATTTATTTCAGTTCCAATCTAAAAAACAAACACTCCTAAGGGTAACAACCCCAATATAGAAACATAATCCGTACAACACATTCTAAGTAAGATTTGAATATTAAATGCAGAATATAGTAGACTGTACATTGCTATGTACAAGTTCACTTAAGACAAACTGATTATTAAATGAAGCAGACTAATAAAACTTCATGTAACATGTACTGAAGTAGGCAGAGATTTATATTACACTCTTAGACGAATGCACAAAAATAATGCACACATTTAATGTACTTTGACAATGAGAGTACAGAAACTCATGGTTGGACAGCTCTTTCTATGTCATTAACAAGAGTTTCTCGAACCACAGTGTATGATGATCTACAATATTAGGAGATTTTTTTTCCATCTGTGCAGATATTCATTTGGATTTTTCTTTCTTTGTATAAATTTTCAGGTATGATTTTTTTTTTTTAAAGAATTTTTCAACACCAGTAAGACTATGGGCTATACCTGTGTTAATCTCAGCAGTGTATGAAATATTTTTCCCCTCCCCTAAAGTCTTCATTTGGACAGTGATGGAGTGCATCAGAGTCATCTAGTTCATAAATACTGTTTGCAGTATCTGCAAGACAAAACACTTTCTGACAAAAAGTTTCATGAAGGGGAGGAGGATTTGTTTTTAGCAAATATGGAAATACTATACCTTTTCCTTCCTGCTTTGGTCTTAAAATATCAAAAGGGTGAAGGATGACTCTAGGAATAAATATGCTATATTTACAGTAAATATACTACAGTATGTAATGGAATCTGGCACTGTGCTATTGGCACATTGAAATGTTAACAGGTCTTCTTGGCTTCAAGACTTCACATAATCACAGAGTGTTAAGGGTTGGAAGGGACCTTGAAAGATATCTAGTCCAACACCCCTGCCAAAGCAGGACCACCTAGAGCAGGTCACATAGGAATGCATCCAGGCAGGTTTTAAACTGTCTGCCTTGACCGCATCTGATTCAAAATCTATCTCAGTGCATGATCCATTACTCAGTATACCACACAGTGTGTGCATATATGGCAGCAAACACACTAGGACTCCAAGTTAAATCTCTGCAATCTTGTGCTATACATATAATAGCCCTGGCTCAAATCAGGCCCTATCAACTAAACAGTGAAGTGAACTTACCTCTTATGACATTTTGGGGAAAAAAAGGAACCCTTTCCAAAACAATTTTTATCTTCCCTCAAAAATTTCCAAAGCAAAACGCTAGAGAAAGACAAGCTTTTCAAGTTGTTCATAACTGCATAAAAAAAACAAAAGGGGAAGTTGACATCCTTTAGTCCTGAAGTCAGTCTATCCCTGAAAAACACTGTACATAACATTTCTCATTTCAGTATTACCCTAATTCTGTCTGCTATGGAATTTCAGTCTAAATCCCAAATAGCTCAACTCGTTTCCATAGATAAAAGAACATCTTCTTCCAGAACACTAAGATAAGTGGACAAATAATAACTCTACAATTAATCTTTCTTGTGGTCTTTTTACACTCAAAATTTTGTTTACAGGAGAAGAGGAAATGCTATTTACATATAAAGCTAATAATTTATTGTTAATATAGTCATGCTTTTAATGATCTGCTTAAAGAATAATTATTAGTCCAGATCTAATTTTTACAAAAAAAAAAAAAGAATACTTCTATACAAAAAAGACTTAATAATAATACACTAAAAATAGACACATATCCTCATTTATATCCCTTCTCCTTGTGTTATGCTCAACCTTCCCCTGCTCCTCTGGTTCCTAAGGAGGCCAGTGGTTTCAATCCAGTATTGGGGGAAAGAGAGAAACTGTTACACAAACTGTCAGCATATGCAAATTCTCCACTAGAAGGAGTATGGTGTTCATGCTGATGGCTTCATTCTTCTCCCTCTAGGATCCATTTGGAATCACTGTTGTATGTTCACTAACATGCTTTTATGTCTTGCTCATTCCTCATTTAAGAAGGTCGACAACATCCTGGGCTGCACTCGGAAGGCTGTTGCCAGCTGATCAAGGCAAGTGATCCTTCCTCTCTGGTCAGCCTGTGTGAGACAAATCAGGGCTGGGTCCAGTTCTGGGCTCCCAATTACAAGAGAGGCAAGGACATACGGAAGAAAGTATGGGTCTGAAGAAGTGGGATCTCCAGTACCAATCTCTTGGCATCCCATGACTGTGCCTCCACTTCCCAAGCCCCCTTGCTGTCACACCAGAACATCATTACTCTATAATACATCATTATGTTACATTTGCGAACATTCACTCTACACAGAATAACTGCTTGTTACTGTTATCTATACAAACTTATGGTTGTAATATATGAAGGTAAATAGAACTGAAACAAAGCAGGCATAGCCAAAACAAAAATTGATGTTAGACCTAAGCCATGTAAAACACAGCTCCAGATAACTCAAGCAAAGTTCAGACAGAGCAAGTCTGACAAGCCTTAGTCCTAAGGCCTTCCAAACTTAATACAAAGCCCATGGCCTACTACTAGTAATGGTAATACTATATTATAGGCCTACAGGCTTCGACTCTGTGGAAGAATAGATGAAAGATGTAAGCATTCAAGAATAGAAATGACTGATTCAAAGCAGATGTAAGGAAGAGTGGAATAAATTTGACAAAGTTTTCTGAAAAAAAAAAAATGTTTTGTAAGTTGAACAGATCTGCATTGAAAACCTGTATTTGAAAAGTCTCCAGCCAAACACAGATCATTGTCAGGATAAACATAAACAAAGCAAATATAAAGTAGCGGTTTACTGGCAAGCTAGGAACCTAGACGATTTGCTGGACTTCCTTTCTGAATAACAAATCACGTTTGATCAGGACAATCAGAAACTGTCCTTCTGATACACCTTTTATAGTCAATTGTTACTCAGGAATAGATTAAAAAGTTAATCAGGCAGTGGTTAAACAAACAGGCAAACAAAGCCTTTACTTTTACAATCACTGTAACTTCATCTGTCTGTCAAACCATACACTTTTATATATATCTGTTTTCCTATGAATGTTCCATGTTCTGTTGTATTCTTGGTTTTGCTGAATTTTAATTATTAACTTCCACAAGCACTTGTAAAATGAGACAAAGTTGACTCTCAATAGTATTTAGGGAGTTACAGGTATTTTATAGAGTAAGGTGTGGTTTCTCCCTGAAGCATTAATATGAACAGAAAGAAATACCACTAAATAAAGCACAACAGAGCCAAATGGCATACCAAAGTTATCAAGCATTAGATCTGATCTTTCTTTATCAAAGAAATATCATGCAGACACTTCCCGTATTCCAGTGAAGTCTTGTGCATTGTTGTATTGGCTGCATTACATTTACTTGGAGGAAAAGAATGTACAGACATTAACATTTCTTAAAACCATCCACCTCTGACCTCCAATACAGGCATCTTGAAACTGCCCACTGAAAGCAATATAAGGGACAAGCAATATAACTATTCATAAACACATACGTAGTAACTTTGTAAACAGATGTTATGTAACAAGCACTACAGAACAGATATATACTACATGTTCAGCCTTCAAAGGCTTAGCCATCAGGTAAGAACAACATGCATAGCATACAGCTTATCTACCCAAATAATTTACAAGCTTGGTCACCAACTTTGGGGCTAGGACAGCTGGTGAACTGGTTGTACATACCCAGTAATATTATTACAGCTATAGCTTGATCTACACAGAGAACAACAAAACATCACCCTGTTAATCATAGAAACACCTACACTGCTAACTACTTAATTCAAAGAATACCCACAAAAGATTGACCAGGCTGTCAATAATTCAGGAATAAAAATAATTCCCAGTATAACACTACCACCATCACAGAACTTGTCACAAATTATCACACCAGATAGATTTAGCTGAATTTTAAAATGTTCGTTACTGTAATTATGATTTTTCTTTATAAAAATTCATTGGGAATGATCTGAACAAAATTACTCTATAGCTGATTACAGCTCATGAATTTACATTATCACCAGCAGGAATATTCAGAGCTAGTTAACAACATGTAAGTGATTACATTGTAAAATAACAAAATACAATAAAAATAAAAAATAACTTAGTAAGTGGGTGTACAATGTAGAGTGTATCAGATTTAAGAAAGTTTGGGTTATTTTCCTGATTTGTAAACCATGTGATAAATATATGCATTTTTCATAAGATAAACGTATTTTTTATTACTTCTGAAGTCCTTAAAATACAGCATGTCAAAAATATTCTTGTAGGGCTGTAGCTACTCCTGTATAGAAAGAATCAAATAAGTGAATCAATCACTCCTCAAAAACACGAAGATTAAATTCTCTGTTTGAATAGGTAAGTTAAACTCCTCAAAATATGTCCAAGTCTACTACAAGAACTCTTTACTGCTCCTCAACTATAAAGGTCTGAGAACACTCTAAAAAACTTCAGATAATATCAGTATGGTCCTTAGCCTATCTTAGTGAAGTATATTATTTAATCATTATTTGTTTTGACTGGTTTTTATTTAGCTCAGCAGAAGGGTTTAATCCTATCTCATGCACGTTCTCACTACTCTAATTGCAACATTCCCTTCTGAAGTTCAGTGAGCAGCACGACTATAGCTGTCAGGTGTTACTTGTTCCCTCATTCCTTCCCTCATATGGAATTTTTTTGTTGTTGCTTTGTTTATTTATGATGTGCCGTGATAGAGCTATTGATAAAAACAGAGTTGGGGAGTTTCTCTTTACAGCTGAAACAGAAGGAAATGACTTTTCATATTTCATCATTTCTAAATGCCTCAGCCACCACAAGTCAAAGGAAGTTCTGCCTTTGGTTATGCCTAATATATAGCCAGAATTCTAAGCAGTTATTTATAGTGGGATTTCGTGGGGTTTTTTGTTGTTTTTTAATTTTGTTGTCCTATGATTAAGAGTAGGACCCAGGACCCCATGTGAAGATCAGAAGGGCAGGAAAACAAGTGCAGATTCTAGACTGATTGCTTGAAATACAAAAGGTTGAATCAATGTGGTTTACTGCAAGTACTGTGCAAATTGTACAAGTTTTAACACAACACTGTGAAATAAAGAAAATATTACACCAAAGTTACTATTAATACAAATGACGTGGGTATAGTGATCCTGCTTTGGTATAGGATGATGAACTAGATGACCTTTTGAAGTCCCTTCCAGCCCTACTCTCTATAAATATTAAATTACACTAGAAATACATCAGGGCAATGACTCAGTATTGAATTGGTGCTAAATCAAATTAACCACCAATAATAATCAATCCTTATTTAGTCTAAGGAATCATCTGTCTCTCCAATTATAAATCTCAGATAAAGAATTCCATCAAAGGCAATAAAAGCTGGAGTTTGAATAGGTAAGTAAATTAATAATGGGACCAAATCACTTAGTGTCTAGAGTACAACCAGAGCTAATTATAAAGTTTCCTTTTTATGCATTGATTAGATTTCACAGGTACATCTTTCCGTCTCTTTTTAAGGTAGATGCTTAATATCTTTTCTTCACAAGAAGTCATATGCAATAATGATTAGAGATTTAGAACTTCAGCAAGAATTATTACAAAGTGATACTTAGGAAAAATTGCATCTGGATATTTTTTTTCTTTTCCCTACTTGCACTACAGAGCAAACATAAACAAGGTAATCTGGGGACAAATTGTGGCATTATTGTAGATAACTACCTAATTGGTATTGATTCCTTCTATGATTTCAAAATATCTTTCCTATTCTTGGACATCAGCAGAAAATTATACTCCGCAAAATGAAGAGAGGAATGGATCAATTTTATCTCCAGGAAAAGTTCTCTAATAGTTCTACACAGTACAGTATATAATATGTGTTTATATAAAGAGAGAATAATTTGTAGATTATACCATAATTTATAGCTCATGCTCTAAGACATGTTTCCTGCAGGAATGCAAAAGCTGCAGCTTCACTAATGAAGTTTAGCATCACGTACCCCTGGCAAGCTCATCTCTATTTTCCCTCCCTCCATTGCTATTAAAATTATTTTTGCCTGTACCGTTGTTAAACTAAGTCTGTGTGTTAGCTACAACAGATTAGTTATGACGCCATGCTGCTTCTATTTCTGAAGCAATCAAAAGATTCATAGACATTTTTCAACTATTTCCATAACACTAATTACATTGCCACTGTGATTTTGCAGCCCTGCTCTGAAATCAATTTTAAGAGTAGTGCTAATGGGCTGCTTTTATGTCAGTGGATAGACAACTAGTCTGAGGGATAGATGTGTCATCATTCATGTCTTGAAGTCTTCCTTTTTTAAGAGTCACTTTTCCAGGTACAGATGTAAGGCTGAAATTTTCTGATGACATCAGGATCTGCTTTGAAAATGCACCTTGCAGAAACTGTGGACAGGGAATAGTCCCATCTCAAGGAAATTTTGTTCTGAGACCTCAGGGTTTATAAATAAAACCTCTTTCATCATGTAACCTGAAGTGAAGCCTCCAGGGAGGAGTAACAGAGTAAAATAATCCCTCCTTTTCCTACAATCAGGCTTTGTTAGAAGTCCAGAGATACTAACTGTAGGCAGAACACTATGTTTTGTTTGAAGGAATTGGGAACTTTATACACAAGAAATGTTTTCAAGGAATGTGTCAAGACCACTGACAAGTGTGAAGACCATCAGGAAAACATCAAGGCCACCGAATGACTGTATATAGACATAATGTCAGCACTGGGAACATTGTCTGAGGTCAGTGATCTGCAGTGACAAACCCAAACTGGTGAACTGTATTTCTAGGGGCAATGATAAGGATTTCAGTTATTTGGTTGAAAGTTTAAGAAGAGACTGCCAGCCCCAGAAAATAAAGGGCAGAAAAAGTAAACTGATTGAAAAGAGATGTATAAAAAAACCAAAGCAAAATTCAAGAAGGCAGTGAGAAATGGAACCCAGCTCTGAAAGACAGAATTCCAAACATTGCTATCCTAATGGGGTCCAGGAAGAAGCTGTGAAGCACTGGCAATTGATTTTATGCTGTTGCTTCAAATGCCCACAAATTTTGAGAGCTAGAGGACTTTTGCTCTGACTCACACAAAGCATCTGATACAAAAGACCATGTATTCAGCCAGTATCATTTGTTTAGAAAGAAACTGAGCAATAGCAGCATTTTACTTTGAACTGTACCAGAGCTTTTTTCCCAGTACAGTTTTTACAGGAATAGCTGACTGTAATTTCAGAGAAACTTCTTACAAGCACTGAAATATGGTAAAGACTTGCAGGGAAAGGAGAATAACTTTCATGGGGAGTTGTGTAGCTAATGAATAATCTGAAAAAAAAAAAAGGTTTTCAGATACAATATCTGCACTGATATTTCAATCACTATGTGTTCTATTTATTTCCACAGGATAAAGGAAATATTATGCATTAAAAAAATAGGAAATATTTGTCTTAGCTCCAGTATCTATGATTTAAAGGTGGATCAATATGCAATAGGGCTAAACAAGAGCATGTTTACAAGTAACGTAAATGTCTTTTACAGTTTTGAACAGCAACACTAAGCTATTCATAACACTTGCACAACTTCCAGTATCTTCTACCACATCATATTTATTCATAGGATGTTGAGCCATTTTGAATAATTTCATGGATATCAATGTCCATAATTGTTTCAGGCACTCCAATAGCACATGCTTCATTACTGGGTGTTAATCCAGAGAGATTGTTTTTTGTCAACACTCACTCCACATTGAGTAGTTCTGAAATGTATCATTTATTTTCATTATTTCTTTCTACACTGACTCTATTTTCTAAAAGTGGATTAGGTTTTTAAGTTAAGCAGGCTAATAGTAACCCTAGAGCATTCTTTAAAGGTATACTGTTTGTTAGCATACGGTGTTATCATAGTGGACGACAAGCACATTTCTCTGCTTTTTTATCTCTTTTCACATGAGTTATTTGAGGAATAAAATTTGGTGGCTAACATTATTATTGCCCTTGCAGAATTGTTTGTGTATAGTAAGAGCTGCAAGGCCAATTTGATGCACATATGATTCTCACTTGATGCTACCCTTCCAATAAATTGAAACCCTGAAAGAGTTCAAACCTGGAACCTGTTTAATAATATTAGTTTATTCTGTCTTCCACAACTTATTAATGCAGAATTTCACAGCTATGCAGAGAAGAGACAGTATTGCTCATTTCAGTTATGCCATCCTGCCTACTTATGACAGGATTAATTAACTCCTAGATTCCTTCTCTTCATCATTCTTCCTTCCCATAGCCCTTGGGTTTTGATCAAGTGACAAAGAATTCTGCATTTTTTACCACATGCACTACTACATCACTAACATCTGCTTGGAAGAAGGCAACAGCGTGTTGTACGTCTGTGCACTTAAAGCCTAAGTACACCAGAGCCTTAACACAACCATGCAATATACATACTACTACATATGTACATACATACTCTACATGTTGGGTAATCTCAACTTCAGCATACACATGATTGCATTTCTCAGCATCTTATTTACACATACTGCATGCATATAGGATCAACTTTGAGCTTGTCCAGTTTTATGCTCAATAATTACCAGCTTCAGCTAGAAAACTCATGAATTTCATCTTAATAAACCCTACAGGACTGTAAAAAATGTAAAGTTCTTCTCATATGGTTTTTTATGTGAAGTTCTGTAGCGTTTCTATTTAAGGAATTTCCCACAGAAATGAAGACTTTAAAAAGAAGTCAAACAACAAAGTTTAGAGAATTTCAATAAAGAGACAACTTACTGAAAGTAGTCTAACCCTGGCATCACTGTTAGCCCCTAAGAGATAATTTGACCTGGAGTGCTTTATGCAGACATAATTCTTCAATTATCCTAATAGACTTATGTTGCACATCACTACACAGCTGTCCACAACATAGATATCCTTATGTCATAATGATCAGGGATTAGAAAGAAAATAATAAATGTCAGATGGCAATGATTTTACAAAAGATTACAAAACTGTTCCTATTAGTATACTAATATCTTCATTAAAAAGACGCATTTTCCTTTCTTTCTTCTCCTACTCTTCTTAAGCCTTTATTTTGATTGCTTTTTCCTGTGTTTGTTCAAACTGTAATGACAAATCTGGTAACACTTAAGTATCCAGGCAAACTAAAGACAGACTAAATTGGTGCAGCAACATACAAAATGAATCAGAAACCTGTTCTCATGCCGACAAAGAATCAGTGAACCGTCTATTGGAAAGAAGCCTTGGTTTTCAGTCTAGGGGAACAAGAAAAGGCAAACAGAAAACCTCCACGTCTCATTAAAAACAAAAAAGTAATTCCACCACAGCTTATCAATGTTCAAAAGCAATCATTTTAGTATACTGTCAGCTCTGCCTTTTCTTTTTCCTTTCACGCTGAACTGACAACTTTTACTCCATCCACAAAGAGGCTGACAGGCGGAGCAGCAGCTGAGCAGCTGCAGGCATTTGGCTGCCTGCAGCTTGCTGCTGGCAGACGAGAATTTCTCTTCACTCTTCTCTCTGTAGAACTTGAGAAGTCAACAACACAAAGCCAAGTCTTTTCTACTGCAACTGCACCAACAGTGCAAAAGAAGCCCAAAAGGTTAGAAGGACTTAATCTATCCCTTGCTATTTCCAAAATACTGATATGCATGTCTTCTGCTTGAGTTAGATAAATAGGACAGAGAACTCTCTATTACCTCTGAATGGTTTGACAAGAAAGGAAGCATGCTGAAAATCCACGTCAACCACAGGTTTCACATTAAAATGTGATTACTTCTTATCCTTAGCAAACCAGCAGCTAACAGCAGTTGAGACACTTCAGAGCAGAGAGCTCTTTTCAGAAGTCTGGACCAAAGCTGAGAACCATGGTTTTTTGTTCTCTAGGATGATGACTTCACAATTCTACCGCCATATCCAGTTTATTAGAAAGATAAAATGTGAATTCCTGAAAGCAAGAAACAAAAAAACAAGGCAGTCCTGGTGGAGAGCAAGTACATATGACATGCACTAAATATACTGCAAGTAGTTGGTACATGGTACCACCTGGATGTGGAGAGCAAAAATCAAAGGCTCCATTTTTCACCTCATCCAGCTTCAATGCCTTTTCTGCCACTCTATTCCTGAACTCTTATTAGAATCCTCCAGGACAGTTATCCGTTCAATCAGCTGTGACGTATACGTCTGTTCATTCCACTTGCAAATGTGCAATACTGACAGAAATAATGGCCTGTCACAATATTTACTTCCAAAATGAAATGAAAAAATGTGAATACAAGAGCTGTGTCAAAACACAGCACAATACATGTGTGTCCCAAACATAAAATAAATCCTCTATTCCAATCAGGGGAACATGCATAAGGTTGGCAATCAGGAAGTTCCCAACTTCTTCCCCATTTCTGACATTCTTTACAGTTCATTGAAGAAAGATTTCAAGGATGATTAAGTTTCACTTCTGCAGTTTTTCCTTACTACACACCAGTGACTTGCTTGACTCCCCTAAATCTACCATGTAAGAAGGCAACTTTATATAAAAATATAATTACTGCAGTTTGTAACCTGTCTGGAGATCCATAGCAAACAGGTATTGAACATCTATCCCCCTCCAGGAGGCAACTTTTGGTGCATCTAGAGAAGGATATAACCTAATTAACTTCTGAAAAACACCGCATTATCTAATGTTAACAAAAATTCTAAGTTGAAATCTGTTCAGCTATGTGCCCTTGTCCATTTTCAGTGTCTCTGCCTTATTTTCCACATTAGAATATATTTGGCACATTCACACAAACAATTAGGTGATGTTCAGAAGCTGCCCACCTCTGTCTCTTCATATTTTCACTTAATCTCTGCTAGCCTCTATGCCAAACAAAAGTCATTTTGTCTTTGCTCTGCCCATCTGTCAGTAAAGGATTTGAGTATATTTGACAATTTCAGTGAAATCTGAAGGTTGAATTTTAAGAGTAGCCCGATAAGTAAATTAGCACAAGGTTTTAGAAACTGTATATAAAGAGAGAGATCAAAACTCACATGCACCAAAGGGAAGGATAACTCAGTCTCTATTTCTGTTCACTGGCTACTGGCAATTATTTCCCATAGACAGCCTCACCAAATGGCACATGAGAAGCTTTGGAAGAGCAGTTTAAGGCCAAGGGTGCTCCAAGAGTCATGGGTGAGCAATGGGTGTGCGATGGGTGTCCCCACAGCCAACTTCCTGTTGAAGACCTGCCCCTTCTGGCTATCACATGATCCGCTTGCCCTGTAAGTCCCTCCCCTCCTCCAGTTACATGGTCTACTTACTGCATGCATTTCTGCCTTTGGGGGGCACCTCTTTGTAAAATGTCATACTCCACATGATCACAGAACACCCTGTGATGGGTCAGCAGGACCAGCTGTCCCATCCCATTTATCCAGAAATGTTCCAGAACAGGAAGTCCCTTCCCCCTATGCACACAAGGCTACTGGTTTGTTTAAATGACCATTTATGCTTGGGAGCCACCATTCTGTAAACTGTGATATCCCATTGTGTTTTCATGTGATTGGCTCTCATTTCTCATGTCCCCCTTATGGTCAGGAGAGGGGCAGGTCTGGGGACATTTTTGACCATGTGTTCACTCTCCCTTCATCTCAATATAAATGATTTTAATGATTTTACATAGGCCTAGAAGATTCCTGGGTTTCTATTTTTTAAAACATCGTTTGGACTTTGGTACCTGCTGACAATAAAATAACAGCTGCCTTTTATGATTCGTAAGTTTTCCTCTGAAAAGTTACCCAAGCTTTTGATACTGCCCCTCACTATTTCAGTATTACAGTACAGTAAACTTTCCACCTACATATATCAGAATCGCAAAAGAAGATAACAATTCACTCCTTTCTATGCAGTCATTTTGTCTATAAATTCTAATCTGGTCCAATGTTCATATTCTATCTCTATTTTTTTTTATTCTATTAAGCTTCATAGGGGCCTTTCCAATTTATTGTCTTCCATTACCCACATTACACTATCCCTTTTTCATAGAATCATAGAATGCCTTGGGTTGGAAGGGACTTCTAAAGGTCGTCTAGTCCACCCCCCTGCAGTAAGCAGGGACATCCTCAACTAGACCAGGCTGCTCAGAACCCCATCAGGCCTGACCTTGATTTTCTCCGGGGATGGGGTTTCCCCAGGCAACAGGTTCCTGCATTCCACCACCTTCATAGTAAAGAACTTCTTCCTAATGTCCAGTCTAAATCTACCCTTCTGTAGATTAATACCATTACCTCTTGTCCTATTGCCCTTGTAATAAGTCCTTCCCCAGTTTTCTCATAGGCCCCTTCAGGTACTGGAAGGCTGCAATAAGGTCTCCTCAGAGCCTTCTCCAGGCTGAACAATCCCAACTCTCTCAGCCTGTCCTCATAGGACAAGTGCTACAGCCTTATTTTTTTTGTGGCCCTCCTTTGGACCCACTCCATCAGGTCCATGTCATTCTTGTGTTGAGGGCTCCAGAGCTGGACACAGTATTCTTGGTGATGTCTCACCAGAGAACAGTTGAGCAGCAGAATCACCTCTCTCAATATGCTGGCCACACTTCCTTTGATGCAGCCCAGGATGTGACTGGCCTTCTGGGTTGCAAGTACACATTGCTGGCTCACATCCAGCTTCTCATCCACCAGTATCACCAAGTCCTTTTCCACAGGGCTGCTCTCTATTACCTCATCCCTCAGGCTCTATTGATAATGAGATGTGTTCTGAACCTTTTTATGCAAATCAAATTGGAAAAAAAGTTTGCCAGAAAGAAGTCTGTTGAGTAACAAAAAAAAGTATTTCTTTCATTTTAAAATAATATCCTAAGTAGTCCTTCTGTGAGTTGTCATAATGTCCTTTTACTTATGGTCCTGTTACATATCTTCCTTGTACCCCAGAGGCATAAAGCAAGGTTGAGGAGTGCTTAAAATCTCTTCCATGAACTTCTGGATAAGTAATTGTGTCTAAATATTTTGAGACTTGTTTGTATGAGGGGGGTCGCCAGGAGCGGGAAAGGTTGGAGATGCCAAAGTTGCAATACATCTGCTTTCCTGCATGTCAGGGCATTGAGTAGTCAAGATAAACACATCAACAGTGACCTATATTTTCAGGGAAAACTGTCGTGGGATACTGCATCGCAACAAGAACACTTTGGAAGTAAAGGGAAGAAGTGTTTTATTTCAAACTGGTCTCTTTTGGAAGAGAGAAGTTGGCTTGGTCTGGCCAGGAGACGGAAGTACAAAATCAGTGAACCCTGACAGACAGACCTGGGAGTGGCTATGTGTTGCTGCTACTAGGCTGAAGTGATCTCTTTCAGAGTCCCTTCAAACACCTGTCTGCTTCCTTCCCCGTGACACACTCCTCTGCACTGTGATTAGGCACAGAGGAACCAAAGACCATGTAGTAGCTTGACAGTGCTCTGCAGGCTTTATAATATTATAAAACCTTGTAAGATTTAGATGAGTCTGGCTGGGGCAAAAGTGTAGCAAAGAACCCTTTTTAGTGTTTCCAGCTGTTAAGGCCTGGTCAAAAAGAGTCAATCTTTTCTCCTGAAAGAATAATTTATTTATTTATTTTCTTTCACAGAAACAGTAACTTCTTTTAGAAGCAACAAGGGTCTGTAACAAGAACTGTTGAGAAATAAGCATTAACCTTGGCAACAGATGCACTAGCTTTCCCCAGAAAGCATTCCAGGAAGTGAGGGCTAATGACCAACATGCTGGACTGTGTTTGATGAGTGAGGGTTGCACTTGGCTACATAGGGCCAGAGATTGAAAGAAGGGTACGGAGCAGGTCCAGGATGCTGTCATTCCCCATGAACTGCTCTCCTGATTACACATCTGTCTCACAGCAGCCCCAAAACAAAGTAGAGGAATAGATGTTGTTCAGGCATTTGTAGAAATGCATACTCAGAACTCTAGCAAGGTTGCTCAGTTCTTCTCAGAGTTAAAGAAACACCTGAAGCTCATAGAGAAAAGCTGCAGAAGCAACAATGGTATAGACATTTATTAACATTCCCATTTCTCTTATCCAGAAATACAAAAACATAAAGGGGGTGGGGTGTGTGTGTGTGTGAGGATTTTGGATTTATTTAAACTGTGTTAAGAATCAGGTCTCCTCTGTTACCAGATGAGCTCACACATTTTACTGTGCCATTTTGCCTGCAGTATCCTTCAGCTGTTGCATGCTTTTCGTAATTATCCTGAGTTTTGCATTACTGTTATTAAGCTCCTTCGCCATCTCAGCTGTATAACGTAAGACCTAGAACACATAAATACAGCCACATATCCTTAAGATATTGCTGCCCTTAAACTTGCATTTGGAACCTTCCTCTTTGCTCACTTGTGTCAGCTGCCAAGGGTCTAAATCCTGAGATTCCCCTTCACAAGCATAAGGTCTTACAGTTTCTGTTCCCCTCCCTGGGCAGCCACAAGGCAATGTTCTGGAATAGTGACTGCCCTGGTTTCACTGGCATAGAGTCAATTTTCTACTTGGGAAAGCTACATTTTAGAGAAGACTGCAGCACTCAATTCAGTGAGAACAGAGTTAATAAAATACTTTGCTTTTCTTTTGTGGCCAGCCATGGTATGTGGGTCTCTATAGTGGCTGAGTCTTCAGGAGTTTTGAGTTAGCCAGGTGCTAAAGCTTGGAGAAATGAAAGCCAGGGAAGCTGACCCAAGCTGTCCAAAAGAAGCATTTAATACCATAAACATCACACTTGCTATAAATTGAAAGTCTGTTGGGAAGAGGCTCTTTTCCTCAATGGTCACTATTTCTGGAGGGTCTCACCTGTCATTCTGCTCCTGAGGCCAACTGTCCTGTTTGTTGTCACTGTCGTGCTTTCACTGGAGCTGTGGTGCTCACAGTGCTTGACATCTAGCACAACTCACAACCATTACATGGGCTGAGTATAACTTTGTGTACTTTATATTAGTGTTCGTATTAATATTAGTTATTATTTTATTAAATCCAGTTCCATTTCAACCCACAAGTCTCTTTTCCTTTTCCCAATTGTCCTTCTTGGGGGGAGGGTGGGTCACTGGGTGATAGAACAGCTGACTAAATGGAAACAGTGACAATATTTTAAATTCTTGCTCCACTTCATTCTTGACTAATGTCCTTACAAGCTGCTCTGCTAAATTATTTTGTTTCCTTCTTCCCTCCCTGAGGACAGTTGTTGTCAGCTAGTAAAAAACTACTTAAAATATCTTAAAATCACTGACTGTGTTATCTTCTGTCTCTCAGGTTGTCACTTGGTGAGGGTTTCAGCTAGGGCAACAGCTGCCCAGGGTATTGGAATAAGACTGCACAAACGGACTCACACACACTTACTGCTGAAATTCTGCAGTGGACACCTAGCTCTGAGGTGTGACTGACTCCATGTCCTCAGCAGATGGATACTTCTGATGAAGTTTTTCTTCCCCCTTTTGTAGCTTTGATAACTTCAGATGACTCTATTCAACACAAGAGGGATTTAAAAGAAAAAAATCACAGACAAGACAATCACAGGTAGCCCCTTGGCTACCTCTCTTATAGAAGTGATTTCTTTAAAAAATACATTTTAGAAGTACTTGCTCAGGCTTCCTCCAGATATGGAACTATGAAAGACTGCTGGAAACCTTCTTTCTGTAAAGAAAAAGGAAGCTAAAGTAATTGTTCTTCTTGCTGTAGATACAGCCTATGACCTGCTGCATTCCTTGTTTGTTTTCCATACAACTGTTTCTGTTTGGGAAAATGCCCAACTCACAACTTTATACAATTCTTAAGACACACTTGTCTTGCCCTACTGACAGCTGTGCTATTGTAGTGTACCACCTTGTGTGAGCAAGCTTTCATTTGAGATTTTGGGCATAATTAGTGATTTTTCTTATTTATAGGTCTAACTTTTGCTATTCCTGTGACGTTAAAAATAATACAGTTCTTCTCTACTGCTTATGCAAAAAGGATAAACTTTTTTAAGATGATACCTACCAGCAATACAAAGAAAACAGAGTGCAAATGTGATGACGTAAATAGGTCCAAGCATTCTGTTTGCTACTTTCATGGTTTCAAAATTAAAATCTCCCGTGAAACTGTGTAAAGCTGTGAGTAAAAATACCAAAATGAGGTTGACTGGCTTCTCCTAAAGAAAAGTATTGTAAGCATTATTTAAAAAAAAACAGAAGATAAAAAAAGAAATAGATACAATTGAGACTGATTCATCATTACCTTAGTCACTGAAATCAAAAGGCAAGCCAGGATAATACAGCAATGGTAAATTGTGAATTTAGCATATATTTCAGAATTTGGTAAGTACAAAGGAATTTTTAAATGGCTTGGATGAGAAAATACTTTCATTTTGGATACATGTTGTGTTTTTTTAATTCCTTCCCTTCTATTCTAGCTTTATGATACCTGTTAATACAGAAGGTAACAGTATAGGTCCCTATGTCTCCCTGTGGAGGACTTTATTCCTGGCTAAGACAAATAAATACTTAATCCTCTGTACTACAGTATCTTAGAACTATCTCACATCCAAATAGATCAAAAATGACCTATTTTTCTGGTTTAGAAGTGACTTAATTTTACATGAAAATCTGTTTTCAAACAATCTTGTACACTGAAGATACATACCTCTCTCAAGTTGTAAGAAACATAGCCATGGGCTAAAACACAACTCACACTCTGGGTGACAGGTGACGGTTGCTACAAGGTGTGAGGACCATCAAAACCAGTTCCAGCTGGCACCTAAAATTGATCTGATGTTGTTGATACAGTGAGTGTCTGAAAAAAATCTAGGGAAGAACGCATCAGAGCCAGCAGATGGTATTTGGGGATTCTTGGCTATGCAGCTGGATGTTTTCTTTAAAGAGCAGTAATTCCTGTTTGCAAACATGCTCAGCTCGTGCTTGGAGCCATTTGGGTCTCTCAAGCAGTTCCTCTGTGGTCTTATGCTGGGGAGTATATCACATACCCAGTGGCATGTTTGCTGGGTTGTTCCACATTCTTGTCAAGAAGCCAGGAAGTAATTGTAATATGTGACATATCTGAGGAGCTTCACAGAGTAAATATGCGAGGAGGTAAGAGCACCCCCAGTGGCAGGGAATGCTACCACCAACATGAAGAAAACCTGGGGACTGGTGTTAGTTACCATCCCTTTAAATCACCTCAGCCCTTAATTTTCTAATACTACTTAATTACTAAGTAATTATTACTTAATTATTACTGCATTAATAATACCTTACTGTGATTCCTACATCTGTAAAATCTTTTTGTAAGGGTTATGCTAACTCCCCCATGCACAGAGTATTACATAGTAGGGAAGGCTGAGGGGAAAGCAAGAAGCTCTTGTGATACCCAAGCTATGGTGTTTGGTTAAAAGTCTTTAAAGAAACTGTGTCTCCGAAAGAGCAAACGTTCACCCTACCCTGAGTCTTTTCCCTCCACTTGTTGACAGCAGGACTAATAAACCAGCCTTTGACCTTGCAAAGGGCTGTGAAATCTATTCTAACAGACAGCAGGAACTAGCTGTACAGATCAGACACCAACCAGTAGAAAAAAAATGGAAATGAAGGATCTGGGTCTGCTCCCTGTACTAACGGAATTACTTCTTTTTTAATGAATTACTGTCTTGCCAGCTGCTACTTATGAAACATGGCTACATATGTCTTTTTTTGTGTCTTTATGGAAGCATCATGCCTCAGTAAATTGGATTTCACATGCAGTAAAGGCAAGAACTCACCTGATTATACAGAATAAGTTTATGTTAGCATTATATATTGAGAAGTTAATAAATACATCTCTGGTTCCTCAAGTGAGCCAGCTGTTCTTCCTGAGAAACATCAGCTTCTCCACATTCTCCTTCTTTGATTCAGGTAAGGTGAACATATATCCTCCACTGCTGTACAAGCCCATAGATCCCCAGTACCATGGGGATAATGAGGAGGCTGAGGTGTCTTTCCATCTATCAGAAATAGGAGAACAAAGCATCTCAGCTTATAAAAACTGGACTGAAGTGCACTTTAACTTTTATTTTATACAACCCTTGTTCCTTCTTCTGTTCCTCTGCATCCACAACTGAGCATTTAATCCAGACCTTTAAGAAACACTCGTCTTTACATTAAGTACTCGCAAGACATAGGCCTTAAAATATTCCCACTTCTTTTATTTAGCTACTCAGTAGAATAACAAAACAGAAATTGCTTATGAAACTGGATTTCACCCAACATGAGCCAGACATTTTATTACGTTAAAACTTTTACAGACAAATGGAATATCTCTGGTTTACATAGTGGTATGTTCACATGTTCTTTCATTATGTTATATCAATGCTGAATAAAGTGTGTGAAGAAGCATTTTGGCTCTGTTTCCAGAGCATTTTAGCATGGTTCCAATTTACAAACATGTGATTTAAGTTCAGGACTCATATAATTGAGGATTTCTCCACAGATGTTAGTGGAGATAAGCCCACTAATGTGCTTCTGCTGAACTGGGCTCACTATTTCCAGTTCTTCCTGTCTCTGCTATAGATTTCCCATGCCAAATTCCCATCTATAATGTTGGCACAAAAATTAATCCATGTTTTATCTCAATGTAAACAAGAAAAAAAAATCAGCTAATTGCATGCACAGTTATTAATAACTGAAGAATACCAGCATTAAAGATTTGGTTAAGCTTTCACAAACATTTCTGTGCTGAAGTAGGATGATTTACTCAGATTCATTCCTTAGACCAAAGTCAGACCTGTCTTCAGATGAGTAATTATATTGACTGTAACAGCCTTCTAAAAAAGTATGGAAATGTGAGTAGATGAAATGTTGCAAACTTTCAGCTGGCAAATACGGGCTACTCCTGAACAGCGAATTCTCATTGTACATATACCTGTTCTGGAGGATTAATGCTGTTTTGTTACACCATTTGTCCCAGTAGAGTCCATTCAACAGGGGTTGTCCCTCTGCAAACTATATGTGCAAGTGAGGTTAAAGATTCAGAAGATTTAACTACCACCATTACCTTGCTTAGCATACAATCTCTACAGGGTTCTCAGGATACTTATAGCTAAAGAGTCTAATCTAGAACACAAACCATTCCCACCTATGTACTGTCTTAAAAGTATGATATTTTTACATCTTTTTGCTATGAGACAATTTTATTCCCTATGCAATTCTATCAAGACATGTCATGGGATTATTCAGGGTAAAACTACAACATAGGTCTGTTTGGGGTTTTACTAAAAAATTCTGCTGAATTCTAAATAAGCATGTTTATAAACACAAACATATGTTGTTTTAACAAAATCTCTTGGTTATCTTAATCTCTGAAGATCTGTTCTGGGATACATTTCTGACTAGGTTTATAGTCATCTGAATCTAAATGAACAAATATTTATTTTTTAAGGTGGAGAAAAAAATTCCTCTGTTTCTGGGTATTTCTTAGATGCAGATAAAGAACATTAAACTTGGGGATACCATTATACTGAGTATGAAACAACATGTTCCCATGGTCTGACACCATCTGAGCATGTATTACAACCATTTCTGGTACATCAGCAAACACATTGTATAGCAACGGCTCACGATTTTATCAACTAGAAATAACAGACACCATTGTAAGAGGGAGTACAGTTCTTCCAAATGAATAGTTATAGTCAGGCATTTCAATTTTTAAGGAAGAGTAGCATAAGAAACTTTGCCTTCTGCTGTCAGCTGGGCAGTGCTGGTAATTTTGTGAATCCCCCATCTGGGAGTGAAAACAGGGATAGACTTGTGTTTTGCAACTGTCACTGAAATATGAGGTAATGTAACAGCAAACCAGATGAATCAAGATTGCATGTTCTCCTGGCTGCCCCACAGTAAATAATTTTTTTTTGTTTTTAACGTCTGAAAGTCAAAAGAACTGTAAACCCAAGATCTTTCTGGCTTCATTGAAACTTTTCAAGCTTAGTAGAGAGAATATGATGCAGTAGAGAGAATATGATACTGGCCCATTCTTTTCCTTGACTGAATATTCAGAAGTATCAGGATTATTGTTTTTATCCTGAATTTCTCCATATGCAAGAAGTTATTTGCCTTTCTTCAGCTGAAAGCACAACATCTAGCATGCAGCTTTTAGGAGAACTGCAAGACTGGATTGCTCCAAATTAACATTAGGAGCTTCTTCCCTTGTTTGTCCTCCAAGAAAATATCTTTGCAATAAAAAACTTACCCTCCAGAAATCAGCCCTGCTCCCAGTACTCCTGAAATCACTCTTGTCTTCCTCAGAGCAGGAGGGCCCCAGGAAGAGATGGGAAATTACTTGGTGGAGATAGCACATGTCCATGCTCACCATGGCAAGCATCACTGGAAAGAAGGGGAAAAGAGTAAGGACTGTTTGCAGGCTGAAATGAGGATGACTATGGGTTTGAACCTTGCTTCTTCACTTTGGTTGTCATTTAAGTCACACTGCTAACAAAAGGCTGTCTGAACAATTTTATAGAACTGATGCTTTTGGGTGGAAGACAGGTGGAGTGAGGAACAAATACTGAAAGATATACAGTTTACGCATTAATTATTTGTAAACATTCACCTCAGATGTTTGCTGGATGTTTGTATACAGAGGTTTGTCAGGAAAACAATGGAAACGACCAGCTCCCACAGGGTGGTTTTGGCTTCCAGTTCTCTGCTGCATCTGAATCAGAGTTTCATGGCACCCGGTCACAGAAATGGCAGCAGGGACAGAGGAGAGTCAGAGGACGGAACCCTTAGTCCCTGGTGAGTCCTGTAGCTCCCTATTCTGACACTGGCGTGGTGCGCCAAGGCCTGGCCTGCGCCATGAACCGTGGCCTACCCTTGGCTACTGGTGGGAGGCTGCCCACACCACCCTCAGAGATTACTATTATCCTTATTTTGGTTTTGTTACTGGCATTCCAGGTTTGTCCCTGCAAAGCACGGCAGGGCAGCAGCAATGGTGCCTGGTAGAGCCCGCATTTCCAGCTCCTGTGTTGGCAGCCATTTCTTCGGGGGGAAATTAAACAGTAAATCACAGCGTCTGGTTACTTCCAGGCTAAATTCAGCCAATTAGGAAATTCCCTTCCTGCTGCGAACAGCAGCAGGGAACATAAGATATGCTCATTTAAACGTATATTAATGCAAACGCTGCGAGCTCAGGTGCTGCTGGAGCTCCCAGTGATGCTGGGGCTCCCAGACACGACAAGAACTTGGGATGCTCCTGTGCCAGAGCTGGTACTGCTGCTTAGCACTGATACCACACTCTTGCCCAAGCATCACAGTGTCTTTGCCTTCAAAAGAATCCTGCGGGCAAACTGTGTATCGGTCTGCACTCAATCAGCAAAAAACCTTGAGGAGCATAATGGGAAGAATTATTTCAGTATATTTCATTGTCCGGGCAGCCCAGAGCAGAGGTGCAATGGTAGAGCTGCAGGATTTTGTTGGGAGTTTAATAGTCAGTGTTGTACATTTTTTTTTTGGTGGGGGGGGGTTATTTACTGGGACAGCAGTGTGGGGTGAAGCTGAGGCCTCATTTTATTTTTCCATTCTGGAAGATGCCTGTGGGGTTTTCTGACTAGAAACAGCATTACTGTGCACTCCCCAGGAGGAGTTCAGGCTAGTTCCAGCCTCACAAATTTTCTTTTAGCAAGTACAGTTGAAAAACCTTAAGAGATTAGGTTTGCTGGAGTTTGGAAAAACCGGTTTTCGTGGTATTTATTATTATTTTGAGCAAAGCAGCTGTAAATAGCAGCACACAAACATTTGGATGATTCCAATCAACAGCTTGTTGGAGAGTCAACAGTCAGGTAATTCACAGCCACTACTTGATTAAAGGAGGAAAGAAAACATGGTAGCCTTTATGCTTCTTATTATACAGGGCAGTTTTTGGGTCAAGTGTTCAAGGAGAAAAAATATTGATGTTGCCTCACTGATGTGTTTTAGTATTAAGGGAGTGTCAGCATCTAGTTTATAAACTGTTTAGTTTATAGCTATCAGATAACAAATGTTGAGGGGAGCAGATGGGGGAGGGAACTAGTGGCAAACTTAGTAGGGTAAGAATCCATCTTTGCCAGGCTGCAGCTGATGCCAGACATCCATAAGTTGGTTTTAACAGATCAAGGAAGAGTCACAGATGATGTTGGTTATGTAAACTTTTATTTGCCTCTGATTTATTCTCATAAAATCACTCCAGTCTATTTCATTTTAGAATTCAGACAGTACAGGCTTCTGATATTATTAGGAGTCATAATAGAGAAGCAGTACAAACCAATCTACTTCAGCGTGTAACCAAGCACAGGTGTAATGAAAACCACTTAGTCTTGTAAAAACTAATTAGCCTGCTTTTTTAGGCTTGATAGTTAAAATACAATATTCAGTAAATGATTAGAGTCACCAAACCATATAAATAAAATCTAAGTTGGTAAAATGGGAACAGATGAATGGGCAAGAGTCATTATGACTGACATAATTGT
The DNA here is from genome assembly GCA_025345505.1 of Todiramphus chloris collaris. Taxonomy (NCBI): domain Eukaryota; kingdom Metazoa; phylum Chordata; class Aves; order Coraciiformes; family Alcedinidae; genus Todiramphus; species Todiramphus chloris. The sequence goes on along the minus strand of JANVCC010000018.1, from coordinate 44,196,158 downwards.
CAAGGTCTATCTTATTGATTAATCAGAACTTTATTGGTTATAATAGAGATGTCCTGACATCAGATAGAGATCTTGACCCAAGTTCCATATGCAGCATTTGTAGTTAGGAGTGGCTGCTGAATCTCTCCTCAGATTAGCAGCATAGTGAAAACTGGCACATATTAAATACCAAGTTTGGTTCACAGATCCCTTTAATGAGAAAGTCAGGATGTTGAAAGGAAAACAGACAGCTTTGCTAGAATCAGGCAGACATTTTTAATAAATTATATTTAATAAGAATAAACTTATTTTGTGCACATAATTCTATCACAAAGCATATTTTATACGATAGTAAACATTGAAATATAACTTCACACAAGGTTTGTATCTTTAGTCTTGCATTCTGTTTGTACTGTTCAGCTGGAGAAAAAATATTTCACTATAGGCAACAAAGGAAACTATTCAAATACTTAATCATCAGACCATTAAGATAACTTGGGAAGTTGTTTCAGAACCATTAGTATGATAATAAAAATCTGCTGATAAAAGAATGTAAGCCTTGAAAGACAGAGAAATTAAATCACTAAAGAGAGATTGAGCAGCCTCCCCATGCCTTTGTATTGTTAGGATTGTTGTCTTCCATAGCAGTCCTGAAATGTTTTCCAGGTTCCAGATATGATAGTTCACACAAAGGTAAATATAAATATATTGTTTAAATGTGTTCCATAGACCTCTGTGTGTCTCTAGTACACCTCTTGTGCCCTTATGGCCTAGAAGAAAGCTTAAAACCAGAAATATTTATTAGACAAAAGGAAATTTCATTTTGCAGAATTGTTGTATCTTAATAGAATCTTATGAGTCAGGTACCCAGGTAAAAGAAAACATCGTTCCAAGGCAAGCACATCAATGTGACAGAATTAATGTCAAGTTTCTTATTTCCATCATGTCTTTGGACACAGCCTTCTCTCCTGCCAGACACAGTTTCCTTGTTCACTGATGAAGAAATTAGTACCTCATTTCTTGCTATAGAACACAGAATTCTAAGGGGAAAAGCGCTTAGTGGTAAACTGCATAGCAACAGAAATCTCACATAGGAAGTGTAAACTACTGAATAGTTTAGTTTAGTCATATGTACTTCTTCTAAAGTCAACAGTATGAAAGTAAAGAATAATCTGTACATGTTTGAGGACAATGTGTTGTAATGACTATTTTCAGCAGAATAGTAAAGTTATAATTATGCTTAGATTTCATCGTAAGTCTTCCAGCCCAAATTCACTTCAAATAAATCTTTTAAAATATTCACCAATAATGTTTAGCCACATAATCAGTGACATTTTTATTTCACCATTAAAATGTGAAGAAACAAAATGAAAAATAATCATATCATTTAAACAAACAGTTTTAGTAGTTCTAAATATATGAAAAACATCAATATTTACAAGATGAACTTGATGTTTTATTCATCTCTAGTCCTCATTTCTTTTAAAGTGCTTTCTTGCTGCCTTGTGTAAGCTGTAAGCATTCTGGTTTATAAGACAGGTTGCTTCTTGGCTTCTGTTCAGACCATTTCTATTTTCCCTTTATCAGCTTCTGATAGAGGATTTATACCCTCAAAGCTTCCTACCTTCTCAGGAGCAAGCTAACTTTTAACAGAGGTGGTGGCATAGACAAGTTTACCAACTGGCTGCTACTGCACACACATAAGATAGGAAGCACTGGACCATCAATTGAAATCATGCACAAAGAAACTTTATAACCAGGATATGAGGGGAGTTGGTTGCCTGTCAGGGTCCTCCAGCTTTTTTCTCTTTTTCCCCTAAAATGCCACTGTCTCCTCTATGCCTGTTGTCCTTCCTTTGATTGCTGTGGGCCCAGACAGGAGGGTGAATAGACCATGGCATGCCTCAGTCACTTACCTGGAGATTTTGAAACTGCCTATAAGTTAATTGACTTAAGGATACGGAAACACATATAGCACCAACCTGCACCTACAGTGGTCCTACAGGTAGTTGTAGGCTTCCCCAACAGCCATGGGGAGAGGGAGCTCACCCCACCACCACCCACCCTCTCTGTAAGACTGACCTCAGAATATCAGTTTCTGATTCACAGGCCCTTTGGCTGTTTATTTTTCTGGTTCATGCATGAATTTCACAAATCACTTTAGAGTTTTTCGTTATTGTCCTCACATCCATGTTTTTCTGAAATTGGAATTTTTCATTTTTTATAAGGCAGTGTTGCCTGTGTCTTCCAGCACGGTCATTCCAGAGGTCTGGGGCTGGATGCAAAGCTTCTGAGAACAGCTCACTGCACAAGTCTCTTTGCATGTGGCAGGAGTTGTGCAGAGAATCCTTGATGGCCTCCTTGGATGGGTCCATAGCCTTTGGGCATGTTCCAAAGGGTTTGTGGCCTTCCACCCTTCTGCTGCTTCCCCCATCCTCCAGGAATTTTCCCCACACACCAACATGCAAGGGCTTGTTCAGCAGCCTTATAAAATGAGGGTCCTCAGAACTTGCCTCATAGTTTTTCTCTGTTTTCTTTCTGATCATATTGAAATTTTACTTATTAATTTAATGAGTTATTATTAATGAAAGTTAATGAAATTATTAATGAAACATAGACTTTTAGGTATATATATTTTAATGTATATATTTTCATGTGAATGTATAGTTATGTGCTATATATACATATATAAATATATACATATGAAGTGCATGTATAATAAAAACATATATATGCATATTTCTACACTCTCTTATATGGAAGTACATATAGAAATAAAAAATTATTTATAAATATAACTTTTTTTCTCTATATTAGCATTTTGTGACCTGAATGGGCAGACAATCAGAGAGAGGGTCATGACCTTGTCAGAAATGGCAGCTGCCCACCATAAAACAGCATCTAAAACAATATTGCAGCTCCAGTGAAAGGAGAATGGCTACGATGATGGCCTTCCAGCATAGACAGAAAAGGGAGGCGTGTCCTGATGGCCAATCACAGGACTACCTGAGAATACATGAGGTATGATATTGTCACAAAAAGTCATCAGCCAATCAGAAACCATGTGGTTTACAACATCTTACAAAATGGCAGATGAACAAAATGATGACTTCTGTGTAAGTAGTGGGAAGGGTCTTCCTGATATGAGGTGCTTCTCGGTAAACTGCATGGTGTATCTGGTCCTGCCAGCCAATTGTAGGGCACTCTGTCAACATGTAGGGTAGCACATTTTACAGAATGGAGACCCCATAGCAGCAGAAAGAGATGGAGTAAAGAATCCATGTGACTGAAAGAGGGGAGGTACTTCTGGTGCAAGGGAGTCATGTGATGGCTGGTAGGGGCAGGGCTTCCATGGGACATTTGGGGTGGGAGAGGGGGCAACTCTTGCTTCTTAGGTAAAGACTTGACCATATGCTACTTAGATCACACAGGACAGTTAATTCCTGTTTCTTGGTTTTTAGATCAAAAGTAAGGTAGAGACATGTGGGATACATTAGGAATAGGAGAGGGGTAGCATTTAGGAAGAAGAGCTCCAAGAGGTAAAACTGAAGGAAAGTTAAAAACACAAACATTTTGTGCTTTCCTGCTAAAGCTATTAAACATTGTCTTACTACAAGACCCAAAACTATTTTATACCAAAACATCAGTTTACCATTAACATTATCTGGTTGAATAGGACACATATTGCAAATGACTCTTTTCAGAAGCTAGAATCCAGTTCTTGTAGTGGCTCTATCACACCTTAATTTTTATAAGATTTCTTAGTAAATTAGGAACATCTAGTTCTGTGGAGTTTTTTGTTACTCCAAGAAATAAAAAGAACTATTCTGGAAAGCAGACCAAACATTTTAACTTAACAGATTAACAGGTAAAACATTAAATTCTGTGTTTGAGTCTACATACATTTAAATTCACTTCCGCTGAGTAAAGTTTTTGCTGCCTTAGTCAGACAGTATCACAGAATAAACTGTTGGAAATTTAGGTGTTGTCCAAGCAATAGCTATTTTGCAGTAAGTGACAGAAAAAGTTTTGTGCAAAAATCTTAATTCCACAATTCATGTTATTTATCCTAGAATAAATCTGTATTAGCCTTTACTAATTTGTGTACATGTACTAATGTAGTTTATATTTAGCTGCATTACCTAGTACCATCTGGAATTTGAGGGAATTCTTTGTGCAGTGACTTTAGTATTATACATTTAAGAGTGAGCTCTGGAATACAACATATTTTGGTCAGTTACAAGTATTTTGGAACATATTCAAGTCAAACCAGAAAATCTCTGAACAGATGTCAGTCTGGTGAAGTTCCCATTGATTGTAAAAGGGGAAACATCATATCATTTTCAAAAAGGGGAGAAAGGAATACCTTGGCAACTATAGGCCAGTCAGTCTCACCTGTGCACCCAGCAAGATCATGGAGCAGATCCTCCTGAAGGCTCTGCTCTCACATATGTAAAATCAGGAGGTGGTTGACCAACATGGTTTCACAAAGGGCAAATCGTGCCTGACAAATCTGGTGGCCTTTTATGATGGAGTAACAGCATCAGCGAACAAGGGAAGAGAAAATTACATCATCTACCTGGACTTGTGAAAAGCCTTAGACAGTGTCCTTCATGACATCATGGTCTCTAAATCGGAGAGACATGGATTTGATGGGTGGACCACTTGGTGGATAAGGAATTGACTGGATGATCATAGTCAAAGAATTGTGATCAGCAGCTCAATGTCCCAAGTGGCAACCAGTAATGAGTGGTGTTCCTCACGTGTTGCTACTGGGACTAGTGCTGTTTAACATCTTTGTTCGTTCCATGGACAGTGGGGTCAAGTGCACCCCCAGCAAGTTTTCAGACAACACCAAGCTGTGCGGTGTGGTTGACACACTGGAGGGAAGGGATACCATCCAGAGGAACCTGGTCAGGCTGGATAGGTGGGCCTATGGTAACCTCCTGAAGTTCAACAAGGCCAAGTACAAGGTTCTGCACATGAGTTGAAGCAATCCCAGGCACAAGTGCATATTGGGCTGAGTATGGATTGAAAGCAGTCCTGACGAGAAAGACTTGGGTGTGCTGGTTGATGAAAAGCTCAATATGAGACAGCAATGTGCATACACAGCCCAGAAAGCCAACAGTATCCTGGGTTGCATCAAAAGATGCATGGCCAGTAGGTCAAGGGAGGTGACTCTGCCCCTCTACCCCACTCTCATGAGATCCCATCTGGAGTACTGTGTCCAGCTCTGGCGCCCCCAACACAAGAAGGACATAGATCTGTTGGAGAGGGTCCAGATGAGGGCCAGAAAAATGATCAGAGGGCTGGAACACATATCCTATGAGACCAGGCTGAGATTGTTAGGGTTGTTCAGCCTGGAGAAGAGAAGGCTCCGGGGAGACCTTATTGTGGCCTACCAGTGTCTGAAGGGGGCCTACAAGAAAGCTGTGGAGGAACTTTTTACAAAGGCCTGTAGTGATAGGACATGGGGTTAATGGTTTGAAACTTGAAGAGGGGAGATTTAGATTGGAAATAAGAAGGAAATTCTTCACTCTGAGGGTTGTGAGACACTGGAACAGGTTGCCCAGGGAAGTTATGGATGATCCATCACTGGACGTGTTCAAATCCAGGTTGGATGGGGCCTTGAGAAACCTGGTCTAGTGGGAGGTTGTCCCTTCCAACCCAAACCATTCTCTGATTTTTACATTAGATTATTTACTAAAACAACAGGAGTTATGTAAGTCCAATTTGATGCTGTATCTGGTTGTACTGACACTGGTATTACCAGCAGTTATCTACACAAGGACAAGGCAACACTGATTTCTCTTTTGAAGCACTGTATTTTCAATCATTTACTTCCTGATTATAGCTGTGAAACTACAAACTGGTGCATTTATTTTCAAATACAAATACTCTTTTTCAGTGTAAAACCCTATATTTGCATGCTTATCAGTGAACAAAAGTGTCTTTATGTGATTTTATAACTGCTGTGTTTTCTACAGATTACCTACTTATAGGCCTCATTGTGTTTTCCTCACTTCAAAGCCAGCCTGCAAAAATTATCCTTTGAAAACAATGGAAATTCCTTAGATTCACATAGCACTTCAGAAAGTTTGACTTAATGCTATGACATAGTTGAGAGCCTTTGATCAAAGAATTTCACAACCTAAGCTCGTACAATATTCAATCTTTTGGTTTCTACAATGCATGCATGAAATAGTCTGCTAGCAGTGCTCAAATTTTAGACCTTATTTTAAGCATCCTGTTGATTGAAAACCATTTTTTTTTCTTTAGGAAATCATAACTATAGCAACCACAAAAAGATTGAAGGAGAAAAATTGTAGTATTATCCATATTATAAAGTTTGACAGTAGCTAATAATTAATTTCAGAGTTCTAAAACCTCAATTTTCTATTACTGAATTCTCTGAAAATCTTTTAAGAGTGGAATTTTTCACATACTTGTTCTTTGCTTTTAGTCAAATTGATTTGGGTTTGGGATTTTTTTTCTATAAAACACATTTTCCGTTGTGTATATGTACCAAAGAAGGTTTTATACACTATTTTCCCTTAGTATGTTCCTATTAAAATGCTTAAACTAAAAACTTCACAGCTAACCAAATTCTTGAAATACTTACCCAACTAGAAAAGCAGTGTGAAATGAAGAAATCTATATGTTTATTTTTAATATTTTAAATTGTCCATAGGTAAATTGACACCATAGGTCTAGCCCAGTAAACTTAAAAAAAGAATGTCTCCCAGATTAAATCCAGTTTAAGGGATAATAATTAGCAGAAATTACATCTAAGAGAGGAAATTGTAATAAAGCTTCTGGCCACTGAGAAATTAATTTCTAAGGCAATTTCCAAGATAGCATGAGAAAATGAGCTAAAATGCTTTAGAATTATGCTTGGGTGGCATATAGAAAAGATTGCATGACAAACTCAGAATTAAAGAAACAGAAGATTAAGCTAATTAGGTAAGTAATTACGTTTATGCATTGGTTCAGCCTGACCAGGGTCACCCATAGCCTTTATCAAAATGTGTGGTAATAGGACATATGAATTTTGTTCTTTTCTGTTTTTCTTTCAGTAGCACAGCAGGGTTATGGATTTTGTTATTATTCCTATGTTTCTTAAATAATGCTGGGGAGGATCATATGGCCTTGGTGGGGTGGCACCATGTAAAACAGATGATCTGTAGAATTTTATGAAACTGCATAGTTGATTAGTCTGACAATATCCTAGACTGACACCCAAGCAGACATCTCTTCTAGTCTTCTGTTCCACTGTTCTCAGAATGGCCTGTATTAAGACTTCAGACACTGCTTTGTCTGTTGAGGAAGTTTTTTTGGAGACGCAAGAGGTGGGGAAAGGATTGAGACTGTTGAGAGAGAATAACACTATGTCATTACAAACTTCACAGAGCAGTTGTGTGTAACTGGAACATTGTGTGGAAGTCCCTCACTGTCAAAAGGATTTAGTAGATCTGCAAAAGTTTCAAGGGAGCGAAGGTGATCTAGGGCCTAAAAATACTTCCATAAAGGTTTATGGTGTAAGTACTCAGCCTCCAGAAAAGAGGAGGATTTTAATCAATCATTATTTCTTCCCATTTAAGAACTAGGAGGCAACAAATGAATCTATCAGACATTAGGCTAAAACCTATGAAAAAGCAGTGTTTCTTCATACAGTATATAGTTGTATAGTATATGTCATGATTAAACCCCAAGAGGCAGCTCAGCCCCACACAGCTGCTCACTCACTCCCCCACAGTGGGATGGGGAAGAGAATCAGAAGCGTAGAAGTGAGAAAACTCGTGGGTTGAGGTAAAGACAGTTTAATAAAGATAGCAAAATCTGCATGCGCATGCAGAGAAAAAGAAGTATTCATTGACTACTTCCCATCAGCAGGCAGGTGTTCAGCCATCTCCAGGAAACCCAGGCTCTGTCATGTGTAATGGTTACTTGGGAAGACAAATGTCATAACTTCAAACATCCCTCCCTTCCTCCTTCTCCCCACCCCCTGTTCCCCCCCAGCTTTTATTGCTGAGCATGACATCATATGGTATGGGATATCTCTTTGGTAGCTTGGGGTCAGCTGCCCCAGCTGTGTCCCCTCCCAAGCTCTTGCCCACACCCAGCCCTAATTGCTGGTGAGGCAGTGTAAAAAGCAGAAAAGTTCTTAATGCTGATCAACACTGTTTTGGTCACAGATCTAAACCAGGGCACCATATGACCTGCTATGAAAGAAATTAACTCTATCCCAGACAAAAACAGTGTAGCATAAAATATGGAATCTATGTCACAGTACACTGCAAATGTTAGTGTCATAGGAGTCACACCTGGGCTGGACAAGTTCAGGAGGAAGCCACCAGAGGCTTCTAAATTTCTACCAGCCATTTCTTCTGGCAGAAATTGATGGAGAATGGCAGAGAACTCCAGAGAAGGATGACATACGCTTTCCCTCTTCTCCCCTGCTTTGTACAGCTACTGTTGACCACTGCTGGAGACAGGACAGGTGAGCTAACTGACCTTTAGTCTGACACAAAGTGATCGCTATTTTTAGCAGACCTGCACACAGCATTTACAAGCAAATTGGAGTCTTGCACATTGACATAATATAATAACGATCTCTGCTTAGTTCTTTATTCCTAATAAATCCTAGCACAAATGACATCTCAATTACCACATTTCATTACAACTCTTAGATAATTTTTCTCTTTTTCCCCAGCTGAGTTCAATGGCTTAAAGCACTGCTCATAAAGAGGTAAAATCTTTTTTTCACAGTAGGCTGGCTCCAGGGACAGTTTGAGATCCAGTTAAAGAAGAAACCAGTTACTAATAACAACTGCTTTAATTAAGGTCTGTTTCTTTTGTTTCCTGGGTACTATTGTTATGTTCTTCAATAATATAAACTTTTATTAGAACAAACATGCCTCACTAATCCTTGCAGATAAAACAAGGTCAAAACATGGACAGTTGTAACATCTGCATGAGTTAGCACTCAGGGCTCTGGGATGTGTGAATTGCTTAATGGGTTGTTAACTCAGATGTGCATTGATAATAACTAAAAGATCAACTTGTCAACATTACTTATTTGGCGACTGATCAAAGCATTATAAGAGGATAAGGGAGATAATATGAAGGTCAGTATAATTTTCTGTGGGGATTTCACTTTGGCACATGAATATCATTACTCCTTAATAGGTTACTGAGGGAAAAAACAATTAAAAAGCCAGGGTGAGCCAACAGCACAGAATCAGTCATGGAACATCGTTTCAATCAGGGAAGCAGTTTGAGCCCATGCTGCATTTAAAAGTCACTGGTGAGACCAAGGAGTGAAAACACACAAGATAAAATCTTGTTCAGGGCTCTGTACAGTTTCTCATTTTGGTACCTCATATGTGTGAAACCTAATTTACAATTCCTAGATGTTCCTTGAGGTCAAGACCTACTATCCAAGTTACATTCACTAGAGAAGTCCCTATGGCCTAGTTATGCAAGAAACTCTGCAACAGAATAAAACAATGGCCGCCCATGAGAATTTTATCTAATATAATATCTAATATTATTTTGAAAGCAGCCATAGAGCAAAGAAGAGAGGAGGTTTCATTCAGTTTCAGTATTCCAATGAAATGACTTGTATATTACCAGCTGAATGTTTTTGTTTCATTATATAGGTTCCTGTTTTCTTTTTTTTTTTTCTTCTTTTGAGCAGAATTTTGTTATGAGAAGAGCTTGATGAAAAGAAAATAGAAGAGGGCAGACTGTGCGGTGCCAACCTTGGGGCAAAAGTGTCCTTAAGAATCTATAAACTCAATATGACAATGACTGAAACAGACACAACATTTGCATAAAGCAGTTCAGTCTCCTGCAAGCTTTTCACTATCACTTTATTAACAGAACGTCATGATTGTTAAAGCGAAAAAGATCAAAAGTGCACAAGTTTCGCCAGAGAATATAGCACCCATGTAGCCCTCTTAAGCTCTCTACAATAAAGGAAAACAGAAAACTAAAGCTACTATATTACCAACCACAAAACTGGGCCAAAACCACTCTGCAGTGTATCACAGTGGGTTCTGTCAGTTATCCTTAAGGAAAAGAGAAAGTAAGTCACATGCCAATGACAACAGCTTATCTACAGAAGAAGTATTATATGTATTCAGTTTCTCTATGTGGAAAAAAGAATCTTATTTCTCCAATATTAGTGGTTTTGCTTCTCTTAGATAGATTTGCTAGAAGATACTGCAGTTCTGCTCAAGTATTCCATATCAAATTTTTTTTTTTCAAAAAGAGAAGCGATATATCCAATGTGTCAACACTGATTCATGGGTTATCATTGAGCAGGTACAAGTTTTAGAGGTTCCTAGGAAAACCCAGTGTATGTGGTATTGACTTGTATCTGTCACCTTGAATCCCTGCAGCATCAGGCATGTTAAAACAAAGCTCCTGTCCTACCACATGGTGGGTTCAGACATATCTGAACCAATAGATCACTGCAATACACACAGAGTATCTACAGAACATGGTTATCACATACTGACATTTATTAAGTAAAAAACTGGCAGCAAAAATACATGAAGCTGATTCCAGTCATTGGGAATATGCAACTGCTTACATTTAAAAAGACATATGTCAAAATAGAAAACAAGGGATCTCATTACCAACTACAGCTTTAGGAAAATGATACAATGTTGCCCTCTTATGAGAAGCAATATTTTTAAACTGGAATCACAAGGTGTGGTTTCATCATCAGAAGTTGAATTTTAAGGTAAGAGTAAATTATTGAGAAATGGAAAACAAATCCCCTAAGATCACCACATTACTCCTGATGAAAAGGACTTTTCCATAATAAAGTTAAAAAATCAGGTCAGTCTAAAGCAGTCAGCTACCCACTCTTCCATTAGCACATAGTACCGTCCTGTGGATTAAAAATGGAGATGCTTAGGATGCTCTTCCATTAGCATTTTATTTCAGAACATGAGTGCCTTTTGTTGCAAATTTCTGATCATGCCTGTTTACATTCCTGTTGTGGAGCAGTGCTGGAGCACAGAAGTTAGATTGCTTTCAGGTGAAATTAAAACAGCAGCTGTGCCCCAGAGTCACACCTAGTGCACTGAAGCCAACAGCAGTGTTCAGTGCAGAGCAGAACTAGTCTGAAGTAACACAGCTCCTGCAGATGAATATGATGTGGACATTGGGTCCTTATCATCACTTGTTTTGCTTTCTGATCTGCTCCAGTTGCTCACATGGATTGATTCATACCTACTTATTTTTTTATAGCCTTGCATAGGCCTAAAACAAAATTGCAATAAATTATGTAACAATAAATCACAAGTGCAACCCCTTACATGTACATTTAAAGAGTTCTATAAGAATGCCAGTACTCTGCAAATTAAAAAACTAAGAACATTAAGAATATGACCAGATAGAAAGCCTGTCTCCTACTGTGCTCACTTGTAAATAGTGCTAATGGTACTACTGGAATGATCTATTTAATACAATCAGCTCTCTACAAAGTTTCAATTGCAGTTTTTTCCATACCTTAGACATGATTAAGTATTTTGCAGACTAAGTTACATACTGAGAAGAAGTAATTGTTTTGTTTCCATACAAAGAAAACCTGGGGAAGATTCTTGTATATAAACACTGTTTCAATGCACATGCTTCTGGAGGGCGTTATCATCCTGCAATGCTGTCATCCTGCTTCAGTTTCCTCACAGGATTCAGTGAAGGTAGGAATTATTCCTCCACTTTAACTGTTATAGTCTTCTCTCAGAAGGCCAGTGTACACTTGGTCAAAATTGAATTCTGTGATCAAGACTTTGGCCCAGCAGACATTTTAACCCACTCAGTAACAGAGAAGTCAATTGCTATAGCCCACAGGTTCCCTACTCTTGAAGAGCACAGGAAACAATAATCTAGGTCACATTTCATTCATCGTAACAAGGAGGCCAGACTTCCCACATGCAAAATGCTTCTGTTCAAAGACAGGCCATGCACCCTCTGGTAATTAGGTTTCCCTTCTTTTAAGCCTACTACACAGCCCAAATGCACTAAATTTTATCTAGCTGAGTTCTACACTTTTAACTCTTAGGTAATTATTACCTAGGTTTGAAAAATGCCACAGAATGTGGACAAAAAAAAAAAAAAGCGCGTAAGAGCAAAAGGATCATGGACTTCCACATTACCAAGTTCTTCTAAACAGTACTTTGCAATCATAAGCAGTAAGGAGGTTGAGGACTATGAATAATATCTTCCCCAAAAAACAGTGTTTTACTTAACGCAAAACCCTTAAAATAGATGCCTGGGATTTAATTTAGTATAGATTCAGAAGTAAGAGTGCCACCTAGTGAGTCACTATTACCATACTCTGTAGCTCCTTGAATTTCTGGGAAATCCTGTATCTTTGAACAGGGGGGGGGGGGGTGCTTGAGGGGGGTCTTTTTGTCCTTTTATTTTTTTTTTTTTTTTGTGCTGTAGTACATAGCACAAACAGAAATTAAGAGTTTGATGCATAAATCTCTGGGGGAAAAATTCTATAGGTTTTGTTATTCAAGAGGACAGATCAGGTAATCACAAGCCGTCATTGTCCTTAATATCTATTAAGGTAATTCATTTCAGCTGGCAAGCTCTGACAGACTGGAGAAAAGGGATATTCAGCAGTGATGTTAATATATATATATTCTGTTTCTGTTACATATGTGCTAGTATTTCTTCACCTTGCAAAATACAAATAGTACTTGAGGACAGGCTCTATCTTTCTCCATAAATGTACCTAACCCAGCTGGTAAGTCATTCATTCAGAGCAAAGATGGGAATCATGCAGATGCTCTCCATTCTAGCTTAAATAATAAAATTCCTGTTGACTGTCACCTGTGCAGCATGTAAAACACTGTGAATTACTGTTCATCAGACAACTACAATCTGTTAAGCAAAATACTCCATACCTAACTAATATTTGTGAAGAAGTTTATACTGAGGCAATAACAGCATATAATCTGTTCCAAAGCGACAATATAATCCTTGATCTGTTTGATCCATCACCAGTAGACACTTTTCTTAAATACATATTTTTTTCATTTCTACATTTTCTTTTCTAATACCTGCATTAAGTATCTCAGAGGTGCCTCAAGGCTTTTCAGACAGTCAGCAAAATCTTACAATAACAGATTAGGTCACATGGGTGTAAATAAAGGAAAGAAAGCAGGAACAGGGCTGCCAAGGTCACTCCACAGGATTCCCTTTCCTTTCCCACTCCGCTGACTTCACCTCTCTGGCTGTTCCATTCCTCATGTATCCACCTCCTCTGATCAATTCACATCTACCCTGTATATCAACCCCTAAGCCTCCCAGATCATAGAATGTCAGGGGTTGGAAGGGACCTCTAGAGATTACCAAGTCCAAGCCCCCTGCCAAAGCAGGATCATGTAGGGCATCTCGCTCAGGAACACATCCAGATGGGTTTTGAAAGTCTCCAGAGAAGGTGACTCCACAACTTTGGGCAGCCTGTTCCAGTGCTCCGTCACCCTCACAGTACAGTTCCTCCTCATGTAGAGGAGGATAAGATGCCCTGCAGAGCCAGGGCAGAGGCTGCAGAATACCCTAGAAGGCATGATTTTACCCTTACAGAGGAGGTAAAACCAACTTATTGCTGAGGGAGGAGCAGTCCCTTCCCATACTTTTCATCTCCCCCACCCAGCAGGGGCTACAGCCTTTGAAAGCAGCAGATGGGGATGAACCAGTTCTTCCAGTCCTCATCTGAAGGACAGGCTGTTCAGCAAATTGCCACCCTAGTTAGCAGCTGAATTTCCTTAAGCCTCAAGTAAGCTCTGAATTTTCCCTTCCTAATAAAATCAGTTCTAATAAACCAATATTACACTCATTCTTCTCCTAGAAATGGTTGCTTGCGTTTTTTATTTGCTTATGTGCATTCATGCCTCTGTCATCCATTTGGATTTATTCCCAGAGCTGCTTTTCATTTGACAGCCATTGTTTTCTGTAATTTTTATACCTTGTACCCATGTTTATGGGAGTGATATTTTGTTCTGTCATATGCCCACAAGGGTCATTTACAAAAGAAGAAAAATATAATTATCTTTGTTTAACAGCTAGTGAGACTCAGACACAGAGGTTAAGTGACTTACCAAGCAGAAGTCATTGGCAAAGCTGGAAATAACTCAGTTATCTTCCTGCTTTGAACATACTGCCTTCCAGAATGAAAAAAAAAACCCTACTGCTGATTGCAAAGGAACAGATAAAATGATAAATATCACCGCTTCCAATTTTATTACACTATTAAGTAAATCTTCGCTTGTCAGGTAAAGCCTTTGGTAACTCACTGTCATTAGTTTCAGCTCAGTGCTCGTAGCCTGTAGGAACAAAGGTACTACATTGAACATCCATTTAAAAAGCAATTCCATAACTTTGAAATGCTACTGGTTTGCCATCACTGATTTTGTAATTATTTCAGATCATTTCATAATATTTAGGAAAAAACTGTCTAAAAGTAATTGTACTACATACAAGTTCATTTGTGAAAAACAGCTACCTAACCCCTGAAGCTGTTTTTCCTTTACTGAGATGGCTTTTTATGTCTAATTTTTATTAAATGGTAGTGATCAGACAGATATTCAACATAAACTCAGAAGCTAAACATTAAAAAAAGGTGCAGTAAAGGCTACAAATCTCAAAGCAATTCAAGCACAGAATGAAAAATGACAGATCTGGTGGTTGCATTAGCAGCTCACACAGTATATAAGTAGTGTTAATACAAGTATGGACTTTTAAGTATGTTCACAGCATAAAAAGCCCCCTAAACAAATTGAACAGATAACAGTCCTAATTATAAATCCAAAAACCACTCCTGGAATCCCACGAAACAGGCAACTTGAGAACCTGGTGACATTTTTTGAATATTAGTAGTAAATGCCCCAGAAAGGACATTTAGGCATTGGATCCAATAACCACAGATGCCATTTGCGGCTGTTGTGGCCTTTTCGGGTTTTTGGGTTTTTTTTCTTACCTGTAAAACTAGAGCTGTCCAACTTCTTTCATCTAAATTCAACTGGTCTGCTGTTGGAAAAGCTGTCTGGCGGTAATCAGGAGACAAGAAACTGTCATATTACTGAATCATTACCATGCGAAGGAGTGAGAAAATATTTATTCCTTTTTTTTTCCCAAAGTTTCTGGTTGTAATCCTGTTCACTTTCCTCATTCTGTGCTGGACTTAATGTTTTCTTTATTTTGCACTTACAAGATGTGGTAATCCCACTGAAAGATGCCCTAGGAAGATCACCTTTAAGATGAAATGGAGGGGAGCATGCCCTGGATAGGATGCATTACCACAAATTAATAATGTGTTCTCCTGGCCCCTCACGAACACAAATATAGACAGGAAAGGGGAAATTAAATCAGAGAACACTAGGGGTTCCCTATGGTAAAGTTATGGAGGAAGTCTTGGGGAGAAATGTAGACAGGATCAAGACAAAAATTCCTGCTGTATTTATTGTTGTAAACTGAGCTTTTATTGTTAATGATGATTATCTTGTACTGCAGAAATATGTATTTTCAGAATAAAAGAAAAGTAAACTATTGTGGAAAGGTAGAAAAACTAATGAAAAATAAGATTAATTTTTGTTATCGCAGTAGTGTTATACATTCTAATCAATGATTTCTTAGAGCTAGAACTCTATATGAAATAAGACAATCACACTTACTACCTAAAGGTACTGAATTAGAATTAGGAATTTCTAATTTAGAAACCTTTTAGGTTGTCAAAAATTTTCACATTACTGATACAGTATGTATTTTAAACAGTTCAGTGAGAGAATCATTACTGTAATTATTCAAGTTCTGTTCAGCTATTTAAGATTGATAACAATAAAAACTTTTCTTTCAAGCTGGAAACAATAACTTGATACACTTACAAATAGACAATACAAGAAGCAATTCCATGATAAACCTACATGAGCCTCACTATATTGTTTCTTTCTTCTGAAAGAAAAAAGGGGTTACCCCTCACACATTATTAGTTTTACTTAGCAAGTGCATAATCTGTAAGTTTTTACACAGAGGAAAACTGACTTCTGAAAAACTGACCAAAAAAAGGTTGAAATTGCAAAGGTCAAATGATACAGATAAGCCTGGCAAATCCAGGGTTAAGGTGAATGTAGGGAAAAAAGGAATAAAATACCTCACAATATAAAATTACATGATTCAACTGAGTTTTTTTTCTTAAGTCAGCTACTCAAAACTACAAAATTATTACACAGTTACACATTTTCTATTACAAATAAGATTCTTGCAATAAGGCTCCTTCTCTGGAGACTTTCAAGACCTCTCTGGATGTATTCTGCAAGATCTGCTCTAGTTTTGTCCTGCTCTGGCAGGGCAGTTGGACTCAATGATCTTCAGAGGTCCCTTCTGATTCTGTGGTAATAGTCTTTTCCAATTTCATCTGACTTTAGGTGTCTTAAATGTAAGTGTTGACATGTGAAATAAGTACCTATGCCTCTAGTACAGTAATATGTGGATCTAGACTGTGTAGTCATTTTAGCCTCAGGAGGACCCAAGGGCAGAATCCAGTTTCCTAAACATGTGTGCCTATGGTCATCTGAAGGGTTGTAGCAGACTCAAAATACGTTTGAAGATATTCATGTGACTTGAAGAAGACTTGCATCTTTTGGACTGTCAGCTGAAGAATATTTGAAGGCATGCTAAATGATGCTAGAAGTCTACATTTTCTGAAGTGAATCATGCCCAGACTGTCAACTGTGGGATATTTCTCAAGTTCTGTGTGCCAGGATCTGACAATGGTAGGCATGTAAGGCACTGTGCCGTCCAAAGTCCTAAGGAACTTTTATAGAAGGTTCTTCACTGACCACACAAATTGTCCTGATCCTTGACCCAGAGCCTGCCACACAGAAAAAATCCAGTGTCCTGTTTTTTTCTGAAGGGTAGCCAGGCACACCAGCTGCATTTTAGTGTACTGCCAGCTCTTCTTCTGGCCTGAAGCCATGTAGACTCTGCTTGTCTGTGAGTGGGAGAAGTCCAAAACCATGGTCAGAAATTTCTTGTTTTCCAGTGTGGGTAGGCCTTGGATGTATTCCTCACCTTAAGCACAGTGCAAGATCAAAAGATAGCCACACAAACTATGTGCTGTTGGGGCAGAGGGGAAAGAAAAGAAAAGGAGAGTCTCCAGCTGGTGTTTCACCAGCTTTATGCCATGCAAGAATTATAAACTGCAGTTCTGCCAGAACTGTTTCAGACAATACCCAGGGTGTGGAATGCATTCTTTGTATGCAGTGTATCATTTCCCTGTCAAAACTGTAACTGGTTTCAACAGAGGGAAAGGAGGAGGAAACCATGTGCATGCTCTGATAAAGTTATCTTGGAAGGACAAAGTTCTTGATGTGGAAACATGTTCATTTCTTGCCCAAAATTATGATCCCTTATGTGGTGAATGGACAGGAGTTTTGTAATTCTTTTGCTCGCAGCAAAAGCTTTTGGAAACTATAGTAGCAGCAGAATATGGTTTGCTAACCAATACTATAAGCATATTTGCTTGCCAGATCTATAACAATTTCAACTTTATACTTTAGAAATATATTCAGTGATGCTGTCTGGATCCCTTAAAAATAACTTATCTTCCTGTAAGATTCTCCTTAGTCATTCATTTACAGAAATCTCTGTACTTGTAGAAGTATTTATTATCGGTTTTAGTGCAAAAGAGTAAAATAAGCTAGTGGATTGATTTTGCTTTGTAAAAATATCCCTATATATAAATATTATATAAATTTTAATATTTGTTGTTTTTTTTTATTTTGGTGCTTTGTTTTGTTTTTTTAATAAGGTTTATTACAGTTAAAACATTATGGAGTCCTGTATAAGGTAAATATACAGCCAATGGGAATTTATAATAATAGCTATGTAAAGTACAAACAGGAAGGGACTGCTGTAGTCCCACACAGCCCATGTTAGCCCAGGATTCACACTGGTATATTTGAGAGAGAAGTGTAAAGATAGTTTCAGCTTCCCATCTACTGGCAAACACTGTATTCAAGCATAACAGTACATAGACCAAACTAAGGTGACAGAGAAGCAGAAAAAACATGGCAGAAATATTAATATAGGAGCACCAGAAAAATATTTTTGAGTTAGAGCTTGCTTCTTTCTGTAAAGGTAAAAAACTTTCAAACCATACATGAGCTCATTGGAAGAATGGAACTGGAAGAAACTTACCCTGAATAAAATGACAACATTCGATAGATGTGACGCTAGATATAAATATTTAAGAGCTATGAAGCTATTGGAGAGGGTCCAGCAAAAGGTGAAGATGATGACAGGACTGGAACATCTCTCATACAAGGAAAGGCTGAGACCTGCCATTGTTCAGCATGGAGAAGAGAAGGCTAACACGGGATCTTACAAATACCTGAAAGGAAGGTGCAAAGAATATACGGGCAGGCTTTTTTCAGTGGTGCGACCAGAGGCAATGAGCACAAACTGAAATACAGGAGGTTCCCTCTGACCATCAGGAAACACTTTTTTACTATGAGGGTGACTGAGCATTGGCACAGGTTGTCCAGAGAGGTGGTGGAGTCTCCCACCTTGGAGATAATCAAAAGCCACCTGGACATTGTCCTGGGCAACAGGTTCTAGGTGACCCTGCCTGATGGGGGATGTTGGACCAGGTGACCTTCAGGGCTTCCTTCCAGTCTCAAACAGTCTGTGATTTCCTGAAAATTTCTTGCAAGAATATTTTTTAATCTTATTCCATCTTCATTTTTAAGTAAGTTATAGAGATACGGCCTAAACTAAACATTAGTTACATTACACTTCAAGTTAGAAAATTAATTGCTTGAGTCAGAAAGACTAACGTTAATCCATATTTTTTCCTGTGGGGCATTTGCATTCAGATGTAACCTTTCAGGTGTGAAAACATGTTTTCCCTCTACAGGTTTAATACCTCAATCATACATTCATCTGACAGTATGCAACGAATGATGCAGTGTTAACGCCAGTAAAGATGCATTTCACTCAGTACATATAATTTGTCTTGGCTACTAAGGATTTATCCATTCAATCCACTTTCTTAGAGAATTTTCTTTAAACATATGCTGTATTCCTAAAGAAACCATATTTTTTTATCTTCTATTTTGTTCACTACTTTTTCCACAAAAGGCTAATTATGTAGACCAGGACAGCAAAATTTTTTGCAGGAGACAAAACTTTGTAGAAAATGAGCAAATGACAAAGCCCTTTAACTTGAATACAGCTAAACTGACTAGAAGATCATATATCCAAATCTGCAACTACATTTGTTTCTATCCTAGTGCTTTAGAGGCCTGAAATGTGGGGATATATTTCATCTGTAAGTACAAAACAGGTAATAGAAAATTACCTTATTTTTTAACCATAATGGAAGTTTCCCATAATTTTGCAATATATTTCCAGTACACAAATTCCACTTAATGGAAAAACAAAATTTTTTAAAAAAAATCTTTTAATTAAACTATACTAATTTGAAGCAAACCCCACCAATTATACATAGGAAAAACTTGTTATTGAACTTCTGAAGTATAACTGTTTAGTGTACAGCATACACAGAATTCATTGGTCATAGCAAAACTAGAGGGCATTTTTATTTTAGTTGCTCAGCATCTGAACAGATCTATTTCCTTATGACATATGGACAAAAGTAAATTGAAATTACCTGCATTTGAAAAGAAAGACATAAACTTGGAATCTACTTCTGGAAATCCTTAATACACAGAGTTTCCACTGAGACAACTGTATATTTCATACTGAACAGATTTACAAGGCATGCTTCTTTCAGGAACCTGAATTTGAGAAGTAAGTTTTGAAAGTGGCACTCCTAATGTAAATAAGCAACTTGTTAGCCATTGCTCCTGTCAATTTCAGTCATCTTCTCATTTTTATTATTCTTCATTTGAGCATATTTTCATCTGCTAGCCAGCAGCTTTCCAGAAGCACAGTGTCCAGAAAACTGACCATAATATTCTAGGGTTTCATGTAAACCTCTCTTTATTTAGCCAAATAATGTAACGATTTAAATTTGACACATTACCACTCTATGCTTCAAAAATTGGTTTTTGGAAGAGGGGCTCAGCTACAGAACAAAGAACATAAATTACTTCTATGCCTATCCAATTAGTCAGTGACTCTCAAATCCAATGTCTTGGCACTGCAGGGGCACTAACTCATCAGGGATAGTAACCACACTATTTCACCTGCAGGAAGGAAATATTGACAGAAGCAGCTGTGACATTTACTCCCTGCATAGACAGATACACTGTTGTCAAGATCAGACAAAATGAATTAGATGTATATGTTACCCAGATGAAGGAAGTGGGGGAAAAAAACACCATGACTTTCTACATTAGAGTCATAAACTAAATGGGAGTAGAAGGCTACAGAGATAATCATTAAAGAAGTTCTGTTGAAAGGCCTGATGGAGAATGTCTTTATAGTGAAATAGTGTTAACACTTTTTATTGATAGATGATTGACAACACATGATTGAGATAAGCAAGATTTAAATAACATAAATAAATAAAAAAGGTGGGCAGATCATTTGTCTCACATACTGAACAGATAATTTTATCATTTTCAGAGGAATAATGTCAGTTTCTTTATGTTCATAACTTTTGTTGAAATGGTTTCTTTGGAAAAATTAAAGCAGTTTTATATCAAGTGAGCATAAGATCCTCTGATCTAAAATAAAATTCCCAATAAAAATGATAGGTGCGATATAAATTTTGAATGAGTAAATGTTATCTGAACTGAAACTGCACTGATTAATTCAAAAAGCAACTTGGGGAGTGGCTTTTATACTTGTTATGCCAGTTACTTTCTCTTGAACATTAGAAGTACAAACTCAAAGAATTCTCCAGTGATCATCTGTTCAGAGACTTAATTTTGCATTTGCAATGTTTCTGTGGATTGAAATACAGAGTTACGAGTATCTCTGGCCTCCACATTTAGCATGCCTCTGGGCTGTATGGCTGCTGCAGGCATGTGCCACACAGTTACTGGAGCAAAGTTCTACAGTTAAATGAGCGCTCCTTGTTAAGGCAGCTTGGCAAATATTAACGAGGTACTGTGTGTCAGCTCACTTTAGTGCCGCACTGCAGAGGGACAAGGAGAACAAAGCCACATAGTTGATTCCATCTCTGAGCAAAATAAATAGAGATACCTGCTAATTAAAGGATACCTGAATTAAAGATTCATCTGCACGTTATCAGTAAAAGTGACTCAAGCAGTTGGAAGATTTTCAAATGCTCCCAAACTGATCGTGTAGCAGTTCCCAGTTATCATTTGGCAAAGCTGTAAATGAAAATTAGGTAGAGGTAGTTGATGATGGTCAATGTGGAAAGAGGAAAAATAACATTTGCAACCCATAGCTGATAGCCTTAAATCATATGGGATGAAACTGTTCACTGCATCTTGCACCCTGCATGCAACCACCCAGTCCTGATATAAGTTATCAGTATGAAACAATCTATGTATGAACGCTCGGAGTTTCCGGAGGCTGGAAAGCAGAAGTTGAGGCTCTGATACTCCCTATATGAGGAATGACATAAGCCAATATTACATCTAATTTCTGAAGCAGGAGCTGAGGTAATCTGGAGTATCTTTTCAGAAAGAGAAATAAACTTAGAAGGAAATGTAAATTTAAGAGGATTACCTTTCAAGAAATGTATGAGAGCTAGCCACAGAATCTATATAAGGAGTAATTGTGAGTTGAGCATGCTTTTCTGTTTTGATGACCACTAGTAAAGATAAGATAAGGATAAGATTCAGTCCGTAATTTAAAAAACTCCATTGAATTTTCTGAAGGAATATCAGTTATGTAAACCCCTGTTAACAGTTAATAGATATTGAGAAAATATGGACTGTAGAGTGTGATTTAGGTGATGAGTCACTAGGCAACTGCCTTATACAGGGCTAAATTGTTCTCTGGGTTTTGTTAATGATGTTGAATATATCTTCTCTGGGTCACTGGGCTATGGCCACTGGTAGACATCTGCATTTTAAACACAAACTGAATTGACAGCTTTTTTACCAGACATTTATGCCACATAGGGGACGTTCAATTTCCCTACACAACTATAGATAGCTCTATTTTTGAGGAGAAAGGAAAAATAGGAATGTCTTAGTTATATAAATTTACACATAACAACATCAGCAATGGAAATCAGGGCATTAGGAATTTCACAGTTCTATAATTTTAGATAGTAATTCTTTGTGTCTCTGTGAGACCCAAGTTTCTTGATCCCACCACACAACCTCCATGGTCTCAATGAGAGACAAAAAAAAAACATCCAGAAAAGGTTCTCCTCTATCTAGGCAGAAAAGCTCTGACAGACCTTGAACCAGTGTGATCCAACTTAATGTGTCAGTGTTTTGTCAGATCTGCAGCTGTCATCACCCATTATATTTAAACAGCAACTCTAAAGTTCTGTAATTACAATGACATATACAGTCCATGGAAGTTATAAAAATAAAAGCTTTCCTTTCCATTATCATGAACATAAAAGAGTACAAAAAATGTGTGGAATTCATCAGCAATAAACCAAAAAAATCAGTGAGTTCCAGCTAAGTCACAGATCTAGTGCTCTGACTGTTCTTTCTAATACAGAAAATATGAAAATCCACATGATGAACTGATAAAATGATGAAAAGACTCATTACCACTGATTTGTCTAGCTCTTCAGTAAAGAACATACCTAAGCCATTTCTTACATTACTGTCTGGCAATAATGATCAATTCTACATCAAAATGAGGAAGGAAAGTGGAAACAGTGAATATTTCAGTGAAATACTATCAGTGTTACTTAGTTATATTCATACCATTGTTAAATCTCATCCTGAGATTAACAAATTGAAATTAATAGTATAACTTTATAAACGTCCAATTAAAAAAAAAGAAATCTTGAGTGTGGGATGAGAAAATGTACCCTCTTTCCAAATATTCAGCTCGTTCAAATTGACAGCCACAGAAATTGACAACAGTAGCCCTAAGGACCCTAGTTGTCTTCCAGCACAATATGAGAATGAAAAGCTGAGCCTCCCACTAGGCAGATGACCAACACCTCCTTTGACAGAAAATTGATCATTCATCCTAAAACATGCAGGAGTCTGTCTAGGACTAAATAAATCCTTAGCAAACACTAGCAACTTCATCAACTACTGCCAGCACCTAATCTTCCTGTAAGCAAGCTAATCAAGAAACAAGCAATCAGTGTCTCTTGTCACCTGTCAGTATTCTGGACAGACATCAGGAATGCTGCAGGCCAGAGACAGCACAGGAGCAGCACTCTTCGCTTTGATAGCTCATCTCTTCCAAGTCAGAAACAGAGGTAATCATTCATAGTTTTTCTGCACCGTTCGATATCACTGATTTTTGAGCAAGTTCACTGCTACTCCAGGGAGATGCAGGAACACAGAGATATTCCTCAAAACAACTGGATAAATCCTTCATTTCATACTCAGTTTTATTGTTCACTCTTTAGCAAAAAAAATTCACTATGCAAAATATTTTCAGCACCTGTTATGATTAGTGTGTGTATTTGTGTTGATGGTGTTCACAAAAATGGTATGGATAAAACCGTATCACTTGGTCATTTACACTCAATAATTCATTTATGACCAAGCTACTATTCCAAAGTATGAAAATCCTGTTTCCTTAGTGAATAGTCCCATGACCCAGTTTAGTTGTAGATTTGCAAGAAGCCTTAATCTTTAAATACTTTATTTTTAATGTCTTGTTCCTTACATCATTAGTTTCATTCCATTGGAGCAGAAAAATCTTCACCTTCTGGTGACATACAGAGCCATGTGCCTGCAGTCTTGCCTCTAGTCTCCTCTATTGTGCTTGAAATTGAGATATTATCAAGGAGAGAAAATAAGTTCAAACTATTTCTAAAAGTATTTTTTGTTGCTGTTATTTAAGTTATATTGGCTATAACTCGTCAATCCCTTAAGACCTGGGAGAGCTGGGATCATGACAACAAAGGCAAAATGATATGAAGATAATAAAGTAGTCTGACCAGAAGAATCAAAGTTTAAACTGATTGCTATGTTTGCCTTGTAAGTGAAAATATCAATCAAGCTGGGGGGGAGAAAAAAAAAAAAAAAAAAGATATAAATGGTTATTTTTCTTGTCTCTTTTCCCTTTTTTCTCCAAGAGAGGCTTCTACTCCCTCATCTGGAACACACATGCTCAGACATCTGATTTTGCTTTCCATGCATTTGAAGAAAAGGAAACTTGTGGGAGATGTGGGGGCAGGCAAAAAACAACAGATAATAAAGGAGGAATGGGAACCACCATATGCTGTTGTTGTTGTTATTATTATTATAATTATTACAAAAGGTAAAAAAAAAAAAATCTTGGTATTACCATTCAGTGCTAATTTCAATCTGCAGGACTGTGATCACATTACCCTCACAGAAAAGCTGGAAATTATTTTTAACATTTTCCTTACAAAAGTACTCTGACATGTAGAATAACATGTACATAAATAACATAATGATAAAAACAAAGGATTTGAATACTAATGTTCATCAGAGGCTGAAAAGTATTAGAAGTAAATTTATAAATTGTATAGCAGTCAACATAAGCTTTTATTTACATATTAGCTAAATGAATACGTAAATGTTAATTTATTGCCTTGAAGTTGCTTCAGAATCAGTAGAATGCTGTCTAGAGAACCAAAGAACACCACATTATTGCTTCAGAGTGTCTGTCTAGCTTGCTATGGTTCCTAGGGATTTTATCTATATCCATATTTACAACGGCTTTTTGTATATAAAAAGATACAAAAGACATTTGCTTTCACTAAGTTTCTCCACAAATTTTCCATAACCTTTTGAAAACTTCATTTTAAGTTCTCTAAAAGCAAACACTTAGACATCATAGCTAAAAAAAGAATATCGAAGAAGATATATAAATAAAACTTTGAGTGAAAAATGTACATGAAAATCCATTGAGAATTTATTTGTAACACTGATGATCCTTAAAGCTTGACACAATTGATCCAAGAAAAAAAGCTTAAATGCCATAATGCAGCTTGCTTTTAAGGCTATGATCTGCTCAAGTCTTTAAAACCCTGACCCATTTGGGCTGAAATATTAAACTGTGGAAGGTTTATTCACACAAAGACAAAATCTCAGTGTGGGAAGACAAAAAAGTGTAGTCTTCCAAAATCAATGTAAGGACTTCCTATGCTGAACAATCCCTGATCACCTGTGTTCTTGGTTAAGCACAGTTAAACAGCAGAAAAGCATATAAGCCTCATGTAAACCCTGGGCCATGATCCTGGTACTTAAAGTCTTCATAGCTATCTGTAAGACCATACTCTGAAGTACAAGTTTTCAGGGGTACAACCAAAAAGGCACAATATGAAGCCACCTCTTAAGGCAGTGCCCAAGGTGGAAGAGGAGATGTTGAGAGGTCAAAGCAGGCAGGAGTGGTGAAGTCAAAGCTAGTTTGCCAGAAGAGATTACTTCAGTGGAGTAAAAGCGGGATACCTGGTGAGCCAAATGAAGATAGTACAGATGTGGTCAATATTAATTGCACAGCAGTTACACCTTTGCACATCATTTATAGGCTGATTTTTATTTCTGTGAAAACACCAGAAATATCATACCCTATAGGCAAGAAACATACTGGAGCATTGGTAACCAAATCAATTTTTTTCGTTGATTTGTACAGACATTCAGAAAGTTGTTAAAACCACTATATTTCTTGTTTTAAGAGGAAAAGTGTCTCCATTTTTCCAGAAAACTTGTCCTAAATCAGAAAGGAAAACTGACTTTCTTAGATGTACGTGGTACATTCAATTGCTTAAAATATCCAGCCTGGGAGGGTTTGAAAACTTGGAAACATACTTCTCTAATGCCTTGTGCTTTTAATATTCCTACCACAAAAAGTGAATTCAGTGACTTCCCTTTTTTCAAGTGATAATAAAGATCCACTCATGCTAGAACACAGTGAAAGTGGAAATTTGAAACAGGACAACTGCAAATGGGCTGCTTGGGCTTCCAAGATATGAGTGTAAGGGGGAGAATTCTGCCCAGGTATACTCAAGTCAGGTTATTGCTACCTTTAACTACCACGAAAGTCTTACTTATTTTGGTAGTCTTTCCAGTAATACTGCCAGGTCTTCACACATAGCTAGGGCTGAGAAAGAGCAAATGAGTAGGTGCTTCAGCACATGAGTGTCACAACAAACTGCAATGCAGTGAACAATTATTTCACCTTATACTAGAAACTGTATAAAAAAGATGACAGTGTGACTCCATTTATTTTCTGGAAGTAAAAAAAAGATTATTTAAAATAATGAAAACACTTTTTTTTTTTACTACAGAAATTGGAATTTATTTAAGAGCAGTTAATTACCTATAGCCCTATTTTTTAATACGAAACAATGTATTTATTGTAATTTCTATATCTGAAAACTGTAGAAAGTTACCCCTTTTCAGTGTTTGGCTAAGTGAGGCACTAAAAAAGAAATAGTCAATTCCATCAACAGTGGTAGGAAACAAAATATATCCTCTATTAGTTTAATGACCTGTTGAACATATATACCAGCACTGATTATCTGATCACCTCAGGAGTGCTTGTTACATTTATAATGAAGCAAATCAAATAACGCAGTTTATATTTGGGAAGCAGGAAAACCTGAGTCAGTCACTGATACAACCTGTCAAAAATCAATACTGCTAAATTTGCACCTCTATTCCTAAGTGGCAGTAGGTGGTCATTTGGTTAAAGCCAATTACATTAGTCATACTGATCTACTGCACCAGTGACAGCAAGTCAGAACTTGTTGATTACTGAGGTTATGCTGAATTTCACAAATCACTGTGTGGAGTCAGCATCAAGAATACATGAAATGAAGATAATGGTCATACTTCCAGCACTCCTGACTGACAAGCACCAGTCTACTGTAAGGACTTTTGTTACTTAGATGTCACCAACATTTTTAAAAGATATTGCTACACTGAGTTCTGTCATGCTTAAAAGTTTATGCTGACAGCTTGGTTATTGTGTGGGAAAATGAGATGGCATGCTATGGCAGAAACAACACAAGAATAATGAACATCTGTATCAGTTAACCCAAAAAGTCTCACGATGAAGGTCTGGGATCTAACAATGACAATGCTGCTACTGAAAATGAACATGTATACTGCCATTTAATACCCATGACTACTGCAACAGGTAGAGAACTATGTCCCTGAGTAGTTCTGATGAATAGTACCAATGAGAAAGAATGTGAGCTGTAGAAAAAGAAAACACTCACAGACAAAAAGAAAAAAATGAAGAGTAGTAACTGACGAGCATTTTATACATACACCAAAGAAAATATTTTTGAAGACAAAATGACATTGTCTGATATGACAGGGGTTTAGGATAAATAAACCAGTTAAAATCTCCTAACAGAATATTCAAAGACATTTAAAGAATGATAGGGGAGGCAACTCAGCTTATTCTTCAGTAAAAACTGCATGAAAATGGAATTCTTATATGTTTTTCCCTATACTGTGGTGAATAAAGCAAGCTGTAAAAAATAGGTGCATAAAGTCTTAATGCATAATAAAACCAAAAAGAATTTTCTTCTTTCAAGATGGAAGAACTGAAAAAGAATACTAATTCTGTGTTGATTTTTTTTTGTTGTTGTTGTTTCTTTATTTTATTTCTCAGTAAGTACTTTAATAAAATCTTATTGGATTTTTTTTGGTGGGGTTTGTTTGTTGGTTTGGGTTTTTAAAATTTGTTTGTTTGGTTTTAATTTGGCTAGTTTTATCATTTGTTTTACGTTGTTGGATAATGTTTAACTATGGTCCCTAATGGTCATTTCATTCCCAGAATTGCTGCTGAAAGCTTGCCTTGTTACAACTCAGAGATTAGCAACTGTCCCCAGATCTCCAAAAGATGGTGTTACTAAATCAGCTTTTAGAATTGGAATGTACAAGTTATAAATTATAAAAGCAGTAACTGACATACTGCCTTTTCACACAGGTCAAGTTCAGGCAATTGACACCAGAAGGGAGAATGACATCCAGAATTAAGGAACATTTTTAGACACTGTTTTTCCATTGAGAGTATTTAAGTATTGCTCATCTACCAAGATACTGCAGAATAAAAGCTGTGACAGCTGAGGCTACCATGCCCCGAAGAACTAGGCAAGTAATGGTCAAACTGAACACCTTGACTGCACAAAGACAAAAACCAGTGAACATACTTTTGCAGTATGTTGCCTCTGTGTCAAAAAAAATCGATGTTTGGAACTTCTCTGTTTCAGTAACACCCATGTAATCCCAAACATCTGACTCGAAGATGTTTCACAGTAATTTTCTCTTTAGATGATTGAAATTCATGGTATACTGACTTGAGACAAGTCATTAGGTAACAATATTACTTTTTTTTTTCACAGAACTAAACTTAATGAGGACTTTTTAATGTTGCCATGGCAATATTAGACAATGATTTCACAAAATCTTTTAACATTTTAGTTTGTTTGCTTGCTTGCTTTTTGCAGAAGAAAGCATTCTAAGACAAAAGGCAATAATATCACAATCTATTGAGAAGCAAAACCTCTCCATTAAATTTGCTCTTACTGTTGAAGAAACAAACTATGTAATTTACTTTATAATTAAACATTATTAGACTCAGTCAAACAGAACCTAATGTGAAATATGGAAATCATACTGAATAGAAACCCTAATATTGAATTGTAAGCATTTTTCCAATGTCATTTCTAACACAATATTGTAGCCTTGTAGCCCAGCGAATATGGGGTTACTGTTGTCTGTAACAGACCACAGGCTTAGCCTTAGTAACACAGGCATCAGGATGGGACAAGCTTTGTCTGGACTAGTCTTAGCCTGCCTGGAGATTTGTTTCATCATGTAACAGAAATTACATAATGACCTGGTCACTACTGCCGACTTTGTTTTAGCTTTTGCTGAGCTTCATACAGTTGTACAAATAGATCCTATTGTTACACGTATTTTGTGACTAGTAAATAGTCAGAACATGTACAATGACTTACCTATGACCCTAGTGTGAAATGCTGCATAGAGGAGCATGGACACGTGATGACAGTGGAAGCCTTGAAATTACAGTCACAGGAGACACCAGAGGCCACTTGGCAATAAATAGCAATGCTCATCAGTTACTGGTCATCAAAGTAATGCAGCCTTCAGAGGAGGGAAAAAACACTTTTAAAGGTGACAGAACAAAGAACAACTATTTAAGACATGTAAATTACACCTAAATTTGGATGTAACATTGACTTGAAGGACAACGGAGAAAGAGACAGGTGCAGACTGTTTTAGCAAACATGTAAAAATGATGCCAAGTGGATCCTAGAGTGAGGCAGAAGACTTCACTGTCATCATACTCCTCTGAGAGAGGAACTTGTGAAGCTGGTGACTTGATGTAAGACCAAGAAGTACAATAGAAGGTTGAGCATAACATTACGGGAAGGTGTAGATACTTGAAAGTTTGTGTATGTATTTTTTTAGCTCTATGTAATTTGAACTATAAGTGTCTTATGCATTTATAACTTTCACACTTGGTTGCATTTGAATATATTTTGTTTGAAATGTATCTTAGCACCAAACTGATGTAATACAGTATAATTCTAAACTGTCATTATTTAACACTGACAAATTTTTGATTTTGGAGGACTGATGAAAATGTCCCTTAGGGCCACACCCAACCCTTGCATAATCCCCCATGGGAGGTGATTTCCTGTTGATAACTACTTATTCATAGATTATTCATTAGCCAGTTCATTAGTACACTAAATGCATACTCATCAATATTGTGAAGTGCTGTTTTTGTAATCAAGATATGATGTGAGACACAGTCAAATGACTTACAAAACTGAAAGTATGTTACATCCAAGCAGTTCCCTTTAGCAATCAAATCTGTAATCCTAAGGAATGAAATCTAGTTTATTTGACATGACCTATTTTCTATAAATCCATAGTTACACACATTACTTAAGTTTTTAAAAATTCACTCTTTAGCAGCTCTTTATTAAGCTTTCTTTCAGGGATAAAATCTCTTATTTGTTCATGTCACAAGATCTCCATTTGTTTAGTTTTCTAGAATTTATCCACTATTCCAAGATTTCTTAAGAATGCACATCAGCTGGTCAGATGTTCCTTCAATCATGTCTTCTAGAATTCTATCCAGTCCTGGTGAATTCACAATCTTCTGTCACAGCAGATGTATTTAACCTTCTTGGTTGCTAATGGAAAATATCACACTCCAGTGAAATAAACCCTTTATTGCACTTCTTTCAAAATGCAGGAAAGAAATGTTTGGGGACAATCACCAATGAGTAATGCAGTGTATTCATATTGCTTGAATATTTTTTCATATCCTTAAAAATGAGTCTATTATTGCGAGAACAGCCATCATGGATCTTTTGCAAATGTTGATAGCTTCCTTCATATTCTTTTTTACAATAATTCTAACAGGCAATCTTTGGTATTTATTTATTCTTTTATGTGTTGTATTATTTCTGACTTTAGCAGTGAGGCAGAGGGGGCTCAGCTTTACTGTGGGATCAAGTACTTTTGGTCCTCTAGTAAATTTTCATTACTTAATTCTGAGTACTGGAAAACACTTATTTGTTTGACAGACTCTCTATATAATCATAATGACTAGTCTTGATTCAGCCCAGGTGATTAATTCATCTTTATCTGCTATAATGAGGCCAAAATAGAGAAACAGTATACTGGTGGCAAAATCTTTCATGTAAGAAAACAGACATCTATAATGTTTAAGAGACCTAAAGGATGCTTTTTTAAGGGCTGCATGAGACCCATTCTGTATCTCTGAAGTTTACAGCACTACTGACAATAACCTTTCTTTTCATTTATGCTGTTCTTCAGACTCCTAGACTATGCTAGTTAGCACAGCAATGTTTCTTCAGTATACTCTGTTACCTCCTCTATTGAGAATCACAGAAAAATAGAATAGTTTCTGCTGGAAGAGACCTTCAAGATCATCAAGTCCAACCTTACTCCTAGCCCTACCAAAAACCACTAAACCATGTCCCTAAGCACAGCATTTAAACACCTCTTAAACACTTCCAGGGATGGTGACTCCACCACCTCCCTGAAGTGGGTAATAACCACTGATTTTAATGTTCTAATCATGCAAATCAGCTCACCAGCTTTTAGGAATACCAGTTATATAAAATTTCTTCTAATCAATGAGAATTTACAATTCCTCTTGCTTATTGCCTTCAAACAATTGAAAAATACATTCTTTCCATATCTGCTGACCTTGATCACAACTTACCAGGTTTGTGTTTATACCATATTTGCATTCTTATTAAGTTTCATTTTTTATTTTTGTGTTAATAGCCTCATAGTTGCTCCAGCTAATCTCCAGTTGAGAAGATTATCACCTTTTTTCTTCTATAAGAAGTAAGCTGTCGTATTTATAAATCCAGCCATCTCTTAGGATAAATGTTTGACAAACTGAAACCTTCCCTTTCATACCAGCCACACAAACAGTGGTCCCCTCTGGTATCTTCTGCCTTTACATTGCTATTAGAATGACTCTAAGAAGATTATGTGGGCTTTTGTTTTCTGCCTCCCTTCAAGATAACTGAAGCTTCCTAAAGTGCATAGTTCCACGTGAATGTCATATTAACTAATTTCAATATGCAACATCCCTTACAAATATCTCGTAAGTATCTGGTTTATTGTCTGTCCTGTTTTTTCAACACAGTCATCAGTGATGACTGCTTACCCTCCTGTGGTATCTGAACTCTTTTGTAGCTACTCGCTTCTTGTAAAAGAATATGAGTCAAAATATTCAATAGGCTTTTGTTCTATTCTTCCAGAAACAAGGAATGAGTTGCTGATCATCTGATGATCTGACACTTCTAGAGGAAAGTGATTGTCCTTCGAAGTAAGGAAGCATGCGATGAACAACATTAACACCTCTTATGTTATAATGCAAACTATAATCATGACTTCAGAAGTATTATTCATTACTGATATGAGCATTCATATAAAACAGTGAAGTAGTTTATCTGTGGAGAAATATAAGATTATAGTTAAGGAATTGCACTGTAGTGATAGAGAGATTAAGGCATCAAAATTTATCTGCTGGAAGCATGAGAAAGCATACCTCTTCTAGTATCTTAAATATCACCTAGCTGATCTTTGGCTGATAAAAATTTATGGCATGGTACTAGCTAGATCCTAACAGGATCAGACTATTATTTCAGATTTCCAGCGAACAGACCACACAGTTTAAAGGAAATGGTACTCAAATGTAACAAATCAATGGAGAGCCCTCTAGGTCTACCCTGCCTTACCCTGAGTTGGTTTGTAAAGCTTGATAACAGCAGGTTAAAACAGGTAACAGACTGGAAGTATAGCTTGTTAGGCACAGAAAGTAGTAAACAGAATTCTTAATAATTTATAGGGCATGTTTTCAATTCTTTTTACTTATGTAGTAGCAATGTATAATAAATACAGTGTCCTCATTCCAGAGTGCAGAAGGTACAATTGGCATGACAATCCCTGAAGCATCTTTGTCACCAGTGTGATCTGTGATTGCTCATTGTTCTGTGGTTAAAATATAAAATGCATTTGATCAGTACAACAGAATAAATAGTGAATAGGAAATGGGGATGGGGAGGGGGGCAAAGCAAATGCCTCACAGAGTTGAGGCTGCCACAGATCGAACCAGCAGGAAGGTTCTCAACTTTACAGATGAGAAGTCTCACATTACTTCCTAGTACTGTGGACACATAGAACATTCACACAAACATCATCGACAGCCTCAGCCTGTTCCCCTTTCTGGATGATCAGGATGAAGGCCTTTAGTGTGAAACCTGGCACCTAGACAACTGAGCCCCTGAGGCCACAGTCTCACTCCAGCTGATGCTGCAGATTCCCTCATTCACATACAGACACACACAGATGGATGGGACTCCCCATGTCCCAGTACCCAGCTCATCCTTGGTCTCAGCCTGAGAGGCACA
This sequence comes from Todiramphus chloris collaris, assembly GCA_025345505.1. NCBI lineage: Eukaryota > Metazoa > Chordata > Aves > Coraciiformes > Alcedinidae > Todiramphus > Todiramphus chloris. Next base: position 44,163,142 of record JANVCC010000018.1, on the reverse strand, counting down.
CCTGGCTCCTCAGCCTTTGCACCTACTTGTTGGCTAGTCCAGCGTGCTCTTCACTAGTGCCCACACATTGAGTGGCATCACAGACAAATCTACACATAACATTGAGCCTCTTACCCAGGAAAAGGGTTAGAAAATGGGTTTTGATAAGAAGATAGGACAGACTGTGCTGATCAGGCACAGGGAATGGCTAGACAATTGTACCAACTTTGTTTACCTGCAACTGGCCCCTTCAATTCCCTTATCCTTCTATTTTCCTGTGTTTGCTCCTCCACACATCATCTAGATTCATCTCCTTCCATGCTTTCTTTCCTTCCCTAAGCATCCCAATATAAATTTCATGCAAACCCAAAATGCTCTTTCCCCTGCATCCTAGAACATGTCCCACACCCTTGCAGTGACCATCTCCATCTGAAAGGTGCTCTGGAGACTTATCTTGATGGGTGTCACTCTGGCCTGTGGCCAAGGCTCTCCTGAGATGCCCTGGCACAGTCCTGGTCAGGGTGTCCTCCAAGTCCATAATTCAGGAACCCCTGCCAGCCACTGTCTCTCCGTGCTCCCTTCTGTGTGTGCAGACAAGCTTTTTGCCACATAACCTAACAGAAACACATGAGCTATGTGACAAAAAAAGCATCATATCCTTCAGTCAACTAAGTATTAACATTTTAAGTAAGGCCACTCTGTCAAAGGGTATTTCTGTTCAGTCCACATGACAATTGTCTACAAGTAATTGGTTCCCTGAATAGTCTTCAAAATGGAGAATGGGCATGACAATCACATCAAAAGGATAATCATACTTATTACGTGTGTTAAAGGACACCTGGACCATTCTTACGAATCCTTTATGAGGTACAAAGAAATAATCTCAGCAGGAACATCTCAACATCTTTTTCAATAAAAGTACTTTAAAAAGTCTTTTGACTAATACAATTCTTCTGAATAAATAGGTGAAAAACTGCAGTGTCCATAACAAAAGACTTACTATTCAAAATTCTATTTATTGATTACTTTATGCCAACTGTCTTAAGTCAGAAGTGAGCTTCTCCAATTTACAAAGCATGATATATTACTCATACTGGGCCAGCTCTGTACTTTAGAGTCCTCAGGCAGCATTCTAAGTGTCTCCCAATTTCACTTTGTTTTTCCTTTTCATTGACAATTCCCTTTCCAAACAGGACAAATGTTGACATCTGTGTCTGATTAGATATGTTGGAATATTCTCCCTTTTTTTAATAACTTTTGAAATGAATTGCCTGAAGTAACTCTCCAAGTTATTGACTAAGCAGGACTTAAAAGGTCCTAGCTAGAAATTACCCTATCATGTCTGTTGTGCTTCTGTTTTGCTGTTTGTAGGAACAGCCTCCTCCTCCCCTGCAGTATATGTGACATGAATCCCTATAGCTCTGTTCCATCTTGTGTCAGCAGAGCTTTCATTAACAACATTCTGGGTTTCTTTAGATGCTTCATGGGCATCAGAGAAACCTCCTAATATGAAAAAAAATGTACAACAATAATATGGATATAACCTAAAATTAGTATTTAAGTAAAATGTTGTATAAAATCCTGAGAGTTTCTTTTTTTCTTTTGGTCTAGATATACACATATACACACATGTACGTCAATAGTTCATGTAATCAGTGGACCATTAAGCAATAGCAGACCCTTGCTGGTTTCTTACAGCTACCAATCCCTTTTCACATATTAATTTCTGAAACCCCGTGATCAAAATCTAACCTCTTTTCCTTTTCTTTTTTTTTTTTTTTTTTTTCAGGGCACTAGGCTCAGAGACATGAGCCAGAACAGCAAGCATCTAGCAGCATAACTGACAACAGCCTAGCACCTAGCACTGAAAAAGATGTTCCACTTCCAGCAGAGCTCACAAGGATATCCAGCATCCTGCTGTGAGGCAATGAGACTTGGAAAAAGCAAGCAGAAAAAGCAGTTGAGACAACATTTGCAACTGTAGCTGACTGAGCAAATTCTGACTGTGTCCCAGTTTCAGAATCTAGCAAAAATACTGTTGTTCTTTTTGCTACCTGATCACTCAAATGTTGCTTTAAAGGACCAGAAGAGCAACCTTTTTTTTTCTTTCTTGTGAAAATTTTGCTGGTATTCTGAGGTGACTCCGGATGAATACCATCTGGTCTAAGTATGTATCACCTTCTGACTACATAAACTACAATACAAGCACCTTGCTTTACTTTTCCTTTTCTTCAGCATTATCTGGTATTTAGAGATAAGATAGTTATACTTTCTTTAACAAACTACTTTCTGCAGATCCATTTCTTTGACAAACTTATTAAAGGGAATATAAATCATATGAATCACTCCAGTGGTATACTGAAGAACCGTTTCTACCACTTTTTGGATGTGCCACCAGGGCATATAGAAATATAAAGAAAGATCAAAGAAAACATAAGATGACAGGTGAGGTCTGCCCACCAGTTTCCAAATCTGGCTCTACAGTATTAGCGAATCAATATCAGCTTAAATGGGCGTGAGGTGCAGCTTGTTGACCATGATGATTCAACATTTCAGTTCAGTTCACTTGAATACCACACTGAAATGATGTATATAAAAGAATTATTTTAATGTGCAGTCTTTCAAGATCACTCACAAAAGAAAAGAAAGAAAAAAGAAATGGGAGATCACATATACATATATATATATATATATATATATCTCTGTTGTGGTTTGAGCCCACTCAGACAGCAACAAAGCAACCACACAGCCACTGGCTCACCCCTGTACCCCTTTGGTGGGATGGGGAGATGAAAATACAGCAGAAGGCTTGAGAGGCGAGACAAAGGACAGGGAAGGTTCATTGACCAATTCTGGTCATGGGCAAAAGACAGAATCGACTTGGGGAAACAAAATTCAAGTAATTTAAAAAACAAACCCACCACCAATTCATCACTTGAATCAGTGTAGGACAGTGATAAATACAATCCCTTCTTAAAAACACCTTCTCTGTACCCCTCCCTTCTTCCCAGGACAAGCTCTGCTACCTACTCCCTCACAGCAGTGCAGGGGAGCAGGGGTTGCGGTCAGTCCCAGTCTGTTCCATGTTGTTCCTGCTTCTCCCTCCTTCTCAGAGGGAAAATATCTCACAGTCTCCTCCTGTGGCAAGGTGGCATCCCTCCCATGGAAGACCTTCCTCCAACTAGTGTGGGTCACTTCCATTGACAGTCATCCTCCCTGTGATGCATAACTCCAGAGCAGGTCTCCCTCAGAGTCATGGACTTTTTCGGGATCAGTCCCCTGCTCCAGCATGGGGTCCTTCACAGGCTGGATTCTTCTCCACTATTGTTCTCGAAGGGCTGGAAGGGCTCAGCCTGCCATCTCACCACAGGATGAAGGATAATGGCTGCTTCAGTGTGCCTCCCTTGCTCCTTCCTCACTGACCTCACTGTTTGCATGGTTTTCTGCCTCATGTCCCATGCCTGCCCAACACAAAAGCCCTCCCAAAAGAAAGGAACTCACTCAAAAGGTTTTCCCCTCTTAAATATGTTATCAAAGAGGTGCTGATTGGCTTGGCCTTTGCCAGAGGTGGGTTTGACTTGGAGCTGGGGGAGCTTCTCGGAGCCTCTAACAGAACTGATGGCAGTAGCACCCTTCCCCAGAGCAAAACCCTGCCATGCACAAACCCAACACAACCTTAGACCAACATAATTTCTTTCTGATGTGTATTTCTGAGCAGGTCCTATTCCTGATGACATACATATTTCTTACATTATAAATAATTTTTAAAAATAAATTAAGAGATTATGAAACACAGAATTCAGTTAATAGTTCTATACTTCATGACTGTTTACCCAAAACATTATCCAACAGATCATCTCCCTGTGTCAAAATAGTGTTGTATCAACACATAGGTAAGTTATGAGTTCTCAAACCTGTGAATATCTCTCACGAAAACTAAAACATGGCTGCTTCAAACATCAGCTGTCACATTCTTCCGAAGTTTTACTCTATCCATTAACATAAGTATAATCTGGGAGAGGAGTGGCTGGAGTGCAGCCCTGCAGAAAGGGAGCTAGAGGTGCTGGTCAATGGCAGGCTCCATGTGAGCCAGTAGTGTGCCCTGGCAGGCACGTGGACAAACAGCATCCTATGGTGCATCAAACACAGTCAGACCAGCTGGTCAAAAGAGTTGTACTCAGCATTGGTAAGGCCTCACCTCGAGTACTGTGTGCAGTTCGGGGCCCCACAGTTTAAGAACGTGAAGGTCTTTGAATGCATCCAGAGGAAAGAAAAAACGTTGGTGCAAGGGCTGGAAGGAATTTCCTATGAGGAGTGGCTAAGGACTTTGGGCTTACCTCGTTTGGAAAAAACGAAGTATGAGGGGTGACCTCCATTGCTCTCTACAGCTTTCTGCAGAGGCAAAGTGGAGAGGGAGGTGCTGGTCTCTTCTCCCTGACATTCAGTGAAAGGATGAGTGAGAATGGTTCAAAACTGTGCCAGGGGAGGTTTAGACTGGACATGAGGAGTAACTTCTTTCCTGTGAGGGTGACGGAGCACTGGAACAGGCTGCCTAGAGAAGTTGTGGAGTCTCCTTCTCTAGAGACTTTCAAAACCTGTCTGGATGCATTCCTGAGTGACATGCCCTAGGTGGTCCTGCTTTGGGAGGGGCTTGGACTTGATGATCTCTAGAGGTCCCTTCCAACCCCTAACATTCTATGATTTTATGATTCTATGAGGAAGCATTTCTTTACAGAGAGGATGGTCAAACGCTGGAACACGCTTCCTAGAGAGGTGGTTGATGCCCCAAGTCTATCAGTATTTAAAAGGCATTTGGACAATGCCCTTAACCACATGCTTTAATTTGGTCATCCCTGAATTGGTCAAGCAGATGGACTAGATGATTATTGTAGGTCCCTTCCAACTGAAATATCTTCTATTTTATTCTACTCAACAGTTGCATATGATGGTTTTCACAAAAGAAATGTTGTTTATTTCATGTTCAGAATGAAATTATATTTCCACTTGTTTTACTTTCTTTTTTCATTCTCCTTTGCTACAGAGCTGGCAAATATGTCAACGCAAATTCACGAAATATGACACATAGTGCAGTCATCCTGAAATTATGCAAGCATGGATCAGACTACACACATGACTAAGGTACAGGAACACTATGGCTAAAGAAGACCTTTAAAAATAATTCTTTAAATAAATACTGGTAAATCTTTTAAAATATTTTTGTTTTCTAAGTTCTAAGGTTCCTTGTTGCATATTATACTATATATTTCCTATTAGATTCTGAAGTATTTATTTTAAAAAGCAAATAGAAGGTCGTAGTTTTCCAAAATAAATAGAAGCAAAATAATAATGCATTACTAATTCAATTCTTATATATAGAAAATAATTCATGATTACATGATTAGGTCTGTTAGCAGTGGGGATTACTAGGAAATTTGGAACTGTTTAAACTTAGGCTCAGCAACTGAAAGACAACCTGTCCACTACCACTCCAGAACACTGTTAAATAATGAGAATGTGTGTCATGTTTCTATATTCTTTATCCATACCTGTGAAGTAATTAATTCTGTTACAATTTTAAATAAATTTAATAAATTGCACATAATCATAAATGGAGACTAATAAGAAGCATATTTTCCATTCTAGCTACATTGATATTCACCAGCACAGGAGGAATATCATGCTGCTTAATTAACCTGAAAAACCCTGGACAAAATATAAGATTGCTCTGAAAAATCACTATGTTAAAGAAGAGCAACTGGGCATTAAACCTAGTTACATTCATATCTGCTAGAAGATAATATGAATAGATTGAAGTCAGAGAGCAATGCAGAGGAACCAGTAATAATGGAGATGATATATCCCCTTTATGTAGCCTGCATTACATTAAAAAAGTCTCAGGTCTCAAAGAACAAATTTGAATTATGAATTTTATGCAGCAGTGGCTAAATATATTCTTACACATATCTTCTTCAGCAGTATTTTCTTGTGATACACTGGGTATTAAGTTTCAAGAACTTGCAGACCACTTTCAATATCTATGTGACTGTACTGGGTTTGCATGGCAAGGTTTTGGTAGTGGGAGGGATACAGAGGTGGCTTCTGTGAGAAGCTGCTAGAAGCTTCTTCTCTGTCCAATAGAGCACCTGACTCCAAGATAGGCTCGCCACTGGCCAAGGCTGAGCCCATCAGTGACACCTCTATGCTAACATATTTAATGCCCTCTTGTCCTGTCACTAGTTGCCTGGGAGAAGAGCCTGAACTCCACCTGACTCAAACCTTCCTTCAGGTAGTTGTAGAGAGCAACAAGGTCCTCCTTGAGTCTCCTCCAGGCTAAACAACCCCAGCTCCCTCAGCCTCTCCTCATATGACTTTCCTTCCAGTCCCTTCACCAGCCTCGTTGCTCTCCTCTGGACCCGCTCCAGCACCTCAGTATCTTTCTTGAAGTGAGGAGCCCAGAACTGTACACAGTACTCAAAGTGAGGCCTCACCAGTGCTGAGTACATGGGTACTAGGGAGCACATTGCTAGTCCTGCTGGCCACACTATTCCTGATACAAGCCAGGATGCCATTGGCCTTCCAGGCCACCTGAGCACACTGCTGACTCATGTTCAACTGGTTGTCAACCACCACTCCCAAGACCCTCTCCACTGGGCCGCTCTCCAGACACTCCTCCCGCAGTCTGTAGTGCTGCATGGGGTTATTGTGGCCAAAGTGCAGGACCCTGCACTTGGCCCTGTTGAATTTCATACCGTTGGCTTCAGCTCATAGATCCAGCCTGTCCAGGTCCCTCTGCAACGTCTTGCTACCCTCCAGCAGATTGACACTCCCTCCCAACTTGGTGTCATCCACAAATTTACTGAGGGTAGACTCAATCCCCACATCCAGGTCATCAATAAAGATACTGAATATGACTGAGCCCAGTACTGATCCCTGGGGTACACCACTGGGCACCAACTGGACTGCCACCTTTTCTAGGAGGATACTGTGGGAGACTGTGTCAAAGGCTTTGCTGAAGTCGAGGTAAACCACATCCACAGCCTTCCTCTCATCCACTAGGTGGGTCACCCAGTCACAGAAGGAGATGAGACTGGTCAGACAGGACCTTCCTTTCCTAATCCCATGTTGGCTAGGTCTGATCACCTGGTTGTCTTCTATATGTTGTGTGATCATCACTCAGGATGAACCACTCCATAACCTTGCCAGGCACCAAGGTCAGGCTTACAGGACTATAGTTCCCTGGATCCTCTTTCCGGCCCTTCTTGTGGATGGGAGTCACACTGGCCAACCTCCAGTCATCTGGGACCTCCCCAGTTAGCCCTGTCTTTATCTTGGCCCACAAGCCTTTTGTTGTATTTTCTCTCTCCCATCCAGCTAAGGAGGGGAGAGATAGAACAGCTTGGTGGGCCAGGATCAATCCAACCCAGTGACTTTTAAATAAAGTATTAAAAGCCATGGGAACAAGATTGCTGTAAAGACTTATAGTTTATTTGAATAACAGCATTCCCAATGCACCAACTCTTGCTAGCACTGCAGTTGTGACCATGCACAATATGATAACTTTGTAATCATCAGCAATAGAGACTCTGGATGTTTTTTGAGGAAGCTGCATTATCGTCACATAATAACATTGATTTAAAATTCTTCTCCCAGTGTTGGTAACAGTGGCATCTGTAGAGAGCATTTTAGTTTTGAATGCTTCATACTCTCATCACAGCGGAGATCAACAATGAGTCAAGGATGTCTGTCAGGTTTCTTATAACTTCAACAAAGGCTGAATTTTTTGGAACACAGTGATTTAATGAGTTTTCTGTTGTCAAAGTAAAGACAAGGTCACTCTAATTACCAGTCCTTTTCTGAATCTGAAGCACAATTCAAGTAACTGTAAAATTCACAGTTCACATATTAGAATTAGTTTTTAGGTGTTAAGAAGAAACAGGAGAGTCAATTCAATAGCCCATAAATTACAATGCATTTGCAGATAATAATTCAAGTATCACCAGCTGGCAGTACTCACAATGACCATAAACTAAGGATCAGACTTGTGAGTATCCGTTGTTCTCCATGTGAAAAACCCTTTTCTAACTCAGAATGCAATATTGCTTGGTTAAGAAACACATACAGTGAGAAATACAGCAATAAATTTGCATAGTATTTAACAAACTTAAAATCAGACACGTTTCTTGCTTTCCAGATTCTACAATTTGAAGCCTACTTCACTGAAACACTTTTTTAAAGTTCAAGTTAAAACTTCTAACATGGATAGGCTGAAAGTACTTGATGCAAAAGACAGAGAGTTTTTTTACACCTTTTTATTGGACCTGCAAGAGTCATAGCAGTTGAAAAAAGGACAAGAGATAGTGAACTGCAGATTTAGATACTAAGAAATACTGAAATGCTGCCAAAGATCTGGTACTATACAAAAGAGAGTAAACAAAGGATTGTTTAAGGCATAGACATCAAACAAATTATGTAAGAAGAAATAATAAGATTTATTTTTTCATGAGGAGCAAATTGTTCTTAAGTTCTTAAGTCCATCCTAGTCCATAAATAGGGTGAAATTGGACTCACATTGTACATCTCCCTTCATCTAACATTACATTAATATACACACATCTAAATGTAAGCTGGTCATTTTATGCTCCTTTTACTGCATGCTTATAGTATGATTCCTCTGATTTTAGGGTGAGATGGACAGAATCTGTGTGCTTCCACCAATTCTTGAGCAAATGCAGAAGATTAACACAGACATAGACTTCTGTATAATATTTTAATTTTTAAGACATTTAAACATTTGTATTTTTAAGATAAAGTTCTCTCTATGAATAATTTTTAAATCAATTCCATACATCGTTTGTGTTTCAAAAAAAATTAGTACATACTGAGGAAAATCAGATTTCTGTTTTTCCTGAGGTACTTAGTAAGCCTATGTTAAGTCATCCACATTTCAAAAAATTAATACCATGCAATGTCTGGCAGTTCTGGTCCACTACAAAACTAGCAGATAATATCTTTATTGTAAAACATCACCTTACACATACATTAAGTATTAATACAAGTGAGGACATAGGCCATTTAATTAAAAAATTTGCTTCAAAAATTATTTTAAATTTGGAGCAGTAGTAGGTTAGTTTGTTCAACCATTTGTGAACTTAAGGTCTTTGAAACCTAGGTCATAGTAAAGCTCTGGTATATTCCTAATATCTGCTGGGAAGTGAATGTCAAGAAAAATGAAAGAGTTACAAAATATGTACATTTTCAATATGTCAATATTTTCCAGGACAAGGAAACAAATGTAACACAGTAAATGTGATTTTTTTTTTTTTTCCCCTACTAGTAGAAGACACCAGTCTTTCTATTGGCCTGACAGTCCAGGGTGTAAGAATCGGTGTGGACATGTCTCATCCAAAGTTGGGTTTAGTTTACTTAAACAGTTGTCTAGTGGTCAAGTGATGGCATGATGCGTTTATTCTTAAGCTCAGTCAATACCACATATGGCAGTGGTCTGACAATCTGAGCCTGTCAGTTTGTACAGAATAGTAGCCATTTCTGTCAGCTGTAGGGCAACTCTCAAGCTTCAGATGGGAGACGAGAAGGAGGAAGACTGTGTTAAGAAAAACATATAAACACAATCAGGTTACAAGATGGGAGGAAAAAAGCAGGAACATTGTGCTGCTCCGGGCACAAAGAAGAAACTCCCATAGGAAGAGTATCCTGAGGGAAGACCTCATGATGCTACACATACTTTATGATTGCTCTAAATTCTGTGTTTCCTTCCTTTTAGCAGGGGATGGAGTATGTTACTCTTTCTTGGGAGTGTGTTTTTTAATATCTACAACTGTACCAATACACACACTAATACATACATGCACAAGTGCTTGTTTTCTTTCACAAAAGCAGAATACTTGCTAGAAGTGCAGAGATTAAAGTTCAGTGACCTGAGAAGACAGTGGCCTTACATACTTCGCAAAACAGAACACAAGACACTTAAGAAGAACATAAATCAAACATAAATCATCTGAATGCTACATTATTTCCCTTGCAACTTGGGTTTGCCCTGAAACTCATTCTTCTTCCCCGCCCCCTTTCTGCACAGCTTGATCTTTAGCATTATTTTACTATGGTGCCTTTGAATTAGAAACCCCCTGGCTCAGGAGCACAGGACTAAGTAAGTATGGGAGAGCATGAAAGGGACACACTAGTGTCCAGTGGTCTGGGAAGCAGCAAGCATGCACTGATGGATGGATGAGCGGATTGAGTGTAAAAAGCCGTGGAGACCCAGGTCAGGGAAAGCCCGAAGTACTGACACGAGAACAGATGCGCTGCCGAGAGCTGTCCCCAAGGCGTAACCGGGGCAGGCGGGCGCACAGGACATCGCCGAGACGCTTTTTTTATACACAGGGACGGCAGCGGACGGTGCTACCCCGGGCCGGGAGGCGCGGCCTGTTGCCAGGTTAGGCCTGTGCACAGCGCTGGCTTTCCGTGGCGCGGAGGAGAAAAGGAAGGCGGGGTGCAGAGGCACAGTCCTGGGCGCGGACAGTGGAAAGCCTGGAGAGGCTGCTGAACGGAGTGGGCTGGGCCGGGCCGGCCCGGGCCGAGCCTAGCCAGGCCAGACCAGGCCAAAGCCCGGCCGTGCACAGCACACGCCGCGCCCTGCCCCGCCTGCTTGCTTTACGGCAGTGTCGCGCGGCTCCGGCTCTTCGCGGCAGCGGAACCGGCGGGCCGGAAGGCAGGTGCGCGGCGGGCTCGGGCGGGCGGGGGTCGGGTGTCGGGCGGCTGCGCGCGGCGGGCGGGCGGTGCTGGCCGGGCTGAGGCGGCGCGGGGGCTGCTGGCGGCGGCGGCCGGAGCTCGCCGCGCTCCGCCCGACGGGGAGAACGTTGCTGGCCGCCGCGGTCCGGTCTCCTCACCGAAGAGTGGGAGGGCCCGGCCTGGCCTGGCCTGGCCTGCACTGCCCCGGCGGCGGTGGTGCGCGTCCTGCCGCCGGTACGCGGGTCTCTGCCTGCCGGCCCTGGGGGGAGCAAACCAAGGCGGGCGGCTGTTTCGGGGCAACGAGGCCGCTGGCCAGTTGCAAACCTCTCCCGCCTTCCGGCGTGGCCCCGGCGGCAGGGCCAGCCGCGGCGGCCGGGCAGGGTGCCCTGTCCCGGCAGCGAGGCCGGGGTTTGCCGTCTGCATACGTGTGCCTGAGGCCCAGCGTGCACCTCGGACGGTGATACCAGAGCACTAATAAAGGCCAGGACCTGTCCTTATCCCGTTGTTTCTGGTCTTGGCCTCAGTTTGTTTATTGAAACAGGAGCAGCAGGAGGGTTGTCTACTGGGAAGGGGCACAGGTGTTGAATATGCCTGAATACTTTCTGATATTAATAAATGTAGAGAAGTAGAAATGAAGAATGAAAAACCAGCATGTGATCACACAAAGTGTTTTTTACCTTTTGAGTACTGTGTACTTCATTTTGCTGGTAATGGCAGAATGACAGCATTGCTTGTAAAGACCATCCTAAGGCTTGTGCTTCAGGTGCTTAGGGAAACTTACTGTATTGTGTTGGAATTCAAATAGTACCTTTATACAAAAGCTTTTGTAAGTTCTGGAGTTATATTTTGCTGTTGGTTTTAATATACTAACATTTGTATAGATTGTTTTCAACCTGTGGGCTTTCTGAATGTGAAATAGTACTATTGAAATGAAACCGCTAATTTACACTTACAGAAAAGAGAAAAAATAGTAAATCTTAGTTATTTTCTTGAGGATAGGCTTGGTTTGAGTCTAGCCAATCAGTAGAAGAAATATTAGAAAGAGAAGATGCAACAAGGGATGTGTGTTTCCACATGGTAGGTGCAGAGATAAATTTTCAGGAGGAAGAAAATCAACCATCAGTTCAAGTGCAAGCTGGCTTTCAACTGAAGACCACATTAATTAAATTAGTGAGATGCCTGATGTTACCGATCTGAATCTAAATCGTAAGCTGGTCTAGAGTAAGAATAAATGATCACGGAATGATGGGTTGGTGATTGAAGCATTTATCAGGTGATTTGTGGAGTAAATTTCAGTTTTCGGGTTGTAAATTGAATTCTGAGGAAGTTGGGAGAATTACTGAATAAGTTTGTACAGTATTATCTAACTTCCACAAATTCAAATATTTCTTAAAATATAGAAACATATTTATATTAAGCACTCCTTTATTTGAAACTGGTGAAGACTGCTGAACTGAGTCACTTGGTGAGTGTGTATTTGGAAACTGGATTGTTACCTATTTGCTCAAGAAAGGTGAAAGCATTGTTCTTAGCTGCTTATCTGAGGGGGAACAATTTGCTCTCTCTATGAAGATGAGGGAAGACTAGAGAGTATCTCTGAAAGTCCTCTGTTCCATTTATAAGAAATTTATTATTTGTGGTGGATTGACCCCAGCCAGCATCCAAATGCCCACCCAGCCACTCATTCCCTTCTGCTGCAATACGGGGAGAAAACAGGAGACATACAGTTGCTTGTGAAGACAAAACACCATAAGCACTATGTCCCTTCCCCGTGTGGCTTCTTTATGAGTTTTTATTGCTGAGCATGATACATGGTATAGAGCTGTGTTGCTTCTGAAGCATGAATTTAAATAAAATGCTTGGTTACATAATTTTCTTGTTCGTGGTGCATTTTTGTTTATGGGTAGTATTTGAAAGCTGATTCTATAAATCTGGACAGTTTGTGTATCTACTGTGCTAAAAACTCATGATTCTTGTTCGAAGACTTAATTGTTAAATAGAGCAGTCTTGACTAATATGTGCTTATTTTATTATCTTGCAGTACAATTTTTCTGAAACACATTTTAAGAGATGTTACATACATTCTAACAGGATATGACTGCATTTCTAGAAATGTAACCATTTGAAAATTTGATGGTTTAACCTCCTCAGATTACTAGAGAACATAACAGGGTGATTTTCCTTTTCTTTGTGTCAGCCAAGAATAGTGACATTGTGCCTCAATTTTTCTTCTCCCCATTTTCTCATGGAACAAGCACGCATTTCTGATGCTTACAAGCTTTGTGAAAAGATGGTTGGGAATTTCCTCACTGTAGGAAACCTACAGGTGTCTTTCTCAAAGTATCCTCTTCCATGTATTGCCAGCCCTGTAAGCAGTCAGCCCAGGAGGGGTGGGCAGCAGCTGTTAGTTTTGATTCTAGTTTGCACACATTGCATATTGCAAGAATGCAGCACTGCTTTATTTATTTTTTTTACTCTAATTCTAAACTCTAAAAATAATAAATTAGCAATGAGGAAGCTGTTATTTGCTGGTCACCAAACAGCCAATGTGCCATTTGAAGTGTCTTCATGGCGTGTGAGTTCTGAAGCTAAGACGAGGGACTCTGTCTCTAATAATATTACTTTATGGGACTATGTGTGTGTTCAATAGTTGAGTGTTGTTTAAATGTATTTGTAATTAACTTTTTTTCTTGGTAGAAGGGCCTATCTTAAAAGGTAGTATGCATGATTTCAGGCTATAGCAGTACCCTTAGTGCTCCTTGCATTTTTCTTTTCATAAATTTTTAGACTGAAACTTTGGCCATTCCCCCCGCCCCCCATCCTACCAACATTAAGTAACAGATTTGATTTGTCTGAAGTATAAATTATTCTAAAGTGGACAGTTGTCTGCCCTGGTACAGCATCTGGTATGTCTGTTACAACCTTGGGTTACTTTACAACTCTCTTTGCAGAGGAGGAGGGTAGTACTGCCTTCAGGCAGTAGGAGGAAAGTCTCAAGAGGGTGGAGGCACCTCCAGAGGTACCTGGAAGGCTGGGGTAATTTGGATTTTGCTTGCAGCTCTTTCTCAACTGGAAAAGTTTGTCTTGCTAGGTTGATTTTTGGGAGTGTGTATGTGTCTTCCTGCACTTAAGTATTTGACCACATTATGTCAAACAACAAACTCTATTTTAAATGTGCCTGTGTTTGCTTTTCTGATAGGTAATATAAACTTTTACTTTTTTAACCCTGATCTGGACCAAACCCTCAGTGTGTCATGATATGGATCCAATAAGAGAGGGCTACTAGACCACGAGGGGTTCAATCATGTGGTCATACCTTTGGAAATGTAATTTAAAAAGCTGACAGAGACTTTCGGGAGAAATGTTAGAAAGGCTGAGGGGTAGCACAATGCTAACAAATACATAGTCATCTTATGAAAGACATTGGTCATTGGCAGAGGTGATTGGTAAGTCATCTGACTTAGAAGACTGTCTAGAAGTCATTATGAAAGAAAAGGCATGTCAAGATTTCTTGTTAGCTATTTTATATAGAAAGCAGGACTAAGCTGTCCAGTAATTGATACCCCTTCAAAATACCAAAGTGTGGTCAGAAAACAAAATGGGTAGAATTTTTCTTTTCTTTGTGTGTGTGTTGTGTAGATCTTTATGTTTTGCATGTGCCTTACAATTTGGGGATTTGGAAAAAGTTATCCTGGTCATTCTGTTTTTGTAGAGAGTTGTTTTGTTTTTTAAAAAAGCGTGGCCTTCCGTGTTTTCTTAAATCCTGATGTGTCTTAGGAAGTTATGAGTTACTGGGGACTAAGAGTATTTGGCAGTTTGGTACTGTCGTTTTGGTAAGATAAGCTGATGGAGACTTTTAGGAGTAATGTTAGAAAGACAGAGGAATATAGCACAGTGCAAAAATCTACTCAGACTTAGCAAAGTTTAAATATCTAATTTAGTGGATTGCTACAGAACTTAAATGCAGTAGCCTAGTAACTAATATTCAGGGGATGCCTATCTGTGACATTTTATTAGTGTCATCTTGGTATAGTCAGAACTAAACCACTCTTTTTAAAGAGGTGAATTTTTAATAAAATGCACAGTTTTCAGTTTCAAAGTGCTGTGTATTATTAGGATGTTATGCACTATAACTTTGTGTTGGAGCATGTGCATGATCATTATATCCTGATCAGAGTTTTCATTGATGTTAGTCAAAAGGCTCACCCTACTTAAATAATCTTGATTGTCTTGAGTGTTCATGGTTGTTACTAACGAGAGAGTTTTTCTCAAACTGTCATGACTTTCTGACTTCTTCCATACTTAAAAACTATAACAGGTTTCAAATGAGGTAATGAATGGTAGAAAAAGGGTAAGGGTATTTTTGAAAATACCACGAGCATTGATGATAAACAAATGCAGTAAACCCAAATGTTGTCAAATATAACTATCACTTACACAGTACGCTTGGATATAGTTTTTGATGATGAATTCCAGAGTACAAAATAGCAATGTCATAAAGTACTGGAGATAGTGTTATTTCGCTAATTAATGAGTCCTTAATTCTGATTTTGGTGATGTTAATAGCAACACAACTCATCCCGTCAGTATTACAACTTGAACAAATACACTCTCTAATGGTTAACTTGGCTATTGTCAAATGAATCTCAGAAATATGTTTTCCAAGTATGTAAGAGTCAATGATATTGGACTGCTCCACATGCTCAGAAAATTTTGTTTTCTTTTCGTTCAGATCAGTTAGTAAAAATTACTTGTGATACCAGACGTATATATGCAACAATGTGGTCGACTAGAGATGTTCTAGAGAGTTTGCTGCTTTGAGTTCCTAAAGCTGCTGGTGCTCCTTCCTGTATTTGTACAGAGGTGTGTTAGCTGCATGGCTGTGCAGTCCCTAGGTCTGTCAGGAAGCTTTGTGTTTCAGGGACTCTTACATTAGATGTTCTGTTTATTGTCTCTTATGAATGGTCCCTCCAACCTGGTATTCTATGATTCTTTGGTTCTATGATTACTTGTTATCACAGGTTCTGTAATGTTTAAAGGTTTGACTTGATCTGTGCAGAACGTTATTTTATAAGCAGACTATGCACAGCATAAAAAATGCAGGGTTTCTTTCTGTTCCTGCCTTCGCATTAGAGCTCAGAATCATAGAACTGTCAGGGTTGGAAGGGACCTTAAAGATCATCTAGTTCCAAACCCCCTGCCATGGTCAGGGACACCTCCCACTAGAGCAGGTTGCTCAGAGCCCCATCCAGCCTGGTCTTAAAAACTTCCAAGGATGGGCCTTCCACCATCTCTCTGGGCAACCTGTTCCAGTGTCTCACCACCCTCATGGGGAAGAAATTCTTCCTAATGTCTAATCTGAATCAACCTATCTCTAGTTTTAACCCATTCCCTCTAGTCCTATCACTGCCCAACAGCCTAAAAAGTCCCTCCCCAGCTTTCTCGTAGCCCCCTTCAGATACTGGAAAGCCACAATAAGGTCTCCCCAGAGCCTTCTCTTCTCCAGACTGAACAACCCCAACTCTCTCAGTCTGTCCTCATAGGAGACGTGCTCCAGCCCTCTGATCATCCTTGTGGCCCTTCTCTGGACACATTCCAGCACATCCATATCCTTCCTGTAATAGGGGCTCTAGAACTGGATGCAGTACTCCAGGTGGGGTGTCACAAGCGTGGAGTAGAGGGGGAGATTCACTTCCCTCGACCTGCTGGCCACGCTTCTCTTGATGCAGCCCAGGACATGATTGGCCCTCTGGGCTGCAAGAGCACACTGATGGCTCATGTTGAGCTTCTCATCCACCAGTACTCCCAAGTCCTTTTCTTCAGGGCTGCGCTCAAGCCAGTCACTGCCCAGCCTATATTGGTTCTTGGGATTGCCCTGACCCAGATGGAGGACCTTGAATTTGGCCTTGTTGAACTTCATAAGGTTGGCATGGGCCCACCTCTCCAGCCTGTCAAGGTCCCTCTGGATGGCATCCCTTCCCTCCAGTGTGTCAGCTGCCTCATGCAGTTTGCTGTCATCGGCAAACTTGCTGAGGGTGCACTCAATGCCCCTGTCCATGTCGCTGACAAAGATGTTAAACAAGACTGGAGCCGGTACTGATCCTTGAGGGACTCCACTTGTACTGGTCTCCACTTGGATACCGACCCATTGACAACCACTCTTAGGGAGCAGCCGTCAAGCCAGTTCTTTATCCACTGAATTGTCCATCCATCAAATCCATATTTCACCATCTTGGAGACCAGAATGTCATGCGGGACAGTGTCGAAGGCTTTGCTCAGGTCCGGGTAAATGATGTTGGTTGCTCTTCCCCAATCTATTGATGTTGTGACCTCCTCACAGAAGGCCACCAGGTTAGCCAGGCATGATTTGCCCTTGGTGAAGCCATGTTGGTTGTAGCCAACCACTTCATCGTTATTCATCTGCCTCAGTACTGCCTCCAGGAGGATCTGCTCCATGATCTTACACAGAAGTGAGACTGACTGGCCTATAGTTCCCCGTTTCATCCACCTTTCCCTTTTTGAATATGGGGGTTATATTTCTCCTTTTCCAGTCAGTGGGGACTTCACCGAACTGCCATGACTTTTGGAAAGAAAGATAAAAACTTTTATTAGTGGTTTTCTGCTACAGGAAGCCTATTATGCTTGCTGATTATTATTGTACAAATTTTCTTTCACAGGTGGTCTCCCAGTTGTACCTCTGTGCAGTAACCTCAAGTATTCTGTTAAAATTTTGTTGTGAATCTTTAGCTACTGTTATAAGCAATTCTTTTACCTCCTGAAGCTGAGTTGCAAAGAACCTGGCAGTGGCCAGTAGTTAGTGTTGGAAGCTTTATCCTTGTGTCTGCTTGCTGTTCACTACAGGAATGTGTTATGGAGACTTTCCTGCTACCATCTGAACAGATGTTGTAGCATGGTCTTATCACAGCGGTTATGCAATTATGTATTATTTCAGTAGTTATTTTTACTGAAGTCCGTCTCATGTCCTCTCAGCGATCGTTGTTGAGATGCAACATGCATTACATAGCTGTCATTAGATCAAAAGCTTTTTCTTTTTTTTCCTCTATTATTTTTCATCCTCTTTAATTCTTTTGGACCCATACATCCATATGTACCTTCCATACACCTCCTGATTTTCGTTTGGTGGCAAACTTTTTTGAAATGGTGTAACATGAACCCCTTGGGGTTCTTTTCAGCCTCTGTTGATGGTGAGGTGTGGAAGAGAGAGGCATAGAAAGACTCATTTAAGCTAGATCAAAACCAAACACCAGCACTCCCCCATCTTGTAGGTGTAGCTGGTGCCTAATGTTTAAATGAACATACACGTTACGTGTGCTGAAGTTGGCGATAATGCTTATAGTAAATCTCAACATGTAAGGCAAGTCTTTACATTCCAGTTTCTCTCACTGCGAGGAATGAAAATGTTAAGGTGAGGGGATGTAAAAATGCAGACATTTCTCAGTCTAACAATTGAACTGTCTTATATTCTTGGAAAACAAAAATGAGTTATCCTGAAAAAAGTTGGTTTAAGGGTTTTTTGGTTTGTTTGGGTTTTTGGGGGGTTTTGTTTTGGGTTTTTTTGAGAAACAACAGATATCCTTAGTAATGATCTCAAAGCACATCTAAAATGAACATGTTGCTAGGCCAAGCCATATGTTTGGCATCCCACCAAAACAGTATTGGGCATAATCACAGGAAACGCCTCTCCAGCTGATGCTAGCAGGAACACTGTTAGGCAGCTGGTGTTTAATCCCATGTGTGTGGCTAAGATTGTGAAAGATGGAATCTAGAAGGGGTTAATACTCTATTGAATACATGGCTTGCAATTCCATTATTTATTTTTTAGGGTTTTTTTCTTGGTTTAGTGGCTTATATAATTAAGATCCTGAAATTGTCTCTGATATGAAGGATGGCACACACAAGCACTGTTACGCCTCCTCATTATGCTGAAGCATTTGTTTGAATTCTGGTATTCACTGACATGAATACCATGTATCAGGTAGCCACTATTTCACCCTGAGTGCATTTTCCTTAATCTTGTCATCTCTCTTGCAAAGACTGACCTGGTCTTGACTAGAGATCAGCAATATTTGATCCAGACAACTTGAGAGAATACCAGTCTGGTGTCTGAGCCTTTTGCAGAAAAAGTCTGAAGGTGTACAATTGTTACTGCATTGCATAGCACTGCTTATAAAGGTGTAAAATATAAAGCTGGAAAATATTAATATTGCATTATCTTGCTTTCACCTCTTGTTTATAATTAATATCTCATACATTATAAAACCACTGTTATACCTGGTCGTCAACTTTGATGCTAGGTGCTGTATTTACACTGTTCATATCTAACATGATTGGATAAGAAGTTTAAGTGAATCTAATACAATTGTCCCCACTGCTGTAACATTTTTTTCATCTAATGCTTTTATTTGTTTCTTTAAAATGGCAGTGAGCAATGCACACCAAATAGAATGTAGGGGGTTTCTATATTGAGACTTCTTTTTAAATAAAACACAAAGTTTACCGTTGTGTTAATGAAGCTGCTGAGTTTACTTGTAGCAATTTGAAAATGTGTGCAAAAGGTTAGTAAACTGTGCCTTTTTTTTTGTTTTGTTTTTGTATCACCTTATGGCTGAGTTGCCTTTTTAGCTTCCTTTTCTTTTGAAATGTTTCCACTTCAGTAAATGAAAGTAAAAATGCCATTTGATCCAAATATTATTTGGTCTATAGTGACCTGCTATTAATTGTCAATATCTGAAGCCTGTTTCTTTATAACCTTCTTTGATTATAGTAGTAATCAATAATAACGTCGTCAGGTTTTATAAATGAGGTGTACATGGACACCAAGAATCCTTCTAACAGTTAAAAGAATTATAGGCACTATATGCAAAACCTGGTAAGATGGCTTAATGTTCCTTCAATAGTCTCAATAAAATGACTGCTGTGAGCTTTTAAGGCACCTATAACTGCATATTTTACCTGTGATTCTGTTAATGCTATTTTTTTTCCACCATTTGTAAGTAAAGAAAAATGTGTCCTTAACTTGAAAATTGAGGTACTGGATTTGAGCAGTCCCCTTCTCATAGCCCTATTGGACAGCCAGCTTGTTTTCTTAGAGAGTATGGGAATTAAGTACATTTAAAAAGATCTCTTTGACCATAATCTCTGTAACATTTCAGTGGAGAAGAGGCAGTTCTGTTACTAACAGAAAAAAATATAGGAAGACCAGGAGTGGAAGGAAAACTTAGTTAGTGAAAGTATGAAATGGAAAACTTCTCTGGTAATGTTTGTTGCCTTTGTAATATTGCTAGAATTTTAAAAAATGTTTTAGTTTAATGAATAAAAACATGTTGCTATTATGTTCCATGTTTAGTGTTAGGTTTAATTTCAAACAATAAAGTTTGAATGATTTTGTACCTGAATTTTGAATATAATCTGCTTTTATATTTTGTTTTGTCTTGTAAAAAGTTTCAGCATTAAAATCACGCTTGCTTTTAAAAGAAATAAAACAGGCTTTAAAAGTTACTGTCTCTTGTCTTCACAAAACGTTAGAAAGGTGGATATTGCTTTACAAACTGAAGCTTGGTGGAAAGTTGTTGTTTGGTTTTTAAAGAGGAAGAAAGTCTGAGAGAGTTCTAGAAATTATCAAACTTCGGTTTCCTAAAAATCATTAGCAGAATGGGCCCAAATAGTCCTTACTTGATTGAAGGAGGTGAGAGGGAAGATACATTTACCATGTAAATTTGCACTGCTCTTAAGGTTAAATTCCCATTCCACTTGTCCCTCTACAAACATGAAATAAGATGGTATCTGTTCTCACACCTTTTTTCAATAGTAATGGAGAATGGGCAGAAGAATGGCAAAAGTTCATCTTGCATCTCTGTGTGGGCCCTGGTAAAGAGGATTTAATCACTGCTGCCTTTTAGGTCCATGTTCCAAAACCAGCAGATCTTAGCAGGATTGTTTGCTAGTACAGATGTTCCAGTTCAAGCTGCAGGCAAACAGATATATTTCTGCCAAATGATAAGGAATTGGTTGCCGTTACGGTGTCTGGGAAGACAAGCAGAAGCTGATCCACTCTAAAGGCTGTGTGATGCAGGCAGGTATCTCTGGTATCTACATCAGCAGGTGACTTAAAGAACAAATGTACATTTATTCTGCATCTCATAGGACCACCGTATTTTTGATTCAGTGTTTAGAGCTGGCTCTAATATGATGCAGTGTCATAGCATAAGTTCATAAATTTTACCTTGTTTTTCATGGTAACAGTAGAGCAGTTGCACCTGTTCTCTGCTTTCTAATTTGTTTTGTTGTGGTGCCCTGATGAGGATGTGTGGCTTGGACCAGAAGTGAAGGGCATGTGTGGGGTTTGCCTATAAATGAGGTACAGAAGCCTTGGGTGGCTGCTCTCTGAAACCAGCCCCTGTGGGGACCCTGTGCACTTAGACACGCATGGAGCAACATTTATTGGTGCGAGCGCAAAATGCATGTGAAAAGTGTACTTTTAAAAAATGGGTTCTAACTTTCATTACTTACATTGCATGGTACTCGAGACAGGACAATTAAGATCATAATATTAAAATTATGTTGTTATATGTTATTGTGAAGGACCATAATTCTATAGAAAAAGGTATTTGAATGTAGGTGTAAAATAAATAGGCAAAATGGAGTGATTTTCAGTAGTTAGTGGCAATGCTATCATTGGAGCAGTATGAGAGTGATTTGCCTTTTTTGTTGGGATCAAACAAAAAAGGTTGAGCTGAAGTCCCTCAGATTTTGGACACATTACTTCCCTTATACAATTGTGGCTGTAACGTTCACAGGCTGTTTTCAGTAGGAGCTATGCTGATATGAATTATGTGTTATATATCCACTGAATATCTCAAAAGCTGCAGTATTGCTTAGGTTTGTAGGCTTGAATTTGAACACATTCTCTCTATCCCCGTCACAGTTAAGGATTTTATATTTCCACATTTCGTATCTTCATTGTTATAACATATGTCTCCAAAATATTAGCAGTTGTGATAGTTTTTCTCAAAAAATATCTTAATGAGAGGTGGGAAAACAAGCAGACCTGACAAGTCAGTGACATTTCTGTCTGTGACTGGAACGCTGCATCTGGATTTGCTTTTGTGCTGTATTGCAAAGTTGATCGCTGAAATACAAATGCAGTCATTAAATGAAGAAAAATGTTAAGGATAATTGGATTAAAGCAGGGAGATCTGCACAGTGTATGACTGTGGGGGGGAGTCATTTTATTAACTCTGGTTTAAGTTATTTAAATTCTGGATGGCCGTGATCTTCAGGCATGCTAAGAATGATGCAGATCGTTAGGCTTGTAATGATATCATTAATTGTTTCAAAAATAATCTAAGTCTGTATCTGTCTGCTACCATCAGAAACTGTAGTTGGGCATTAAAGTTCATTGAACAATTCAGCTGTGGGCACCTTTTGGAATTAAACAACTCTGAGAATAGTTTCAGTAAAAGGCTTGGAACAAGTACAAGTTCAGATGGAGAACAGCTGTGTTTTGCTATATAGATCTGAGTCTGTTTCACAGAGGAAATAACACCATGCAGAAATAGGCTGTAGTCCTGGAGAGAGCCCCACGCTGTGTTAAGTGTGTGTGTGCACTCCCAGTTGTGAGATGAAAACATCCAAAGGCAGACTTTTTTCTTTTTCAGTTTTCCGGTAGCCCTTTTATTCCCTTTATCTCTTGTAATAGTTCAGTGCTATGCATATTATGATCTTATTTTCCTGTTGTAATTGTCTTTACCTGTTTTGCTGATTAAAAACAGCCAAGAGGTTGTCAAGAAGGATGCCTCTGCATCAGTGCCGGGGGGCTGTTGATGACCTGAAAGCTCCCAGGGTGGGCTAGTTCAGAGGGAATCTTCCCATAGATTGTAATCAGTTACTGCTGTTGGGAACTAAAGTTCAGTTACATAGATTTCACTATAATACTCTTGTATTAGTGGTGCCAAAGGAGTAATTGCCACTTTGCCTCATTGCTGGTAACTTCTTTAGGGAAGTGAGATACCTGACCTCTGTGTGTTACCATGTCTTGCTCATGCCCTGTGCCTTTCACCTCCCTTCTATTGAATCTTGATTAGCAGCATTTTGAGAGTGATTTTTAATTTTTTTCTTAATTTGTTTATTTGATGTGCTAGCTAAATTCTGCTTGCTCAAAAAGGTCTTTCAATTTTGTGATGGAAATTTGTATTTATAGCATTAACAAAGCTGTGTTATTTGTTTTGTTCTCATCTAGGTGCTTGAATTGGGATTTGATTTCTCATCCTATGGATCACTGAATAAGTAACAGATGGCCTTGCCTCGTCTTACAGGTGCTTTACGCTCCTTTTCAAATGTCACTAAACATGAGGATTACAGTGAAGAATTAGCTGACTTAACGGTAAAGATTTTTTCTTTTCCAAAGCGTAACTGTAAACTATAAGAGTTTGTATAGTAAGAATTGTTTACTTTCTTCATTTGCATTGCTATTTTAGAAGAGCAAGCAAGCAAGACTGGGAAGAGTATGTACAATTTCCTGTGCATTCCTTTATAATGTCCTCACTCAAAGTCAGATAAGCTGTAGCTTTATGATTTATGCTGGGCCCTTATAATTGTGATGTGCTATATGGATAGAGTTGCTTGGCTTGGCTTTGTTAGTACAGCCCTGCTATTTCATCTTTCAGGAAGTTAATTTGAGCTGGGATGGTATGTTTTCAGCTATGAGCTTATGCAGAGCTGGGGAGACAAACATATCCCTTTAAATATAGAGTTCACCTCAGACTCTTGCTGGGGGATGTTTAGAATAAATTTAGTGATGCTGAATTTCGAATGCCTTCTGTTTTTCCCAAGAAGTAATGTGTTAAAGCAATAGATACATTGTGGGAACCTGTAATGTGAAATTAATTTGGAATTTTGGGAGCTGTAAATCTCAAACTGTAAAGTTTGGCTTTGCAGAGAACTCTGCTTGGAAAGAGTAAAGTAGAGAGAGAGAGAGAGAGAGTGAGTGTGTGTGTGTGTGTGTGTGTATCCATCCTCCTTCCTTGTACTCAGGAAAAAGTGTAAAGAACAGGTAATAGGGAAACTGCTTCCAATTATTACTTCATACTAACTGCAGTTGGAAAGAGGTGTTTTACCTGGTGTTTAATTTTAAAGGAGCTGCTGTATAGTACTTTGAAATAAATTTTAAAAAATGATTTTGCATTTTCAGACTAAAAGATTGAAACTACATGAACAGTTGATGAAATCTGATCTTACTTGGAAGAAGATAATAAAGTTTGTTGATGACAATTTGGACAAAAAAGAGCACCAGACTGTAAATGGTGATTTAAAAACTATTTTACAGGCTGCAAAACAAATAGGTATGTTTTCATTCTCTGTTAGTTTAACTATATGCTGTATTGTTGGTTGGTTTTTTTTTTTCCAAGCTGCTTTCTGCCTGCATACTTTGCATATTCGTACAATTGTAGTTCTACCTTGACCTTAGACTTGTCCTGAAATATCTTTCAAACTCTAGTTAATCTGTTATATATATGTACAGTTTGGTCTTCTGTTTTGTTTTAAAATCTGATTCCATTGTTACGTAGGTATTGTTGCTTTTTTTATAGTATTGTTGTGTAGTGTGTGTTACAGATTGTAATCAATCTTTTGTGAACAAAAGCAACAGCTTCTTTTGTAATGGCAGTACTCTGAGAAAAGGACAATCTTGGTGTTATCTGCTTTAATTCCACACGATTGGTGTGATGAAAAATTGGAGTGCCGCATAGGTGGATAAAAATGTTAAGAAATGTTTTCTGCTTGAAGTGTTTGTTGTTGAGGAGAGAAATAAAATTCACTCATCTGGAATTAAGCTTTTAAAATTGAAATCCATTATGGCAAAGAAAGTGTGGAAATTTAGTTTTGATTGTAAATTTAGGGGGGGTTTATGGACAGACTAAAACTAATTCAGCTTGTGCTGTTAGCAGAATTTAATTTCATCAGCTCATAAACTGAGCACATGGCTCAAGCTCTAGCTGTCGCATGTTTAAGAATTTTTCATTTCAATCTAACAGTTATATTTTCTCCTTTTCTGATAGGGTTCTGTTCACAGTAAACACAAAGTAAAAAGACTGAGACAATAAATATATATAAATATTTGACGCTTTTTTGGCATTATAGACCAGAGTTTTTTATCGCGATGAAAATATAAACTGGTCTCACTTGCGTTTCTATTTCTCGACAGTTCTTTTGGAAATAACTGTCAAATTGTGAAAGAAATATCTAAACACATATCAAACCATATCTAAACACATCTAAACAAATATCTAAAAAGACTAGACAAGTTGTTCATGTCCAGCGTGTAGTGATCTATTGTGCTGTACGGTTGCATAGACATCTGTTAAAGCCATTAATGTAGTGACTGTTGCTGTACTGAGTTATCAGAAGAAAAATTTTGAGTGTTTCTCAGATCACAGACAGAAATGTTTTGGTCATCTGACAATACACGTGTTCTAAACTTTGCTTTGTGGTTCTTTCCTTCTATGTTGGTGACATTTTTACAAATTTGGTCCTAAGATTTTTGTTGGTTTTGTTTTTAAATCCTGTTTTTTCTAATACAAGTTGTAGGGCTTGTGCTGTTAGTAGAATTGAACCTCTTCAGACCAGAAGATAAGTGTGTGGCTGCCTGTCTTTCTGAGACAGGCCTCTAGAAAGGGCCATCTCTCTGCCCCAACTCAGGTACCTCTGCTTCAGTGCACAGATTTCAGTGGGCACTTGAGATACACAAGATTTGGGGAGGAAGGTCATGTAAGGTGGAGGAAGTTTGCATCAACTGTCAGTGCCTAAAGTTAACATGGAAAGGATTCAGTCTGTATTGATAATAGATCTGTATTGATTGAGAAGATCTACAGTAGTTGTTCTAAATATCTACTGGGTAATAGTTTAATTGTAAGAGATACTGGAGTAAAATGTTGGCTAAGTTAGGGCTGGCAAATGTATAATGACTATAAAGTTTGCAATATAAAAAGTAAGATTTTGTGTAGTTTGGCAAGTAGGAAAAAATGTCCGATGATAAAAAGAAGGTTATAAGCAAAGTAAGTATTTGCCATTCTTAACTGCAGGTGTTATCTATGAAAATAACTTGTTAGATTTGTGTTTTCCTCTCCATGAACTGTTCAGCATTTCAAATTGTACTGTAGGGAAATTGAAGAGAAATACTAAATTTTTAGGTGCCTTTTATGCTTCTGTGTTTCTAGTTACTCAGCCTTTTTCCATCTGCCTATCTGGGTTATTTGGGGTTTTTTTGGGTTTTTTTTTGCTTTTTTCTGTTCTGTTGTGTGCAGGGAAAAAACCTGCTTTTGCTGGGGTTACACCTAACTGAAGTTAAATCAAATCACAAGTAACAATGTTAAAGTAATCAAGAATTTTCCCATTGGTTGCACTAAACTTTTTAACAGACAGAAAATGGGGACATAATAGAACAAATGCACAGGGCCATACCTGCATAGTAAAGGTATACGAGGGAGGCACAAGTTAGTTTTGCATATGGAAAAGAGAATAGCCACATTTACTATGTCAGAAGCGCATTTGTGAGGTCTAAAAAATTAATACTATTGTTCCTTGTAAAATATATAGTTTGTTTTAATAGTTCTTCTGAATTAGCCATACTAGGAGTGAATCATGAGTGTTGTCACTTAAATCATACTACTCTTTGCTGGAGTTCTGCCAGATGATCTTGATAGAACTGAAGAATTAACCAGATAAAGACATCTTGACAATAGCAGTTCTGTAGTAAGCTTTTAAGATGTTTTAAAAATTATGCAATCTTGTAAGAAATGCTAATTCTGCTAAAGATGTTGTAGTAACCTACCAAACCTTTTGGAACGTACTTTCTAAGCTTCAAAAAAAATTCTGCATGTTGTCCTTATATAAAAAAACAACCAAACAAATGAAAAACAACAAAAAACAAGCAATCAAACAAACAAAAAAACCAACCATCCCCCCAACAACAATAGAAAAGGAGAATGCCAGTATGCTGGATAGTTTTGTTTAGTTTATGCTTGATGACTTCTAAAACTTTTGGTAGTGATGCTTTGGTTCATCACATAGTGGTTTTTCTTCTGTTTTTCTTGAGTGCCTTTGTGAATGTTTATATTTGCATGGTATGGTATTTTGTTGATATAAATCTAAATTCATGCATTTATTTGCTTTGGGCAATTTTTCTACTGATTTCAGTATGTTTAGTCTGTTATGAATATTCAATTTAGGAAGTGAAGAAACAGTGAGACAAAGTGGAAATTTGTTACCTTTTAAAAGCTCATAAATATACTATTGTTAGTTTAAGACCTCAGGCAAGTTTTCTTTCTAACTCAGAAAAATAAGAACAGCATTGGTAATCCTTAATATGAATTTCTAGAAGTAGAAGGATAATGAAGACAGATGCTTTATTATCATATACCTTTTATAATTCAGTACCTTGCAAAAATTGCTGCTTGTTGTTATGGTCTTTGTTTCGTATCTCTGTTGATGAGACTTGCAGCAAGAAATTGAATACAGTTATGTTATCAGTAATAAAAGACAATGAATATGAAGTGTATGAAGTTATATTTTTTTCTGGTTTTGTTAACAGTTGGAGCTGAAAATGGACAGGAAGCAATTGAAAGTGGAGCTGCTTTTCTCTTTAAGACATTTCACAGGAAAGAATGTGTGGGCCATGATGAGACAAAGGTGATCAAGCAGATGTTTGGGCCATTTCCATCATCATCTGCTACTGCAGCTTGTAATGCCACATGTCGGATTGCTTCTCACTTCACTGAAGAACAGCTTACAGCCCTTATACAGATGGCTGAAGAGCAAAACGGTGATAACAGAGTCTTCTTTGGTAAAAATATAGTGTTTTCATTTGACATGCATGATTTGGATCACTCTGAGGAGCTGCCTGTGAATGGTGAGGCTGACGCACAGAAAATTATAAGCTTAGATTATAACAAATTTCTGAATAACCAGCTGAATCACTTACAGAATTACTGCGATGAGAAATCTGATCTCAGGTCTTTGGAAAAAGTAGATGATTCTTTTTTGTGGTGTGAAGTTGGAAAGTATCTGAATGAATCTGAAGAGGGTACCCCTGCACGACCAACAACAGAAGACCTCTGCTGTACTTTGTACGAGATGCTTGCTTCTTCCAAAAGTGGCGATGAACTTCAAAATGAGGTACAGTAGTATATTAACCACACTGCGTGTATTTGAATGGTGCACAAGTATACAATTATTTCATTTTGGATTATGACAATTATCCAAATGTTGTCTATGCTGTTTATTTTCTTTTGGTTTCTTTGTTTGTCTTGAGAAAAATTACATGTCAGCATCTTAATTTACCAGGCAGAAGGTGAATGCAGCATGACGTTTATGTAAATAGTTTTCTTTCCCCCAAAATAGACAGGGTATTATTTTAATGGGGAGGGGGAAGGCATTATTTGCTCAGCTTTTCCATACTTTCTTTTTATGCAGTAGCCTATTTAAGCTACTGTATAAAAGCGTGAGAACTCACAAAGCCAAAATGAAGTTAACTTTCTTGGGCAGGTTCCATCTCCAGTTTCAGAGCCTTCCCGTTGCTGGAAGGAAAGTTAGAAAACCGTGCAGGTGGTACTACTTTAAAACTTTGTCATATCACATCTATTTCTTTTGATAAGGAAAGGGGGTAGTTTTATTACAAGAAAGGAAGAGAAAGCTTGAGGGAGAGAACAGTTGCTGTGAGACTGAAGGATAAACATAGTGGTAGAAAGGGGCTTGAGCACGGTGAAAAGTTGGTGAAGAGACTTTCAAGATGTGTGTAGAGATGATTGGATTAATCAAAGCACGCTTTTTAAATAGCGTTGGTGAAGAATTTCTGCAGTTTGCTAATTGTTTCTTCCTGTGCCCTTTTCTGTTAGATTTTTCCTAACTTTCCCTGCTTTCCTCCCCTGAAAACATCCAGTGCTTACATTCATGCACATTCACTTTTCAGAAATACAGCTGATGGTGGAAATAGATTTTTCTGTGAAAGACAGTATTTCATACTCGTTGCCATTGCAGCTGACTGTTTCCTTCTTCTTAACAAAAACATTAAGTGATAAAGTGATATTTCATTTTCAATTTAGTTAACTAAGTATTGATATCTACTGCATAATGATATAGTTGCTGAAGTCATATTCAAATTTTGTTTGGTACGCAGTAGGCCGCATTTTGTCTGTCTTTTGAACTATTTTTCTGTATATGAATGTTTTCTTATTAATATATTTGAAAAGTAACATTTCCATGCACATCTGCAAACAGTTTCATGTTTCATTGGTTGTATTGAGGGAAGACACATGAAAACAAAAGACTGAAAATGTCTTGGAGAAGAAGATTAGATAAAGAAACATGTTAAATGAAATATAAAAAAAGAGTTCCTTCATTTGCTTTAGGGACCTGAAGTTTATTAATTCTTTGAAGATTTTTCTTTATATTGGTGAAAGACTTCTTAGAGTCACTGGGTATGCAGAAATAGTTCCATACGTCTTCATAATGTTTACTTAATGCCTAAGTTTAATTCATAAAATGGTAAAGATAATGCTTGAAACTTTCCACTTGAAGCAAGAAAAAATTATTTTAACTTGCAAGTTTATGATCATAATGGTTTGCTAAATCAATTGACAGAAAGTTCAAGCTGTCAGTTTTTATGTAGATCACCACTAAAGACTTCCTTTCCTTTCATTTTTGGAACAAAGAGTTTCTGGCAAAATTTTTGTTTTGATAGCTTTACAGGAGTTTTAATTTGACAATATGAAAAAATTGTTTACCATGTCAGCATACCTTTCTGAAGATTATTTAGCAAGTGTAAATCATTTTCTTTGTATTACTAGAGAGAAAAAGTATTCTTTCTCTTCAGAGTCTGAAACCCGTGTCTTATTTTGGATTTTTAAGAACTCTTAGTAGTAAAAAAAAATACATTTTCTGCCTATTGTCCTTATCTTGGCCCCCATGTTGCGTTTCCTTGCAACAGTCTTATTAATTCATTGTTCATTGCACAATGTTGGTGTCAAGGATGGGGGTCAGACTTATGTGAACCTGATCATCTTTTGTTAAAAACGAGCTGACATTTGTATTGTGATCTCTGTAAGAGTAGCCATGATTTGAAAATTTCTTCTGGGCTTTGGATTTTACGATCACTTAGGGATTTATTTTTTTATTACAACAGTTTTGCTGGTGGCATCATTAAGAGCAGATGGTGCTTTTAAACCTGAAGATAACCATTTCTAAAACTAGGTCATAGTTTCACTGTATGAAATCGTATAGCAAATATGTGATTGATCATGAATACCGAAAATCTTACATGGAGTGATGCATACATATTAAAGTCTCTATACTCTACAAAATTACTTTTTTCTTTATAAATCAATAAAAGAAAAAAGAACTATTGATATGAAAGGATAATTCTTTGTGAATAAAAATCCTGATCTGTAAATATGTATTTTTAAACAGTGGCCTATTAAAACAGTGTCTTTTGCTTCTGCTTAGAAAGATATCACGTTTATTATAAAAGGAGAAAAGAACGTACTAGTAATGATGATACTGGCAAGTGTATTTCTCTAAGACAATTTCATTTGATCCTTAAGCAAAGCTTATTAGGATTCCAGATTGCATTAAGAATATGAGCATTTTTAGATCGTTTCAGGTTTTTTCTTGTGGTGTATGTATACATACACACGCGTATGCTATTTAGGTTTTTATCTACAAGGAACTGAAATTAAGCTATACAGTGCTGGAGAAAGAAGCTATGTTTAAAGTGCTTGGCAAGGAAATACTTTGCTTGGTTTTCACTCGTTAAGACTATTCCACACTTCCTTTGGGACAGTTTGTTTATCTGGCATGTCACTGGTGGCTCTTAATTAGAGGAACATTGATTCTTATGCTTGGTGTGATATGGGAGTTGTAACTTATTTTCTAAGTGTTTAGTACACGTGCTTTTCTTTGGGGACATAAAGTCTAGTAAAGCTAAATGACAGCTGCTGGAACATGCTTTTCACTGTATGTCAGATTGTGTTGATGAGTATGAAATGGTAATGATGCAGTAACAAGACCATTATTTAAAAACAGGGAGAAAAAGCTGATGGCAAACTATGGAGTTTTGCCCTTGTACCATCGTGCTTTTTTATTACTTTTTTTTTTGTTAAAACTTAGTATGCAGTGGCTTCTTCGAGTACTAAGTTTCTAGTATATGACACTTTCAGAATGAAGACTTGAGGCATCTGAAAGCATTTTAGCAACTTTGCCACCTAACCCCTCTCATGATAGCTAGGAAAATGTTGGAGGAGTTTAGTCCCTCTTTGTTGTACGCTGTGCTATTCTCAGACGGTTTGTCTCTTTCTTCTGTGAACTCTTGTCGTAGTTTATCTGCAAAATTTTTCTGAATTTTGTTTTGGAGATAGCTATCTATTTTTACGGTAATGCAGAGGTGCATTATCCCTTTATCATAACAAAACAGGAAAAAAATTCCCATAGAGCTAAAGTAACTAGAGGAAAAAAAGGGAAATGCAATACAATCAGAGTTGTATTAAGATCTAGTTTATACTGCATAGATTATGAAATATTGCTCAAATTTATTCATCCCACACCAAGGAAAATTAAGAAACATTAGTGTGATTCAGTGTTTTAGATTAAATGGTGGTTCCCAGACCATTTTAAATGCTATATAAATGACTATATATAAATAAATGCCTATATATAAATAACTATATATAAATATATAACACTAGGCTATGATGGGAAACAAAACTGTTTCAGGAAAATTTTATTATAAGCAATAGTTCGCATACTGTGTGACTAGTAAGTATATTTACTTATCTCTCTATATAATAAATTAATTTTTCTATTAAAATAAGACCGTTTACTGCTTAGGCTTCTTCTCTCTGCTTTATATTTGTGTCTGTCTTCATCTGTCTGCATTAAAATGTAACGTATACACGTATTTGAACTATAACATCCTGGGCTTTCATCAGCTAAATATGATCCAGCTGTATTACACACTATCACAATTTGAAACAAAACTTTTTTTTTTTAATCTGATTTCTAAGAATAATTAATTTTTCATCATTCCTACTCTACGGTAAAGTAGGATATAGCTTCTTCCTTGTCATAAGTACCTGAGAACTTTCAGGTAATGAAAACTCCGGTAAGAGACCAAACGTGGAGTTTGCTGGTGCTGAATGCTTCCTTCAAGAGTCAGAAACATTCCTTTCAAATCAAAGTAGACCTGAAATCAGAAAAGTGCAAATTGTGGAATATAGGTTTTATGTGATAGGAAAAAAAGGAGGTCAAGAGTTGGGCAGCATCTCTTCCTGTATGTATTCCTTAATAGATACATCCAGTGGCATACTCATCATTACAGCCAGAAAGTTACAGCTTTATTACTGAAATTCAGGTTTTTTCATACTTAGTTTGGAATGGAAGTTAATAGATTATTTTGTTGTTTCATTAAGTAGAATTTTTTTTCTCAGTGTGGCGGTTCTGTATCTCTGAATGCTTGATGTGGCAACAGGCTTTTAGACAGTTTTCCCCAGGCTCTGATAATGTGTATTTTTGTTGCCTCTCAGGCTTCTGCCTGTAACTTTTCTTTAGCTGCTTTTGTATCACAGGTGGCAATATAATTTTTTAATTTTTTTTTTTTTCCCCACTTGAGTTCACCTACATTTGTTTCTGGTGCCCTATCTAATCCCACCACAAATGTCTGCCAGTGCTTTGTTGATCGAACCCACAGATGCTCTCGGGATCAAGAACCAGGGGAACTTCACTAATTTGTCAATTCAACGAACTGGCAGGAAGCTCTTCTGTCTGCTGCAAGCCTTTCTGCAAAAGAAGTACAAAAGAGTAAAGGAAGCAAAACTTATTTAAACTTTATCAAATTCTGTCTGTGATACAATGTCTTTAAGACACATTAATAAAAGAATGTGGGAAAGTTTGTCCCAATGTCTCCCCTGAAGAGTGCTCCAGACTCTTGTTACTTGGGTGGTTAAAATGAATCCTTCTTATCTGCTTTCTGGCTTTATTCAGCGCTGGTTTTATGATCACTTTTCCTGTGCTAATGTTGTCCTCTATTTATTTTTAAATTTATTTAAACCAATTTAAAAAAAGAGTATCAGAGAACTGTGCATACAACTTTTTTTTTCTTTTCCAGACAATGCTATGCTTTTTCAACACTTGCCTTTCCTTTCATTTGCCCCTCAGGCAGTTCTTTGACAACTTCTAATTCTTATATTAACGCTTATCTTCACGAATTTAACAGGTCCTCATGTGGAAAATTGCAATGTTTTAAATGAAGTCCAGATGTGAGACAACTGCTATTTATTCATTTTCTAGATTAATGAAGTGTTAGACTAAGTGATGTATCATTAGTAAGCCCATGCTATGTTTATGCCATTTTCCAGTTACCTGCATGCCTTTTGATTTATTTTATTTTTTCCAAAATACTGGAATATATTTTAACTTGTCATCAATCATACTTACATTTTTCTTATCCACAGTGTTATTACACTTGTGTATGTGTGCTCCCTGACCTACAATTTCATGTGTCAGTTCTGGAAGATTTATGACTGACTACTGTGCACTCAAGCTGTGAGAACAGTGAGCTCTGAATAATTTTAATATCCATATTCTTTTCTCTTTAAGCACCTTATCCTTATATCTTAAATAATTCTTTTTTCTTTAACCATAGACAAATTTTAATTTTAAAATTGAAATTAAGAGGTCAGTGTTTAAGACTAAATAATCATAAAATGGTCCATTTTGGAAGGGACCTCTGGAGATCATCAAGTCTAACCCCCCTGCCAGTGCAGGAGCACCTAGAGCAGGCCACACAGGAACAGATCCAGGCAGGTCTTGAAAGTCTCTAGAGAAGGAGACTCCACAACCTCTCTGGGCAGCCTGTTCCAGTGCTCTGTCACTTTCACAGTAAAGAAGTTTTTCCTCAAGTTGAGGTGGAACTTCCTGTGTTTCACCTTGCTACCATTACCTCTCGTCCTATCACAGGGCACCACAGAAAAGAGATTGACCCTCTGTAGTCATCTTTTAAGAAGTCTTTCAAATCTACCCAGTCAAATCTAGTATAGCTTCACCACCTTCTGGAAGCATACACGATTCTTTGTAAGTTATAATTTCTTTAAGTTATAAGTTCTTTATAAGTTGGAGAAAATTCTGCTGTTATATTTACTCCTAATTCTGTATTAGCTTTTCATTTTTCCTGATGGATTACTTTCATTAAAATCAAGTGTAAACTATCTGAGCGACGTGCCCTAGGTGATCCTGCTTTGACAGGGGGGTTGGACTCAATGATCTCTAGAGGTCCCTTCCAACCCTTAACATTCTATGATTTTATGATCTCTTACCCTATGTTTCTTTTTAAGTTAAAAGCCTTCTGTTGTGTAACAAGTTCCTTGTTAGTAGAATCTCACAATAAATTAGTGGAATGGGCCTTTTAAGTACTTAAGTTACACATAAGGTTAAAATATACTTAATGAATTATGGTACACAGGAAATAAATAGTCCTTCTGTTGCAAGGAATCTCAATTAAGTTTTAAAGTGACCTTGATTTCAGATGTGTTAAATTGGCCTCCTTAAGTCTCTATAAATAATGGACATTTGTTTTTCAAAGACATCATTCATTTAGTTTCCTGCATTAAACAGGAATCTTTAATGGTCATTATTCTTTTAAGAGAAAATACATACAGCCTTAATTTACATGACCAAATTTCTAATACCCTTTAAAAGCCTAACATTATTTATATGAACATTTGTATTTTTTTTTCCATGTGTAAGCAAAGACAAAAGTAATGTTGTGAAATGACATTGAAATACAGCTCAACAAGAAAGAGCGTATTTTAGAGCTGATAATGCTACAAAAGGATTTTTTAATTCCTGCAGACCTTACACCCTTATTCACTCCTTCAGGTAAACCAATGGAAGAGCATATACAGCATTTCATAACATCACATTATTTCAGAGTAAGACTAAGCAAGTGTGTGTAGATAATGTTTACTACTAGTGATTTAGTGTGCTGTTTGTCAGTAGCACACACTGCACACATTGTTCTCTTTGTTTACTTCTTGCTTTCCCAAGTAGTCAAACTTTAGTGTTACATTTTACAAGTAAAAGCTATGTTCGAACTATTAGTTTCCAAAAATTTGATGACCCAAGAAACACTGAGCTCCTATTTCTAAACCTGAATTCAATTTAATAATTTTCAGTTTTGTATTGAGAGTGTTTTCCTCATTGGTCCTACTGTGTAATTTGTATTGAGAGCTCTGAACTCTTCACAGTTCACATTATTATACTGACTATGAAAAGTGCTTTGGCATTTCATTTTTGCAGACTTGTCTGGTGCTCAGGTGCTAGTTTTGAGATAATTCTTCTCATATACTGTTCAGGCTCCAACAGACATGATTTAGAGAAATGGGCTGCATTGTCGGTGCAATCAGCTCTGGTTCAAATGTTTGACTAATACTTTTGCTTGGCTCAGAGGGCAAGTGGAGCTTGTTTGCATATGCTGTGTAGCCATTCCCCTAGTTAGAAGCTGACCTTCTCCATCAGAAAAGTGCAGTGTGCAGGTGTGAAAGTAGATGTGTACTTTTCTTAAGCAAAATATGACGTAAAGCGTCATCTTTTTGCTGCTTTGTAGAATGCCAGATATTGGACTTTGCAAATGCTTAGCTTCTTCAAATATCAAACATGAATGTTCTGCTATTGGAAACTCAATTTTACTTGTCACTAGCTTGGCACATCAGTCTAATTGGACGTGCTTCTTTTTTCCCCAGAAGATTCTCTGTTCCCTGCCAAAACCAAAGCTTGGCTTTTCTGTATAAGCTGCTGATTTTCTTTTCAGGTTTAGGACTCACAGCTGTAGTTCTTCTAATTCATCTGAAGGAAAACCAGAGGTACTTTGAGAGCCCCAGCACAAGTCTGCTGTTTTGCCTGAATGCTATTCATCAAGACATTATTTGGTGGAGAAAGACAACTTTGGTGTCAAAATGCAGAACTTGAGACCAACAGAAGTAGTTTTAGCGTATAATGCTTAGATAAAATAGTGGGAAACACCTTTCGAAATATAATAAATAGTGTAATGTATGAGTTACAAGTAAAGAGTACAGCTTGTTACTGAATGAGAAAATTAAATTGTCCAGAAACTGAAGTCAGTGGTGAAATGGCTAACAAGATTATCCGAAGTGAAAGAAATAGGTAAATTGAATATATTTTAAAATGAAAATCAAAGATGTGCAAGTACAAAGACAAAACTTCTAGGATAAAATACTAGCATCATTAAAACCAGTTGAAGATGTGTCCTTGATTTCACAGGGGTTTTGTTTTTACTACTTGTCTAAGTCTGTGCTTATGTTTTTAGCTTAAGAGGTGATTTCTGTACTTTTTATATGTATAGCTGATATTTTACATGCACAGCCATCAAAATAGCATCGTTGCAAAATAAGATTGAACTAATATGTTTTTCTATGTGGCTTGGGAAATTTTTGCCACTTACAAGAGCTTCAGTGTTATGTTGCCATTGCCGTTTTATGAGACTTTCCCACAGAAGAACTGAGTATCTGGCTTCACACTCACAGGTTTCCTTTTTACTGATTTTTAACTACTTTAATCCAATGAATCTTACACTGTTAATAAAATAGTCTTGAACAACTGATATAAACAGATGTAGTAATAACTATGTAAAACATTTAGCAAAACCTGAATGCTTGTGAGAACAGAGGATAATCATACTGCAAGTTTCCTGTTCAAAATGGAAAATAGATTACTTTGTCATTTTTTTGTCATAAACTTTGACTAAAGAGCTTTTTTTTAGAGCATGAATTTTTTTTGAGTTATGGTATTTATTTGTTATATTGTTACATATTTATTATTGTATTATTCAGTTATTTATCATGAGACAAAAGATGTTGTGAAACAGATTTAAAAAAAATGCATTAATCAGGGAAAGTCTTGGGAATTTGATGCCAAAACTGAGTATCTCAGGAGTATACTATTCTCATGCTGCAGAAGTTCTCCTAAACTTAACGTGTTAATGCCATGCTGGAACTAGGTATGGACTCTAGAGAAAAGCAACAAAAGCATTCTGTGCTTCAGTATCTTGTATTACTATATATTCTATATAGTATAAGTGTAATATATTCTACAGATAGTAATATCTTGTATTACTCAGCAATGTTTATTTAAACCATGTGTTTGTGGAGATCAGGTTTGTGATGTTAATTGGAGAATGTGTTAATATAGGTTGCCTACTGATAGGGAAAGCAGTTTCAGATGACTTCATCATCATTAGATATATGAGGTGCTAAAAAATAATTGGAAAAGGGTTAACAGGAGGTCCATTGTATGTGTAGGTAGCATGTGAAATAAAGTATGGAAAACTGAGGAAATCTAAAAAAATAAATGCTGTTCTGGCTTGATGTGAAGAAGTAGCAGTAGTACAAGCATATTTAGTGTGGGAGTAACACATCAACGGACTGCAGCTTGCAGGAAAAGGCACTCAGAGGGAGGGGATAGCAATAGACTGGCAGCATAAAATAAACGTTTTGTAAATATTGGCTGCTCTTCTTAGGAAAAAATCTCACCAGGAGTTTCAGTTAAGATTCAGATTCTAAGTAGGTTTGCTTCCAGTGCTAGCATAGCTTTTGCAGTAACTGAGCAATTTTCACTGTTAAAAAAGATGTGCACGAGCAACAATTCTCAGAACTGTTACACATGGAGTAATTGTCTACTTGTGACGTGTTCTTCAGGATGCTGTGGGTTACATAATTACTTCATTTGCACATGGAAATTCAGTTTCCTGTAAAGGATTTTAGCGGACACTGAGAATCAAGAGCAGATTTTTTTTTCAAAAAATATTCAATATTCATTTTTTTACAGGGCGTAGCTAGACTACCAGTGCTCTTTAGTAATGGGAATTGTCACAGGTTGTATCAGTATGTCCCTGTACCTGTTACATACTTTCTGCTATTGGTACTAGGTCTTCATTAGTACTCAACCACTGTTCATTTGGTGTACTTTTTTCAGTATTGAGCAAAGTCTGAAGCCATGCTCCTGGAGAATTCATCAACTAGCCCTACTAGTGATTGTTACTTATCACTGTGTAACTATACTGATACTGTTATCACTATGTAACTATATTTATCTGTAAGTTTTAAAAACCTACCTAGGATCCTTCTCTGAATGTTTGCAAGTAATTAAACAAATAGTTACGAATCCCAAGCTTCAGTACTGTAGTTAAGAGGTTTGTTATAAAACATGGAAGTGCAGTATCTAGTAGTTTTTCCAAGTATTTGGGACATAACACAGAAGAGGAAGTATTTATAGCCAGAGCAACTTTTTAATAGTTCACATGCCTCCTGTTTTCTATTCTGTCATTATTTGCTTATGTTCCCCCTGAAGTCACTCCAAAATTTCATCTCCAAATCTCTTTGAATGCAGTATGGTTCCTCTTTGGTTCTGGACAATTCAGAAGATTTTTGCCGGGGAACTTTCCTGAGTACAGACTGAATTTCTGTTGCCATTGTGCTACTTTCATGTAACTCCTCACTAAAAGTTCCTTTGTTAGGTTTGTCTGTTAATGACAGCTTTACTATAGGAAGTTGTTTGCATAGTAGAAAATAAACAAAATTGAAGCTGTCCTTAGAAGTTATTTCTTTGTTAAAATCAATAAGGAGGTGGGGTTGCTTTTGTTGTGAGGCTCCTTTGAGAGAACAATTTAAAGAGCTACTGGATGTTAAACACATCCATTTTGACTTAAAACCAGGTAATTTAAATGTTCATTGCTACGTGTATGCAACAAACACAAAAACCTTGGATGATATACTATGCTGATATAATTTAATATGTATTTTTATTAACGTATCATGAAATGATAATGTTAGCTTGTAGTTTTTTGTGTGTGTACTGTTGCATCACAGATGTTTTCATGCCAAACTCATCCCATAAAATGTTTGGTTTTAAGTGTCAAAGTGACTCTTCCATTTGTTCAATAAAAGGACTTTCCAGCCCTAACAAATTAACATATCAGAAAGCTTATTCCCCATTACCTAGTTCATAAAAGCAGTACCCATTTTGGGAAAGTACAGGCATATGTGGATCACCCCGTGGTGTTTTATCTTATCATCAAAGCTTCTAACTTTGCATGAGACTGCTTTTCAAACTCATATTCTTCTCTTTGTAATTGTATTAAAATTACTAAGAATTTTATATTCAGACAATATAAAGCTTGGGTTTCGTTATTCTTGACCATGGAGTTTATTTGCTCTCCTGTATAGAGAACATAATCCAGTTATTTTTATGATACAGGTTTCGCCTTTTTTAGTTGTGGTCTTCTTTCTTAAAATGAAGTATACAGCTCCGTTGATGTCCAAGGACTGTTGAAACCCCATGGATGACAGGAAGCTTTTGTCTTTTTGTGAAAACAGAGCCATGCTGTCTCCCTTCATAAGAAACCAAAGTGAATGGCATTTGAGTGCTGTTTTTTGAGGACAGAACTTAAGAAATGATGAAAGAGCCACAGTGAGAGCCAAGAGATGCTAGGCTTCATTCTGGTGCTAAGAGCTGGTCGCTCTCCTTCCTGCCAGTAACTTTTCCTCTTTCCTGTCAGCTTCTTTACCTCAGTTTTGTACTGAAAGCTTGTTACGTCTTTGAGGTGGTATGAGGCTTGATCTATTCATGATAACTTTTGAATCAGATTCAATATATCATTAAACTTAATGAGATCTTTTTCTAGACCAAGACAGTCCAAAGCTGATAGAACTTTTCCCTTTTTATTTTCTTTTATGCTGAGAAGTTCTTTTTACATCCACATGGAGACGTAAGGAACTACAAATTCAAGAAGAAATGCAGTCAGATGGCACTGGAAAGATTAAGGCTCACAATCACTTTCCTACAAATAATTTTTTGGAAGATGGGAAGAAAGGAAACCCCACAAAAATCTCAAACCCACAGCTCCTTGAGCTGCAGAAGTTAGAGGGCCAGGTTTTCTGTGGCTCTTGGCATTTCGTGTGCTCATACTTCAGCTGTGAAGAGGATAGAAGTAGGAAGTACAATGAGCAGTCATTCGGATTGGTCTCCTCTACTGCCCGAAACATTTCTATGTCTCTGTCAAATCTGGAAGTTACCGAAGGCTTAAAACTTGTTTTTTAGTTCACACACTGGTAAATGTGCAGAGAGAATTGGTAGGCCTTGTTTGTTTGGAAAGCTACGCTAAAAATGAATCCTGTGTCATTAACTCTTTTTTTTTTTTTTCTTTCTTTCTTTTTTTTTTTTTTTCTTCCCCCTGCCCCCAGATGCCCCTAAAATAATACAGCAGGCTGTGTTCCAGGCAAAAATTTGCCTTGTTTCCTTCTCACCCACTTGTGCATGTGGAAGCCCAGGGAGTTGGAGTGCGCAGCCTGGGGCTGGCTGACGTGAGCAGAGGCGTGAGGCCTTTCAGCCTGTTTCCCAGGGGGAGCCTGTTAGGCCTGGCAGCTTTTCACGGAGGATATTAAAATTCTCATTTTACTGTCCTAATTGGGATAAAAATAGTTTTCAGTATTAGAGTCCCTTGTTACTCTCTATCACCCACCTCTGTTAAGTGACATGAACGAACTCCTTGGCTTGCTGGTATTTTTTTTACACTGTCAGTACAGCAGAAGTACTACACTAGAGGTGAATGGCTTCATCCTCAGCCAAGTCCTCCTCCTGAAATGGTCAGGTTTGAGAATTGCTATTCTGTAACAAAACCTGCACGTTTTTCTCCTTTGCAGATCTAACTTCATTTTATAAGTATCTTAAATCCTCAGCTCTAAAAATAATTGTTTGATTCTAATACAGAAACTGATTCTATAAATACGTATTTTCTGCTGTACGAAGTCTTCTATCTACGGGTAAGAAAAGTGACAAGTGCAGCAATTAGCTAACTTTAGGATTATTTTTTTTCCTCCTTCAAAAATCATTAACAGCTGATCCTAGAATACTTCTGAAGATGCATGGTTGCTTAACCTGGTATTTAACAACAAGATTCTCTGTCTTTAAACTGATCCTCAGGGCTTCCTTTTTGTAAAGCAGTACTCTGCTGCTTGGCATTACTTCTAACTACCGAAGTCTTTAGGCTAAATAATCTGGTGGAGATTGCCTTGGAGCTATATGTTTGAAATTTGCAAAAATTGTGCATCTGTGTAAGTTTCTAATTCACCAGCGTTAAAATGCTGATGATGGTGGTGATTTCTCCAGTCTACTTATTTTCCCTTAAAAAATACGAAAATTTACTTTAGGTGCTTTGTGATTTTATGCTTTTCTCTTTGACAAGTAGGTACTTTTAGTATGGATTTGCACAAGGAGCTGGAGGAAGCTTTCCAGCAAATATTTTAGAATTATGCTGTGACAGGTTATGCAAATTTATTTCTTTGTTTTTTAATATAAGAAGACTACTAATGAGATATCAGTAATAACTGATAGGAAATTAACTATATTAGATGATTTTTGTAGATCTGTTAACCTACTTTTACATATGCTTTCAATCTGATAGTCTGGGTTTTGAGTCTTGTTATAAGAAAATTCTTATTTTATTTTTTTTCCCCCTGTAACTGATGTATTTCTGTGTGTTAACTTTTAGTTTGACTTAAAAGCAGTCTTACCTGGAACCTGTAGGCAGAGTCTTCTGTGGTACGGATATCCATAAAAATAGAGGGTAGTGCTGATGTGCTGAGGAGTGACTGTTAAAAAGAATAACTGGCTGTGTCTTTATTTGCACCTTCTACTTATACTCCTGGGATGAAAAAGTGTCCCATACCGAAGACCAAATTTCCAGCTTTCCTTTTTGCCTACAAATGTAGCATTGAGAAAAGCAACCAAAACTTGAATGTTGAGTATGAATTTGTCATGAATTGATTCTCTTTGTGCAAATACCTTTCCCAAAGACAATATTATATGAACTGTTTTCCATCAGCTTCCTTACTCAGCCTTCTTCTGTCTTCAAAGCAAAATTGAAGGTTTTTGTTGGGGGAATTCCTAGAGTTTTGTTGTTTTTCTTTAATCTGCCCCAACTGAAAGTAAAATCCAAAAATTCAATGTGAACTGATTTCGCAGACAGACTTTTAAGATCTCTCTAATGAGAAGTAGTAATGCCTCATTCATCCTCATGAAGCTGGCACTTGATTCTGCTGGAAGCTGCCTGAGAGAGAGCCAGGTGCTCCTTGTCTCATTAGAGTGCCTGCCCATGGGCATGTTTTTCATTTGTGTCTGATCCCAGTGATCAACGAGGGTGCAGCATGAAAATCCTCTAGGCCCTGTACTGAGGCGTAGCCATCAGAAATGCAATCTCCATACACATAGTTTATTAGCAACACGCCTTCAAAGTGCTTGAAGTGCCTGGCCACTGTTCTGTTGTGAGGCAGGTGCAGTTAAGCAGAGCTTGCTAAGACACTGCAAGTCTTTAAGGTAGAAATGGTTTCGAGGATTGGAAGATAATTTCTGTACAGATGGACTTAATGTGCTAGGCTGTATATTCAAAAATGCCAAGCTTGAAAAAGAAAAAGCAGATCTGAGAGATGAATGACTTTCTCACACATAGCTATTATATCACAGAATTATATGTTTTTAATAACTATGATAAATTATACTTTGTCTGGTTTGTCTTTTTTTAATCAAACTGTAAGAAACATGAAAATACAGAATATCTGAGATTTGCATTTAAACCAAGTGTTTTTCTAAGTCTCTAGATTGTGTGTTAGGCTATGAAGGTAGAGAGAGAGATGGAGAGGACAACCACTGGTCGACTGAATTTGTTTTTCTGTTTCATTTCTTGCTGCAGAGCAGTACTTAGTACTAAGACTCGAGCAAGGTACAGGGACTGTTCCTGGTCTGGTTTTGTTCGTATTTGAAAAACAAAATGTCTTCTGAAATGTGTAGAATTTCTTCCCACCTCATAGAAGATGCAGAAATCAAGAAAATTACCTTGTGATGACAAATAATGATGGCACAGTAATACTTACAGTTCTGTATCTCATATTTGAGGCCACACTAAGGACCTCCAAGGCTCCTTGTAAATTGTGCTTTATAGAATTGGAAAGTGAATATGAGCTATTTAACATTCAGAGTAAAATCTTATTTCATTATTGACCTGTGAATTCAAACATGAAAATGTACTTTTTATGGCTGAGCCTTAGTTGAAAAAACTTACTATGTCATGCATCTTATTGGGGTTCAGCTGTTACCTGCTCTGGGGTTCAGCTTTCTTGTTACCTGCTCTGACATATAGATTGCTGTCCATCTGCAAGACTGCTCTCTGTTCTGGTTCTCCTTGCTTTTTCTATATAACTAGCCTATATTCAGTAGAAATCATTTGCATGGGGATCTTGCCTCACCTTTCTAATGCTGTATGACACATCTTGTCCTTTTGTTCCTAGACTGATTACTCATTACACTTTCTTCTGGATATTAAGGCTATGCACATAAAATGAAATGTAAAAATCATTCAAGCAAATATGAGTGACCATATATCACACTCATCTGTGTCTTTATGGTACAAGGAGTAGTAGCTGAAGTCATCTGGGATCTTTGTTATTGAAGGCAGTTGGGGTTGCTGTTTGGGGCACAATCTGTTACTGACTTTAAAGAATGTAATAGTTTGGCTGATATTCAAGAAACCACTGATTGATACACAGTCTCTCCAAGCATTGCCTGCTGTCTAGTTTTTCTTATTATAACTTAATAAATAGGAGCTATAAACATTCACTAGATTCCTTTGCCTGCTCTCAGGGTCTTGGATGTTGACTTTTCAGGGTGGAATATGTAATAACGTATCAAATCTGAAATGCTAGCACCTACTTTGAGCACAGAATTATGCCTCTGTGCCACTTTCTGTTTCAGAACTTTCACAGATTTTTGCAAACAAAATTGCATAGATGTTCGGTTTTTTCCTACCAGGCTTTCCTGAAAGGGTCATGGTCTGGATACCTATTGGTCTGAGAACCTGTTTGGTTTGGGATTTTGTTTGTTTGGTTTGTTGTGTGTGGATTTTTTTATTTACATGCAGCCTTACACATTGTTTAATGTTTTTCCATCAGCCATGTGAAGTCATTAACAGCATTCAAGTGGCAGGAACACGTCTGCTGTTGAAACCTGCATCACCTTTATTTCAAGTTTCCCTGTTGTCCCCTTGTTAGACTAAGCACTTGAGATAAGTGGCAGAAGCTCAGTATGTTAGAAATAATTATGTTGCTAGGAGAGTGGTGAAAATATTTCCAAGAAAACAGTTACTCTGGTAGTTTCTTCTTTGAAAGTTACTGTTAGGTTGTCATCAACATGCTCCCTAGCCTTACTGTCCTTCTAAGATTCATTGCTTCTAGTTGGCATTTGAATGCTAGACATTTCATCCTATGGGCTGTTGGATTGGATATGACCCTGTGAACGCCTGGGTTTGATTAATGAAAAGCATTTTGTTTGGAATGAAACATAATAATTAGCCTCTTAAGCTACATAAATTGCTAGGAGTGCATCACAGTTTTTCAGTTTGCCTTCTTTTCTCTAGAAGGGAAAGCAAAATATTTAGAAGCAAAATGTGGTATCCAAAACTCTTTGCTCAACAGCATAAACCTTTGAAGTTCTCTTTTTCTGTAGTAAACATGAGGAATTTTTGTGCAGCTTACACGAGATATATGTCCAAAGGAGCAATGACAGCTCCTTGTGGCATAGTGCTTCATCATTTGGAGAGACTTAGAAGTAGATATGATTGATAACTTGCCTCATAACTTTCTTAAGCTTTCCAGTTTACATACTTGTTTGTGGAGTTGATTCTTTATGGAATTATTCTGCAGAGTAGTAGGGCAATAACCTTAAACATCACCATGAGGAAGCCTGTTTTGTGCATTAGAAAATGACGCATCCTC
Source organism: Todiramphus chloris collaris (assembly GCA_025345505.1). NCBI lineage: Eukaryota > Metazoa > Chordata > Aves > Coraciiformes > Alcedinidae > Todiramphus > Todiramphus chloris. Next base: position 44,118,518 of record JANVCC010000018.1, on the reverse strand, counting down.
CTGTGACAAGTAATACATTTGTATTTTGTAAATCAATATGCAGAGCAACTTTAGTAAGCAGTGACTTCAGCATTGTGCCTCCAGCTGAACATCCAGGCTTGACATTGAACTGTGGCAGTCAGGACTACATCAGCATTTAGTAGGTGCTGGAGGGTATTGTGGATTTTGCTCTTTTACAGCTGGTTCAGCCTCTCCAGCCTATGTTGATAAATTTATACCATCAAAAAAAAGAACTACTCTAGGAAAGATATGTCCTGGAAAAAGAAGGCCACTTTATTTCTTGATCAGATGTTTTCTGTGCCTGTGGGCTTCATTTCTTCAAGTAGGCATAAGGCAGTGCAACACAGCTTCTAATTTTGTCTTTTGCGGTCTTTGATTTATAGTCAACCTGTCACTACAAAGTGTAAGTGCTTTCCAGTGTAAGACTGACAGCAGTAGTGAGGTCATTACCTTGTACAAACTGTGGCACCTTTTTCTCTAATAAGATAAACAAAGTTAATCTTATTTTTGTTTTGTTTTGATTCATGTTTACTCTAAAGTTTGATGAGGATCACTTGGGTAGTCTGATTATTAATATTAAAAAGGTAATTGTTACAGTGGGAAGTTTGGTGTTTGGTTTTTTTGTTTGGTCTTTTTTTTAAAGAAAGCGAATTTTGTGCTATTTCTGAAGATGGCAGACTCAGCATCACTTTATTGACGTTGGAACCCAACAGATGCTTTTTTCTCTCCCACTCATACCAGTTTTCATCAGTTACCATAGGGTGCAGTTGCTGCATAGATTTTAATGGTATCTATTGTTATAGAAGCTCAGGTTGTTGTTTAATTTGGTGATTATTTTGAAAATTAATCTTGAAAACTCCAATGAGTGTCAAAGTTTTCCTGAAATGGCAGAAAGCCTTCTGAATGGACCCTGACATGTTTTTGGAAGTCTAAAAAAATGAGTAAATGTAGCATTGCACCCTGAAACAGCCACATTCTATGGTAGTTCTTAATATCTTAATTAGGAAGCTGTGGACTACTCCTGTAGTATGAACAAATCTGGTTATTCATAGCATATTGGTCTTACAAGTCGTCAAATTCAGTTATTTCTGCTCTTTGCAAACTCTTTCTATCATTGTCACCATTTCTACCATCTGTGGTAGGTAGTGACAGATAGTTCTCTTCAACTTACTGTCCATCTCTAAGCACTTCCACTCCTGTCTTGGTTTAATTCTCAATGGTCACGTTCCGTCCATGATCTCTAGCAGGCTTCTAGTGGGCAGGGGAGACACCTAGTCAGTAAGAATAGGACATTGCTTCTGGTCTTCTGTATTTATTGGCTTTTTTCCTCTCTGTCTTGGTCAATGGTCTCAGTCTGTCTTAGCTGTTCAAGATGTTCTGAAAGCTTCCTTCCCTTTCAGACAGCAGCAAGATTATTTAGGTGATAGAGACAGTTCTCAAGCTTCTGTCAGCAAACGAATAACACACTGTGTCCAGACATCAAGCAGGCAAAATGCAGCGACTTTTAGCTCTTAAGTGGTGCAGAGTCTGTCATGTGTAATACTCTATGCGTTTGGTTCTCTTTGGCTGGTGGGCTGTGTGGAGAGTAGGATATGCACTGTCACCTTGGTACTCTTCCTTTGAGACTGTAACTCATTGGGGTAGAGTGATACGGTTTTTACTCATAACCTCTCACTATGAAGTAGAATGTATTGTGTAACATTACTGCTTCTTTGTACAGCTCTGCTGTTCTAATTGGTTCAAATAGTCTTGATATGGATAGTTTTTTTTTCCACAATATATTGGGGAAACAGGAGTGGAAAGATATCTTCCTGTTCTTAAAAAAAAAAGGTGTAATCTATTTCTCCATCAAACCCCGTCTTTTCTGACTGATTCTTTTCTAGCTTGTTCTTAACATCTTCCAGTGATAGAGATGCTTTGGAGTCCTGTGCAGTGCTGAAGGTCTACACTAGATGTTTTAGGGCTAATGTCTTGCTTGTCTTTGGGGAGTGGTGGAGTGGTGGTGTGTGCTTGTTTTGGTTTTTGGGGGTGGGGGCAATATTGTAAGTCTGAATATGCTTATGTTGTGTGTGCTACTTTGATGAGAAGCTAGTGTTTAAGCCTAGATCTCGTTGAATTGAAAGCATTTCATTGCCTTGTCTTGCTGGTATTCCTTAATCAATAGAACAGTAGCAAAGTTGAGACAAGCTTGTATTCAGTTCTTTATACAATTAAGCTGTTTCAAATACACTTCATTTCTTGTTGCTTTTGTCATTATTTTCCCTCCCTGCCATAAGCATTTACCCTTGGAAAATAGCTACTCCTCAAATTTACCAGGGCTAATTTGCTAGTTTCTTTTGAAATATAAAAACAAGGTTGTCTTATATCTTTAGATAGTATTAGCTAAAATGGGTCAGTAAAGTGACAGTGAAGAGCTATGCAAAAGACAAGAATTAATGATCATTGTTAGTGAATGCTGGATAAAAAGAAATCTGTCATAGCTTGAGATCCTGGACAGCAGAATTGACATCTAGACATCTAGCCAGCAGTTCCCTGTCTGTATTTTTGTAGTTTGTTCCTTCTATCCAAGTATAGAATTTTCTACTTGTCCGCATTTATTGCATTCATTACGGGTTTTTTTCTTTTTTTTTTGCAGGCTGCTTCTCCAATTTGCCAATTCTAATGAAAGAAATACAAGACTATATATTTCAGAGTTATTTCATGGTCTCTGAACTCTGAAAGCTCTGCCATCGCTGTATTAATTTGCACAAACTTTATGTTTTTCACAGAAACCCTGAGGGTCAGGAGTAACACTTTTTTTTTTTTTTTTTTTAATGATATCTTATATTATGAAGTGGCCTGAAAAAAGGGATCATAGATCTGATGCCTGTGGCACTGTTCAAAATTTTGCAAATCTATGAAGAAGCATGATAAAGTTATTTCAAGGTGTTTCCAGAGGGTAGTAGTCACAGACAGTCACAGAAAAACTCTCTGTTAAAGAGTTGTCAAATTAAACACAGAGACCTCTCTCTGCTTTTTATAGTTAGAATACAAATACTTGAATCCTACAGTGCCAAAGTTTTACTCTTTCATAGAATACCACATCAAAGTACATCATAACTTTTATTTTTACCTGATTCCTGAAGTTATATGTATAATAGTAACAGCGAACTTAGGGAGTGCTAAGGAGAATCTGCCCCATTTTCCTGTTTTGGAAACTGGAGAAAAATTGTTTTAAGCAGTATCAGAAGTCAAGAATGGGTTCTGTGTAATGTACTGCTCTACTGTAATGCTTTGATTTTTGACAAAACAATTATAGATAAGATGGACAGGGAAGTGCCTTTAATGTTTTGAGTGGGTTTTTTTTTGTTCCATTAAAAAGCAGTATTATGTGGAAGGGGGAACTTTTAGTAGGAAACTCTGTTTATCTAACCTGCTACAAGAGAATTGTTTGACTAAAATAGTGCTTATTGCACTATTTCTTTCTCTTCTGGTGCATGTCACCTACATCATGTTCTTGAATCGTACACTCACACAGCATTATATGCGCAAGTAGTATAAACCGAAGTTGATACTAGTGTCATCTTAATTGTTTCTTCAAATTCCTGCAGTATTCCACGGCTGTGAATTCTTTTGTTTGTTTGTTTGGGTTTTTTTGGTAGGACGTGACTCTGAAAATGCAGCAGTCTGTATCTCTTGTTCACTAGAATGGGAATAACTTCATATTAACTGACTTTTATGAAAGAGCATTTGTTCTCTTGATTTATCTGCTTAGATTGTGGAGGAATAAATTTGTGGCATAGTTCATGTAAATAACCATAAAGACAGGCACATAAAGTTTAGTCTTGAGAAGAGTTAAATTGTGTACAAGAATCTTTTAAGAGAAGGGGAGTTTTACTCAATAGACAAAATTCACAGGTTTTAAATACTTCCAGATGAAAACTTCCTGAATTTTTCCCTTTTTGTAATAGAGAATTTGTCTGAATACTAGCAGTGATACCTTTTGGGTTGAATTGAGTTGAAGTTCATTAATGTGTTGCCAACAGATAAACTGTTGCCGATGACAGTTTTGCAGTCCTATTTATATATTTATGTTAATTTGCATAATAACTTATGACTTTGTTTTCTTTGTAGTTATTTGAACTATTGGGCCCTGAAGGTTTTGAACTCATAGAAAAACTTCTACAGAAGAGATCTCTGATTCTGGAAAGATCTTGTCCAAATGACAACAGGTTTCAGACTCTGCAAGGTAAGCGACTATGAAGTTTTTACTGCAAGCCACATAAAAATTAGTTTTCTGACTGTTCAGTTATATTTCAAACAACAGTACTGTCTATGTGTGTTTAAAAAGCAAGCCAAAAAAAATATGCAGGAGGTGGTGGGAAACTTAGAGAAACTGTGGTCTATGTAGAGGAAACAAATATATATTGTGTATGTTTATTTACTTTTCAGATGCCTATGTGTAGTTTTTAAATGGATTCAGGTTTTATGCTGTGATTCTCGTTTTTATAAGCTAAATTGCCTACACACAGAGTAATTCTTCTAAAAATCTCTCTTCTCATTTTCTCACCTAAGTAAATTTAATTGTGAATAGCTTGTGACTTGGGAGAAGTCTTACATGGACATAGCACCATGCAGCCCGCTGCATGTTCACTGTGTTGGAGTTAAGAAAGTAAACTTCATAAAGTTGGACTTGCGTGTCCTCACAATAATTTTTAAATGCAAATAACCCCTTTTAAATATGCTTATGTTAAATGAAATGTTATATAAGAAAGTGGTTAGAAGTTTACTTCTTTTTACCTTTAGTTTTATCTGTTCGTGATTTCAAGGCAGTGTCTTGCTATCAGGATAATAAGGTTTTGTGTCTTGGTATTTTTTCCCATCTCAAATAATCAAATAATAAGAAAAGGAAAATACATTCAGTAGAAACTGAACTATTACAGTTTTTCTCCTATGTGCAGATTTTATTTGTGGACCTGTTTTTCTTCTCACTTAGGAGATGTAGTATTTTGGAAGGTTTTTTGAATGTGTTCTTCGTTATGCCATCAATAAAATCTGTCACAGTGGTTTCTGCTAGAATGTGGAAATAGTCAATGATACTCGAGTATTTTCCTCTGAAAAGGAAGAAGCTCTACCTCAAGTTCTGTTTATTAACTTCAGTAAGGGCTTTTTCTTTTAAGTTGATCAAAATTGTGTTTCTAATGGGGATTGACGTTTTATCTTTACAGGATTGCATTTGGGAAGGGCATCATTTGAGAATGTAGGAATGTAGTCAACTTTGAGTAATTTGTGTCTTGAAAATAAGCACAAGTCAAGGAACTGTACGTGTACTGCATTTTTGTAGCATACTGTATTATTTGACTATTTCTTATGTTATTTATTTCCACGACAGTAAAGTTGATTATTGTACTTATCAGACAAATCAACAGTTATTTGACCTGATCTGTTCAGTCTGAATTAAATTTAGTTATGAAATTGCATCTATTGTTTTCCCCTTTTAATACTAGAGAGAGAGAGTTAAAGCTAGAGACATGATGATATTAATGTGGACATTTTGACAGTTTATTAGAATTTTTTCAGTGCTCTTTAACAAGTTATAGTCACCTTATCCAATATGCATGCTGTGAGATGTAGGAGTTTCACTGTTACTTGAGGTGAAAACTAAGTGGCACAAATTGTTCAAAACATCAGTCTCCTGGGTTTATTTGATGAAAAAAAGTTTTCAAGTTTTCAGGTTTGGAGTTAGACTGTAAATGTACATATGAAACATAATTAATGTATAAAATTCAGCTAAACCTACATAAACTAATAATCTGTTTGTAGAATTTTGAAAAGAAAAGGTTAAAATCACTGATACAGTGGGAAAAAAAAAACAAAACAAACCTCTCCATGCCTTTGTATATAAAAGACTTGGTTGTGTCTTTGTTTTTTCAGGTTCCCTGCTCCCCTAGATTTATTGTTTACTGTAATAGTTCCTCTGTTTCTGATTTTTCTTGATTTAATTCCTACTGCTTATTCACAGAAAGGCAAGGAGTCCTAGAATAGGATTTATTTTCTCACTTAGGGAAATTGTATTGTGAGTATGCTTTCAATACAATCATGTTATATGCACTAAAATTGTGATGTGAAAAGGCTGTTTAAAAAACCAGACAGTTTAATCTGTTTTCACACCATTCTACTCATCAGTGGATACATGTAAGAAGTGAGATTAAGTGTTGGGATGAAGAAGTTTTGTTTGATTTACAGTGGTAACTTTAAATGTCCTACCTTTTGGGACATGAGTTCCTTTTAGTTTTTCTTTTAGATTTCTTGAGACCAACTGCTGCACAGTCACCTACATAAAGCTAAACTATCTTTTAACACAAAACTGCAAACCTCAAGAAACATATCTTTAGAATAAATCTGGATAAAGAAAGATGGAATCCAGTACTTACAGCAATACATACCTGTTATCATATTGCAGAACAGTGCAAGAAGTTTATAGGAGAAAATGCTAAGCCCAATTACGGTTGTCAAGTTACAATTCAGTCTGAGCAAGAAAAGCTGTTAATGAAACAATATCGTCGGGAAGAAAAGCGAAATGCCAGAAAAGAAAAACAAGCTGGGGAAGATGGAGAAGTTTCTGGAGAAGGATTAATGTGCTTTGATCCCAAAGAGCTGCGGATGCAAAGGTAATAAATGACAAAAGTTGAGAAATGTTTCTGTTGTAATTGCTAATTCAACATATCATAATATTTTCTTTTTGTTTGCTTTGGTGATTAGGTGATTGTGACTTCAAGTCACGTTTTATGACAAGTGTAGGATTTTTTTATATGAAAACCTAATTTTCAGGGAAAGAAAGCAATGACCTACTTAATGAAAATCTTCTTGATCTCATCTGTGTGGGCTGGAGATGCAGATTAGAGGGGTGGGCTATCTTTCTTAGTTCCTGAATGCACACTACTTGCTTAAGATTTATGAAGTCCATACAAAATCTATCAGAACTATCTTCCTTTTTTACCTCTCAAGATTAATGGGTACTATTTTCTATGCTGTCAGCTAAAGGTAGTGGGAGGAGTAGTGAAGGGAGATGATAAGGAGCAAACAAGCAGTTGTATTTCGCATTGAGAAAAATATAGTGGTACTGGTATCTAATTGTCAATACGTATTGTTGTTTTGCCTAAAAAGAGGCAAAACTGCATTTAGGAAATCCTTGAACTTACTGGATTGCAATTCTGATTTTTGTCTAACCAGCGTGTTGTAAGGACTTGGTTTAAGTGATGCCAGGGAATAACACTGTAAAATTCCTTTGATTATTTTATGCAACATTTTTTTGCCTTAAATTTCCATGAGTCTTGCTCTGACTTTTAATAGATCACATTCAGTTTTTGTTATGGCCGTCTGAACCAGACGGAATTATTGCAGTTATCTTTCTGCTAACAGAGAACTAGCACTTTTGAATGCTCGAAGTATGCCAGTCCTGGGTAGACAAAGAGAGATGGACTTTGAAAAAATTCGTTATCCGCATGTTTATGATTCCCGGGCTGAAGCTATGAAAACATCAGCATTCATTGGGGGTGCAAAGGTACGTGTTTGGTGCATGATCCTTCTTGAATAGTACATCTTTCCCAGTGAATAATATGCAGCAGGGTTCCCTTTGTTCCCTTAGAGATTCTCCTCCTTATCAGAGTCCAATGTATGAAGCAGTGCTTCTTTATAGAGGATTTTAAATACTTTCATATATTCTTCTTTTTTTTTATTTTGATTCTAGAAGAAATAATCTTTCTCAACTGCCGTATGTGCTTTTACTTCTAGGGTCACTTAAATCATTAAAATAGTATTTTTCTCTTTCTGTCTTTTGGAAACCATCGAATTGAATTTAAAAAAATGAATGCTTTATGAAATTCTAGACTTAATGGCTTTTGAAATTTAATAAGGAGGAGTTATCTTTTTTTGTCTTTTGGGGACAGTTTTCTGAGTAGTAAAACTGATTATTTTCCATTTTGGGGGTTCAATGCCATCTATAAATGAATCAGTGAGAACTGCTTTTATTTTTGATTCATTTTTTTGAAGAAAAGTGATAAACTATTGTTCAAAATGAGTTATATGTAATGACGTTTTTCTGTTTTCATACTTTCAATTAATTTTCCCTTAATACTGTTTTAGGTGTTCTTACCAGAGGCAGTTCAGAGAGAAAACAATAAAATGTATGAAGAGGTAAAGATCCCATATACTGAACCAATGCCTATTGGTATTGAAGAGAAAATAGTTTATATTAAAGACTTAGATGAGGTGAGTACACAATTTCAAATATATTAAATTATTTTTTATTTTGTATTACAAAAATTTAACCAAAAAAGATTACTAATAAATAGAGTAATGTGTGATGTGTAAATGCAGACAGTTACTTTCTTCACTACCAATTTTGACAATATCTGTTGGGAGATATAGTTCAGTGATACACTCCCTTTCATGATGAGTCAGGTTCAAGAAATTCCTGCTCTAAACTACTTGTTCCTGTAATTAAGAACTGCAACTCTTTGGGATTTATGGTTTTGAGATGTGATCTTAATCACTAAAATGAAAAGATTGCTATTCTCTTTCTGGAGACCACATGGAGAAGTGACCTCAGGCACCTGTATCTTGACTTGGACACATTGGCTTGTGACTTCACACCACTATTTTGCAGTCCATCAGACTAGTCTTAAGAGTACAATGCAGTGGTGGGGGTATTGACTTAGGGTATTGGAGGCTCTATGAGGTGCAGAGCCTTCGAGAACAGTGCTTCTTTAAGCAGAAGGTGGCAAATCATTATAAGCAGAATTTTGATGATAGAAAATAGAAGGCAGAGAGGAATAATGCAAATAAAACAGATATTAATGTTTTAACTTTAAATGGTGAAAAATGTAAAATGGTGAAAAAGACTGAGCTAAGGGAACAAAATTTGTTAGTAGTATTTACAGTCTAGAACATACACATGATGTACTGCATTTGCTCACTCCTTGTATATGTCAGATCTGTTGAGGAATGGAAGATTTGCTATTGGTTTGAACAGGGACATAAAGAACAAACTGTATGTACATGTGAAGAAGGTTTTATATCTCTTAGATCTTCAGCAGCATACAACATGGAAAAAAATGTTTCCTTTTTTTTTTCCCTGTGGGAAAACAGAAGATGAGAATATAATTCTAATAGTTACCCAGAGTGCTTTACTGGGGTCTTGAGTAAAGATTATGTCTTGCATAAAGATGTAACTCTCTTAAAACAGCAGACAGTTTAATTTTAGAATCTGAATCTATTCCTTTCTTCTTGGGTGACAGTACCTAATGTCATGTTTATGAAATGACTGACACTTTAACTAGATAGAAAAGTTGAGCCACTGCAGCTATAAAATGTGACATTTTATACAACAGTTTTCATCATGACAGCTTTTTGCAATGAAATGTCTTTCTCATCAGATAAACACTACCTACTAATCTGTAAACTTTTTGCAGGAAGTACCAATATTTCAATAGACAATAACTTGTTTCAGAAAAAAGCACAATTCAGACAGAAAAATAAGTAACTAAAAGAAATGGTTTGCAGAATTTTACATGTATAATGTTTAAAATAAATGTTACAAAATGTATCAGTTTTACAGGTTTCATAAATAACTTGTCTCCTTTGTAGATTGTGTATCATCCAACATTTCAGTTTTACTGTGAAATTCTGAAATAGAAATGATCTTCTTCAGAACTTTACCTTTCCATATGTTTCCTATTACAGGAGATCAAATAGGAGTGCCACTAGTGAGACTCAGTTTTGAGTCTTGCGGAATAGCACCTTTTTTTTCCAATGAGGTAAAGAGGCTGAAATTGCCAGTATGTGTGTTGTTTTAAGATATACATGGTCAAGATATAAGTATATTCGTTAGGGCAAAATTTCTCTTTGCTTTCTCTGTATCGATGCTTTAGATCTCTAAGCTCATAAAATACTTGGTGCTCGAAATTTTTGTCAATTAATTTGAGCCAATTTAGAGGGCAAGAAGTTTTTCTGTCAGTATATTTTATTCTTTTTGGTGAATGCAAAAGCATCAAAATAATAATTTTAGCTTTCTCCCTAGCATACATAGACCCTTTATTTGTCATAACTTGTTGGTAATAACAGGCTCTGTTCTGTAAAGTTCAACTTTCATTTGCTTGCTGTGAGAAACCGTGACTTGGCAGAAGTAAAATTGAGTTTGCACTACAGAAGATTTTGACCCTTTGATCTAAATGTGCCCTCTTTGAAACTTGAGGGAAATCTGTGGGACACACAGGTCATTGCTTCAGGTAGAAAGTACAGCAATTTTTGTACAATTGCAAAACTTCGTGGGTCATCTTCTGGGCTCTTCTTCACTTGGTATCTACTTTGCCCAAGTGTGAAGAGTGTAGGTAGTCAGGGAAAGTACTGTATAGCTTGCATTCTAGTTTCTTGCACTGCAAGGGGAGGTGTGCTTATATTTAGATTTTATTTATGGAAAGTTTTTTAATGGCTGGTGTAGATTTCTTTTTAAGAGAAAAAAAATTACCTTTTTACATCCAGAAAAAAAAAGTTTCACTTCCAACTGACTTTCATGAGAGTTTCAAGTATCATAGGAGCTTCTTTTCTTCTCTTTTCAGTCTCGTATGTTTTTATTTGCACAAAAGGACTCTTATTTCTCAAGTTATGTGATTTTGATAACATTGTCAGTAGTTTGGGTGGAGTATGGCAGAATACACTATGAAATTTAATCTTCAATCTTAAGGTCAGAACTAAGTTAATGATAAGGAGTTCATTTATATTTTCAACAGTTAGCTAAAAGTTAAACCCCTGGATTGTGTAAACTGAACTAATCTTTAATTTTAAATGGTTTTAAGTATTAGTTTACTTAAAGAAATGAGAAAGGTAAGTTGATGTAAACATAGGTTGAGAAGAGATGAAATGTATTCTTCTAAATGCTAATTCTAACAAACTGCAATTTAACCACATTTTAAACATGTATAGACTAATTTTTTAATTTGTTTCTGTAGTACAAATATAAGGCAAAATGAGAAAACAATCCATGAACCAACACCAAAGGGAGCAGAAATGCCTTAAACTAGTATGGACATTAACAGGAGGTTTTTATTTCTAGGCTCGTCAATGTAGTCAGGATGCACCTTCCACTTCACTCCAGAATGAAGAAATTTCACATTTTTATCTAGGTTTGTCACTATATTATCTGAAATCCCATGGCTAATATTTTCTAAGTATTTAGTTTATTTAGAGCCTTCCTGCCAAGGGTCAGAGCTTTTCTAGAGTTTAACCTTATGATTAGTTAGAAAAACCTGCCTGTGGAATAATTTAAAGTGTCAAGAAATCTGTGCCTGGAAGAATACAATGCTAAGTTGAGACTCATGACACAAGCTGACAGAGATCCAAGTTTTTGTAGCTACCATTCCTACCTAATCTAATTATGCACTGCAAATATGAGATCAGGAGCACCCAACCTTTCACAGTTTAACATCCATAAAACCATACTGCAGCATCTGTCATAAACTGCTCACATTAACGCTCTCCTATCTGTGGTGTTCCTTTTGGCCCTGCCTTTCTGCACTATGATCTGAACTACTTCACCTCCTTCCACAGTCTTAACTTGACTTATATGTCATCTTATATTCTTTATTTCCTACCCCTGTTGAGCTAGTGTTTTGCAGGAGGGTGCTGTGCTGCTGCTTGGGAGCATCTCTGGTGTTCAATGGCAGAAGGGTGCACTGCATCCCACAGAAAGAGCCACAGGTTCTCACCTTATTGTAAGGCAGCAAATTCCACCCCCAGCTCAATTTGTGGATAATTGTTCTCTGCATTTATTATTATTTGGAGAGCTGTGTTTTCACCACAGTACAAGCACATGTGGTTTGTAAGTAGCTGGTTGATCACATCAGTTTAGTCTAAAGTATTTTGTTGCTACTACTTCCAAAAGTGATGTGCTAGCTAGGTTGTTTCAGTAACAAGAATTTAAAAAATGGAGTAAGTGTAAGCTTAGATTTATTACCTTTGGCTGCTTGACATGCAGCTTGACCATTACTGAAATACATTTTTTCTACTTACAATAAGGGTGTTTTTGTGCCAGCCTTTTTGCCAAATAAATGTACCTTTAAAGTCATAAACTCAGGTCAGAGAAAGTTCCTCTTCTAGGCTGTGAAAACAGGTTTTATCTGACAAATTGCTGTTGGTGAAAAATGACTGCAGCTTTTTTACCTAAAGTGTGTGTTCGGGGTAGGATTTATTTCTCTGTTTCATGTTATTTCTCTTTCCTTTTACTAGCACTACTTAATGATCTAAATAAGGAATGTTTGGGGTTTTTTTTTCTCTCTACATCATGTGAAGAAATTATTACAAAATCAATATTTCCTTTTTTCCTATAACGTTTTCTTCATTTTGAATTGTACAGCGTAAGTTTACTGAATAAGAGTATGGATGATTTTGCGTAAAATACATTTTTCTCATCCAGAATGTTGGACCATTTATTCCAAAGCTGATCTTAATGTATATTTCAGTCACGTGTTTTCCAGACAGCAACTAACAGTTGGACTGAATCAAATAATTTTTAAAACTATCTTTATTTTTATTAAAATCTCCTCATTTATCCAATGAAGTATACTAGAAAATTCCTCTGAAGAATGTTTACAAGTTCTGTAATCACTAGTCCCAACTTAAAGCAGTGTAAAAAAAACATGTAAGTAAAGATACAATGTTTTGAATAGCTGGTAATGTATGCTAGGAATTGTAGTGTGTCCTTATATTTCTTGAGGGGGGGGTCCAAAGAAGGCACAATATGTGCAATAATGGGTTATCAAGAATGTTGGAGTTAAAATTCTACACTGATCATAGAATCATAGAATGTTAGGGGTTGGGAGAGACCTCTGGAGATCACCGAGTCCAACCCCCCTGCCAGTGCAGGAACACCTAGAGCAGGCCACACAGGAACAGATCCAGGCAGGTCTTGAAAGTCTCTAGAGAAGGAGACTCCACAACCTCTCTGGGCAGCCTGTTCCAGTGTTCTGTCACTCTCACAGTAAAGAAGTTTTTCCTCAAGTTGAGGTGGAACTTTCTGTGTTTCACCTTGCTACCATTACCTCTTGTCCTATCACAGGGCACCACAGAAAAGAGATTGACCCCTTCTGCTTGGCACCCACCCTTCAGATATTTGTAAACATTAATAAGATCCCCACTCAGTCTTCTCTTTTCCAGGCTAAACAGTCCCAGGTCTCTCAGTCTTTCCTCATAAGAGAGATGTTCCAGTCCCTTCGTCATCTTTGTAGCTCTCCATTGGACTCTCTCTAGTATTTCCCTGTTCCTCTTGACCTGGGGAGACCAGAACTGAACACAGTACTCCAGATGTGGTCTCATTAATGCAGAGCAGAGGGGGAGGAGAACCTCCTTTGACCTGCTGGCCACACTCTTCTTTATGCAGCCCAGGATACCATTGGCCTTCCTGGCCACAAGGGCACATTGCTTTTTCATGGATAACTTATTGTCCACCAGGATGCAGAGGTCCCTCTCCCTGGGGCTGCTTTCCAGTGGGTCTACCCTAACCTGTACCAGTATATGGTGTTGTTCCTCCCCATGTGTAGGACTCTAAACTTATCCTTGCTGAATGTCATTAGGTTTCCCTTTGCCCCGCTCTCCAGTATGTCCAGATCTCGCTGGATGGCAGCAAATGGTAAAGGCTAGGAGTTGTGGCTTAATCTTCTCCACTGTTTGAGTTAATGAATGTTTTATCATTACTTTGGAATTCCAGGTGCAGTATTTACAATTTCTGCATCAAATTGTTTGAATATCTAACTTCATAGAGTCATAGTATACCTGGTTGGAAGGGACCTCATGGATCAACTGGTCCAGTGTTTCTCAGGAAGATCACTTGGCATCAGTTAAGGGTCTTGTGCATTGGTTTGGGTTTTCTTAAATTGTCTGAATAAATATTGTTGCTTTGGTTGAAATCATGTTAAAAAACGTCTCGTGACAAACCAGTAGTTTATAGTCCTTCCTGTGTAATATTATAGTCTTTCCCATTAAGAAGGTCCTATTTCTTACTAGAAGTAATTTATTAAATCTTCATCAGAATAATATGTTGCTATGATGTGCAACCTGTAAAGTGGTATTCTCATCTTAAAATTTACCTGTAATCTGATGTTGGAGAAATGCCATCAAGTGCTCTGTTGCTGGCTACTAATTCACTGCTGGAAGGCACTTGCTGTACTTGAATATAACTCATTGAATGTTGTATTTTTAAAACATGTGTATCACTTGACTGCAGCTTTCCAATTTTTAGATATCACTATATGATTTCCTGAATGCTAAATAGTTCTTTTCCTGTCAGCAATGGAAAACATCTTCCCAGTGTGATAAATCTCTGGAAAGTATTTTGAAAAATATTCTTTTTTTTTATTAATATAGCCTTTAATACTCTAAGTGATACCATAGCATTTTTCTGGATTCATAAAACCCTTCTATTAGTTCAGAAGCTAATATTCTTTTGCCAGTAAGATGCTCTTTTTTTTTTTGTTCAACAGAATCACTGGTTTTATTGCATGCCAGATTATTAACCTTATTTATTTTGGGTAACACCTTTGAAACAAAACATATCTAAATTATTTAAAGAATGAAAGAGACAATGTGATTGTATTGAATAGACTTGATATTGTAATTGAAATACAGGTATACTGCCATGATAGCAAGGCTTTTTGAATGTGTCTTGGTTTGAAAGACAGGTGTCTGCCAAGGAAGGCAGGAGCCCCCCTTGGAAGGGAAATGCAACCCCTTCCCCTCCAAACGCTTATAATTTTGAAATTAAGGGGCTTTCAGGCAAAGATATGAGGAACAAGGAATAACCGTTCCTTATTAAATATATATATATACAACAAGGCAAACAAACAACAATAACTATGGCAGTAACAACAAACAGTGCCAGGAACCCAGTCCCAACCTCTCGGGAGGCTCCTGGTGAGCAGGGAGGGCGCGATGGTCTCCCCGCCGTCCCGGAGCCAGCTCGGGCCTCGCGGGGCAATGGCCGACGGAAAGCCCGCGTCACGAACCCCCTGGGCAGCCGATCCCGGTGCCCAGCAGGATCCCTGGGAGACAGCAGGGGCAGAAGGAGAAGCAGGAGACGCAGCAGGGACGACCTCTCTCCAAGCTGATCCCGGTGCCCAGCAGGATCCTCGGGAGGCCGCAGGGGTAGAAGGAGAGCAGGAGGGGCAGTGGGGATGCCTTCTCTCCACCACGAGGGCAGCTTCTCCTCACCTCGAATGCAGGGAGCAAAACAAGAGCCCTAGGGGCTCCACCCAACCCCCTTTATTCGGCTGGCTGGACCCCTCCCCCTGTGGCCAGGTCCTTTTGTCTCTCTTAAGTACAGCAATTTACCTCCTTGACAAACAAGTATGAAAAAATTCTGTAAGAGAAGAAGGAAAACAAGGACTCCCCAAAACCCCAACAGAACATTATAGTACAACTTTGAATTAATTCCAGAATGAAATGTGAAGGTCTGAATTCCTGGATTTAATACAGCATGTAGATGTCTCAGGTCCAGCGAGGAAGAGCTTTTAAGAGCAAAGGTTGGGATGATTAGGGATTACGACTGCACTCCAATAGCTATGAGTTTGAGAAGCTGAAAGCTACCACCAAAAGGATGAAAAGTTAGGAATGAAGTAGGTAGATAATAGAATAATAAATACTCAAATGGATTATCATTCTAAACATGGTTCCATCAACATCTACTTTCTCTTGAAATTAGAGTAATTTTTTTAATCTCTGAAGTCTTTACCAAAATATATGAAGGTTTCCTAAAATATCAGAGTAAGAGTTTATGCTAGTGTGTAAGAGGTATACTGGGGATAAAGATTTTAGGTTTTTTAAGTACTTGTAGTAAAACACAAAAAGAAAGGGCAATGTCATCAAGGATAACGATATCAAGGCTGTTCTAAATACAAGCATGCAAGAAATAGAGGTGACATTTTGTCTTCTGACAGAACCCATAATACAAGTTCTTTTCCAGAGATACACATCCCAGGTGTGTGCTAGCTCTGAAGAGCTCAACACAGTGTTGGATATCTTCATCTTTTAGCCATTTCATGGGTTTCCTCCAGAGCATTTGATTTTGTGACTTGTACAGTTATTTTAAACTGACATTTTGAAATGCAGTGATAATTGACAGCAAGTATTGTGATATACACTTAGCATTTGAAAAGTGTGGGGGTTTTTTGGGTTTTTTGTTTGACTCAGCAAAAAACATGTGTTTGACACTACTATAGCATTTGAGCAGAACTGTCTCAACACAGGATGAGAAACTGAAACATCTATGCATTATGCAGGTGTGATATGACTGGAGTCTTTGCCTTAATCCATTATGCTTCTTCCATTCTCAGTCCGAAATTATCATAGACATAAAAAAGACAGTAATATATAAATTATAAAAATAGATTTCATATACATACACAAAACACATATACAACATATATATTGTGGGTGTGTGTATATATATAATTCCTATTAATGAAGAGTTGATTTTTATAGTAATGCATGCTTTTTAACAAGCCCATCACCACTACTTTATATATTCTCCCCTTTGCCTTCCTCAGATTTCCAGATTTTTACTTTTTAAATTTTAAACAGAAAAAAATATACAAAAAATGTAGTCAAGCCAACCTATGTCCCTTATGTAGGAGTATGTCTAGTGTGAAGAGGGTAATTATGAATAACTGGAGAGACACAAGAAGCAAAGTATGATCTTAGGAAGAGCAAAAAGCATCTTTCACTGAGCAGCATCCCATACATAGTGAAACAATCCATGTCAATCCACCATTGTGGAAATAATGCCATAGTTCACCTCTTATGGAGTGAGGAGTGAAGCTAATGGAAGTAAATATATCATGCTGCTCAAGGGATTTGGAGCTAGGCAATATATAACTTATCAGATGTAAGCCTGTATTTGCTCAAACTGTGTCTCCTTGGCTGTTTGTATGTGGCTTTTGGTTTTGGTATGATGTTGATTGAATCACTGTAATGGGATCATTTAATAGCAGAGTATTTTTATAGAATTTGGAAAAACCTTCATCAGAGAAGTATAATGAAAGCAAGCTTTTTTTTTTCCTCATAAGAATGGGGGAGTAACGTGGATACTTTCTTAAATTTTTTGTTGCTGGGATTATTGCAGAAATTTATAAATAATCACCTGCACCTGTATATTCAGATTGTACAATGTTTTCCTGATTGAAAAAATCAACCAACGCAACAACTTGGAATGTAGTCTTTTCCTTCTTTGTCTACCTCTGTCATAAACTTGTCTTTTGGTAGATTTATTTGCTTTGGTTTGATTCTGGGCAAGTTTGATTCTGTTAGAACAAGCTGAATGAAGGTTTCTTTTGCAGTATACGCTGTTTTAGTTCATCTACACATTTTATTCAGATGACTTTTCACAAAGGTGGAAAATTATTTTTCTCATTTTGACCAATAGGCTTCTGCTTGCTATTCAGCTATAACCTAATGCCTTTCACTGTCTTATAGTGTCTTAGAATTGACTATTTAAGATATGATCTTATTATTTGTTCTTTAAGTTGTCTTTATCCTAGTGTCATGTGCAGTTTAGTTGAAGACATTTTGTAGTCTTTTATTTTTTTTGCAGTCTTTTATTCTTTTTAAGATTATCAAGGCTTTTGTCTTTCTTCTTGAAACATCAGTTTCTAGAAAGTTAGGATAGTATATTGTATAATACATTATAGCTTTATTTATTTTTGGTGTTGGCTTCTCTGTTTACATACTCATATAAGAGTTTTTTACTATCTTAGAAGTTTGATGGTTGCGTTATGTGAACAAACCATATTTAAGACACCAGAGATTCTGACATGGCAAGGATGCTGTGAAAAACTGATACATGTGCTTTTTGTTGTGTCAATCTGGGTTGTGTTTTTAAGCAAATTTTTATTTTTCAAAGGCTTGATATTCATGAAAACATAGCTGAAAAGAACTGATAAACATAAATACAAAAAGAAAATAGTCTTGTACATATAAAACAGAATTTTCAAATGTCATTTCATTAGTGAAGTTGTAATTGAAACTTAAACAGATCTTCTCATTTATAGGTACTCTGTTTAAGTTCTACTAATGTACAATTTTTTTATTGAAAAGAGCTCTGTAAAATCTGAGTTACTATTCTTGGGCAGTTTAAGTTTGAAGACAAGAACAATTAATTGATAATATCAGTCAGAGGCAGATAGTGAGAGTATCTGTACTGGTGAATAAAGAGAATGTAATTTCTTTTATTCTGTTCTTTAAATTAGCTTGGCTGAGTACAATGTACTAAGCAAAAATTGCTGAAAAATATTTGTTAGATACTGCCATGTGAGAGTTGCATATTCCACTTATTTGAGATTTGGGTCACTCCTCTTGCAAAGAGTGAATATGAATAGGGAAATGCAAATTTTATTATCAACATGAGGTAAAATTGACTGCATCAGATTTGAGTGAAATAGTAAGCCTGTTTCATTTTCCACACAGCTGGCAAGTGTGTGTATATTGTGTAGTGCTGCCTCAGAAATGGTTGGAAAATCTGATGGGAACACTTACAAAGGCAAACCAGTAAAGGGCACCAGCTGCTGAAGAGCACCTGCTGAGCCACTGTGGGAATAAACTCATCTGCCTATAGCTGGAAATAATCTAACAAAGTACTTGCTTTTACCTGTCAGGATTTTAACTTGTGTAAAGATTCAACCAATGAAATTAATTCTGAATATTTCAAGAAAAGAAGGGGGGAAAAAAAAGCAAAAACCTGGTGTGTTTTGGTTTGGTGGGGTTTTTTGGGGGTTTTTTTGGGTTTTTTGGGTTTTGTTTGTTTTTTTTTTTGCAAAAGAGTATTACTTCTGCACTCAGTATGGAAGAGATTATGCTACCAAAGAGTAGGTTTCCAGGTTTTGTTTGACTTAGTCTGAGAGATAGGTAATGACAGTGTATGTTTCTTTTTTCATTTCAGTGTATTTGATTCATTGTGGATGGTAATGTGCACACAAAAATATATTTTGCAATTAGAAACATTAGACAAATCTCCAAAATATTTTTTAAAACGGTTGTGCTTTTTCGTGTTTTGATACTTGAAGTTCTATTGTTTCCATACATTGGTGACCTCACCACACAAGTTCATCATTCGTCACATACCTTTTTATCTTCCTACAGTAGATTAGGTAGAAAAAAATTCTGTGAATACTGCTGGTGTAGTTGGGATTTGGGAGAACAAAATAGCTGTGTTCTTGTAGAAAAGACTGATTCTGCATGTAGTCTTCCCTTGTAAAATTTAGGAAACAGTCATTTAACAGCTATATTGTAAAACAGTATTGCCTTTCTGGCAGTAGTGTGAAATTAACTGAAATAGAGAAGAAAATTGAGTTGTAGAAAGATTATGACAGCAGTAGTTATTCCTCTGGGAATATTATTCTGTTTGCCATTCTTTCATTTTTACTTGATGTGTTAAAATTATTACTAGTTTCAACTGTAATTGCTCTTTAGAGCACTCTGTTGGTTTTTCTGTGTTTTTTTAGGTATTATTAGAAAATAATAGTTTACTTTAGCTTGCCCTTAACACATGACATAAATAGTCTTAAAATATAATCCTCAAGTGGCTTTTACATTAACAGTTTATATATTTATTTTTACATGACCAGTTAGAACCAATGCGTTTGTGTGCATAAAATAGTATTGAATTAAATATGGTTTCTTTACAATTAAAAATACTGAAAGATAACCTTTAGAAGTATATAATATTATGAAGTGCTGTTACCCTGCTCTTAAAAAGAGGTTTAAATTTGCTTTCAAAGGAAGACAATGTTTAGGCTCCATGTTGTGTTGTCAACTGGCTGTAAGTTGTGTGACTTATTTATGGATTAAATTCTATAGAGTAAAACCAATGGCCAATAAAAAAGAATCACAAAACATTTCAGGTGGACGTGTTTTACCACAGTGCAGCTGCATGTGGTAGAATTCATCTTTCTGGTTCACAGCATTTTTTTCCTCGTGTACTTAATCACTGAGATACTAAAAATACAATTATATCTAATTGGTAACTTTGCAGCTGTTATGTTTGTTGACCTCATTAAGTGATTATAATAAGTGAAATATCTGAGTTGAGAAATCAACTTGTTAAATATTCATTTTTCATTCTTTTGGCAGGTACGTTTGGGTCATTGACTGAATACAGAGTTTTTGATATAAAGCACATACAAACATTGTAAAGTTTTTAATTAAAACAATTCAAAATAATTTTAGTCATTTTGATAATGAATAGTGAATAGCATCCTGCTGCTGTGTCCTCTTTACAGGATCACCATTTCTCAATGGAATTTTGTAGTATGAGTGTGGAAGAAGAATGCACTAGTCTGCTGTACTTTGATAGCACACCAGAAGGCAAACTTTCGAGTAATTGATCTTCAATTTAAAGAGAAATACAGGATAGTATTTTAAATTCTCATTAAAGTTATACTCCAGACCAAAGTTGGTTTTCATTCTTAATAAATGTAATCTCAAAGTGAGAATTTTCAAAGATTGAGGGAAATGTATGGTAATTCTGATATGCTGTAATATTGTAAAGATTAGCTTTCACTGAAAATATTTTAGGCAAATTATAGTTTGTCTCATTTTAATGTTTGTCTTTAATTAACGCAAGTTTCAGTACTCCCCTCAAGACATGAATCTCTTATCTAGGATAAGAATGTCCCGAGTCTTTCAGCAATAGAAATGGGACTGAGATAGTCCATCAAGGAATTCAGTTAGAAATCACCAAATAGTTTTAAATGGTTTTAAAAGATTTGGGGATAGAGGAGCTACATGACTAAAAGATTGATTTTATATACCTGTTAGGCTATTCATCTCAGACTTGTAATTTCCATTAGTCTCAGAATCACATGATAACTGCTAATATAGTGTAAGCTGTAAAATTTTCAAATAGTAGTAGCTGTTTGAATCTGCAGAACAACAGGGAGCAGCAAGTAATCTGAAATCTCTTAAATCAGGAAATAGACTTTGTGTATGTGTTCTGTATCTTATTCTAAAAACATACTTTTTCTGAATTCTAATTAGAAAATAGGAATTTTCCCACCATTTAATCTTTCAGAAAGAATGGAGGTACTTTTTCCTTTCATATGACTAAATAGGCATGCTTTGTTTAATAATAACAAAGATAATAGTAGAAGCCATTTCTTTTTTTCTACAGCACGTTGAAAATTAATCTAGAGAAGGGAAATAGGAACTTGTCATTTGCAGGAATCAAAATACAGAGGATTTTATTTAGCCATTCATAGGTGTTACTTATCATTGAACATAATATAATGAAGGGAACTTCTGTGCAAATATTTCTCTTTCTCTGCTTTTGTTCCCTGAATCTGAAAAGGATGGAGATATTTTCCAAGTCATCTGAGACTGTGTAGGACATAATTTCTGGTGTTCCTGATTCTTCTTCCCTGTGCCTTTGACAGTTGTGAACATTTGTCTTTCTGGACCTCTAAACATAAGACTATGTTCTTGCCACACATACTCCTTAGATGGAGATTCTTTGGCTTATCAAATGTATCTTCAAGCTAATTAAGAATGTCTTTCTCAAGTTCTGAATCAGTAATTTTACATCAGAAAAAAAGACTGTTTGGCATACCAGTAGCTACTACAGCACCAAAACAAAAAGTCTGGTCTGGTTGTAAGCTGGAGCAAGAAAACTTTTCAAAGTATGTGTGACAGCTCTGTTGCATCTGTAGCACTGTTTGCAAAGGACTGTAGCTTTTTCGTCAGCTTTTCATTTTTATGGTTCTATAGTTTTCAGTATCTTAATTTTCTGTTAATCTGAATCTTGAGAATTGCTGAACAGAAATGCCCAAGTGCAGCCCTTTAGAATGTTTTCTGGTTTTATCCTGACCCATACCTCAGTCATTCACTGTCTGTGTGGTATGGTAGGGTGTGAACTTTGATCCCTTTTTTCTTATGTGTTTCTTGTCCTTGTAGTCACTATTTTTTGGGTTTGACCAAAAGCTATCTGCTTCTTTCTGTTAGTACCCCCATTCCTACTAGATTTTGCAATTACCTCTCAAGGCTAGTTGCAGCAGCCACACCTTTTTTGAGATGTATTTATGCCTTCATCAACACAAATTACTGCTTAGAAATTTCTTCCTTTTTTGTTCCCCCCCCCCTTTTCTATTTTTTTTCATGTTAGTAGTAACATATCCTTTCAAAACCACAACAAGAATGTGGAAGGAAAAGAATAAATTAGGTCTCTTGATGTGATGCAGTTGTTTCAAAATTCTACCAACTAGTTCAGAAATCATAGAATCATAGAATTGTCAGGTTTGGAAGGGACCTTAAAGATCATCTAGTTCCAAGCCCCCTGCCATGGGCAGGGGTATCTCCCACTGGATCAGGTTGCTCAGAGCCCCATCCAGCCTGGTCTTAAAAACTTCCAAGGATGGGACTTCCACCACCTCTCTGGGCAACCTGTGCCAGTGTCTCACCACCCTCATGGTGGAGAAATTCTTCCTAATGTATAATTTGAATCGACCAATCTCTAGTTTTAATCCATTCCCTCTAGTCCTATCACTGCCTAGAGGCAATGGTTATTCATGCAAGTATTCATCTTTCAGAAAGTAGCTTCTATGTACCTTCATAACATAATCTCTTTATTTGAGAAAAGTTAGCTAAAACTGTTTTAGGTTGATTGCATAAAAGTTTTTGTGCTGCATTTAGTAGAGTAACTTTTTTCTCATCAGTGGCCAGAACTTAAGTACATCCTTTCATGATGCCCTTATTATCTTTTTTTTTTTTTTTTTTTATTTCTCCCTTTTTCTTACATTGTCTGTATTCTTGAACTAGAAAAGGGCTTTCTGTGTTAATTCTCTGGTTAAAGTTACTTTTTAAACACTTTGCCTCTAACACTGAATTCTCCCTCCACCCCCCCCATTCTTTAGTGATGCACTGTGTTTTCCCAGGGGAATAAATTCAGGGAGCAATATGCCATCAGTAGAGCTAGGAGTCTGTTTTTGTTGTACACAAGTGTAAGAAATTATGAGTGTTTTCTGAATTTAAAAACCCCAACAAAAAACCCAAAACCCCACAAACAAACAAGCAAACAGAAAAAAAAACCCAAACAAACAACAAACCAAACCCCAGAAAAACAACAAACCAAACACAAACCCAAACCTGTAGAGTAGACTGTGGCATATAAATATCAGTTTCCTCATTGCTTCATCTAGAAAAGTCAGGGAGATTGTGGTAGTGGAGGTATCAATACATAGTCTGGGAGGGACCTTGCTGTTAAGGGTAACAACATTTTAAATGTTTTAAACTTCACAGAGACTTTTGTATTTCACTATTCCATGCTTTTAGCTTTATATAGCATTGTTATTTTCAAATTTTAAAGGAAAGAAGCCCTCTTTATTTGATACTATTAATATGGATTAAGCGTGAGCAAATTAAACTCAAATCCTTCTATCCTCATAAAATTTTAACTTCTGATGTTATTAGGAAATTCCACAACTGTTTCCAGCTTTCCATTTTCTATTTTAATACTGGCTGCATTACTTCAAGGTAATTTTTGTGTGTAATTCTCAAATGGCATCAGAAAGCTCTAAGAAGAGTCTGTGTTCTGATCTCAATTTCATTGCTATAATCTGGAATAATTCTCTTGACATCAGACACTTTTGAGTTTGAGACACTTTTGGAACTGTTCTGGACTTCCTCTGGACAGAAACTGGTTCTTCTCTAATGAAACTTGTTTCTTGAATAACTCTCACTGTTCTAAGATGTCCAGAATTTTTTTGTTTCTGAGAACTGAGTAACTATGAGAAAAATAACAGTTTCAGTATCTTGGCAAACATGAAGTCGGAAAGTCTGGAGGGGAAATTTTAATCAGAATTTAAGAGCAGCATTCCAACTAAATTAAAATCATAATAATTTTCATAGTTTATCTGCTATGATAGCTTTAAGCAGAGGTAAACCTTTCATATATAATGAACATATTCATTTATTGATTTATTTATTTACCTCAGGATACTGTTTTATTCTTGTGAACTCTCTGTCAGAATGTAGGAAAATTTTGCAGCATTTGTTTTGAGCTTAATGGCACTAATGTATCTTGAAAGGATTAAAATTTCCCTGGTTTCTGATGGCTACTGCTACTTAAATGTCTATTACATTAAGCAGTGAATGTGGTGATAATTTTAAAAATCAAGACTCCATAGTTTTCTAAAATATGTTTAATTCAAATTAAAAACATATTCCATAAAGTCTCATGGGCTGTGATTCTGTGTTCTATAGGATATCAGAGTATATTTTTACCCTTATGGTTCATTATCTGTCATTGCTAGGAATTTCTTCTGGCTTCTTAGTCTAATTGAGAGGCTGAGGCATCTTTCATGTGAGGAGAGGCTGAGAGAGCTGGAGAAGAGGAGGCTCAGGGGGAATCTTACAAGTGTATTTAAATACTTGATATGAGCATAATTAACAAAGAGGGAGTGAGGCTCTGAAGTGGTGTCCATGGACACGTAGTGGTGTCCAGGGACAGCATCAGAGACAATGGTTACAAATTAAAACACATGAAATTTCATCTGAACACAGAAAAGTAATTATTTACTGTGAAGTGGTCAGACACTGGTACACCTTGCCCAGAGAGGTTGTGGAGTCTACCTCCTTGAAGATATTTAAAACCCTGGACCACTTGATGTAGGTGATCCTGCTTTGAGTGGGGGGTGTTGGACTAGTTAATCTCCAACTGAAACGGTTCTGTGACCTGTGATTACCACTAATAATGATGTGGATAGCCGTACCATGCAAGAATTACTTTTACTTGTAGTCTAGTCACTTGTAGCACGTACAGCTTTGAAACCAGCTGCTGGTTCACTGGTGCCTTTTGTTACTTACATCTGTCTAATGTTTTACTCCAAGCTTCCTTTGTAGTACATAACTCTTCAGGTACTACACTTTGGCTAAGAAATAATTTGTACTTACTTGAAGAAATTGTAATGCTGATTATGACCCAAAGCCAATCCTAAATTCTATTTGGTATGCTTGTGTAGTTTTAATATCTTTCTGTATGCTACTTGTTCCTACAAAAATTGTACCCCTAAGTCCAATGAAATCTCACTGATATGATTTGGTGCTAAATGGAGCAGATCCAAATATCATGCCATTTTTCTTTTACATGTTATGAGCCTTTGCTTAAAAATGTATGTATGCAGTTTGAAAGACAACATTTCAGTCTTCAGGGCAGGTAGGAAGTTACATTCTCAAATAGTATTCCTATGATAATATAAAAATGAGCTACCACCTCCATGGAATTAGCAGAATATGAAAAGTATTGTCAGGAGAGGGATGTTGTGGAAGTCTCCAGTGTAACGTTTGTGTTTATTTCTGAATGTAGCTTCAGTAACAAAATAGGATTTACACTGGCACAAAAGTGATTTAAGTGTATGCATGCAGAAACTACTAAATGTTATTAATTTGGGGGGTGTTGTAGTTTAAGCCCATCCAGACAGCAACTAAGCACCACAGAGCTGCTTGTTCACTCCTGTCCCTCTCTGGTGGGAACATAGGAGACAATATAACAAAAGGCTCGAGGATTAAGGCAAAGGATGGGGAGGCCACACTCACCAGTTATGGTCATGGGCAAAAGACAGATGTGATTTGGGGAAACAAAATTCAGTTTAATTAAAACAACAAATCCACCACCAATTTACCAATTGATTCAGAGTAGGACAGTGAGAGAGAGAACCGGATCTTATAAGCACTCCCACCCCTCCCTTCTTCCTGGGCTCAGCTCTATTCCCAATTTTCTACCTTCTCCCCTCCAGCAGCACAACAGGGCAGGGGATGGAGGTTGCAGTCAGGTAGTTCATCATGAGTTGTTTGTTCCACTCATTTGTTCTCAGGGGAACAATTCTATGCAGTCTTCCCCTTTTTTATCATGGAGTCCTTCCATGAGAGACAGTCCTCCACAAACTTCTCCATCATGAGTCCTCCTGACAAGCTTCAGCTCTTCACAAACTGCTCTGGTGTGGGTCCCTTCCATGGGTGTAGTCCTCCCAGTGACAGAATGCTCCAGTGTGGGCTTCCCTCAGGGTCATGACCTTTGGGAACAGTCACCTTCTCTGGTGTGGTGTCCTCCATGGGCTGCAGGCAGGTATCTGCCCTGCTATTAAACTCCACGTCCTGGAGCAGGTCAGCCTGCCATATCACCACAGGCTTCAGGGGAGTCTCTGCTTTGGCACACCTCTCTCTTCCTTCCTCACTGACCTTGGTGTCCACACAGTTGTTACTCTCATGTCCTCCTCTCCAAAATAAATGAACCTGCCCAGCACCTTTTTCCCCTCCTAAGTATTTTTATCTTAGAGGCACTGATTGGCTTGGCCTTGGCCAGAGGCAGATTCAGCTTTTAGCTGGGGAAACTTCTAGAAACTTCTCATGGGAGGCACTCTGTAGACCCCTCCCTCACTATTGAAACCAACCAGACATAAACCCAGCACAGAAGGGTATTGGGAATGTATTTATCAAAATGTATATGTGTATATACATATATATACAAATACATATTTGTGTGTATGTATGACTGTTTATGCTTACATATGCATCTTAGCCAACAACACTGCAAAGTGCAATAAAGGGAAAAGATGACCTAGAGATTATTAATGTTGTCAGGACGAGGGACATCTGAAATTCATTTCCTGAATTTCATGGATTTTCTGTAAAACAGCATGGATTAATCATGCTATTAGCAGTTAGATCAATTATCTTTTTAACTGAAAGTGCAATAAAACAACTGACTGCATAATGGGATCTGTTTCACCTGTAATACATGAAGTACTTTGATTAAAATATATATACATGAAAACTCGGCCAATGAGTAGGGAAAATGCTGGAAGTTTTAACTTGTTTTATGATAAACCATGGTAATTATTATAATTATACAATAAAAATTGATAATATTTATGATAAATAGCTACTAATATTTTGTTACAGTGCAATAGGAAGTAGTCATCACTCTAAAACATTTATTTTAGCTGGTCTTATGATATAGAAATTGGCACAGATAACTAACTTGATTTTGGACTATGAGAAAAACACATGAAAACTGTAAAAATTAATGTGGACAAGGCAAAATCTCTTTCAGAATGAGAAATATAGAGAGGATGTCCTGTAGGTAAATCAGTAAAATATGAAAATTCTAAGGCATGTAACACCTAAACATATTTTCTGGATAATTGCCAGGTATTAAATATGGTTGTTTTTTTTTTTTCAAGTGTTGCTCTTGATAGATTAGATAAGACATATTGTGATATGTCTGTGCATGCCAATACTGGATTTAGAAGCTGCTACTAAAATGCTGGCATTGTAAATTGAGGTTGACTTCAGAGTACATTGGGCCACCAAGTGAAAATTTCTGACACTGAGGTTAATTGCATCTGACAAACTGTGTGTCTAAACTAGTGTTAATATATAAAGTGATATGAAGAGTGAAAGAAGATCTCAGTTTTTACTGGAACTTGCAGTGAGCACTCTTTAGTTCTGTGTGAGGGAGCATTCTGTAGACCATAGACCACATCAAGTTTCACAGATATGCCTTAGGAAAAAAAGTGAGTATCTTTTGTATCATACTTAGTAAATTCTGTAGAACTACAAGATCTAGCTAATGAATTGCATGACTAAAATTCTGTCTAGGGTGCTGATGACGAGTCCTGTTTAGAACAGACACTATTACTATCATGTTGCTAAAGTATTGTGTTTCTGAGCTGTAACTTGCCTGCAGACTGAACCGTATGGACTCATTCATGAATATTATTTAATAATAACTTCTAACAGTTTTGTCCTATTTTTAAATTGCTGTTAGAGCAACAACACACAAATATCTTTTTAATGAAATGACTAGTTTAGAATATATTCATTAAGTGTAATCTCATTTACTCATAAATGCATTACTTGTAGAAGTAAATTCTTTGGGAAAGAAGTGGAAAGCTTATTGAAGTAAAAGCAAAGATTTTCATATCAGAGCTGCCTTGAGTATCATCTGGCTTGTGGAAAGTTGCTTCTCAGTGGCTTTCACATTGATTCACGCTTATGTAAAAATGATACCATTGTATCATGTAGGCATGAAATTGTGTTTGTCAAGAATAGAACTCAGGTTGTATTCTGCTTAAACTTACTTTTGCTTGTGTAGAATTCTAGGGATTAATCCATTGGGGAATAGAAGGCTGAAAAATATTGCATGACATTCACCTTCAGTAAAAACAGATTTTGCCATCCAGTGACTAGCAGTCCTTTAAGCAAGAAGGGATTTTTTTTGTTTACCTAAAGAAGAATTGTCTGTAGAAGTCTTGACTGATGTTAATATGCTGGAGGGAAAAAAGTTGGGTTTAGCCTTCGAACTAGGTATTTTGTGCAAGTGGCAAATTAAAAGCCAGTCTTCTAGGACGTTTGTCAAACTGTGGACTTCTGTGCGTACTGTTGCGTTTCTGTCTGATGTCCATTCTTTTTTTTTGTTACTGATTTTTAAGAACAGACCTACTTATTTTGAATTATGCACTTGTATTCTACTGTTTGGAATAAAATGAAGTTTTGGGGAGGAGTACCCAGTAATATTTTGTTAACCAAATAGGGAGTTGGTTTGAAGAAGCCTTAAGATACCATTTTTCCCTGGAATTCCTCTCTTTTGTAGCTTTTTCAATCCTTTCAATACGTTCCTGTAGAGTCACCTTTCAAAAAAATATTATGCACTGACTGTGTATTGTGATTGTTTTGTATTGATTTGTCAGTGTCTGCATTTTTCTTTTGAGTTACTGGAAGATTAATTAGCGTGTTGAATGAAAGTCTAGATTCTAGTCAGAATACCATTATTAAAAAAAGATACTTCTAGTTTTTACTCAGGCTTTTATGGGCTTTATTTTTTATTAATCTTTATTCCACTGCTAATGTTCCTGTTTCAATAGTCTTAGCATATTTCCAGAAAACAAGCTAAGGTTTGTTTTTCTAACTTGTTACACAGCTTCCTCAGGTACATCTGGAACATCTATTTATTTATTGTGACTTTATGACCAAGTCAGTCATAATCCATGGTGTTACTACTTTCCAAAAGAAAAGAGACAGGAAATTATTTATCTAAATATTTATTTCTTTTTGATAACAATTGCATGTCCCAGGGCTATAGTATATGTAATTTCTTTCAGATGTAGAGAAAAAAGAAAGTCTTAAAGTCTTACAGTGACAACTTACAGATCAAGAAAAGCCGTAACAGTACATTCCTACAGGCAGTAGTGTAAGAAAACAAAGACATACGTTATGTCAGGGTATTAACAATCGTACAACTCTAAGGAGACCTCTGTGTGTAAAGCCACACTTGTTCAGTTATGTGACTGAAAACTTCCTGTCATTCTTTTCTGAAGTTACTTACTCCGGACTTCATTTAGACAACTATGTTTCAACTTTATTGATGACCTTGATGAGATCATAGAGTCTACCATCAGTAAATTTGCAGATGACACCAGGTTGGTCAGGTGTGTTGATCTGCGTGAGGATAGGGAGGCTCTCCAGAGAGACTTAGACTGGACCAGTGTTAACGGTATGAGTTTCAACAAGGCCAAGTGCCAGGTCCTGCACTTGGGCTGCAGCAACCACATGCAAAGCTACAGGCTTGGGGGAGTGTGGCTGGAGAGCTGTCTGGCGGAGAGGGATCTGGGGGTTTGAATTGACAAGCGAATGAGTATGAGACAGCAGTGTGCCCAGGTGGCAAAGAAGGCCAATGGCATCCTGGTCTGTATTAGAAATAGTGTGACCAGCAGAAGCAGGGAGGTGATTGTCCCCCTGTACTCAGCACTGGTGAGGCCTCACCTCGAGTACTGTGTCTAGTTTTGGGCACCTCAGTACAAGAGAGATATTGAGGTGTTGGAGAGGGTGCAGAGGAGGGCAACGAAGCTGGTCAAGGGACTGTAGAATAGATCATATGAGGACCATTTGAAGGAGCTGGGTCTGTTTAGTCTGGAGAAGAGGCTGAGGGGAGACCTTATCACTCTCTACAACTACCTGAAAGGACATTGTAGAGAGGCTGATGCTGGTCTCTTCTCTCATTTAATTAGTGACAGAACCAGAGGGAATGGCCTAAAGCTGAAACAAGGTAGGTTTACACTAGACACTAGGAAAAAATTCTTAACAGAAGGAGTGGTGAGATATTGGAATGGGCTGCCCAGGGAGGTGGTTGAGCATCGCTTAGATGTTATGTTGGGGGATATGGTCTAGGGGTGAACTTGTAGAGTAGGGTTAATTGTTGGACACGATGATCCCAAGGGTCTTTTCCAACCTAAATGATTCTGTGATTCTGCTTTTGTTTAAAAACTGCCTCTTTAAATAATATGCATATTGTGCTACATAGTGTTTTGTTAGTTCAGTTCTGTAATCACCAGTTGCGTTTGTGAGTTTCTCTCCGTAGATCCTTTATTATTACCACTGTAAACAGTGTTTAACAGTGTGAACTTTATGGTGCTTATAATAGTTTCTAAAACCAATTAGATGAAATGGGAGGGAAAAGAAAACATAAAAACATATTCAAAGACCTGTCAAGAAATCTCAAAATGAAATAACAGACAAATTAGAAACCTAAATTTACTAAGGAGGCCATAAAAATAGCTGATTGAACATTGATAGCACTAATGTAATCAGCAGGTCTCCTGAAAACCCATTAGTGCTTTATAATAGTCTCATTCATGAAGATGGAAAGAACTTTGAAGACAATACACCAAGTAAACATTATGTATACAAAACTTGTTTCAAAACAAATAAGCTTTCCCTCTGCAGTCTTGCAAGCAGAATAAACTGTGAATGAACCTTAATAGTGAAATCTGTTGTAATCCTGAAATTTAGCCCACTCAAAAAATTGAAGATACTTGATGGAAAGTACTGGAAGTACTTGCATTACATAAATTTTAATTTTTTTCTTAATCAAAGAAACTTAACCATTTAGAATAGATATTGAAATATATCTGAGATGTGTCAATCTTCTAAATACAAATACAATCCATGAATTGAA
The DNA here is from genome assembly GCA_025345505.1 of Todiramphus chloris collaris. NCBI lineage: Eukaryota > Metazoa > Chordata > Aves > Coraciiformes > Alcedinidae > Todiramphus > Todiramphus chloris. The sequence goes on along the minus strand of JANVCC010000018.1, from coordinate 44,087,494 downwards.
TGAAACTTGTTTTTTCAGTGTTGCACAAGAAATTTTCAGCCTGAAAGCTTTGCTAAGACAAAGATACTGCTAAACTCAAAAGCACATTTTCCTGAATGAAATAGTGTGTTGATTGCATAGCACTTGCATCAACTTTTAAATCAGTGAATGCTGGGGTTTAATATTTCAGGTCCTTTAGAAGAAAACTACAGTTAGACAGTCATTACGTACATCATTCTTCTACATTTAAGACTAGAACATTGTCATGTATTGTGAAAAAGGTGTATGAACCTAAATTTTAATTTGCAACTCAGCCTCTCACAGGAGGCTACTTTCAAAAAGCTGCAGCAAAGTGATAGACCTAGTGCTGTTTTTCACAAAGTTAAATAAAATAGTTGATTTGAATAGCTGATGTAGCCATCATTCCTAAGCTTGCATTACTTGAGGTAGTGGTAAATCAGTTACTGTTCAAATAATTTGCTTAGTATTAGGAAGAATATTAGTAGTATTGGAGAGGCTATTACCCTAGCAAATCACTGTAAATTTTCAAAAGCACCCAGAATAATGTAAAGGGATGTCTTCAGAATATGCTTTCAAGATTGTTCTTCACAGTGAATTTGTACTTTGGTGGTTTTCTGCAATTAAATATAACTTATAATAATCAAAAATATCAGTAAGATACTTTCCATGAATATTAATAGAAGCAGTGCAAGTAATTAAATCTGTAGAAAGGAAATAATGATGTGTTCTTTAGTCTTTTTTAGTTATTTATGAAAAGTAACTAAAAAAAAAAAAGGCTATTTTATTAGAAAATTCATTTTATATCCTAAGGGTCTATCTTCAGGTGCAAAACTTCTGGAATCTTCAGATGCAGAAATTGTAACTGTCTATAGCCATTCTTTCTTTGTGAAAATATCATTTTTCAGAAAGACCAACAGGAGCAAGGTATTTTTATAATTGATTTTTACTTTATAAGATGTAAACATGCATTAAACTGTCATAACTATAATTGCATGTATTAACTATACAGTTTTATTTTTTTTAACATTCTCAAAGTTTTTCTTGGGACTACACATACAAGTTTTACATTTCTTTTGAAGATTGAAGTTTGTTTTAAGTATAGTTGGACAAAGGTCTGAACATTAACAAATTTCCTCAGAAGCAAAGAGAAGGTTGTTACTGAACTTGTGTGTGCATGTGTATAATTAAACTTCATTACACAAAATAAATTATAAAGTTTTTAATCATCTGTTTCTTCAGCAGGTTCCTGTGTATTGCTGACACTTCTTCCATTAGAGTAGTCTTAGTTTGTCATATTAGATTTTAAAAATGTATATTTTTCTAACCTGACTATTGCTGTTTTACTGATGTTTAATTATTAAAAGGTCATTATTTTACTGTATATGAGTTTTGATAACACTTCTTATTAAAAACAGATGCTGAAATAACATGTGGTCAAATATCTTAGTTGATTTTAACAGATGTTATCCTGCTATATTTTGTATTCCTTGGATTCAGTATTTGAGGGTTGGATGGAAGTGACAGCCTCAGAATAAAAACCTTGTCGTAATAACTATATTTCAACAGGCATCCTAAGTTTTGTTACCCTATGTTCTTTTTCTTGTCATTAATATATGTATAGGCACACACATACATATATAGATATATGAAAAATCCAAAACATTCATGTTGTTTGTTTTAACAGATTGGACAACTTGCTTTTAAAGGTGTGAAAAGACTAAACCGAATCCAATCTATAGTTTTTGAGACTGCCTACAACACAAATGAGAACATGCTAATCTGTGCCCCTACTGGAGCTGGGAAGACAAACATTGCCATGCTGACAGTCCTTCATGAAATTCGCCAGCATGTCCAGCATGGTGTTATCAAAAAGGATGAGTTTAAGGTAGGAGTTTAATGAACCAAGTAACATCTTTTTAACTTGTAAGGTAAAACCCATTATATGTTATACATGGAATATGAAGTCAGGAAGTTTTCAAGGGTATTACACTTTTCTAAGTCAAAGATAAGTCTAGTTTTGATTTACTTCATTATTGTTAAAGCTATTCTTATTTGTGTTCTAAAAATCTTATTATGTGAGTAAAAAGCTATGAAAACACATTTAGCTCTGATGCAGAACCAATTTTCCAAGTGACGATGGTGTGTAAACAAAATCCATTGTCCTTTAAACAGCTGCACACTTTATCCAACAAAGGTAACTACTTTTCATATATCACTATTAAGATTTTTTCACTGTAAGCGCCTGGCTTCATATTTCACAATAAATTGTGATTTGTAATGGTTGCCATGAAACAAACGACATTGTGGGGTTTGCTCATTTATCAACCAAGTGTCCTTTTGGTGCAGATTGTGTATGTTGCTCCCATGAAGGCACTGGCAGCTGAAATGACAAATTACTTCAGTAAGCGTCTGGAACCTCTAGGCATTACTGTGAAAGAGTTGACTGGTGATATGCAACTGTCAAAAGGTGAAATTCTGCGAACACAGGTATGCTTAATATTTTAAAATATTGTTTTGTGTGTGTATTCATACCCCTTTGTAAGTTTGCTGTTATTTTCTTTATACTCCTTGTAAAAGTATTAGTGAAGCAGCTGAAGTCTGTAATTAGACTGGTTATGTTCCAAAAGGTGACTTTCAAGTCAAAGTGATGAAAACACTAATACATCTGGAGTATCTTCAGCATCATACTCATTACACTTTTTGGTTTCTCCTATTTAGTTTTGCTACTACTGCGATCTACTTCCGTATAACCTTTGCATAAAATCTTACCTGAATTTCAGCTTGTTAACCTTGGTGGGTTGTGCCTGTACCCTTTAAGGTTTATAAACCGAGTGTTGTATGGATGTGTTTGCAAGAAGCTAATTCGTAATTTCAGATTTGGAATTCTTTGATAATAACCGTCTTTGAAAAATTGAGTATCTGGTCTGAAAATGGTATATTCTGAATACATTTTAAATGCTGTAACAGCATTGTTGCAAATATGTCAAAGTAATATTTCTTTTTTATCAAAAGAACCCCGAAACAGTTAGTAAAGCTGTATATTCCTGTTAATGGCCGATCTCACTTTTTCTTTTTCAGTAGAAGTGTAAGACATCACTAGTGTAAACATTTGAACAGTCATAGAAATGAATAATATTTGCCTTTTAGCCTTGTAAATAATATTGTGTAGATAGAGATTTTTCTGGTTTAGCAGCTACTTATTATCACATTTATTTCAGGCAAATACTGTTTGTGTCAATGAAATACCATTTTTCCAAAATATGATACTTTTATATCTATTCTACATAAAGTTCCTTGTAATTACCCTTCCTCCTCCTGTCCAGTCCAGGAGACAGAATTACACCTGGTTTTGTTATCAATAGGAACATATATAAATGTAACTTGTAGGAATTATTAATTCAGATGAGTTATAGTTTTACAGTGTTAGCTTTGATGTATTTTACATTTTTTATGATGAGACTAGAGAAAATTCTTCACATGACAAGAAGCAATGTCTACATGTAATTAATAATAAAGAGGACCACTGCAGTAATCTAGTATGAAGTCCTAGATAACAGTCTGCTTTACTAGAAGATACATAAACATACATATTGACACATTTGAAGTGCTGTCATAACCGAAAAGTAACCAATATTAATCAGTAACAGTAGTGTCACTTGTACTTCATCAGGATTACCTTTCCACACTATCTGCCTAAAATTTGGGTTTACAAAATAAAAAAAAAAACCCTTTTCAGTAGGGTCTTTTAATAATTGAAGTTATTTACATATACCAAATTATCATGAAAAATTACTCCCTGTTTTCAAAGTACTTTTCAGCTAGGGAACATAATCAGTCAGGTCAGGGTTTTAATAGTGAGAAAGCATGTGTAATCTCTGCCAAAACTGAAGTGACAGTGGAAAAGCCTGCTCTGAATGTAACTACAAAGTTTGATGAACAGAAGGAATGTAGAATGCAAAAGTGCTATTTTCTCTTACTGTCCTGGTTTTCAATGTAATTCATAAAATTTCACCCAACACATCAGGCATTATTAAGAAATGTCTATGGAAAATAGTTTACAAAGTTGAAAATTTATTACTCTAATAATGGTTAATTCTAAATATATACAAAGTATTAATTAAAAGCAACTTAGTAACTTAAGTGTAGAAAAACTGTCTGCCTCATCGTGATCTCCTGTTTCAGTCCAAAATACCATTAGTAGCATAATTCTTCATTTTCTTTTCTGCAAGGGGCTGAAGTAATTGTATAAAAACCAATAAGAAATGGCAAGGAATGGACCTACGTAAAAATGATCTTTTTTTTATCCTGCCATGGACTCATCTCTTTTCTTTGAAATTTATGCTTTTTATACAGACCTTATTCATAGAATCCTAGATTTGACATAGATTCATCTTCCAAAGATTTCTACTGTTCCATGTGTACTTAATAGGATAGAAACACTAAGCTGAATTGTAGTGTATTTTTACTTCCTAAATTTTTGAGGGGAATGGAGGTGGGAGAAATATGATCTCCAGAAGAGAAAAAATTTTGAAAACATTATGTTATTTGTGAGCCAAAATTTAGCTCCTATGTTTTCAAAGGCACTATAAAGCATGGATTATTTTCAGTTTTGCTCTTCTATTAATATAGATCTTTTGCTTCTTTGCTCTTCACAGTATTGAAGAGATTAAAAAGACAAATATATATGAAGTACAAAAATTCTGTGACTGTGCAATACTCCTTTTTTGTATTCTTTTGTTTGCTGTAGCTAGTCAGTCTTTCCTTACCATTAATCAGATTTGTAGGAGGTGCAGAGCAGAGATCATAGAATTATAGAATGGCTAGGGCTGGAAGGGACCTCCGAAGGTCATCTGGTCCAGCCCCTCTGCAGTGAGCAGGGATACCCTCAACTAGACGAGGCTGCTCAGTGCCTTATCCAACCTCACCTTGAATATCTCCAGGGATGGGGCCTCAACCACCTCCCTGGGTAGCCTATTCCACTGTTCTACCACCCTCAATGTAAAGGACTTCTTCCTGAGATCCAATCTAAATCTACTCTTCTCTAATTTAAACCCATTACCCCTTGTCCTTTCGCTACAGGCCCTCAGAAACAGCCCCTCTCCAGCCTTCCTGTAGGCCCCCTTCAGGTACTGGAAGGTTGCTATTAGGTCTCCCCGGAGCCTTCTGTTCTCCAGGCTGAACAACCCCAGCTCCCCCAGCCTGTCCTCACAGGAGAGGTGTTCCAGCCCTCTGATCATCTTTGTGGCCCTCCTCTGGACCTGTTCCATCAGGTCCATGTCTTTCCTGTGTTGAGGGTTCCAGAGCTGGACGCAGTACTCCAAGTGAGGTCTCACCAGAGCAGAATAGAGGAGCACAATCACCTCCCTTAATCTGCTGGCCACACTTCTCTTGATGCAGCCCAGGATGCAATTGGCCTTCTTGGCTGCAAGCACACACTGTTGGCACATGTCCAGCTTCTCATCCACCAACACCCCCAAGCTCCTTTCCAGCACCTCATGTCCCAGCCTGTATTGATAGTGAGGGTTGTTCTGACCCAGGTGCAGGACCCTGCACTTAGTCTTGTTGAACCTCATGAGGTTCACCTGGGCCCACCTCTCCAGCTTATCCAGGTCCCTCTGGATGACATCCCATCCCTCCAGCCTGTTGACAGCACCACTCAGCTTGGTGTCACCTGCGAACTTGCTGATGGTGCACTCAATCCTGCTGTCAATGTCACTGATGAAAATATTAACAGTATACGTCCCAGTACAGACCCCTGAAGGACACCACTTGTCACTGATCTCCATCTGGACATTGATCCATTGACCACCACCCTCTGGATGTGACTATCCAGCCAATTTCTTATCCACTGAACAGTCCACCATATGTCTCCAACATGGAGAGTAGGATGTTGTGGGGAACCATGTCAAAAGCCTTGCAGAAGTCCAGATAGATTACATCTATAGGTCATCCCTTCTCCACGGAGGTAGTCACCTTATCACAGCCACTAGATTCGTCAGGCAGGACCTGCCCTTGGTGAAGCCATGTTGGCTGTCTTTCATCACCCCACTGTCCTCTGTTTGCCTTGTTAGACCCTCTAGGAGAATCTTCTCCATGATCTTCCCAGGCACAGAGGTGAGGCTGACAGGGCGATAGTTTTCAGGGTCCTCCTTTCTACCCTTTTCAAAAATGGGTGTAATGTGTCCCTTCTTCTAGTGCCCAGGGACTTCCCCTGACTGACAACACTTTTCCAATATTATGGCAAGTGGCTTGGTGACTACCTCAGCCAATTCTTTCAGGACTCTGGGATAAATCTCATCAGGTCCCATAGACTTAAGTATGTTCAGGTTCCTCTGGTGGTCACGAGCCTGATATTCACATACAGCGGGAGGGACTTCACCACCTGGTCCACACCTTGCGGTTTAACTTGGGAGGTGTTGGGAGAGGGGTTGTCAGTGAAGACTGAGGGAAAAAAATTGTTGAGAACCTCCGCCTTCTCCTCGTCCGTTATTACTAGCCCACCATTTTTACTCTTCAGGGGGGTATGTTTTCTTTGATCTTCCTTTTTTCATTGACATACCTGTAGAATCCCTTCTTGTTGTTGTTTACATCCCTTGCCAAGCTCAGGTCCAACAGTGCCTTGGCCCTCCTGACCTTATCCATCCCTACACAATTGGTCAGCATCCCTATACTCTTCCCCGGTTACCTGTCCCGGCTTCTACGACCTGTGAAGTTCTTTCTTGCTTTTTAGTTTGACCAGTAGGTCATGGCTCACCCACACAGGTCTCTTCCCTTCCTTGCTCGATTTCTTACACCTGGGGATCAAGATCTCTTGCAGTCTATGAAGAGTGTCCTTAAAAATCTGCCAGCTCTGTTCTGCTCCCTTGTCTCTGAGGACTGTTTCCCAGGATATCCTATTGACTAAGTCCTTGAAGAGCTGGAATTTTCCTTTCTTGAAGTTCAAGGTCCTGACTGCTTTTTGACTGAGTTCTGACCCTTAGTACCGTGAATTCTACCAGTGCATGGTCACTGCCACCCAGGCTGCCTCCAATTTTGAGATCCTTGATGAGCTCATTTACATTGGTAATCACCAGATCAAGTGTTGCTTCCCCTCTGGGAGGGGTGTCTACTTCCTGCCTCAGGAAGTTGTTGAGGCACTCCAGGAGCCTCCTGGATTGTCTACTGCTTGCTGTATTACTTTTCCAGCAACAGATAACACTAAACTGAGTTACTGATGTAATTACTGCTACTCTTTTTGCAGACTCTGAGGCACATCAGTTGGCTTTGTTTTATCCCTGATTATCAAAACACACAGAAAATCTGTAGCCTTATTATAAACTGAGGAAAGGGCACTTCCTTGTGCTGGATCTTGCTTATTTCTCTTTGCATATATTGTTTCCATGAAAATTCATGAGCGTACTTTCATCAATTAAGGACTTAAACCACCTTGTCCAAGTTTCTTTCATCACTTTTTACCCTGTATTCATTTGATTCTTCCTTCAGAACTTTATTGTACTTGTCAGCCTCTATGCATTTCTCAGACAGAAATACTCTGATATGTATTGCTGCTCTGTTTGCAGTTTCAGAGTTGCTTTTTCAATCATTACTCTGCTTTCTGGCCTTTACTAGTGTAATAGATGAAGGGCCGGTGTTTAACAATAATGCTGTTTTCCCTGTGAGAATTAACATTATAACATGTGGATGCAGTCAGGCGATTTAAACATACAGGGATAGCGTGGGGGATAAAAGGCAGGAGGAATAAGATCAGCAACTGAAGTAGACACAGACATTTCAGGTTGGATCATTGTTTCAAAAGATCTCAGCTGATTCTTCTAGGAAAACTGAAGGCCTGATATAAATCCTCTGTGACAGTTGTCTTCTGCCTCTTTTCTGAGCAGTTATATTTTCACCAGCTTCATTTTCATCCTCAGGTGAGTCAAATCAGTCACAATGAAAGATGTAAAAATGAGGTGATTGTCAGGTATTAGTTAGAAGTAGCACTTCAGTGACAGTCTTGGTAATTTTCTCCTTCATTTCCATTCTGCGTGCTTCATCCTTCATACTTTGCCTGTGTGTATTTAAATATGTGTATTTTCTAAGTCATTACATGCATCTGTTATGCTTATTCTGATGAGGAAAAAATACTTTATCTGACAAATTGCTAACTGTCTCACTTCTCACAAATCCACCCTTAATGTATAGTGGCGTCTGCTTTTATTATTCTTTCTACTTTTTTAAAAGATGAAAATGCTAGCCAAAGGAAGTATAGCAATTTAAATTTTCATTCCTTTTTGGATGGAATAAAATTTCTTAAATGTTGTGCCTATTAAAAAGGTCTGTATTACACTTTTTCAGCAATAACTTACTCTGTGCTTTCCATCCTGTCATTTATATTTATCCAGAAGGCATCTGTGTCTTTTGCTTCTCCATACTTCTATGGTATTATATGTGATGATTTTACTTCTCTGTTATTCTGTACTATACTTTGACTATTCGTTAATAGTACTATGGTTCCAGCATGTACTTCAGAAGTCAAGCTTTTCAAAAATGTTGTTTCTAATTTTACCAATAATGAAATGGCCTTAAAAAGAAAAATCCAAATAATTGCTTTATTGACTCTTCAGTCAGTCTTCTAACCTGTTGCCCGTGTCTTGTACAATGAAAGCAACAGCTACTACTTATCTGAGATGTGGGGTGGATGTTAAAACTGTAAGACACAATTTCCCTTCATGTTTTTGTGAAAAGAAGCAAGAGTAAATATTTAATATGTTGCTTTCATATTTCAGAATAGATCCAGAGACCATTGCCAAATAATTTGTACATAGATAAGTGCTTCACTGAACCTAGGAACAGAAAAAAATGAACTTGTTACAAAAATAAATAACCCTAGCTATAGTAGTGGCTCTTTTAGAGAGTTTATCTTATTTTAGTAAAGCTTCTTCCATAGCCTAAATAAAGATACAATAACTTTTCACTTTGTTTTCATCATTAAAAAAACAATCTAAAGCAGTTTATTTCTCTATAGTGGGTATTTTTTCTATCAGCATTATTCTAGGTATGTTTGTGTACTGACCTACTATTATCTAAGCACATTTGTATACTGACAAAACTATTATCTACGAAACTGTGATACTCAGACATCACTTAAACCACAATGGTATTTAGCATACTTTTGCCATAATCTTTTATTTGCTAAGTTAGTTTTGATATATTAATGTTTAAATGGAAAATATTCTTAAGTAATAAATTGTGTATTTTGCTGGGTAGCACTCGAGATAACATCAAGTGTTTTGTTAGAAGGCAGTGGGTTATTTGTGTGATTGTCTTTATGGAATTTTTTTGAGTGCGCATATAGATAGCTACTCAGTCTTTGCTTTATACGGTCTAGAAAATGATAAAACACTATTTTAAAATCAACTTGTGGGCTTCCAGATCAGTTATGTTTGACCTTGTGCTTGCAATGAATGTAACAGTAATAGTTGTCTTTTGAAAGTTTGGAGAATACAACTGGGATTGGAGCAGTATAGATTTATAATGTAACCACTAAGTCTGAAGGTGCTGCACTGGCAAAGAGTATTGTAAGTTGGTGAGTAGCATGATGCCTTAACTTGTACAAAACAGAGGTAACCCCCAGGGATTTGCACAAATGCCTTCTGGCTGTAACAGTAACTTTTAAAGGTAATGGGCATCAAAAAACATTTAGGAGATAATTACTTTTTAATGTTTTATACATACATAACATGAAACAAAATTAAGATACTTGTCATTGCACAGTTAAAACTTATCAAACTTTCTTCCACTTGTATAAACTTTAACAGGACAATCTTTTAAAATTATTTTTAAAGAAATTTTTTGTTACTTTATTGTTCTATTTCATCTTCAGTTACTGTGAATATTCCTCACCCTTAAAGTACTTAAAATAGTACTTCAGCAGTTTTGTACAAGGTGTGCTACACTAGAGTTCTTGTCAACAGTGTGTCCTAATTCAAATAGGTATGTATAAGTGAGACTGACATTTTAAAGTTGAAATAGATTTTCCACCATGTCTTTGCTTTATTTTGCACCTCAGACCTGCAGATAGAAGCCAAACTTCTTTTACTGGTCCTGTCTCTTGCTTTGCTTTAAAGACTGCCAGACTGTCATGAGTCTTGGCTGCTATAGATATGTCTTGGTGTTAAAGCCAGATTATCTGTGCTTTCTGTGTTGATAAAATTATGTAATAGTTGAAAACAAATCTGGTCAAATTTTGAAAGTAGGCTAATTTCCCCACTCTATAAACCTCTGTATATCTCTGTTCCTTCCTTCTCATATTTTTGGAGTTAAAGGGATTCAGAGAGCAAGAGAAGGAAATTTTCTTTTAAATAAATATTATAGGGAAAATGAGTCAAACTATTATTGTTTGAACAGTCCTGATTCTGCCACTTCAGAACTATTGAATACTTTTTTTTTTTTAACTCTTTTGGAATACAGATATATTTGTTTTAATAGAGGAAAGTATTTCCATTTTTGTTATTGTTCTTACTGATCAAGAAACTGATTCTATAGAAAGTAAGGTTATTCATTTAAAGTACAATATTAGATTTTCTGTAATGTTTACATAGTACTATAGTACTTCAAGGCTCACAAAAAGAGGTATATACTGAAGAGCAAGGCTGTGCCTATCAACACGAGCCTGACAGCCTTCACAGAAACAGATATTACTAAAACTTTCAGATTTCTGCAGGCCTCTAAATACCTCTGCTTTTTTTCTGTCATGGGTTTGATAAAAATTAGTTGTGTATCCAGTTAAAGGGGTATCAGAAGCAAATGGTGTATCTGACCTCAGTCTGCTTTCAATCTAAAGTACTTCTAAACATTTGTCCTTAACATAGATAGGAAGTGGGAAATCTAGAGTAGCAGTCACCTATTTTATTTGGTTTTTAGTTGTCTTCTTCCATAGGGGGGGGGAGGGGGGGGAGGGGAGGTGAACAAAGTCCTGCTAAACCTGACATGCATTGCCAGTTAGAAAATGGGCAGCTAGCTGTCATACTTGTTCTCTGTTCTTTAGCCTGTGTAAGCTAGTCATATGGCTTTCAGAGTTGATTCTTGACATTGCTTGTAGTTTTTGTAAAAAAAATCTTAATATTTTGCTAAGAAACCATCCTTAAAAGTTTTAGATTAGAGATGCGATACCACTTTTCACTTGCCAAGTGCTGAACAATGTAGAGCAGCTTAAAAAAAATGTGCATGATTTCCAAGATCTCAGTTAAGGAAAAGAAACCCCACCAATAACTAAGCAAAGTGTCTTTTCATCACCTGATAAGCACACTGTGCTCATTTTTGGGGTGTCCATGTCCGGGTGCTGTCAGTGGGGTGCTCCAGGTGCCATTTGGCTGATTCCAGCAGACTCCAATGGAACCACTGCAGGGCACAGCTGAGCCCTGCAGCCAGGCTGATGATGCCTCTGTAAAAGCATATATAAGAAAGGGCAGAACCACTGTGCAGCAGTTGGGAGAGAGTATTGAGGAAAAAAGTATGAAAAGCAACCCTGCGGACACCAAAGTCAGCAGGAGGGGAGGAGTTGCTCCAGTCACTGGAGCAGAGTTTCCCTTGCAGCCCATGGAAGAGGCCATGGTGGAGCTGATAGCGACTCTCCAGCCCTGGAGGATCCCACACTGCAGCAGGTGAATGGTGCCCTAAAGAAAACCATGGCCCAGGGAGAGCCCATGCATGAGCAGGCTCCAACCAGGAACTGTGCCTGTGGAGAGGAGCCCATGCAGGAGCAGTTTATGAAGGACTGTCCGGTGGGAGGAAACCCACATTGAAGCAGGGTCAAAGTGTGAGGAAGAAACAGCAAAGACACAGGGTTATGGACTGACTACAGCCCTCATCCTACATAGAGGTAGTTGGGAACAAAGCAGTGAAGTTGAGTCTGTGAAGAAAGGAAGCTAGGAGAAAAGGGGAGTTTAGCTTTTGCTTCCCCGCTATTGTACTCTATTTTTAATTTGCAGTAAATCGATTAATTCTCCCTAAGTCAAGACTGTTTTGCCTGTGACAGTAATTGATAAATGAATCTCACAGTCATAATCTCAACCCATGTGTTTTCCATTTTATATTCTCTTCCTGTCTATTTGAGGAGAGGAAGTGAGAGTGAGGGTGGCCGAGCATCTGGTAGCTGCCAAGATCAACCCACCACAGATAGATTTAGGTTTGGATTTTGTTTTGGGGGTTTTTTTGTTGTGGGTTTTTTTTTTTTAAATAAAGTGACTGCTTTCATTGAAATTTTACTTTTGGTATTTTAAACGCAAGAGAAACATTTTGTTAGCTTATTGCAGTTTTTATTAGATGGTTATTTTGCTTTGAACTTTAGCTATTTATACTGGAAACTAGAGTTGTTTAGAACAAAAGGCCAATTCTTATTGAAGAGCATGAGTAATACAACAGTACTGATAGTGTTTTTGAAAACATCAATTTTGCGAATGAACCTAGAATTTGTGTAAGCTGCATTTGCATTGGCAAATACATTTGTCTGATTACTGAACTGAATGCTTTTCTTGAGGAGAGGAAATAGCCTGAAGGACCAAATGTATTTTGACATCTCAAAGATTAGCTGATTAATTGTACTTGTGATGTCAAGGCAGAAGTGAGAAGTGAAGCAGAGATCACAAAAGCATCAGATCTGAATAGGGCAAGTAGTTCTGAGAATGGCAAATGGCGTCAGGACCTTTGAGTAATATGGATGATCATTCTGATAGATTCTGTCAGCTGATAGGCTCTGATATTAAGTCATGAAGGCTTTATTCCCTGTTGGATTCTGATACTAATAAAATGGAATAATGCTTTTTTCTTAAGTTCTTATCTGCAATATAAAACTAATCAAGTCTGAAACTATTTGAAACAAAAGAGGGCTATAAACGAGGTGCCTTCTGTTTCATCTGCAGCTTTCTTTTTCTGATACGCTGTTTCTCATTTCCTTCACTTTATTAAGGTGTAGAGATGCTTCTAGGTAAAAGAAAATAGTGAACACACTTGATTCCTGATACTTTTCCCATGGAAATACATAAATTCTGTTAAGTTTTAGTGTATTATATTCTATTATACTCTGGGATATATATACTTCCCTTTTCACATATATACAAAGCCCATTGTTAGAAGCTGAATATGCACATACAGTGATTTGTCTTATGTGTATAGTCAGTACATGAGATAGTGATTCTTTACAGTAGCTACTCATTTACATACTTCTAAATAAGCGTTATCTACCCATTGTATTCACTTTTATGTTTTTGTGTAATGAGAAATTAAAACATCTTTACATTAGGAAAAAAATCAAGCATGAGGGAGTATTTGAAATCAAAGGGTTTTGGTATTTTTGCACTCAAGAATTGGCAAAAAATTTAGTGCTTACAGAGTTATCACTAAGTCATGTTAGACAGTAAGAGTTTGTTTTTGACTGGTAGACCTATTTAACTCAGAGGCCATGTAAATATATTGAATTGTAATGAATTACATAAATCTAAGCAATGCTTTCAGTGTCTGGTTCTTCCAATAAAAAGGATTTTTGTGTAAAAGAAAAATCTTGTAAAACAGGATTCGGTGGTAGGGTTCTTTTTTTTAAAAAAACTATTGTTCTTGCTGTTCTCTCTGTCCGCTTCATAGGTTTTTGGTAGAAGTGAAGGAATTCTGTGGAAGTGGTCTGTCAGGGAGCAGTTAATAAAGAAACACTCTTAAGCATTGCTATGATTAAATTTTCTTAAATACTGTGCTAAAAAAGACAACCTAGCTTGGATTGATACACATGAAGATACTGGAAACTGACTATTGAATCTATATATGCAAAAATGTAGTAGAACAAATACATGAATAAGTATTTAACAGATGTACATGATCAGTACAGGCAAAAATAATTTGCTAGTTCACGTTTGATTTACCCCCGAATCAGAGAAGAACTGAAATGACTCCCTGATTTTCTAGGCTTTGCAGCACACCCTTAATTGCAAGTAGGTTGCTTTTTTGGTTACATGTATAATGCTAAAATATATGAAACTACATTACCTTGTGAAATTAAAACATTCCTTATTTCTCCCAAAGACCTATTTCCCACAAATATGTTTCTAATTCTAAATTGTCTGTGTTGATAAAATAGCCTTTCAAATCTTCCTGATTAGTATTGAATCTTATCAAACAGAATCTATAGGAACTTTCTGTTCTAACTCAAACAGGACACTCGCTTTGCTTTATTGAATGCAAGGATGTCATCTTACCATGCACATGACCATGCTCATACAAAAATGTTTCAATATGGTGACCAAGAATTATGATTTTTTTAAAATTCAGACTAGTAACAGCTCTTCTTCTGTAATAACAATTCTCATCTTATCATGCTGTACTGCATTTTAACAGGAAACAAATGTAGAACACTTTTTTTTTTTTACATTGATGTTGTCAATTGTTATCCCATATTACCATAGCATTTTGAGAAAATGCTATATGAAGTGCTTACACTGAAAAATTACATAGAATATGCACTCTGAAGTGCCTTTGAAGCAGGATAAAACTATTTTATTTTCCCATCTTTGGGGTGCTTTATCATTGTCTGATCCCTTTATCCTTTTCCAGTATATTTTGTTCATCCCTCTAAGCACTTACTCTGGATGTTAGTCTTTTGTAACTGGCCTTCCTCTCCAGTTACATGCCATTGTTTTTTTACTTGCAGTCGTTGAAAACCCATGTATTACTGCAGACCTTAGATGGCCAGTGTGCTTTCTTCCAGGAAGAGAGTAGTTCTTTGCTCTAGAAACTTTAGATGCAACAAAATCTACAGATCTTGTGTTGGTATGAAGAGATAAAGTGTCATGAAGTGGCCATCAGAAGTGATCCAGAGATTACAGAGCTCACAGATACAGATAAGCCCTCCTCCTTTCAAGTTTTTTATTTCAAAAGAAGAGGTGAGCCTGGTTAGTATTCCCTCTTCTGGTATGCCCTGAATGAAACATGGTGCTGAATTTTATGCACACTCATGGCTTCAGGAGCAGAATATTCTCTTTTGATCAGCATTTGGGCTGGGAGATACAATTTATCAAGAGGACATCAAAATCTAATGCAAAAAAAAAAAAAATAGAGAGTAAGGGACATGCCTATTTCTTTCTGATAAAAATAACAAAATATTTCTCAGTAATACAGCCTTGATGAAATAAAATTACCTTTCTTCTGAATTTTCTAAGTTACACACTAAATGAGTCTTTCTTCCTTTAAATGATGGAAAAACTTTACCTTTCAAATGAGAGAAAAATACTGAAAATAGTAAAGCAGGTGAAAAATTTGATGGTAATCAGCAGAGAGGCAACTTGAGGCCTGTAGTATTAATTTTTTTGACTGAATTCTTTAACCCTCAGAAATGAATGCAGTAGACTCTATATGTTCACGAATAGGACTCCTGGTTGTCTTTGGTGATGAAAATGATTAAGAAACAAATTAAGTTTTGATTGTAAAATAGATTTCTGTAAAACGTTTCAGTGGGTTCCGTTAATAAGCTTGTTGCTTAGTTGAGTTGTTTGCATTCTTTCTGTTGTTTTTGTTTCTGGGACAGATGGGTTGCTTTCTCAGGCTGATGAGCTGTGCCTTCAGCATTGTACTTCCTTTATTTTAGCATCAGTCTTTATTTTAATGTCAGTCTTCTAATACCCTAGTGGGATCATTGGAAGCCCCTCTGATTTACTGCTCTCCCATTAATATATGTCTATGAGAGCTAAGATTTTGCCCACAGTGGGAGGGGGCTACAAGAAGTACTTTTACAGTATCAAACAGTAGCAGTTGGAATAACAGTGGAGATGCTGCCTGTGACCTAAATTAATTTCTAGATTTATGACAAAATCCATCTTGATTTTACTAAATCAGGCTTCAGTGCTTCAGCTTTTATTTGAAATTATTTTTCAAGCAGATGTAGTGGTTTATGTTGCTACATGTCTACTTACTTGCTTGTTTTGCATCATTTGTAGAATTTTAGCACAGCCTTTGAGTAACCCACTTGGTGCTTAATAATCAAATGCCACATATTTTGGTGAAATGTGTAGCTGACTGGCATACTTTTGGACTCACTTCACTAAAATCTCTGTTTACATTGGGTTCCAAGGTGGGAGTTAATTTTTGTTTTAGCAGTAAAACCTAGCTGAAATGATGCCAGATAAAATTACAGTAATTTTGAACTACAGGAAAAAAATTGTTCTATGTGTTCTGTAGTTAAAGGATATGCAAGTTGGTTGGGTTTTTTTAATTGCATTTGTGATTGTGTATTCCCTTTTATTTGAAGTAATTATGTTCATGCTTGACATAGCTCCATTCCCTGTGAGTCTTTCTAAACTATTCTGAGATTAAAGTTTTGAGTTTTTGCTTTTCTTTTTTTTAATGAACTTATGTAAGTCTTCAGTATTGTACTTCAGCACTTATATGAAAATATACAACTATTCAGTTGTGATGAAGAGCCCTTGCTATAAATATATACTCTTTTTTTTCTCCCTTTGTGTGAGCACATTTTTTTCATTTTCTTTAAGCTGTATCAGAATAAATTCAGTATATATATCTGTACTTGACGCACTTGCATTAATCACTGTCTCTGTAGATGTTTGATATTGCAGTGGAACTTTAAAAGTACTAGTGTACAATTATTAGAGAAACAATTGTGCTTTGAATACACCATTAATCCAGACTACAACTGAATATATTGAGAGGAAGGCTGTTTCTCTTTGGTTTTATGGCTAAGACCAACAGTGTCACCTGCAGGTGAATCAGGTACAAATTTCAGACACTTAAGATAAGTTACTTATTGAAAATAGGAAGATCTGGTTTAATAACTTTCCAATTAATATCTTGTCATTTTTATGAAATTAACTGCAAATATGTCATTAAAATATTTAAGAAGTGATTGTTAAAACAAATCATTCCTTAATGTTTAAGAAGCATGTTTACTGAGAATATTTTGCCTATTTATTTTTAAAAGTCAAATTACATTGAAAATGAGTGTGACTTATGACATTACCATTTATTTCCTGTGTATGTTTTTATAGAGGTGAATAAATCATTTTTTATCAATGATTTGTCTTAATTCTTTGTGGTAGAATATTGCAGAAGTTAATAAGAAATAATGTTAAAACTATTGCATTTAGGTTATAAAAATGAAATTAATAAATACTTTTCTAATGTATATTTGAAAGATTGTTCTTAGATCATTGCCTCTGTTACTACGATACAACAGATATTAACAGTGCCAAAATTTTTTCTAAAAGTAGAATAATATACAAATTTAATTTATGCGAAGAGAGGGCTGATGTTCTTCGGTTATTTGAGCTTTCAGCATCTTTTCTCAGTTACTAGGTTTTCAATTAAAAAGAAAAAAAAGACACTAATTTCTTCACTTTTACATGACTCTGACTGAATCAAATTCTGTCTTGACCTTTACATAAAGGATTTTTTCCTATATTATTACAATGATGTGATTATCTAGTGACTACTGAATCACATATGAGTGATTTAAGTGTGTGAGTGATTGTTGTGTTTAAAGGTACGTTGTCAATATTAGTGACATAGCCAGAGAGGCTTCTATGTAATACAGAGGCATGATTGTAGGGAAGAAGGAAGCCTGGTTCAAGCTGCTAAGTTGCTCTCCCACTTCTGCAAGAGTGCTGAAACATCTGTGGGAAAGCTACCTTTCTCTTCCTTTTGTGTCACTCAGGTGGGACATATGTGTATCTTATATATGTCTGTGGATTCTGAGCATAGAATCAGCTGTAGTATTTAGAGACCTGAGTGATACATGGTTACCTTACATATGATTCATCGGTAAATTAAGCCTGTTTCTTAGGTCTTTACAGAACACCAGTTTCGGTTCATGCTGGTTTTAGAGCGGTTTTGCCATTTTTTAAGAAAATAGCTTAGACAGTAACATTGAAAACCAAATGTTACTTCTTCATGTCAAAGGCATACCACTAAGCACAATCTTTCTTTGCTTCTTCTTCCACTTCTTCCACTTATTTGATCTTCTTTTACTGTGTTTCAGACAGTCCATCTTATTTAGTTGTGTACTTGCTGAGTTGTATTCACTGCTACATCTCTCAAAATAGACAGATGTTACATTGATTTGGTAACCTTGGTATTGGTGCAGGGGGGAGAGAGGAGAGTTCCTAATGTAGTAGAAAGTTTCAAAGGCTTTTAATTAAGTTGTGTGCTAATACGCAAATAATGTATATCCAGTATTATAGCTGTAATGAGTTCAGTTAACTTAATGCATTTATGTCATGCAGCATGATTCTTGAGTTTTAATCTTTTGTGCAGAAGTTAGTGTCTTCATTTAAATGTGCTTCAGAAAGTGCATTTTGTGTAAGGATTTTATACGTCGGATTATTAAACAAAATGGTCTGGTGTTGAAAAGTGATCAAACAGCATTTTACTGCAATATTTTTCGCACTCTTTTGTAAATCACTTAGTGAGGATATGATACTAATGAGTTCAATAAGCTACTTCAGTATTTTTTAATCTATATGGAAAACTCAAAGACTTTAGGAGTCTCTAGTGATACTGTGAACTTGTTACTCCTAGCTGATTCCTTCAAGCTCAAGAGTAGTTCATCCTGATGATCATGAGGTTAAACGTAAGTGGCAGGCAGCCTGAAGGATGAAAAGCAGCTTCCCAGAAAAGATATGGGTGTTCTGGTGTACAACAAATTGAACATGAGCCAGCAGTGTCCCCTTCAATCTGGGCTGCATTCAAGAGCGTTGTCAGCAGCTCAGAGGTGATCCTCCCCTCTGTTCAGTCCTGGTAAGACACATCTGGAGTGCTGGGTCCAGTTCTGGGATCCCCAGTATGAGATGAACCAGGGAACTACTAGAGCAAATCTGGCTAAGAGTCATGAAGGTGATTAAGGGATAGGAACATCTGACACATGAGAAGAGGCAAAGCAAGCTGGGATCATTCAGTCTGGGTATGAGAAGGCTCTGATAGATGCTATCTGTGTGTATAAACACAATGAGTATTCATGTGTAAAGAAGACTGAGCCAGACCTCCGCAGTTGTCCAGTGAGAGGACAAGAGGCAATGGATACAAACTGCAAAACAAGAAATTATAAAAAGAAATTATCTGTAAACATAATATGTTTTGTTTTCCTGTGAGTGTGGTCAGACACTGGAAGTTTAGTGTCTAGAAAAGTTGGTTGTGGAGTCTTCACCTTAGAGATACTCAAAACCCAACTGGAGAATCTTGTGTAGACACCATCAGGTGACCCTATTTTGAGCAGTGGGGTGGTTTGGAAGACTCCAAAGGTGCCTTCCAAGCTTATCCAGTCTGTGATTCCATGAAAATCAAGTTTAGTCTTTTTTCATGGAATTGCCTATGTGATGTTTACTGTATATATCAACAAAAGATGAGCAAGGAACCATTTTAGATGCCATTTTGCCTGTTACGATGTACCTGTATAATGATTAAAGATGACACTTTGTCAAATAAATTTCAGATTTTCTTTTTCAGTGATGGAAGGCTAATAAGGAATATGCTTTTCATATTTTTAGATGTAAACTTAACATTAAAAACCCTTAAAATGCATTGTCTGAATGTTACATTCTGAGTACAATGAATCTTAGTAACAGTAAAAAATGTCTCAATTGAAGTTCTTAAATTAATAGCAAAGAATCTGAAATGGAAGTACTTCATGGTATGAACTAACTATTCATCTGCAAATGAATAATTAATGATTTGATTAAAAACACCAAATAAAATATCATACAGTTTAGTCTCTGAGGCTTTTTTTGTCACTATGTAATCTTCGGTAAAACTTACGAGAATATAATTTTCAAAAGTGTCTATTGTCATTAATATTTTATCTATGAAGAATTTGGATGAATGATTTACTTTTGTTGATTTTAATGGTCTTTTATAGCTGAAAAGGTTCTGTGCAAAAGAAATCCACGTGTCTATAAAATTACCAAGTAACTGTTTCGCACTTCCAAATACTTTAAGAACAGTAAATTTTACAGGATAAAAAAGCAGTCTTTCACAGTTAATGCAAATGATGCATTAAGTTAGACTCTTCTCCCAGAGTACAATTTAAAGGTACTCAGAAGTCCAATTATCATTGATTTAGATGTAAAAATTGCAGAATAACAGCTGTGCCTGCTGAGAGAATATTCCTCTGCAAAAAGATAGCTTATTTGAGCAGAGTTGAGGACAGGTTGCTCAGGGAATGTTTGCCTCTTTTGGCTCTTTTTCATATTTAACTGCTTCTGGTCAGTAGAAAATGCAAGTATATTACAAAATAGCATCAGAGCAATTTAGAGTTTATATCCTCTAAGTTGTCGCTTTGCGTGTTACAGAATATTTTAGGTTTTTTAACAGTTACTATGACTATTTCTGGGGGAAAAAAACCCCACACATTATGCTTCAAATTAATACTTACAAATGTTGCAGAATATCTTGCTAAATTTGACTGCATTTTTCTATACTACATAACATTTTTGTAAAGAACCTTTGATAATAAAGAATCAGTTTACATGCAATAACTATATTGAAATATACTCTAATTTACAATTTTTAGTTAGGATATATGTTACATATGTCTGTTTAAAATTTAAATTAGAAAGATGTTTTTAAATTGAAGTTTTGAGGATGGTTACCTTGGTGCGAATGCAACATTAAGTGCAGTTATATGCACTAATCTTATTTTAAAACTGTACAGACTAGTATGAGAATTACTCTGATTTGTCTGCCTGAAAATAGGTGTAATACATGTATTCCACTATTGACAAATATTGGTCTAATTTGGTTTTACAACACACTGATCATGGAGCTTTTCTAAACAACCTGGTGAATCTCCTTCAGGGGTTATCTGTCTTTGCTGTTGGAAGATTTTTGTTAATATTCTTGTTTTTAACAGAAATCTATTTTCAACACAAATCCTAATCAAATTTTCTTACCACTTTCCTTATTTCAATGTCTTTCTTACCCAGTCACTGATGTTTGCTTTTTGAAGACTCTTGTAGTTATCTCCGCTCAGTCACATATATTTAACCTAAGCATAAGTTCATTTAAACTTTTCGTAAAGGTCATGCTTCATTTGTGTTTAGTCATTCTCATTTTTCACTTTTGGACTCTCAGTTGGTTTGCACTTCTTGAATTAAGTTGCCCAAAACATAATGTATTGCCCCGAGGTCATACTGCTGCTGAACAGGGTGGAAGGTTTATTTAGCATGTCCAAATAACAGCATTTCTGTTCCAACATTTCACTTTTTTGCAACAGCATAGCGGTTTTTAGTTCATGTGCAGATGGATCTGCTCTCTTTTCTGTTTTTAGCTACTGTCTTGACAGTTGTTTTATATCCTGCATTTGTTGAGATAATTATTCCTATGGGTCACATTTATCTGTTTTGCCTTTAGCTGTGTAAAAGGTGGGCAACTTGTCTAAACTGGTTGCACAGACTTGTAGGGAGAACACTACGAGAAAAATAAAAGAGTTATAAGACTGATTCATCCTGATAAAATGAACCATCTAGAGGGAACCTAGACAACTAGTTAGTTTAGATGGTGAATTTCTAACTAGCAGGTAAGATGGGCAACATGAATCTCATCCTCAATGTAGTATCTTGAAATTGTATTACTGACTTTTATCCATTAACACATCTGTTCTTTACCTTATTAAGTTATTTTAAAATTCTTACTCCATACTCCAATGCATTTAAACCTTGTTCCAGAATACTATCAATTGAAAGTTTAGTGACTACAATCTTTAGTCTATCATTAGGATTACTCATTAAAATATGCAATAGTGTTGGGGTGGACAGATTCCTGTGGAACTCCATTTGATTTGACCTCTCATTACAACAGCAAACTATTGGTATTTGCTCTGAAAGCTTAAAAGCTCCTGTTGAAATCCCGAGGGTGTGGAGAATATAAATCTCGCAGTCATAGTGTCTGTTGCAATCACCTTCAACACTAGTTATCATTAATATTAGCATACATAATTTTCTCTGAAATGTAGACTTGAAAGCAAATTTCAAGAAATCACATTTGCATGAAAGAAAATGAATTGGTGTTTGGGTTGTCATTTTGTGAACAGGTGTCATGAAATTGGCTTTTAATGCAATATCTGTTTAACATCAGCATCTCAGCCACATCAAGAAACCTTTCTTCATCTTACACTTAGTATGCCTCTGAGTCAGTGATTTGCATTGATTCTCAAAAAAAAAAAAAAAAGGGTTGAGAGGAAAAAAAACATGACTTGCTTCATCTTGCATACAAATTTGTGAAAAAAAATTAAACTGTTCAGTAAAGGTGTGCTTGGAACAATTTGCTGTTGCAGTCTGGTCTTTTTTCACATAATATTGGTCTAATCCACATCCTGCAGTAATGCTTTACAGGGGCAGAACAGAGGGGGAAATAACTGATCAAAAACAATGCTTCTTGAAGACCATTTCCTCACTTTTAGAGAAAAAATTAGATCTGTGTTCCAGAGAATGGGTATTTGATCACCAAGAAAAGTAGCACAGACTCCCTCTCTCCCAAAGCTGTCTGATCTTAAAATAAAAATAAGTAAATAAAAGGTTATAATTATGCTAACAAAAGTTATTCTGAACTTTTAGTATTTACAGTTAATGAGGTATGCAGGACCATTGTGATGAGTCTTACAACTGTGCCAGTATAAATACATTGGAAAAACTGGTACTGAGGGTAGTCTTTCATCTTTGTCTCCTGAAGTTGTGCAACCCAAGCCTAAACTTTCCCTGTAGAACACAGGAGGAATGAATTTGAAACCCTTTTCCTTCCAGCTTTAAAAGAAAATGAAAAAGGAAACACACAAATAACTGACCAAGCAGAAATAGTGCATTTCTCAGAAACCTCAGTGTTTTTGCAAAAATGTTTTGTACTTAGTTTTTCCAAGTCAATAGTTTTCTAGTAAACAGTTTATCAATTTTAGCCCAAGTATTGCTATAATGATGTTTAAAAACATACACAAATACATTCTGCACTCATGTTTTGTTGTTGTTCTACTGTGTCTCTGTTCTGTATTAAAAAGGGACTAGGGGAGGAGAAAATGCAAAATAACATTGGGAAGACTTGAAAACAAGCAGGCTGGATGCAGTGTCTCAGGAGACAGGCACTTGCTGAAAGTTGTCAGATCTGATTAAGGGAGCTATTGGCATCAATCAAACCTGACAGTAGTATATCAGAGGTTAGTATAACTATAATTAGTGAACTGATTAACATCAAAGAGGACGAGAAGGTAATGTTTTGGTTCAGACTCCTTTAAAACATTTAGACAGTTATTTAAACTTGAAGGCTGAGTGGTTAATTATATATCTTAAAATATAGGAGCTAAATTTCACAAAGCATGCAAGCTGTTCTTCCTAACTGTGGTTGTTAAAATAAGGCTTGTACTGACTCTAAACAGACTGGGTTTTTTCTTAAAAAATTTAAAAAAAAAAAGGGGGGTGCACGTGCTCTTACATATTACTTCTCGGTACAGCTATTGTGATCCTAATGTATTTTGTTTTCCATAGCTCCTCCTTAGATTCCACAGATTAATATAACTACTCCACATGAAAAGCTTTATATTCTTTTAGTAAAAATATAAAAAACTTGAGTGCTTTCACAGCAGTGACAAAACGGAATTTTTCCATCCAATTTATCAGCCTGACTGGTTGTGCTGAGTTTGATTCCAGTTCGTTTTGTCAGTCAGAATTTATTGTATTGAGGTAAAAGTAGTGGTGGAACTTACAAATTAATTTTGTAATTGCTGGGACATCTGGGACTATGCTGAAAGCAGAAAATTTTAAATCCTAACATATGAAATTAAATCTGTTAATCAGAAGTGTGAAACTGAGTATACAACAAATAATATTGAAAAAATCAGTTCAACGGTATATGTCAGTTGTGTCATAAGTCTCTTGTTCTAAGGCAATGTGCTGATACATTGTGAATCAGTTGCTTTTTCTTTAGGTGAACTAGCAGGGTTCTGTAAAGGAATTAATTCATCATGAGTTTCTAGGAATAAGTTATAAAATAAAACATGCTGAACAAAGTTATGTTTCTTCAATTAAAAATTCATTTGTCATTTTAATGAGTTCAAAGTGTTAGCTGTTATAATTTTTGTTGTTCCCTTGTTGATTTCTAGACCTATTGCTGATTGATTATTGGTGTTAGCTTTGGAGGCTTACTAATTACTGCTAATATGCACCTTTGTAAGTCTTTCTAACATGAAAAACTCAGTCTTTTATGTAGACACTTTTTGTAAGTATAGTCTTTTTATTGAATGCTTTTATACATACGCATATGTATTTGCAATCCTTTACTGCTATTACTTTAGACCACAAATATATGTTAAGATTTGATATAACATCATCTATTCATCCAAATGGACATACTGCTCATCTGCATATCTTTGCGTTGTAAAGTATCTGCTTTGCTGGAGACGTAATTCTGTTATAACAGTGTAAAACACAACATCAGATGGTCATCTCTGGTTTATGAAAAACAAAATGCTTGTATTCATTATTTATTGCTTCCTACCTTCCTACCTCAAATTCTTGTTTTGAATTGCTGCCCTCTGTTTTACTTTCTATATGTTTATTCCACTGCCTGCCTGAGCTCCAGCTCACTTGGGGTATTCTGAAATGCTTGAATAAATCATACAGACTAAGAGTGCAATAAAAAGAGGAATAAATACAGCATTATGAAAGTGACTTGCAGGCTGCTGCTCTTGTAACATGTTTTGATGAAGGTTTACCTTAGAGAGTGCCAAAGTGGTAAAGTGTCCCTCATGGGGTGTGATATCAGGTATCTAATATTAAAATTTGTGAGAAGCTCCAAAGCATCACTGATTAGAATGATTAGAAGGGAAAATTTTGAAATTGTGCAAAGCCACAGCATAGCAGCTCTCCCTGTAGAATTACAGAATATGCTGCATTCCAGTGGGAGGCTGCTCTGGAATGTATGTAGTTATGTGCGGTTTTCTGTGTCTCCGTTTCTGCACTAGTAAAGCTCTTCCACTGGATTTCCTGATAGAACAAAGCACCAAGATAAATACTTATAACATGAGTAAACAGTGTAGGTCGTCCATGCCTGTTTGCCAAAAAGCTGTCAAAAGATGACGAGTGCTGGCTGTGACTGAGCAAAGCTTCCTCTAGTATCAACCATGTATTCTTAAATGCTGTTTTCAAGTGCAGTAAGGAGAAATTGTAGATATGTGTAAAAGAGTGGGAGAAGGAGAGAGAGGACCAGTGGCAAGGTGAAAACAATAAAGATGAGGAAGGTATATTGACTGAGATCTGCAGAAGTAGATCTTAGAATCGTAGAATCATAGAATGGCTAGGGCTGGAAGGGACCTCCGAAGGTCCAGCCCCTCTGCAGTGAGCAGGGATACGCTCAACTAGACCAGACTGCTCAGAGCCTGTTCAACTTCACCTTGAATATCTCCGGGGATGGGGCCTCAAACACCTCCCTGGGTAGCCTATTCCACTGTTCTACCACCCTCAATGTAAAGGACTTCTTCCTGAGATCCAATCTAAATCTACTCTTCTCTAATTTAAACCCATTACCCCTTGTCCTTTCGCTACAGGCCCTCGGAAACAGCCCCTCTCCAGCCTTCCTGTAGGCCCCCTTCAGGTACTGGAAGGTTGCTATTAGGTCTCCCCGGAGCCTTCTCCAGGCTGAACAACCCCAGCTCCCCCAGCCTGTCCTC
The DNA here is from genome assembly GCA_025345505.1 of Todiramphus chloris collaris. Classification (NCBI taxonomy): domain Eukaryota; kingdom Metazoa; phylum Chordata; class Aves; order Coraciiformes; family Alcedinidae; genus Todiramphus; species Todiramphus chloris. The sequence continues at coordinate 44,061,819 of JANVCC010000018.1, read as the reverse complement.
ACAGGAGAGGTGTCCCAGCCCTCTGATCATCTTTGTGGCCCTCCTCTGGACCTGCTCCATCAGATTCATGTCTTTCCTGTGTTGAGGGTTCCAGAGCTGGACACAGTACTCCAGGTACTCTTTGACAGAGTGTCTTTGAATGTTGACCAAAAAGTAGCAGTGGCTAGACCAGAATTCTTCAAAGGAAGCACTCTGGTGGAAACAACTACAGGCACTAACCTAGAAAGAGGCTGGTTCCATGCTCTCCAAAGCTTTTACATCATTAGTGCTTGTATTTTGTACATGAGGTATGTTTTTTCTTTAACTGTATGTACAAATTAAATAGGCCTTAAAATTGCTTATTATCCAACATCATCAAGGCATTTCAGAAAATACTACTTTTTGCAAGTTTACTGAATTCTCATATATGGAATGATGCTTTATTTCATTACATTTAATTTCAGTAGAAGAATACCTTTTAATCTGCATATGATGAAATTATTTCTAGTCCTAATCATTGGTTTATGCTTTTAAAAGATAAATTTGTGAAATAGTTACATGCATTTTCCAATGGAGAATATATTTCACCTATTTCCAGGCTATATTCTAGCTGTTTAAGTCTTTTTACTACTTCTTAGTTTAGGCTGTGGTCTATTCATTCAGACTTCTTGCGAACAACAGGAGTAGCTCCAGCATCATTGGTCGTTGCATAGGAGGGGCATAGGAGGTAGCTTTTAGAGAACAGATACTCACATAGCCACAGGCATCAGGTGTTTTCTGTAGTAAAATTTTGGGTTTTTTTCCCTAAGGATACTGAAATAGTATGTACTTAATAGAAAGTACTCAGAAAGGTGCAAAGAATGTTAATGCAAAATGCAAAAGAAATGGCTGTTAAGAGGGTACAGTAAATAATGTAATACACAATTCCACTGTAACTTCTTGTTGATTTAATCAGTGCTTTGAGAAACAATATTACGAACTTCACAGAGAAAGATAACATAAATGTGGCTTGCTTGCTGTTTATTTAGCAGGTATGCTAATGATTTCAAAGCAAAGAAGAAGCAGTACGTTTCTATAGGTATGTTTTTATATAAAATTATCTCTGTTGTGCTGCAGGGGTATAATGACTCCTGGTCCTGAAATGCTTGTGCATCTTGATCCAGCTTTGGGAAGATGATTTCATTTTGGAAACTTTCCAAAGCTTTATATTTGTGATCGTTTGACATCTGCAATATTTTCCTCATGCAGATGCCTCTGGGTTTGTTCATTATAATCTTGAGCTTATTCTACAGTTTCTTTCTAGAAAGAATGATAGGTATCTGTGCCCAGTACATACAATAATTTGAATTCAAACTTAGAGATCAAATGTAAGAAAGTAAGTGTGTGTACCATTTTATGTATTTTCACAATTCTGACATAATAAAGGCATACATATTTACATCCCGTGTTAAGGAAAAATGAAGCTGCATGCTAGTTCATACTGCCTCTACTCTGCTTACAGTATGTCAGTATGCAGGCTTATGTCTGGAATAGTGCTGATACTCAGAATATCAACACTATTCAGCCTAAGTACAAGGTAGTTTTCTACCTTTTACATTATAGAAAGCTACATAACCACCTATTAAAATACTATGTGTTCATGTACAGGGCATGGGGGTGAACAACTGATTGAAATATTAATATAATGCTTAACTGGAAAGGAGCTGCATGCTGCAATAATCAGTGCAGTATAAGAACCTGTATAGTATGATTCTGAGAACCCTACAAGGATTATAATGTTATGAAATCTGCTGCGAGTTATAGATGTGTTGAGGTAGTAGTAGTTCATGTACCATGGCAAGGTACTTATCTCTTCCTGCCTAGATAAGAATGAAGTCTGTTGCTGTGATTGGTTTTTCTAAGTAATGGTCATGGCTAAATGTTAAAATTGACCATTGTTGATACTAGTTGTAATTCCCGATGACAGGTATTTGCTGCTTCTCTGAAAAATACCCTAAAAAGATGTTTTCCCTACTTTCTATGAAAACTTCTACATGCAGTGGCACACTAGCTTGCCACCTCTAACAGTTCTTGGCCTAACGTTTGCATAAGCCTATTAAAATGAAAAAAAAAAAAGAAAAAAATCTTTTAAGTAACTATGATTCTGGGAAGCACTCTACATAAAGAGTTACTGCTTGTAACTCATTTGTGAGCACGGTCTCAAGAAAATTAAAACATGGAAATGAATGCTAAGCTGTAAACGAGTGAAGTGTTTGGGAGGTGAAGCAACTGTTCCATTTGTGCCATTCTAAGAGTTTTTCTCAAAAGATTTTGTTTTGTGCATCCTGAGTTTTGCTTCTTCAGAATTTTGTATACCTTTTGCCATCTTTGCTACTTATCTACTCAGAGCTTTTAATTCATCAGTTCAATTCAGGTTACTCCTCTGGGATTGTTTTGCTGGATAATTATATTGCCTGAAAGATTGACATCTTTTTATTTGGACTTTAAATCTCATGGTTAATACCAATTTTGTAGTTCAACAAAAGCTTTTACCAATATTCATTTTTGGAAAAATTATTTTATTGAATAGCTCACTGGCAGCAAGATCTGTTTTCTGAATGGAGCTGATTACAGCAGATTAGTTTTCAATCTTCTGTTCCTGCTGTTTCTTGGAAACGTTGCATTTTTAGTCTCAGGAATGTCCATAAAATCCCTGCTGTAGGAAATTCTACTGTCTTTCCTTTGTAATCATTTCATCAATTCATTCAAAAGTCTTGTATTTAAATAGCAATTGGATTCGGTTTATCATGTGCATCAGGAATAAAAACTTAGAAAAATTGCCAAAGGTGTGATTTGGCTTGTAGGGTGTTTACTGAGTCACAATGTGCAAACTTATATAAACCAATTGTCTGTCCCAAAATTTAGGTCTGATAAAGCAAAAACCTAAAATGAGAACATGTTTAAAATTTGCTATGCATGATGACTTTACTAATGATACCTTACCTACCAGAAAGGTATGATCATATGTAAGGTAGACTATTTTGAGAATCTACTTTTAACACAATGAGTCAGGGATAGTTTTAATTTACTAACCTGATGATTCACAACCAACTGTTCTCCCTCCAATTGTAATTGGAATAGTATATTGTCGTAAAACAAAAATGAAACACCAGTCCCTTTCTCCTATCATCCCAGCTGATGTTTAACCTGAGATCCAAGTTTCCCTGTTCTTTATACAGTATGGTTTGTCAATATCTGGAAGATAGGGAGAATTACCTAGATATTTCTAATTGTTTTCTGGAAATCATAGAAATTAGGAAATTATCTGTGGGGTTGGGTTTTTTTGAGTTTTAATTTATTTTTGTGTGTATGAAAGGTAGAAAAGGCCAGATAAGTGGCAGATGTACTTGGTGGCTGAAGAGAAGAAAACTATTCTCAAAAAATGGTCTTGAAGAACTTAAAAGCAGGGAATTTTGTAGTATGGGATGTTGTAACTAAATATTTTATTTAGTTTGCTCTGAAATATTTTCATATGAGGATTAGACCTGTGGGAGTGTGAATTTGAAGGGCTTACCATAGTTTTACTAGCCTTAGTGTGTGTGCACAAATTCTTAAAGTAGAAATCAGATACTGGTCATGTGCAAAATGTGTTTGGGAGAACTTGAAATGTGAAAAAAAAAAAAAAAAAGGGTTGCAAGTAAGCTATTGAAAAGGTAAACCTGCAGGAAGTGCCAATTGCTACAAATTAATGTTGGAATCTTAAGACATTAATAGAAGATCATTTAATTTCAGTGAGACCATAAGCCTTTTCAGACTAAGAAAAATCCCAAATAGCAACAAAGCACAGCATTTTTCAACATGCTGATCATCTGAAACTATGTTGAAAATCTTACCCTGAAGTCTGGCTCCTAAGGGGACTGAAGAGAAGCTGACCAGAGAAGTTAGTAAATCATGCTGTTGTAGAAAAATGCATTTTCAGAGTAACACGTAATTTTGTCAATTGATGTTGAGACTATCAAGTAATTAGACTGTTTTGTTGGAGTTTGGCCATTATATAATGTAGGGATATGTTAAATAACCCCAAAGCTACGTGAAATAGTTTTGAGTTGAAAGGTCTTACTAAAAAAAAACAAAACAAAACAAACAAACAAACAAAAAAAAAAACTTTCATCTTTTTTTGGTATAAAAGTGAAATTGAGCAGCAGTGCTCTTCTAAGTAGACTTTGTGATAAGCCCATGTTTTCCCTAGTAGAAAAATAGTTACTAATAATAATTCAAAAAGCATTGGAGACGGAGAATTGTATGTATGAAGAGAAATTTAAGTTGACAGTAAAAATATTGACAGTTAACCCATTTCTATTCAGCCGTACCCTAATACAAAAAAACAGATTGAAATGTCTTGCATGAGTTGCAGTTCATTAAGCAAATGTGACATTTTATTTTCTAGCTATTGCTATACTGAAAGAGGTGAAGTAGTGAAATAGCAATATAAATGAACACACTTTTCAGCATGCTGGTAAATGAAGTCATAGTGGAGGAAAAAAAAACAACCCCAAACACCAAATTTTAAAAAGGTGTTTCAAGACTTTGTTACTGTGTCCTTCCCTTTCCCCCAAAGAGAAAGCAGTACCCTTTTGCTGAATCTGAGTTTTAAGTTTATAACTTTGGATAAAAGACATTGTCTGAAAATTAATCATAAAAAGAAATACCACTACTGCTTTTAAAACTAATTATAAGATATATCATAATGCTGCTTTGTGTATTATTTTAATTGAAAAAATAATCTGTAGCTTTGTTAACATTTGCTGATACTCAGCATTTTCTTTTAACTGATTTTTTAATTAACACATTACATGTCTGAATTCAATTTATGGTTTGAGACTACAAAGCTGATTTATTTGGGGGTTTTTTTGAGGAATATTTTTCTCAACTTTAATTTCTATCTGCAAAATAAATATAAGAACCAATCACTTTCTGGCAAGACATTCTCTGGAGATCTCTAGTCTTACTAAATGAGACAGTATATCAAGTATAGCTTTTAATTCAGGTCATTACTTTGAGTAACATTGCTGTTTTAAATAAGATCAAAGTCAAAGACCATTATAATGAATATTTAGTCATCAGTCGTAAACAGAATTAATGATACCATTTTAAATATATATCCTGCTAACATGACTGACATTAAAAAAACCCAAAAACTGTGATCTGAACATTGCCAATTTAGATTTAGCAAATTAGTTAAGTAGCTTGCATTTGTAGTATTTCACACCTTAAAGTCTTAATATGCATTGCTAAATATATTTCCTCACTGTTTCCTAATTAATGTTCTGTGGAAGTACAGCTGCTAATTTTTTATGGTTGACATGGATCATTTTAAAGTGTTAACAGTTGCATCTGTAGTAGTGTTACAGTTAAGTTTATAAATTATGGTCATACATTTTTACACCTACTGTTTTGTACAAGCGTTTGAATAATCTGTATTTTCTAACAAAACTCACCCAGTAATATCTTAACAAAACACATAAATACCCCCACCACACCACCACTCTCTCAGTAATACTAGTGACTCAGTCTTTCATGTGTTAAGTTCTAAATACTGCAGGACTGGAATATCTTTTTCTGTAGTATCACAAAGTCTCTTCAGGAGTAATTTTTGGTAATTAGTAAAGACTGATATATTCTGATGGTAAAATAATTGGACTGCAACAATATTGTGAGGAACTGCAGGGAAAAATATTTCTTTGAGGAAAATAAATGCATATCATCAGGATATATCTGTGGAGATCAAATGAAGAAAAAAGTATTCCTAAATGCATGTGTTTTGTAAAATCCATTTTTTTCCCCCTAATATTGTGATAGAAATACAGCAAGACGCGAGCAATCCAGTAGATTCCTGGAGTGCATTGTTGAGAACTTCCTCCTTTAGATGATAGAGAAGCCAATGAGGAGAAGTGCTCTCTGTAGAGGAGAGGCTTTTTGGGGATGTGAAAATCAAAGGCATATATTTGACTGCAGTGACCATGAGATAGATGGTGGAGTTCACAGTCCTGAGGCGGAGGAACAGGACAAAAAGTAAGCTCACAATGCGGTACTTAAGAGACTTTGGCCTCCCCAGAGATCTTCCTGGAAGAGTCCTATGGGATAAGGCCCTGGAGGGAAGAGAGGCCTAAGAAAGCTGGTTAATATTCAAGGATTATCTCTTCCAAGCTCAAGAACTATCCATCCCAAAGAACAGGAAGTCAGGCAAAAATGCCAGGAGGCCTGCATGGATGAGCAAGCTGCTCCTTGTGGAATTCAAAACACAAAAAAGAAGTATGCAAAGGGTGAAAGCAAGGACATGTAATATGGGAGGAATACAAGGACATCATCTGAGCATCAAGGAAAGATGAAGTCCAGAGAGAATTGAATCTGGTCAGGGATATCAAAGACAACAAGATAGGCCACAAAAAGAGGACCAAGGAAAATGTGAGCCTATTTCTGAATGAGACAGGGGACCTGGTTACACAGGACATGGAAAAAGCTGAGGTATGGAATGTGCCCTTTGCCTCAGTCTTTACTATCAAGACCAGCCTTCAGGAATCCCAGATCCCACTAACAAGGAGTAAGTCTGGAGCAAGTAAAGTGTACCCTTGGTGGAAGAGAATCAGATAAAGCAATACTTAAGCAAACTGAGCACACACATGTCCATGGGCTCTGATGGGATGCATCTACAAATGCTGAGGGAGCTGACTGATGTTATTGCAATGTGACTCTTGATAACCTTTGATCGATCATAGTAACTGCAAGAAGTGACCAAAGATGACAGAAAAGCAAACACAACTCCTGTCTTCAACAAGATCAAGAAGTAACACCCAGGGAATGCCAGGCCAGTCACCCTCACCTGGAAAGGTGATGGAGCAGCTCATCCTGGAAACAATTTCCAGGCACATAAAAGAGGAGAAAATTATATCATGAGTAGTCAGCTTGACTTCACCAAGGGGAAGTTGTGTTTGAGCAGCTTCATAAATTTATATGATGAAATGACAGGCCAGGTAAATGAGGGGAGAGCAGTGAATATTATCTACCTAGACATGGTCAGGCCTTTGACACTGTCTCCCATAAGATCCTCATAAAGAATCTGTTGATGTACGGGCTGTCTGAGCAGTGAGGTAGATTGAAAACTGGATGAATGTCCAAGCCCAGAGGGTGGTGATCAGTTGCACAAAGTCTAGTTGGGGGCCAGTGACTAGCAGTGTTAATAGGGGGTTAATACTGGGTCCACTGTTCAACATCTGAATTAATGATCTAGATAACGGGGCAGAATGTGCCCTCAGACAGTTTGCTGGTAACACCAAACTGAGAGGAATGGCTGATACACCAGAAAATTCTGCTGCCATCCAGAGGGACCTTGGTAAACTGGAGGTGACTGAGTCCTGGCACAGGTTGCCCAGGGAGGTTGTGGAATCTTTGGAGATATTCAAAACCCGCGTCGATTATGTTCCTGGCCAACTAGCTCTATGTGGCCCTGCTTGAATAGCAGTGGTGGGCAGAGTGACCTCCTGAGGTCCCTTCCAATCTCAACCATTCTTTGATTCTGTAACTATGAAGCCTGTCAAGCTGGATTTCAAAAATGTTAAGGCAGTAAATCAGTTGCTTTCTAAAAGCTGTTAATATGCTGATAGTACTTGAGTAATTGAATGTTCTGATAGGGAGAAATGCTTTTTGCTCAAATTTGGACTAGAAATTTTCATACAGCTTTTATAAGTCTGTGCCTAGTTCTTTTTAGCTGCTTTTCTTAGCCAGGGCCTTGAAGCATTATTGATAATTACCCAGTTATTTTACCCCTTCCATTATATAATTTATGTGATAAGAAATTGGTTTTGGCATAAACATTACTGTGTACCATTTATATACCTCAAAATACCGCATTTGGAGGCCACCTAAGCTGTCTTCATGTTTTCTTTTTTTTTTGTCAGTCAGGGATCTAGTGCAGCAATCCTTGATTTTCTTATTTGCACATTGTGTTCTCACAGGTAACAAGATGTCGTTTGAGGAGAAAATGTCATAGAATCACATATTCTGTTGGTTTTACTTTATCTGATCAAATCTGAGATTGGAAACTGATAGTATCTGGTCAACTATTTAAATTTGTGGGGGTTTTAGTATTCTACTGTGGGTGCTTAGCATATAGCAGATTCTGACTAGCTGAAAAAAAATTGTTGTGTGTTTAAGCTTTTGTAGGAACTTACTAGAATTATATTTGCTATAAAAGCATTACTGTCTATATGTTTGAACTGTATGTCATCTTAGTGTTTTATTTCTGAATATCTAAAGTTAGGAGAAGACCCAATCATAAAAGATATTTATTATGAAAGAAGTGATAGGGATCAGATGCATGTTTTCCTGTCTGACTGTAGACTTATTTGTGAGGTGAAGCATGGGTTCATAAAATACTGTCTGTAAAAAGTAATTTATTACTCTTTGCTCTTTTTTTTCCTTAATTAGAATTACAGAAAAATATTTATAGATGATAAAAACATGGGTGTAATATTGCTTTATGAGTCAAAGGCCTTGACACTATAATTTGTATTAAAATAACCTTGGAATCAAAATTGTCAGAAGAAACTAACCCACATGTTTTGGGGGGGAGGAGTTCTCAATTTAGTTAAAAATATTTTGTCAAAGAAATTCATCCTGATAGAAGTAGGATGTTTTGCAGTTTGGAATTCCTGTTTTAAAAGCTCTATCATAAACCTACTTTGGTCATCTATCTAACATTTGTTATATCTATCACAGAATGTTAGGGGTTGGAAGGGACCTTGAAAGATCATCTAGTCCAACCCCCCTGCCAATGCAGGACTACCTAGAGCAGGTATATGCATGAAACATGCCGTGACTGCACAGGCTCCACAGGCCCCCCTGACGAGCCCCTGCTGCTGCACCGATTCCAAACCCAAGCACCACGGCTACTCAGTCTCTGCAGGCCCACCCTAGTTAATTAGAAGAACTGAGCTGAAACGTAAAATTACTGAACAGAATTAGTTCTATTCTCACTCAAACCAGGACAGCAGGTCACATAGGAATGTGTCCAGATGGGTTTTCAGTGTCTCCAGAGAAGGAGACTCCACAACCCTTTTGGGCAGCCTGTTCTAGTGCTCCTTTTATAGGTTAAGGTTGTTGACTGGAATTTAGTGAATGTCAGTAGAATTTTAGAAAATATGTGTCCTGTTCACAAGTTGATAAATGTGAACCACTTACAGTTGCATGATCACTGGATGGTGTTCTCTTTTAGTATCACACTTATTTATCAAAGCTGTTAAAAGTGTACCCATTTTACCAATTCTTAATATCTTTCAAGGATTTTTTAAAAAATTTAATTTCATTCAAGATAATCAAACAGTCCCTGTCTTTTTTTACTCATTAAAGCATTCATTTTGCTCTAGGTATCACCTGAACAAGATTTGCCCAATTTTGAAACTATTATGTTGGGGCCTTTGAAACAACAGAATCTGAATTTTCCCTTTTATTTTCTGAGTGATTTTCAACTGTGATATTACAGAGTAACCTTTTTAAAAAGAGTTCTAAGGTTTTGGGTTTTTTTTGTTGGGGGGGGGGGGGGGGATGTTTGTTTTGGTGAAATGAGATTGTAAGATCAGCTTTGTTCCTGTCCCAGAAACCTCAAGGTTTGATAGTGATTCATTAGATTTGTTACGAATGGGCAATAAATAATTGCCCTTAAATCACAGTCATAACTTACAGGCAAGTTACTACTGAATTTCAGTTCTCCTTAAATAGAAAATAATTTTTCTTGAATAGTATATGAGAAATCTGCATTTCTATTTGAAACAGTTGCTGAGAATTTTTGTGGAGAGGAGTGAGATGCTTTCTTTAGAGTGACCATTGTATGCCTAGCTTTAAATTTTAAAATGCTACTTTCTTGAGTTCATGTGTTAATGTCACGTGAAGTGACTGCTGAATATGTTGTCTTTGTGGGGAATGGAGGATATTACAATTGTTTGGCAATTGGAGATTGAATGTATCTCAGTTTTTTCTGTTTAATAGTCTGCTACTTAGGGATTTATGCAAAAAGAGAAGCCATTTCAAGAGAATGAAAGAAATGGCACCCTAATAGAGACTTATCACAGACATATCCACATGAAACAATACAGTTTGGAAGTTAACTTTTCCCAGAGTGGTAGAAGTTTTTTAATCTGTTTTGCTGACGTAAGGATCAAGGTATCAGAATGTACAACTCAAAGGTATGCCTTAGGGGAAAACTGTCTCATAGGGAACTGGTAACTATCAGCTCAAACTTAGGTATGAGGGGGAATCTTAGTTGTTTGCTATTCTATGGTGAAGGTCAGAAATATTCTATTATAGGAAATTTTAGACACAAAGTAAATGACTTAATGAAATTATTAGTTATTTCTATAAATTTTTCTATACTGAAGCCTACAAATAGCTGTCCAACAGATGTGGATGCAGCAAACTGTCTGCCTCATATATGAAATGAAGTAGGTAAGACTTAAGATAGCTTTAAGTTCTATATTGCATTTACTGTTCTGTAACATATTTCTTTTTTATAAATTTGAGTCTGGAATTTTGTTTGTAAATGCTTAATATTTCTTTTTTCTGCTCTACTAGATGCTTGTGACTACTCCAGAGAAATGGGATGTAGTGACAAGGAAAAGTGTTGGTGATGTTGCCCTCTCTCAGCTGGTAAAACTCTTGATTCTCGATGAAGTTCATCTGTTGCATGAGGACAGAGGACCAGTACTCGAAAGTATCGTAGCGCGTACTTTACGTCAGGTAAGAGCAGAAATAATCTGCAATCTTCTTTATTTTGGAATAAAACAGATTTCACTGTAAAAGGAGAAATGGTTAGACAATTAAATCAAAATGCTTAGGCAACTTACAACTTACTTTACAGCTATTCTGTACTAAGAGCAAAGAAAAATTTTTGTCTTCTACCTTCTTTTCTGTATTAGATCAACTATCAGGGTCCTAGGTTGCATAATTTATTACAGAGCTATTTCTTTACTTAAGCTTCACTTACTTTTACCACAAATAAATTAATATTAACAGCAAAATTAAACATTTTTAAACAAATAATCAGGTTAATGTTTCAATATAACCAAAATTGTAAATATTTTCTTACCAGAAATTCAGATTTTTAATTAGCAGTTTTTCAAGGAGAATTTTTTTCTTTTTTCAATTAAGAATAGTGTCTTAAGTCTAGGTAAAACTTTCAGCACTGCTAGAAAAACAACAAGTTATTTTTACTTTTGCATAATTGATTCTGGTTTTTTTTTCCCCATGTGTTAGTGCTACTTTCTAAATACCAAGATTTGAAGTGGCAAGAGGAAAAGGATGAACATATAGGGCTTTTTTCTTAAATCTTGTACAAAAGAAAAGGATTCAGAGTTAGCAATAAATAAGATTGGTCTCAGTGATGAGATGTGCCTTTACAAGAAAACTAAAATGTGTAATTTAGGGATTATAAAAAGAATGGAATTAGGATAAATAAGTAATGGTAAGGAGAAAATATAGTGCTATTCTTATTTTTCTTTTGTCATGCAGAACAAAAGTATGTCAACACAAATGATGTGTAACAAATTAAAAATAAACACAATTGGTATTGCTATTGCTCTATTTGTAGCATGTTAAAAGTTTAAAACCTTTTAGCTTTAGAGACACTTTTTTCTTTGTCAGGCTACACTAACCTTGTTAAGGTTCTCTGAATCATCTGATTCCAGTTCCTCTAAGAACAGGATAAAATGGATGTCTGCCATAACCCAGTACAGAAAGTATAAAGTTTCTGTATAAAGAGCAATATAAACAATAATTCCTTAGAAGAAGATAAACTTGAAAATATTTTTTTGATGGAGAGTAGAGATTTGTAAAGCTCTCAAGGGCACTAAAGCTTAACCTGTTTGATATTATATTTTCTTTCTTAAATGGTTTTGATAACCTTGTTTTCCTTAGGTGCTTTTAAAGTAAAGCATCTCAGCTTCTAGCAATGACCATGATGATCATTGTCTTTGTGGCAGATTGCAAGACTCTTTTTCATTTTATAACGTGAAGTTTTTTGAGCCTTGTAAGGTAGACTTCAGATGTCTGAAATAGACCACGGAATGGTAGGTGTAGGAAGGGACCCCTGCAGATCATCTAGTCAAACCCCCTGCCAAAGGAGGTTTGCCTAGGGCAGGTTGCATAGGAACATGTCCGGGCAGGTTTTGAAAGTCTTCAGAGAAGGAGACTCCACAACCTCTTTGGGCAGCCTGATCCAGTGCTCCATCACCTTCATGGTAAAGAAGTTTTTCCTTATGCTGAGGTGGAACTTCCTGTGTTCCAGTCTGTGCCCATTGCACCTTGTCCTGTCACTGGGCACCAATGAAAAGAGTGGCCCCATCCTCTTGAAAGCTGCTCTTTAGATATTTATAAGCATGGGTAAGATCTCCTCTCCAGGATAAACAGCCCCAGGTCTTTCAGCCTTAAGTAAGAGATGTCTAGAGCCATTTATTTTATTTGCCCTACATTATTCAGCTTGGCATCCTGTTTCTGCTTTATTTGGACACAGATCTCCTATAGATCCTTTCCTTTTGTCTCTGTCAGGTCTGTGCAGGTAGCTTAAGGAATATAAAATCTGAAGCAATTATGTTTTGAGTACTGAATCCTACCCTTAGTTGCATTTATTGTGGTATAGCAGTATCTTGCTTCAACATTCATTTGAAGAATAGCTCTCTAGGGTGCTTTAATCCTCTAGGATTTCAAGGTTTGTTTTACCTACCAAGTTGAAGTTTAATTTATCTGGAATTGAAGCTACTCATTTGTAACCCTTCCTTAAGTGAAACAGTTGTGAAGAAAAACAAAACCCAAGTCTTGAAAGTAACTATCTCACCACCTTTTTGAAGACCTTATTTATTCTAATTTCATAAGAAAGGCAGTAATGGAAACCACTATGAATCTTTACAGTAAGGTAGCTGAAGAGAGGGGAAAATTTGCAGTAGAAAACTACACTAGAAAAACCCACACAAACAGAAAACAAAAATTTTAGAAATACTTAGAATTATGCAGTAGAAGACAATTCCAGACAAAAAGATTTTGAATTGCAAGCCTCCCAGAGAGTTTGGGGACAAAGAAATAGGAGATGTTTTGTACAGAAGTTATACCTTTTTAATATGGAAACAAATAACAAGAGGGTTACTTTTTAAAATTGCACTGAACTGTTATACTGCAGCATCTGAGCCTGCAAGCATAGCTCTATGAAGTTTGCAGTATACATCCATAACTAATTATGAAATTACTGGAACTTTGGTGATTAAAAAAGATAAAAATTTTCTGCTTTCAAAAGTCTTTCACTGGAGTTCAGTGAAAATACTATTACAGAGGTCTTAAGTGCGAAAATATCACATCTAATAATGTTATAATGGTATTTTTACATTTCTTTGATTCTGGTCCCTGCTCATAGTTGTGTTTTATGCATTTTGATACAAATTTATAAATGTTCCTGGAGCAGGAACTAAACCCACGATATTCAGCCCATACCCTGGAGTCCTCCTGACTTGAATGATTTTGTATAAAACATTAAGCTCCTCTCCATACTGTCTAGAATATATTTTTCATTGATATCTATAGAAACATCATACACATTCAATATTCACGCACAGAGGAACTAAGAATAATTGTTCAGTTTTTAAAAAACAAAACAGAAAAAAAACCCCAAAAAACAAACCCCTCCTGACAACAATATCCCTATGTCAATTATAGCACTGCAGTAATTGCTGAAATCAATTACCTGATTTGTATACCGGTTTAAGACACCAGAAATATTGACTAGTTTTTCCTAATTTGTAGTGGAGAGATTCAGAAATTGATTAGACAAGTAATTCAAAGAAAAATCAATTGCATATTAATAGTCACTAGGTCAGAATGGGGGCTGTGCAAGAGCCTCACTATCAATGGCTCAATGTAACCAGGAGCTATGCTGGCTCGTTGACATTTTCCCAGTTTTTGTACTGTCCCTTTTGTCCACTGTGGGAACCATGCGTGGAGATAGTTTGATTGTTTGACCTGCAACAGTAATTTCTTGTATCACTTCTAGGCCAGAACTATGATAAATTCCTTTGAATACAACTTCAATCTTTTTAATAAATAACTAATAGCTACTCTAGTAATGCTGTGTATGTGTGGTTTCATCTAGATCATACTTCCCTGGCTTGTATAGGAGACTATCTTACAAGACAATGTTACAATTCCTGTGCAGGTCAGAATGTATAATGTAGTGCCTTTTACATTTTGCGGGTCTTGTTATCCTGTCATAGAAAAAACTTCACTCTTGTTTTGCTGGAGCGTGTCAGGGTTGTTTTGCTTTGGTGGTGGATAACAGAATTTTTTTCTTTGTTTTTCCTTTGGGACTTTTTGTTTTGTTGTTGTTTTGAGGGATTTTTTGGTCTTTTTAAGCATTAGTGTTTAACTATCTACTTAGGACTACAACTGTGCCAGAAAAAATTGTTTTGATATCTATATTCATATGCTGTACAAACACAGCTATGCAAATAACTTTCTCAAAACAGGAATATCCTAATGCGTTATCAGGTGTGTCATAATTTGTACGTCAAAATACTTGCATTATTGTTATACTTTTTTCCCCAGATGAACACGGAGTCACACCACTTACTATAAGACTTTAACATGTTCGTTTTAACTTACGGCATTTTTTAGAATCGGATTTCTTTTAAACTTGGAAGAACCATATATATTGGAATTGCTGACAGTTTTACTTATAGAAGAATGAACAGCATATTTGTGCATGTTTGCACTTTTCAAATTTTAGAGAGTGTTTTTGCAAGTGATTTAAATTGACTTTGCTAAACATTTTGCTTGGAAAATTGCTTTGAGCTCTCATATACTGTAGGTATAACATCAAACAGCTTCTTTGAATCCAATTTATAGCTTTGATGTTTTAAGTTTTAGTCTAGAGCATAATGTAAATGTAAAACTGAAATGCTTAAAGTTTTTAATCAAACTTTCCACACTTCTGTAATATCTACTAAGCTTATTAGCTTGAAAGAAAAAAAAATGACTGCTTTTAAAGGACACTAAGTTATTTTGTCATAATTATTCAGAGATTTTGATGACTTGTTTGATACTTACAAGTACTTTTTCACAAAAAGCACAGTGAATATTACACTTGAGTGATATGTGAGTTTTGATACCTTCTCTCAACTGTGTGAATGCAATTCAAATGAAAGAAAGTGCATAGTGAATGATTTCTCAGATTTTGCACAACCGAAACTCCCATCTTAGACGCACAAATATTGTTCTTGTCACAGTCTCATTCTTCACATGAAAGTTTCAATTGCATTGTGTTTCTGTGTTAGAATAGCTAATGATCTGAACCCAGCAGATTAGATCTATATATTTTGTGTCTAATGGTAGTCCACTGTAGTTTCTATGTGTCTTATTGGACTAGAACTGCACTGGCATTTCATTTGGTTCTTCATTTCTCATCTTGAGTGACTGCTGCTAGTCTTTTGTCTCTTAGATGTGCCTTACATAGGTTAATCAAGTTTCTCAGCATCTTCTATTACAAGATAAACCAAACAAGCTTACTGAAACATTCTACAGTATTGGTTTTGGCTTCCAAGTATCATGTTGTAGTTCTGTTTTTGCTGAAATTTTTTATATTTATGATTATATTTTTAAAACTTGTACAAAACTGTGTTAGTTTTGGTTATTGCATACACAGAGTTAGAGGATTTTCCTCCTCTTACTCCGTTCTATCCTTTTTATACCTCAAAGAATTGCATATACTTAATTTGCTGACATACCATCTTTGGAGCTTGCTTTCAGATGCTTGTTTATTAAGTCCTTAGACAAACCTCTCTATAGTTACTGCACGATTCTCTTGTTGCTGTAAGAATATTTCCTGAGAATACTGTCTAGTTTTGCACTGTGGCCTGGTTTAGAATGAACTAAATTAAAAGAAATTTAGTTTGAATGGGATGAGCAACCTAGATTTATCTGTATAGTTGACACAAACATCAGTTTTATTAATTACACCAATCACCTGCTCTTCTTGTCACCAGTTATTTTTATTTACTGCATGCCATGGATAAAATTATTGAGTAGAGTCAGGCCTAAAAAGTAATTAGAGGCATCCCTTTTTAATTGCTGTTTTTCAATTATAAATTCTCTTTAAAGTCTGTCAGTTCAGCAGGTTATGATCAGTATGTTTTCTTCTATTTTGTGATGTTATTTTTAAACAGTATGTTGTGAAGCTGTATGTCTAATGTCTTACATGCATCTAAATCTATCTTGTTACCTTTCCTGGCAACCTTGTAGTTGTGTAAAAATGACTTTTTTAAAACAAAGACTAATCTCCATTTGTTTGGAAAATTATATGTATCAGATATTTGAATTAATCTTCAGAATCTTTCTTATTACTTTGCAAGGTGGTTTTGTCAGGAAGTCATTCTACATGTCATTTTTTATTATTGATATGTGAACATTTTTCCATTTTCATGATATATGCATGCAGTTTAAAAGGTGGTAGTGATTGCCATATGGTTTATGTTCTTTCATAATATGGTAAAGCAGTTAAACTGATTTGTAGAAGGGTTCATGGGTTGGTTTTTTTTGTTTCTGGGGAACAAAACAGTAAGCATATTATGAAAAGGTGTTCTGTCTTTCAAGAAAAATTGACATGGCACTGTGCAGGGCATAGTAATCTCTTAATAGGTATATTCAAAATGTCATTTCTTAAGGCAAAGTATTGCATACTTAATATTTAGCTGAGGGAAAATAATATGGCTTCTAATAGTGTTTTCTGCATGGTTACACTTTTTCAGTACCTCCAGATTTTTAAATATGTTCTAAATGGAGGACTGAGATCACAGTATTTTCAGGGTTCATTGGAAGCAGAGTAAAACTCATTTATAAAATTACTTAACTAGATGGTTGCCTAGTAACAAATGCATTCTGTGCAGAGTGTTTGAGTTGTAGATAACGTCCTATGTAGAATCTTCAAAACAGTATTAGTAATTGCATTTTTACTATGTACTTTTGATTTTGCAATATGACGGTTTTTTCCATTTTTGTTTCTAAAATTAGGAAAGTACCACCTGTATAGGCTGATTGACAACTTCTTAATTCATTAGATGGTAAACAAGATATCAAACAAGTAAACACTGGTGATACATTCTAACAAACTTTCCTCTTAGTCATTTCAAAACATCTTTAATTCTTTCTTTTCTCTTCAATGTTCTAAGAATTCCTCCTTTCCCCAACCCCTTCTTTTTCTCCATTTCTTCATATTCTCCATTTTTTTGGATAAGGGAAAAACACCGATCTTGTGAGAGGCTGAGACTTACAGCCATTCTGTGGGTAGCGTAGTATCTAATAACTAATGCGAATCACCATATGCAGTAATTTGTCCTTACCACTGTTGAGCAGGGAACTGAGGAACCTAAGAATTCATCTTGCACACCTTGACTAAAAACTAAGAAATGCTTGTGCCTAATTTTCTGTGTATCTTGCCTTTAGTGTACATTTGAAGGGCATACAGACCAACTGTACAGGGTGTGTTGAAGTATTCCTGGGTAATCTGAATATCAATTTAATTTCTAACCAGTGGACGATTCTTCAAAGATTAGAATATGTACACTTGTCAGCTTCACTTCATTTTGTGCTCAAGATGAACAATCAGGGATATACTTTCCAGCTTGATTGTAATTCATTCTGTGAATGTGATATTTTAATACATGGAAATGGGAAGACTGCCAAGATCACAAAGTTCAGGAAGAACTTTAGAAGTCAGATAAAAGAGTATCTCTATGCATACTCCTTATGCTCTCAAGTGGTGGCTGTAATGTAATGAGATGATATGCAAATGTTAAGACATATTACGAAGAAAATGATCCTGCTGTGATGAATTGACAGTCTAGAGTGGCACTTCCCATACCTGATCCTTTATCATTTACAGTGTAAACACAGAGGATGCTTGAGTGTAGAAATCAGTACTAGATAGCTGTCTTCTGTTTATTTCTTCTGTACATGTGGAATTTCATGGTGTGATAATTGCATTCTGCAAACATGCATGGTGAACATGCTGTCAATTCTCCGCATGCCGTAGTGAATATTTCTGAATTAGATATACTGATTAGATATGTCAATTATATATAATTATGGCAATTTTATTTCTTACTTCCAGGGTAATATCAAATCAGTACAATATCGTAAATCTTTCAAAGAACATGATGTGCAAATACTGAGACAGTTCAGTTTTCCAAAGAAAGCCTTGTACGTTCCAAATGGTGCTTTTATTTTTTCTGAGAAAATTAAACACATGTGAAGATTAAAATATGTGAGATTGTGTGCCAGTAGTGAAGAAAATGCACTTAACCACATACTACCAGCCAGTGACAGGGAATGTAAACAGAAAACTATGTCATCCAGAATGCCCTTTCACTAATGTTTACTGCAATTTCAGAAAAAGACCATGTCTTCATAGTGGCTTGCATATGAAGGCATAATCTCTAATTGTGACTTCTAGGACCAAATAATAAGTGATCCAGCATATGAAAAATACTCATGTTTGTATGCACTGTATTTACAGAAGGCATCTGCACACTTTTAAGATTTAATTTTCTTCAGAAGCATCAGAGCTTGCTCTTCAGGGGAAAGTCAGAAAAGCAGTTGAAAAATGTGAGCAAACTCTCTTCTAAAATAGTGTGTTAGAATTCTAAAAGCCAATATGAAAAATAAAGCTCTGTAGTGCTTGGATAGATGAATAATAGGTAAATAATTAAAACTGAATTATAATCAAAGAGAAAATGCAAAAATAAATGATGTGTTATGGTTGAATATTCAGGTAATTTTACTTTTCTAATTTTTAAATTTAGCATTGGTTTAGTCAGTGCTGTATGCTTACTGCTGTGTGTAATTAAAAAAATAAGTAAAACTCATTCAGTATGTGTGTGTGTTGATGTGACGACACAAAGGGCTTTAGTTTACAGTTTGAATTTGCATTTGAAAAATATTTGTTAGAATTGTTATTGTACATTTTGTCTTTTAGGGTAAATGTACCCCTCTTTGCTTCTTGTTTATTTTTTAATATATATTCATTACTGATATTTTCCCTTACTAAGGGGATAAAAATGTAGACGATAAAAAAAAAATAAAATCTTTTTTTATTTGGGTAGCCTTGAAATCAGTTAAAGAAATTGATGGAATTACTTCACATCTTACTAGTCATTATTTAATTGTGAGGATTAACAAAATGGAGCAAAGGATATTATTGTCTGATTTCTTATAGCACTATGACATGGCTTTTTGTGGCTTGATATAAATAGAAAACTAGTTGTCCAAATAATTTGTAAATTTTAGATTTAGGCATTGAAAAAATATGTAGGGACTATATACGTATATACAAATATCTGCAAAGTATAGTATGAAATATGCAAAAAGTATATTTTGTTTTAAAATGTGCTATTCAGAGTAGTAATTTTATTCACTGGCTTGTGTTAACTCTGCTGCGGTTTTCATATGGGGCTGTAATTCAGGGTTTTCAATCATCTTCTTAACTCCAGGACCAACTGCTAGATCACTGAAGTTAAATGGCTTCTTTTTAGAAAGGTTTTGAAAGTGGCAAGACTCAATAAGCTGTAGCTGTTCTCTAGGCATTGTTTATATTTTGAAAGAAAACTGAACAAACAGCTTACAGTTAATTGCTGTAAAAATTCATACTTCAGTGGTTATTAAGCACAGTTCTTGTTAATTATCTAAATACTTGAAATGCTTTTCTAACTTCAGATGGAACAGAGCACCCTTTCAAACGCATGCTTTCAGGCTCTTAGGAGATTTGGAAGGAGTTGTTATTGAATTTAGCAAAATAATGTTTTGCAGATTGGGGCTTAGTTACACTTTCAGATTCTTCTACTTATTATCAGGTGGTTATGAACAACGTACAGGATAAATATGTCAGCAGGTGGTTACTGTTCTTACATATTCAAGTGTGGTTTGGTCTTGTTTTGGGTTTTTTTGTAGAAGTGTATAAACATTAAGTAAATTAACATTTCGTACTGGGTGCAGTTGCCCGGGCCCTAGCAGTAAGACTTGCAGGGAGGTCTCTGCAATGAAAGGCCAGGGCTGCCCTGTGGTGGACACAACCAGCTCCAGCCACCTCCAACTGACCCACCACAAGGCACAGCTGAGCCCTGCAGCCAGGCTGGTGGTTCCTCTGTAAAAGCATATTTAAGAAGGGGTAAAAACACTGTGCAGCAATGGAGTGAGAAAAAAGGGTGGAAAAACAACTTCACAGACACCAAGGTCAGTGTAGAAGGAGGTGGTGCTCCCAAGAGACTGAGCCAAAACCAAACCAAACACCTCCAAAATGTGTGGTTGAGGTTGACTATAGCCCTTAGGTCATAATCCAGCTATAAAAAGATGTATAAGAAATTATAATGCTGCTTTACACTCTTAAAGGTGCTGCTGCTTTTTTTCCCTGTATATGGAAGACTTCTGAAAATGAAATCTCTGATTTGTTCCCATCATCTCAAAATAGGCATTTACATATCTTTTGTTGTACACAGCCTTTGCATTGCAAAGCTGCTTTTTGCTTTTAAGTGAAAAAGGGTCAATCAGTAGGTTTTCTGTCCTTTAATTGGTTGCATCCACAGTTTAAGTGTCCAAATTTTTTGCCATGGAACATGTCCATTACCAGGCAACACAGTGGTTTACTTTGTCTGCTTGATGTCTGTGGAGTTTTGGGGGATGGATTTTTTTTTTGGGATTTGGTTTGGTATTTTGGTGACCTTGTTATTCACCAGGTCTGTGGTATGTTGTATTTTATCTTCTTTGAGAATGCTCTCCATATACTTTTTAATCATCTTTTTTGAAAGCTTTTAATTCATCTACTTTAATTATATCTCACTTTCTTTCACTTAAACATCTGAGTGATTCAAAATCTGTATTCTAGGTAAAACCTGATATTGTTTTGAATAGGACTTTGCCAGGTAGAAGTTACCACCAGCCTTATTCACCATGAGACATTCACACATTTGAGACGAGAACCTTGTATATGGCTTCAGTTATAGTGTCTAAAAAGCCTTTTGATGAAAAATACTGTGAACTTTACTTCTAAATAATTATGCTAGTAAGAAAGTTGTGAGCCTAGTCTACATGGCTTTTATTATGACAGAAGGAAGTGAGAAAATTCTCGCATACTTTCCGCATTCAAGTCTTTTGACTGGTTTCATTCCTTTTGAAAATTACATGGAAATACATATAATATGCAGGCTTTTATAGCGAATAGAGTATTTGGTGGTAAAGCACCATTTCTGTCCATTATTGAATGGGAAGGCACATAATGCAAACATGTGGGGAATTTAAAAAAAAAAAAAGTTTTACAGAGAACAGGAATAGATTGTCATAAAGACTTGTAGAAAGGTCTAAGCAAAAGCTGAGACTTAGGAATGACATGAATTACTTTCTTCTTTCTTTTCAGAATTGTCATGTGATTTGGTCTAAGGAAGAAATTATACCAAATTATCTGTCCTAGTTTTGCCTATAAATTGGACTATGCCTGCCTAACAAAGCCAGTTTTACTGCTATTATTCCTCCATGTCAGTTAATGACTGCTAACCTTTAGGAGGGCAAAAGTACAATAAAACAGAAAGATGAATAAGCAAGATTTGATGGAATTGCAGTGTGCTCTGGTTTCTTCAATACAGGATAGTCACTAACTTGCACCTATTGTTCACCTTCTTTAGAAAATTTTAACTGCTTCTTTCACATTCCTATTTTACAAGGCATGTTTTAAAACTCTGTGCTTTATTTCTTGACTTATAACACTTGGATCATTTACAGGTTTTCTGTTTTTCTATAGGTTGAATCTACACAAAGTATGATTAGGATTTTGGGCCTTTCAGCTACATTACCCAATTATCTAGATGTTGCTACGTTTCTACACGTCAATCCCTTCATTGGACTATTCTACTTTGATGGCCGTTTCCGACCTGTACCGCTGGGGCAAACCTTTATAGGAATTAAGACAACCAATAAGGTAAATAATCATGAATACCAAAAAGAGTTGCTGTTTGTTTTGATCACGCTTCATGTATGTAAGTGTCGGGGGTACTAGTTTATTACACTACAGGTGTTTCATGCAGCATATGTTGTTCTGTATAAAGATATACATAATTGAAAGGTGCTTTAAGAATCATATTTCTTCAGTTTACAATACTTGTTAATAGGCTTTGTTGCAATTGAGTAGAATGGCATCTGGTTTTGCATTGCTTCTGCTTCACTACTAAGTTTTGCTTGATGAAGGAGAAATTGTCACACTAAACTGCAGTCACTGTAGCAGCTGATTATTCTGCCCTCCTCATTCTAGTTTTCCATTTTGCTAGAAACAATAGTGGTGCTTGTTTGGCTGCAGAGATGCATAAGGAATGTTATAAGAAAAATGTTCATTTATGAAAATCTCGTTTTGTAGATGTATAGAGATATACATATTAACATGACATGCATGAATACTAGTTGGATATATGATGTCAGTGAAGACCTTACTGTGCTAAGCCATTAACTATCATATGTGCACATTTGATAGAAAACACATTAAAGTAGTCCCTAAATAAGCTTCTTTACTCTTTGTGTGCTTGCTCTTTTGGCAAGCACTAAGACCATGGTCAGGGTAATATTCTTATTAAAAATGGTAAGTGCAGTGCCACTTGACATGTAAATTATAATTCTTCTTTCAATAGAGGAATGAATACAAACACTTTTTCATAAGATTTCCTATGCAGCTCACTAGCTGGTAATTAAAGTTTATGTAGGTTAACTTTTATAAAATCTTATTCTGCTATGATTTAATTGAATAGAAATCAAAACCTTTTCAGTCAAAAGTCACTTCCATAGCATAATAGATAATAGTTTGGTTTTTTTTCTTCTTTGTAGAAATGGACATTGTCTTTCTTCCTAGGTTATTTGAGTAGTTCATTCCATCTGTAGTGCATGAAAAAACTTATTTTACAACTGTAGGGAGCCATTTCAACTCTACACACACAAGAACAGTTTACCATATGGTGCTTACTGGATTTGCATATTTTAACCTTCATTAATTGTTTCAAGTACCTTCACTGTTATTTGCTGTTGCTTTTCTTAAATCTTTTTAAGATACTTGATTTGAATATTTCATTTATTTCCACTGTATGGTATGAAAAAAGGAGAGAGTCCATTTCTTCATACTCACTTCAGGATACAATAATCCTATAAAATTTGCAATTATTAAAAATTCACAGTAAGTTTTCTAAGAAAACATGAGGAGAGAGTAGGAAATACTAGGAAGTAATAGTTGTTCCGAAATGTGAGTACCTGACAGACTGTATTGGTAACCCACAGCCAGGATTTTTTTCCTTTCTGCTTTTCTGAAGAAGTGTCATTACAAATTTCATAGAGTAAAATACATTTTGCAATCAAGATAATACACTTTGTAGCAAACAAAAAGTACAAGTATTATGACTTTTTGAAGAAGGATTCTATTCAGGATAATACTAATAATGAAGCTGCCAAAACGGTGCCAATATCAATATCTTTCAGGTCTAAATGAGAGGAGGAAAGCAACATAAGAACCTCCGTAATCAAAAGCAATTCTTGCAGAACATCAGCAAGTGCAATCAATGCTATGTCTCTGTCCACACTGATGAGTTGCAAGGAGATAGAAGCTGTTAGTTACTTTAGGTAGATGCTTTGCCACAGCATTCTGACATTCTTCATCCAAAAAACCTCTCAGAAAAATTGGACCTCATTAGTTATTTGCAGAATCACATGCAAACTCTAGGCTACCTTTCAAAGTAAGGAGAGCACAGTGTATTTACTATGCAAAGTTAGCCAGGAAAGCTCTTAAAACTATGTATGTTGAAACTCTTACATCATATGGGATCAAGACTAAATTCTCACTTTTTCAATTAGAGGTCTGTTAATGTCAGATATTTTTCTTCCATGTCAGTTATTTTTCTTTATGAATGTTTATATTTTCCTCTTTAGGTATAAATGCAAAGAAGACATTTAATGTTATATATGTATACATCAATGTCTGAATGTGTATTTTTGCAGTGCCACAGTGTATGATGTTCTTAATGATTTTTACTTGTTATTATTTGAAAAATTAATTAATTACAATGCTAACCACTCCTTTTCAGAATACTTAAACTGGCTATTTGTCTCTTGCACAGATGTCCACATTGGCCCACCTTTTTATTACTATACTTACATAATTCCAAATATGAGTGTTCTCCTCTTCTTTCTAAAGCTGTTTTAAAACTGTTATTTTCAACATTCATCTATCCTGGATAACTCCATGGGCTAAATTTCCATTTTTTGAATCTTTATATGCTTTGCTTTTGTGAAACATTTCTTTACGTAAAAAAAATGTGGTTATAAGACATGAATGTACAAATGAAGAATGGAGTGATTGTTCTGATTTTGAACTTCATTTATTTATTCTGATCTGCCACAACCATAATACTGAGGTGCATTCAAGTAGATACATCCTATTTATATTGCAATGCATTAAAAAATAGAAAAATAAGTATTCTTTAGAGTAACTTGAAGAATACTTTTTATTTAAATTGAACTCTTTATTTTGGAACTTTCCTGAAACTTTTTATTTATCTATAAATGAAAACCCTGTACAGGGGACTTCCACTGTGAAGAAATTTCTGTTTTCTATGATAAAAAAAAAGCTGTCAATCAGTAATTTCCTGGATATGTATATTACCAAATGAAAGAACATCACCTGAACCTGAGCCAGCAGTGTGCCTAGGTGGTCAAGGCCAACAGCATCCTGGCTTGTATTAGAAACAGTGTGGTCAGCAGGACTAGGGAAGTGATTATGCCCCTGTACTCAGTACTGGTAAGGCCACACCTTGAACACTTTGTTCAGTTTTGGGCTCCTCACTGCAAGAAAGACATTGAGTTCCCGGACTGTGGCCAAATAAGGGCAACAAAGTTGGTGAAGGGACTAGAGAACAAGTCTTTTGAGGAGCAGCTGAAGGAACTGGCATTGTTTAGCCTGGAGTTGTTCAAGGGGAGGTTTAGGTTGGATATTTTGAAAAATTTCTGTGTACAGCCCTGTAACAGGCTTCCTAGGGAAGTGGTGGAGTCACCATCCCTGGAGGTGTTTAAAAGACTTGTAGACGAGGTGCTTGTGGACATTGTTTAGTGGTGAGATGGGCAGTGTTAGGTTAATGGTTGGACTCAATGATCTTAAAGGTCTTTCCTAATGAAAATGATTCTATGATTTAATGCTAGGTAAGATGATGTATTAAATGGATTTTACAGTAATATCCCATAGAAATAAGATTCCTTAATATGAAACAGATAAATTAAACAACACAACTGGGTTACATCTCTTTGTTCGTTAAAAAAGCCCAACAAAGTCATGTAATTAATTTTCTATCTACTGCCCTTACTCATAATTTTACTCATATTTTTTTCTACTTATTTTCCTGTAGTATTTGTGAATTTAAGAATACTAAAACAATATTGTTAGGAATGGGAATCAATGTATTGCATACATTTAATTACATAATCACATTTTCCTTTCTTGGATCACTGTAAATGGCTTGATACATAGTAGAAAACACATAAAGGTAGAAATGTTTTTAATATGAAGTACGGTATTTGTTTTTCAGGTGCAGCAGCTGAATCATATGGATGAAGTATGTTATGAAAATGTGCTGAAACAAATAATGGCTGGACACCAGGTATTTATTTTTTTGCTTTGGTTTGCATTCAGAACACATATAAAGAAATTAGTTTTGATCATCATAAAGATGTATTAAGGACTTTTTATTATTATTATTATTATTTTGTGGTATGTTACTGTAGAGGTCATCTCTAGTCTTGAAAATAGTTTATAAAAGCAGCATACAAGAAAATCTAAGAGAGACAAATAATGTTACCTCCTAATCGAAGTGAAAATTCCTGGTACTTTACATATCCCTTACATTAATTATTTTATATTTATGTCACTTTTTTTTTTAAATCACAGGGCAAAGTAGGTCAGTACTTTAGAGTTTTTACACTTAGGTACATTTAATGATTAAAAAAAGGAACTAGAGCACTTAGTTATTACTCTTAGCCTTTTTCATATTTTAGTGTATCTTTCAAATTCTACAGTCCTCTCTTAGAGATGAGGGTTGGGAATTATGCATCGTGTTCAAGACATGATGCACAAGGTCTCAGCATCTGTCATCTGAAATATCCTGGGGTTTCTGTTTTGTTTTCTTTTTAAAGGAAGTAATCTTTCATTTTGCTTTACAATAAAGGTTCCTACCGTGAATTTTCTAGTCTCATGTTCCCCTCTGCTAAGGTAGCGGGCTTAATTCATTTGCCTTAATAGTTTATCATTCTGCTATTACTGTGCTCCCCCATACTACATCTCAATTTTATTAGAACTTTGCACATACAGCAGTGTCTGAGCAGAGTAGTTGTGCTAGTGCACTATGATCCTTGAAGAGGCTTTTCACCAAATAACCTGTCTATAAAAGAGGAAAACACTTTCCCACATAGACACACTAAGAAGTGCAGGTTTTGCCCTTTTTACTTAAAATTCAGTTTGTTGTGTTCTTTGAAAGATGAACAGTTGGTTTGTGACTTAGGGGGGAGGAAAAACACTTCAACAACAGCTTCTTAGTCCTCCTGCTCCTCCTGCTTTAACACCATTCTTCACGTTATCTTCTCTTGTTCATGTCAGTTACTGTTGTTACATTCTGAAAGCTTTCATGAAAATTACATATGGAAATGCTGATATTTTCCTGAGTGAAGACTATTAACCAAATATGTTGGCAGTACCAAGGGAACTTCAGTTTATTTTCTCCTCATTGTCAATTATGCACAAACTTACCAAATTTCTAACAATAATGTACATTTGATTTCTTATCCTTCATTTCTTGTAGTGATTCTTGCACTTTCCCTTGCTGTACATCATAGAATCATAGAATGTTAGGGATTGGAAGGGACCTCCAGAGATCATAGACTCCAACCCCCCTGACAAAGCAGGATCACCTAGGGCATGTCACACAGGAACACATGCAGGTGGGTTTTGAAAGTCTCTACAGAAGGAGACTCCACAACCTCTTCAGGCAGGCTGTTCCAGTACTCAGTCATCCTCCCAGTGAAGAAGTTCCTCCTCATGTTGAGGTGGAACCTTCTATGTTCAAGTTTATACCCATTGTTCCTCGTCCTATTGCTGTGCACTACAGAAAAGAGATTGGCCCCTTCCATTTGACACCCACCCTTCAGATATTTATAGACATTAACAAGATCACCTCTCAGTCTTCTCAACACTAAACAGACCCAGTTCCTTCAGCCTTTCTTCATAGGGGAGATGCTCAAGTCCCTTAATCATCCTCATAGCTCTCTGTTGGACTCTTTCCAGTAGATCCCTGTTACTCTTAAATGGGGGAGCCCAAAACTGGACACAGTATTCCAGGTGTGGTCTACTAGGGGTCTAACTAGGTAGAAGGGAAGGAGAACATCATTACACCGCAGGACGCAGTTTTCTTAATGCCCCCGAGATAAACCTACAAGTAGCAGATTCCTTAAATTAATATATCTAAATAAGTAACATGTCTTGTATTCCTGGACAGAAGTTGCATGCTTTTCCAGCGTATTTGTTTCACCTTTCTTCCCCTCTTTTTTCTTCACACTGAGGAAAAAGTGTCTGCAAACATATACAATTTTATTTGAAAAAAAAAAAAATACAGTAAGTTGTATAATTCTAGCAGGAGCTGTTTTTGTACTTTTCCCTGAGGAAAGTTTTAGTACCACAGCTGAAGGCATGAGTGTTTTCTTTTAAGTCATGAGCTACAGCTGAAAGAGATCAAGTGAAGAAGTATAATCTACTTAATGTTACAGTTTCATCTGCTGATCTCAATTTCAGAAAGTTATATTTCAAACCAACAACCAAATAAGGAGTGTGTTTTCAGACAAACCAGAAGTGTTGATTCCCTTGCAAATGTCTATTTGATTTCAGGATGCTTTGGTTAATTCTATTCAACTGATTGTAAATATTAATTATTTTCTTTGTTTGCAAATGTTTGGTCTGCTATGTTGCAGAAATTTCTTAAATGCAAACCTAAATGCCAACCAGTTAGACTGGACTTTTCTTCAGAGTATTTAAAATGTATTAGTCTTGATACTTAGGAAACAAAAATTCATATCCTGCAATTAATGATTTGCAAACACTGGTATACAGCCTTTGATAATCTAGAATCAAGTGTATCAGGTCATTGTATAATACAGTTAATTATAGTATGTAGTATCGTACCACATATTAAAAATTAGGGATTTTTCCTTTTAATGAGTATGCTATGACAAATGACCTGTCTAATCATTAAATGAACTGCAGATTTTGAAAAAAAGGTGGGGGGGAAGTCATGTAGATATATCTAGATTGAATTGCCTGCTCCATAGTGGAAGATTAATATTATGAGTGAATATGATTAATATTAGGCTAGGAAGCTTTTCTTTAGTGTCTTTTCACAGTTTTTGAGAATTGCCTTTTATCTTCTAAAATTATCACCTTCCTTTGATTGTGTTAGTTTTTAGAAATCCATTACCTTGTGTCCACATTCAGCATAGCCTGTTACCATCCTGCTCTGTTACTTTCCTTCGCTTGTGTTATCCTTGAAACTTGTGTTTATTTACATTGTATGTGTGCAAAGTTAGTTTACTGTTTAGCAAAGCTGTGGTTATTTCTAAAGATGCTTCCTAGAATGCTGTAGTCACACTTTCCCCCCTAATACTGTAGAAAAAGATTCCATAGCAGTTGTATATCTGTATGGAATTCAGGACACAGTTGGAATTTTATAACTATTCAGGCAGTTAAGTGTGACAGATACAGATCTCATTAACAGTGCTCCAGAGAGTCAAAAACCTATCTGTTGTGTTTCATACTGAAGTGCAAGAAAGAACTACCAGAATGATGGAAAAATACTTTCCTGCTTCTACAGTTCCATGAGTTAATGTACATCATCCTATGGCCATCAAACTTGCACAGTGTTGTCTCATTTAAGAGTCTTTACCGGAATCTTTGGAATGTCTGGAAAAATTGTTTAAATAAATTAACCTTGGTTGTTTATCTGCTGTTCTGTTAGCTCATCTTCAAAGAATTCTAAGAACCAAATAATTTACTCTTACGGAAGTTGTGCTGATGTCTCCCTGTCATATTATAGGTTACAGTGTGATGCTTGATTCGAGGTATATGTTCATGTGTTTTAATGATGTATGTGTGTTTTCATTTTTGAAGACTAAAGCTGGTAGGAGGTAGTTGCATTCTACAGGCATGTGTTTTGACAGATGGAGAGAATCTTTTTATGTTGATTTTTCAACAGTCATCCTCTGCAAGACTTCAAGCTCTTCCTGGCTACTGGGAAATAAAGAGTTGGTGATTCAGCCTTTAATTTTGATCCATCTGCTCAAACTAATGAGATACCTCATTTGTAGGCTTCACTTTGAATTACCAAATGCAACTGAAACTATAACATTTGTCTTATAGCACGATTCTCTTCTTGTTTAACTTGAGGAAAGATATAATGATAGATGGCTTGCCCTACTGAGTTTTCTAGGGATTTTGTTACAGAAACTTTTTATCATGACTGAAGAAAGATCAGTAAAATGTCCCAAAGGTTTCCAGGCACTTTTTAAGTCAGTGTGCTCTTTTTGTAGGATTGCTAACAATGTAGATCTTCATTAGGAGGTGTCTCTGTCAGATCCTACCTCTTAAGGCCACTGTCAGAGAGAACCTCAGGTGCTTTCTTGGGACTGTCCTTCTGTGCTTGATATTAGCTGGTGAATATTTGTTTTCATATCATGCTTTGAAATGACTATGTTCTGATGTTATCTGAATGGATGTTAGATCTTTTGGACTTATTTGCACTTTTAGAGTTTCATTTCTATCTCTTAATAAACCAAAGATTTTTTAAACAAAGAAAACAAACTGAAATGACATGCCATTCATCAGAGAATATGCCTCCATGCTCAGTTGCAGATAGAGTATTCTTACCAGCGTTTGTGTTCTGTGATACTATTCCCTTGAAGACTGGGGAAGCTCTCAGTCACTGAAAAATATCAAGGTGACTACAGCTGTCTTTTGTCAGAGAGTCACCAGCAGTTCTGTGGCTGATAATGCAGATACACCTGGTTCCTAGCTCAGTGTACTTTACTCATTTGCCATTTTGGCTGTTCATTACAGTTTTCAACTTGGAATGTATTTGCCATTCTCTTGTCTTCTGAAACCTTTTTTCTTTTTAAGTCAATGAATGTATAGTTTCACACCTCTTTTGAAAGTTTTCTATGTAACTCTGAGATTATGTATTGTTTGTTTTAACTTTTCTTCCACTATCTCTGGTACTCAGTGAAACTCGTTGAAAGTTGATTTTTCTCACTGAGCTCAGTATTTTTAGTTCATAGCAAAAACTTGCTGTTTAGTGGAAGTTCTGACTTCTTTCTGTTGTCGTCATTGCCATTGCTGTCTGTGTAGGCATTGGGAGTCAAGGTGTCAGTTCATACATACTGAAGAAACATTGTGGCTTTATAGGAAATGGATTCAATATGCAATGAAGAGCTTTTCTGGTGGCCAAAAGTGCCCTGTTGTCTGTTGCAAAGAACCGTGATTTTTTTGAAATGGTAGATAGCTACTGAAAGCCTCAGCACAACATCCCAATGCAAATGCAGTAGTAGTATTCCTGCATATTTAGCAACAACTCCAGTTAACTTGAGTGGAGCAGGCTTTGGGGACTTCAAACCAGTGGAGATATGACAACTTTTTTAGAATTAACATGCCAGAAATCTTACTACTGGGACTAAAAATGTAGAGGAAAACTAATTAAAACAATGAACAGACTTACACAAACTATCCATTCTCGATGATGCAGTATGCATGGTGATTGTAGACTGCCCATTTTGTGCTCATTTCAGCTCAGTTTTCTTAACAACCTCTCAAAGAAAAGTGCTTTTTCAAGTAACCTTAGTTTCTGAGTATTTGCTCTTCTGATTTGAAATAATTTCTTAGTTTTATCTGGCTGCTTCTGTCTCAGTGTTTTGCTTTTGCAGCATTATCTCAACTGCACCTGATATTCCTATGACAAGCTTTACCTTTTATGTTATAAAGGAAAACTGTATTTTTTTTTAATGTGGAGAATACACCCATGTATACCTGTTAAATATTTAATTAATGTGTATATTGTGTGGTTAGTATGCAGTTTTCTGGAGATTTTTTTTGTTGTTGTTTTATTAATTAAAATTTCGGCACTTAATTAAAATGTTGTTCTATACAACTGTTCTGAATTATTTCATTAGAAGTAATATTGAGATGCTATTTATTTTTTTAAATCTTGTAATAATTTCTAAATATCACCTTGCACAGATTTTTAGTACTTGATTCTTTCAAATCGGGATTTATGATGTCACAGAGCAGAAACAGATTACACTTGAATTTATACAGTCCAAACTGGTTCTGTGCTATATATTTCACATAAAGCATTCACTTTTTGTGTAATTGTTTTCTATTTACAATAATTGACTTAAACTTTGCAGTACTGTCTTGATTTTCTTACAGCGCTATCTTAAACCAAACAAGAAACACTGAGTAGCTATTTTAAATCTATTAAATTGTCAGAAGTGAATTTGACAGGTATTAATTTCATCTGTAAAAATGATGGATTATATTTCTTTATTATCAGTTTTCCAGCTGTTATTTGGTTGCAGAAGCTGTGTGAAGATAAAAGTTTAATAAGCTTAGTTACTGCAACTGTTGACAATGCTTTTATAGCTGTGTCATAAGATAAGATTTAATAAAACAATATTTTCTTCAGAGGTCTCTCTGGAACTTAGTACCTTGAGGATTAAGCTTGTCCTAGTACTTTTCCCTGGGTGAAATAGTGTTTATAGCACACTTTGACAAGTAACTCTGAATTACTGGATTTATTAAAATGTATTCTTCATCTATATTGAGGTTTTTCTAGACTTTCACCTTATAGCCTAAAGAGTTTATTTCAGTCTGAGGTTTTGTAACTCTGTATCTATACAGATTGTTTCTACTTCATCACTTGATGAACTTGATTTGCATATATATGTGTATATATTGCATCTATATATGCATACATGTATGTAGGTGTATAAAAATACACCAAGACAGAAGGTAAAATGCTCCAGCAGGATACCTGAGTTATGGCTGACCATTTTAGATGTTATTTCTGTGTCAGCTGATTAAGGGAAGACTTGAATTCTTCCAATAGTTTTCTGTAGAATTTCTTTTTAATTTTTTGCACAGATACATTTATTTACATACATTTATATGTATGGTTTCTTTAAAAATATCCCAGACTAAGTCAGTGATGGTGCATTATTTTTTGTTCTGCATCTTCATCACTTATTTATGCTCTTCATTTCTACAATAACTGCCTTTTGCAATTTTAAGGATATAGTAGTTAACATAATCTTATGCCTAAATACATGAAACTTTGTATCTTTAATTAAAAATACTGTATTTATGTGCTTTGTAGAAGATATGCTTCAAAAACAATGTTATATGCCAGATGTTTCATGTGATTGTCAAACAGTATGTATGTACTGTTTGCCTTTATGTATTCTGATCAAATCTGTTTGGCTTTAAAAATTTAATACCTTGTCAGCTGCCTATATGAATAGTTGATGAATTACTAGAAATTGATGCTATGACA
This sequence comes from Todiramphus chloris collaris, assembly GCA_025345505.1. Taxonomy (NCBI): domain Eukaryota; kingdom Metazoa; phylum Chordata; class Aves; order Coraciiformes; family Alcedinidae; genus Todiramphus; species Todiramphus chloris. The sequence goes on along the minus strand of JANVCC010000018.1, from coordinate 44,029,132 downwards.
AGATAGGATATAATAACCCATTATTCTTCAATTAGGTAGCCTAAATATTCATGTGTCATTCTAATTTTTGCTTATATGTTTGTATTTACATAAAAGCTTGTACATGTACTCAGGTTGTATGTGTACTCGGGTGTTCAGGATGAATTTATGTAGGTCAGAAGCACCAATTTAATATCTTTCCATTATGAGATCACAAGGTGTTCAATTTATGTCTGTAGTCTTGCATGGCTACACAATAATGTCAGTATTGGTAATCCAACTGTTTAAGGTAGCAAGTGCTACTATTTAGAATTATTAATCTTCTGACATTCTGAATGTACATTGAATTATTTAAACGAAAACTGAAATTTAATTCCAAATTAGAAACTTCTTATAGACTAAAACATAGTTAAATAAAAGAATAAAGAGTTACATCCTAAGTCAGTTGGCCTTTTGTGGATGACCTAAGTATTAAGTTACAGATTTATGGTGGAGGTAGCTTGACCAGTCTTGCAGCCTAATGCAATGAGTTTTGCTTGCTCTGTGCTAAAAGTTGTTTTTCAAATGTGGAACTGCAGGCCATTAGTGGTCTAGAAGATTGTGGCAAGTTAAGTCTGTGGATCCCTGTCAGCTTCATACTGTTCTTCATTAAAAATTTAATGGCGAGAATAAATGATATTCCAGAAAATGCGTTGAGAATTGTCAATGGTCCTGAGCTTTTGAAAATTGTTGCCTCTGTAGCCATGAAAGGAATGGATCTGTGTCCTAATAGATAATAGATAGTATCAACTACTAAACTTCCTAATTATTGTCAAAAAGTCTGTAAATTATTCAAAATGTAACAAGATAACTAATGTCCACCAAGACTTTATGCCTATCACATATCACAGGCCTTTTAGCAGATGTTACCAGAGAGTCTGGTAGTAATGTCATTAGTAATGTCAAATTATTTTGAAATATAAAGTAATACAGGATGCTACAGAAAATTTATTTTTAGGAATTCATGGGGATGGGAAATAAATACTCTTTATTAAGACACTAAGATGCATTAGAAAATGCCCTTCGACTTTATACTTCTATTCACTTTCCAGAATATGAGATTTCTCACATATATAGTGAGATGTTGGTAGTTTTCTTTGTGGTTACTGAAGACTTGACTCCAGAATAAGTTGAATACTTTTATGTATTTAATCATGAGTTATTTATAATATTTTTATTGAGGAGATGATATCTTGAGAACAGCTAGATATGTAAAGTGTGGGTTTACAAGGGACATTCTAACTGTTCTAGCACAGTTTACTGTTTCATCACTCAAATTCTTCATAAATTTATTAAGTTTCATATTAAAAATATTGGTTATACTTGAAGGCAGTTTTTCAGTTTTCTGATGACATAGAAAACCTGTTCATTAGGAACAAAAAAAAGCTTCTGGATAAAGGTCTGTGTTTTTAAATCAGTACTGGTAAGAAATAAGCTAGAAAACTGGACTCTTCTATTCTTTGTTTGATTCATTTATGTTACTGGATCTTATAAAGCCAGAAGATACAGAGGTTGATATGGCAATTTTATTAATCATTTTATTGAAGTAAAGGAATGAAAATAGATACAAAGAGTACTCCAGTATCCTCTGTGTTCCTTTCCTTCAGTAAAGCTGAATAGAATCTGCTTATCACTACTGGCTCCTGGGTTATTTTCTCATATTGTGGATGGTACACATGTAAGTACAAATACTTTTGGAAACATAAGAGGAGATGCAGTAACATGGCAACTCTTATTCTGGAGTGATATTTGTCAAAAATATAATTTATGATAACGTAGCAATATTGTATTGTACAAAATCAAAATAGTTAATGTCAGAATAAGACAAAGGGAAATGCTTGAAACAGATTATTGCATGATCTTATTTTTCTAAAAAAAATGCACTGAAAAGCTGCTTATAATTTTGAATAACTGCTGTTCAAGTCCATTGGCATCCACAAAAATGTAATTGTTAACTGGCTAATGACATATATTTGCATAGTAATAGACTAGCTATTCTTGTTTAATTTTCTAGACAAGAACAGATATAGCTATTCCTATTTCTATCCTGTCAATTAAAATTCAGAATAATTTCTACTACCTGTAGAAGTCAGTATTGTTTGTCTTATTGAATAATTTTCCCTCTACTTTAATTTTTTACTTTATTCAATTTCCTCTGCATTTTGTCATATATTTGGCTAATGCTACCAATTAAATATAGCATAGATCCTATTATACTGTTCTGAAACTGATTTCCTTTAGTGCCTAGAATCCATATTTAATCATTGATTCCATAACGGAGCATTTATTTTATAGACCATCTCATACAATTCAAAATACAATAAAATAAGATCATAAACACAAGTGCTTGCCATTTTAAAAGTAATTAATAATTAAAACCTTCCTAGTGTAAATTAAATCAGACAAACCAATCAGCATACATTAGTGGAAAATGTGTGTAACTGTTGTAGAGGTATAAAGGTAGAGTCTTAACATTTCATATTGGCAAGTACTTTTTGCTCAGAAGCATCCTTTCATTAGTGCTGCTGCACACACACTGACCGATCTTCAGTGTAAAGATCTGATGCCATCAGTCTCCTATTTTAACGCTGTAGGCTTGATGTCAAACTTATGACTCTGGAACTGTTTTATCCATAGCTTTGAATGGAAATGACACCAAACCCCTAAATCTTTCATTTTTATATAGTGGCAGAAGATATAATGTTGTCGTACATGATCATAACTGGGTGCCTCTCTGAAATGCCTGTGCACTACTACATGCAACATACAGAACAAAAAAAGGAGAAACCAGTTTCTGAGCTAAGATCATACTGAGTTCAGAGATGTGATGGGTAGTTTACATGACTGAGTGCTGCAGTGGGTGGAAAGAGGCTCTTGAGCAATGTCAGGCCAGGACAGCAAGAAACTTGCTTTTATGTGAGAGAACAGCAACGATACCTGGAGGTCTGCCTAGGGATGGATGATGAGCCAGCTGAGAGCTTAGGAAGAGGATTAGCTAGCAGATAGACGGAAGGAACATTGTTGTGGGAGTTTGCCACAGACCCAGTGATCAGGAATAAAGCAGTTGAAGCCTTCTTCAGACAACTAGAAGAAACCTCATGTTCACTGTCCATGGTCATTCTGGGGGACTTCACCACCCCAATAATGGCTGGAGGGACAATACAGCAGGGCAAAAGCAACCCTGGAAGTTTCTGGAGTGCATTAATGACAACTTCCTAGCACAGATGATTGAGGACATGATGATGGTGGATGTTGTGCTGGGCTTCAAACTTACAAAAAGGGAAGAGCAGGCTGTGAATATGAATGCTGGGAGAAGTCATGGCTGTGGTGACCATGAGATAGTGAGTTCAGGATTCTGACAGAGTGAACAAAGCAAAAAGCTAGACTACAGCCCTGGGCTTCAGGAGAGCAGTTTGGCCTCTTCAGGATCTGCTTGGAAGAATCCTATGGCAGGTGGTTCAGGAGGACTGGTTGATTTTTCAGGGATCATATCTGCCAAGCCAAACAGCAGTCCATCTTGGTGTGCATGAAATCAAGCAAAGGTGGCTTAAGGCCCATGTGGATGAAAAAGAAACTCAAAGACAAAGCTCAAATGTGAAAAGGAAGTGTACAGGAGGGTAAATCAGGGACAGGAGACCCAAAGGAAATATAAAGGCACTGTCCAAGCAAGCAAGAGTAGAATTAGGAAAGCCAAACCCCATCTGGAGATGAATCTGTCAAGGCTGTAAAGGGCAACAAGAAGGGATTACACAAGTGCAGCAGCAGCAGCAAGAGGACGAGTAGGGAAAATAATGTCTCTTTGCTGAATGGGGCAGAAAACCCGACTAAGGGTGACCAAGGGCACGTAGAAAATGTTGCTACTCAATGTCTTCTTTGCCTTTGTCTATGCTGGTACAATTTGACTACAGGAATCCCAAGGTCCCTGGTTCAAATGGGAAGGATTGGAGCAGTGACTTACCCTTTCACTTACCCTTGCATAAATCTCTGCAACCTGACTGGAGACACCCACACGTGCTGAAAGAGCTGGCTGATGTTATTGCAGAGCCACTTATGATAATCCTTGAAAGACTATGGTGATCAGGGGAGTTTCCTGAGAACTGAAAGACAGCACATGTCATCCATATCTTCAAAAAGGACAATAAAATCATGTCTGTGTCCTAACAGAAGCTCAATTAAGGTTATAATGTTAAAATGAAGGGGGGAAAAAGTCGTAAGATAAGGAAGAAAATGTATCATCTTATAGTTAAAGAAAAATTCCTTGGTCACCCCAGGCTAAAATATCTTGTTAGATGTAAGCCTAAAAAGTTAATTTAATAATTAACAGGCCGTTTGGAGTTTTCTTTTGTGGTGGAATCTACTTTTCTTGGGGGATTCTGCACATCTTTTAAATTATCTGCCACTTGGGAATTGGTGAGACAGTAAGTTTTCAGAATGCCTATGAATTGTACAGAAATACGAAAAAGATTTGATAAATTATATATATGTATTGTTGGAATGATTTGGGACTATTATAAATATATTTGTTTTGCACCAAAGACAAAGATTTTATTTACTTATGATGCCTACAGGAAAAAAAAATAAAATCATGGTAATAGTTTCACAAGTTCTGTGTTTAAATGTCTGTGGATAAATAGGAAGATCTTTAGACAGAGATGATGCAATAAAGATGAAGACAATTTAAAAAGGAAGCAAATAAAACCAGGAGCAACTAAGTTTATACTGAGAATTACAGTAGAGTTATAACAATGATTGTAACAAGTCAGAGAAGACAGAGCAGGAGGTGCATCAAGAAAGAAACTAAGAAAAATGAAAATGAACAATATGAAAGATGGTACTATTTCAGAATATTTATTATAGTAGAGCCTATTTTATGGATAGATTAAAACACAAGGCTAAATGAAGGAAGATCAGGTAGGAAGAAATTAAGAAAATAGTTCCAGTGTAATGTCCTTACCGTAGCTTTTTACTCAGAATGTCATGAGCAACAATAAAAATGAGATGAGATAATATTCATGAATATGAGCACGTCTTTGTTAAAAAATACATTTCCACATTAAAAGAAATATAAAAATTTAAATTATAGGACAGATGTCTTTAAATGTAGTATTATTACAGATTAGTAACTGAGCAAGTGCACGTTACGATAGTAAAAGTGTCTGTAAACTAAATAGGAGTTATTACCCTTAAAAGCGAATATATCTAAACAGAAATGTAGTTAGATAAGTAGCTGTTAAATGGATTAATTTTTATTAATTGGATTCTGCAGAGTTTTTTTTAACAATCCTAGTTTTTGTTTAAACAAGGATGATCGGAAGTAATTCAAGTGAATAAATAAATCAAAACTTAGCAGAGACAGCAATTAATGATAATCTATCGAGTTCAAAATATATCACATTACACTACTGATTAGCTGGTGCAGCTTTATAGATTTCTTTGTTGTTGTTATTAGTTAATATTTTCTGTTAAAATACTACATGGTATTGTGTAGCTTTGTTCTTCAGCAGAGTTTGCTGAATGTTTCTCTTGAATGCATGTTTTAATGTTGACTCTTGCTGGATTTTTTTGGCATTTTTGAACCCTTAAATGAAAATTCCTTTATTCTAATGCACATTATTTTTTTATGATGATTAAATGCAGTCTGCTTTTAACTTGTGAAGAATTTTCAATCTGAAAAGAAGGATATATAAATTGTCTCTTTAGAATTACTTTGTAGACAACTTAGTAATCATTTTTCTGTAGGATAAAAGATCTTAATACACATGCAGAATATATCACTATTTATTTTAAATATAGGATGTAATAAAATGAATTAAAATAATTAGAAAAGAAATTCAAATTTTCCTGTTGCCTTGGTAAGTGACACAAGCCTGTTTGGCTTTTTTCATTCTCATGGTGGTGTGTAATGTGTGAAAAGACTTTAGTATGCAAAATACAAAAATCTGCTAAGATAAAAGAAATAAAATAAAAATTAAGTTTTAGTATAGGCCACCATATAAAAATTCTTATTCCATATACTTTCTGTTCTTTTAGTTACAAGTTCTGGATGGTGATCTTCATAAGTTATTGTGATATTTGTGAGAGGAAGAGAAAATCATTTTTATATGCTGTCATGCTATCATTTAGTTCTGGTAATGAAGACATTCTGGTTTTGCAGTGAGCATTTTTCATCAAGAGCCATTAGTTAGCAATGAATATGTGTTGGTTTTATTTATATTTTGCACAGAATATACTTTTCATTCTGTAAATGTTAGGCACTGGAATTTGAACTGTATCTGAGAAGCTGGGGAGAAATCACAATGTAAGAGAGAAACAATTTTATTATTCGTTAGAAAGAGACTAGACATTAGTGAGTTGTACTTGGTCTAGGAGATGGTTCTATTTAATGATGTGCAAATGATGATGTTTTCAAAATAAGTAGGTTCAGTCTGTGCTCCTTGCGAAGAAGTGTTGCTCATTAGGAACTGAGCTTTGTAAAATCTTGGAGGAGGTTTCATGCTGACCTTAAAGGAGTAAATGGTTTGAGAGATTGATCTGTTGATCCACGTCCCTAACTGTTCATTTTCAGTGGAAGTAATGCCCATGTCAAGAACTGGATATGACATAAAGGATTTAGCTGGGTGAAGCCAAACAATGTCTAGAAGCTAAAGAAAAGAATATCTACTTGTCTCTAAACTACATAACTAATATTGACATTACATTAAATAAATTCTTTCATCAATATTTCTTTAAAAGATGTGTCAGCAAAAATCTAGGCCTTCTGTCCTCAAGGAGAGGTGTTAAGTAAAACAAATAAGGCATTTGAGTGACAAGCGCTTTAATAACAAGATGGAAAGATACCTGAAAGAGTCATTGTGCTTTCCTCCAGAAATGAATGTACTACTGTGGAGTTATCACAGAGAATGTTAGATATGTTTTCCAGTAGCAAAAGTTAGCACGAGCATCTTTGCTGTCCAAGGCAGAGCAAAATTGCTTCAAGGGATTTCAAGTACCTGATCATAAATTTCCATGATTTTAGACACTTCTGTTACGTGTGTGCATGCTGTGGTTTTTTCCTCCACTAACTGAAAATATAAGTCATCTAGCATCTAGTTACATGTCTCTGATAACAGAAAAGGACTAGTACTCATGGGTATTTTGAATAATAGCCCACATTTCAGTGCTTTGGTGATACACTAACATTTCAGAAAGATTACCACCTGGAATATGCAACACTTGGGGAATGCAAGCCCTTCCTGTTGTGAATGTTAAACAAAATCTTCGGTGACAATGTTTGATTTGTTTCTACTTTAAGAAAATTCTGGGGAGGTAACCTAGCTAGAGACATTTGCTTTCTCCTTTCTTGTGCATTTTTATTATTTAAAAGCTTTGGTTTCAGGAGAGCAGCAGCAAATGCTGTCAGCACTAGGGCTATATACACCAGAGCTAGCTTTGAACTTCAGAGTACAGATCTAATTACACAGCTTGTAGCTGTGGAACTGCTTCTCTCTATTCTAAATTACTTTTCCTAACTTATTTGCATAATTTAATGCACAGAGATTTTGCCACCGAAATGTAATATTCTCTAACATAGTTAGGACAGGCTAAATTAACCCTCTTAAGACTATATTGCTGTCTCATGATGTATTTGGTAAATGCTTACCAACTTCATTGGGGGAAAAGCATTCAACAAGGTGTTATATGTCAGTTTTTAGCTGGGGCTGGTTCTTTACAAAAACAGTTGGTGAGGTACAGAGATTGCAAGTAAACATTAACCTTAAGATTGGGTACTCTAATCAGCTAATAAAGCAGTTTGGGTTTTTTTGTAAACAGACTTGCTGTCTGCCTACCTCTCACTGAGAAGTTCTTTTTATTATCAGCAATTTGTGCAATCATTTTAAACTTAAAAATTTGGTCTTATGTTGATATGTGATCATGAAATGCATAAACATCAATGAATTTAATTGTGCATTATAGGTTTTTAAAATAGTGGGGTAAAAATTTCACAAAACATTCTACGCATCTGAAAATTATGTATCTTTCTATAAGAACTGTAGAAAGGCTTCTGGATAGGGGATACTTAGACAATTCTTCATTATTGTTTGCATAATAGGGTCTTATGTCTTTCTGGATGAATGATGTCAGACATGGTCATACAGTGATTCTGTAAGAAGAAGTAGCCATATAAAAAGTGCTTCAGAAAATATCAAATGTTTTCTTTGACAAGTGAATATTCTGAGGCTTCTTATACATTAGAACCTTATTTCTATCAGTTCATTTATTGCAAGAGATTTAATTTGTTAAAGCAGCAGTTCTGTGTCAGGACATCTCTGTATTCCAGAAGATTAAAATCATGTGATGGATACAATGGAGAATATTAGAAAATGAAGAGATGATCTGTTATGTAGGACAAAGAAACACTTCACTGAAAGATGAAGATTTTTTTTTTTTTTTCCCCTGCCTCTGACAGTTTGATGTTAAAGCAGCTGAAGCTGCTGAAAGACAATCTTCTGAAGTATGTGTTAATCAGGGCTTCTAAAATTTGATAATTATGACATAGGAAACATTTATCTGATGATCAAGAGTACTGGGTGTTCATGGCTTCAATGGAGTTGATAGGAGTTCTGCTTTGAATTTACCAAGGCATATAGAGTAAGCAGTATGATCTCATCTCTGATGTTTCACACTCAAGATCATGATTTTGCTTGCAAAATGGGAATATGAGGAAACAATGTTGTGTACTTTTTTCTTGGCGTTATGTAATGGTAATTTCTTGTGATGATTAACCTCACAGGAAATCCCATTATGGAATTGTTAATTCTTGAGAGCTGGGGTTGATGAGCGTACGTTAGATAAAACAAGGTAAAAACTAGATCTTGATTCAGTAATTGAGCACTGTCTGTTTCACATACAAACTGTGGCAGGTAATGTTTCAATTTAAGAAGGAAGACTAAATGCAGACTGTGTTTGTGAAAGACTGGCTTCCCAATATAGCACCATCCTGTTTTCTGCATATTTTACAGAGTAGCCCTGCCAATTTCTTCAGGTCAGGTTTGCCGTCTCCAGTTGTTTTCTTGTTTGTTTGGGGTTTTTTTATTTCTTCTGCCTACCTACTATTCCTAGTGATGTGTTGGTGTATGGCTCGACATGTCATTGTTGAGATGGACTCATCACACTCTCGCGCACACACTACTTCTGCAAAGGCTCAAGTGCTCATGCTTCAAATTTTGCAAATGCTCCCGGCTGCAAGCCCTTTTATAATCCTTCTAATAATAAGCGCCCACATGTGATTGGCCCAATCAATGACCACCTGTCCACAATTAGGATAAGCTTTCTCTTTCTGTTATAGCTTTGATAAGCTTTCACTGTTTGTGAACTGGTGGTTCTTTTCTCAGGACTTTCTAGCCTCCTCAAGGGTACACAGATGTTCACTCAAGGTTATTTGTCTGACTCACATTCTAATCCCTCGGACAAGCCGAGGTCTCCCACAACAGTGATGCACTTGAAATATCTTCCAGTCCCCTGACAGAGAAACAAGCTGCTTGTTTTTCCATTCTTCTGGAACCCTCGGCATGGAATTGCACTTGTCCTGTTTAATTTCAGCTGCATGTAGACAGTAGTGTTAGAATTCATGACTGGAGTTTTATCAAATCTGTATCAAACCTCTGATAACTGGAAGAAAAAAAAATCATCTGCTCTTTAAATATTAACTTCTCAGTTCACTGGATAAATAAATGGAGTAAAAAAAGAATGTTGATTCTTTTTATGGCTACAGTTTATTTTTATATATAGTATGGGATAGCAGAAGTTTTCAGTATTATTAATTTGTTGAAATTTATTGAGTATAATGGTTAAATAAAAGATAAAGGAACCTTGAAGCATAAAGCACAATGTGGTCCCAGTCCATCTGTCTTCAAGGTCTTGAGGCGTCTAAACTGAGTACCTCCTAGTATCAAAGTTCCTAAAGGTCCCAGGATTATTTCTGAACACATAGTGTTGCAGACAGTGATGATAGAGTGTTTTATTTAGGTAAAAGGCTCCAACCCTTTTTCCAGCACTGTGGACATTCTCAGCAGCATGAAAAAAGTGTGAAAATGTTTCTTATAAACATTTTTATTAGTGTTTTCATGTCTTTTGAATATTGTATTGGCTATCCTGCTGTTACAGTGGTAATACTCTTGTGGGCTTTTAACTATGAGCTCTCTTTTTTGGGGGTTTGGGTTTTTTTTTTTGTTTGTTTGTTTGTGGTTTGCTGGGGTCTTTTTCCTTCTCTTCCTCAATTCCCTGCCCAGTACCCTGGACCGTATAATTTTATTTTTGCCAAAAAATGCTTTTTTCTGGGAAATTTAAATTTAATTTAATTTATGGTCTTATTTCTTAAGGTATTTTGGTCTTTTCTGGAACCACTCATAGCTGTGCTTTTAATATCTGTATTTCCTGAGATAATATGTAACTTACTTGGCATCTAAAATAGATGACTGTAGATCTACCCAGTTCTGTACAACTGTTACATTGATAAATCTTCCATAGTGCTACATAATGTTTTGTCTTTTTTTGAGATTGATCCTTAATTCTATTATTATTACAAATAAAATCAAGGCACTGGACTTGTTCAGATTCTTTTCTACTGAAACTGAGCGATGTGTTTTAAAGTATGTTAATTGAAATGAAAATATGGAAAAGTCATGCCTCTCAGTCATTTTAGAAATATTCAGTGACCAAGATTCATTTATACAATATACTTAGTTCTATATGTTTGTATAATATTCTACAGAAAAGTGACAGCTATTAGGTTTTATTTTCCTACAGAAGTTTCTCTGAGTTTCTAATACTTTGCTATGACTAGTAAAAATAAGATATGAATGTTACTGCTTCATCAGCAGTTCTACTTTTAGCACAGTTTCATCCCAAGAAAGAAACTGGATCACATGTGCTTTTAAGGTGAGGTAGAATTAAGGACAGGGAAGAAACCTGACAAATAACAACAATATATTTTTTTTTTAATCTTCAAAATAATGTTTCCTTATCTTTTTGGTGTTTCTTATCATCGTCTTAGCAGGACCAGGTCTTTATAGTGACGGTTGACTTCACTGTGTCGGTTCCTAAAGGATCTGCCTGATTATGACTGGAACTAAGAGGGATTTTCCTCACACTTAGAGTTTCAGGAATGGTCTCTATACAAGCATTGCAGTTACTGTTCATTTATATAACAATAGAAAAGAAGATTCTTCAATTAAGGGCCTATTTTCTACTATCATCTATTCTGTGACTAGTAGCCTGTGCTCTACTTTGTGTAACTGTTGTGACTTACACTTTTACCTGTTCTTATTTCCCTGTAGAGCTTTTTTACCCCTATGTTTTTTTAAATAGATATAGACCACCAACACCTACACTTTTTTTTTTTAACTGTAGTTTGTTTAGTTTGAAGTTACCTCCTAATATGACTCTTTCTCTGTATCTTGTTTAAACAAGACATAAAGAATTATATTAGATATAGATTACACACTTGTGTGTGGATTTGTTTGCGGTGTTATTTGTCTGTGTTTGTTAGTTCTTTTCAAACTTTAAAAACATTCTTGCTTGCAGCTTCTTTTTTAACTTTGTCCTCCTAGTCACTCCAAACCAACTCCCACCCACTCCAAAATATTCAGTTAGACCACATTTCACTTAGTCTTTGATTAGGAGTTTTAAAAAGATCAGGACAACCAGTAAGATATTTATCAATATTATGTCAAAGCATGCAGAAATATATTAATCTAATACATTTGAACTTAATTAATATTAATGCTGTGTTAACGCTGTTCTCATAGTTGCCATTTTAGATTTAAGGTGTAGGTAGTGATTTCAAAATTAATGCAAAACAGAAGTGAAATAGACTCTGAAAGATTAAAATACAATGTAAAACCAAATCAACAAACCTGTTTTGTGTTTAAGTCATAAAACCCCTTAATGTGTATATGACTCTCTTTCTTTTTGTTTTGGTTTGGGTTTTTTATTAAAGAAATAAACATGTCAAATGTTTCTACACTTCCTAATTCAGACAGACCCATTCCTATTTCAACTTAATGCCTGATACTGTATTTCCTCAGTTTTTCAACTTTCAGAATTTAGCTATTTTCACAATATTAATTTTTGATTTATTCAGCAAAGAATCAAATGTTCATATGACTTCATTTAAAAAGGATACAAATTAGTAATCTATAAAATCAAGTTCACGTTAAAAGTGAAGATTTTTTTCACTGAAACCTGTTGACACAGATTTTTTTTAGTAAGTGCGAATTCACCGAAAAAGACATGATGGATCTCTTAATAAAAGGAAATTTCTGGTTTGAGTAGTTATGTATTTTTACTCAGGCTTTCTATAGGAAAAAAAATACAAAAATGTAAAAAGGCAAGTAATCCTTAAACAATTAATGAAGACAGAAGGGACTTAGACTGTACTTGCGCTATGTTGTGTTTACCATTTGAAGAAGTTTAAAAAATATTTTGCTAGTAGGTTGTTTTTAACCTAGAGAAAACTGATATGTTGCTAACTGTGACAACTATCTGAGAATATTTCTATTCAGATGAAAGCTAATAACTGTAGGAGTCACAGTGTTACTAAATTCATGATGGAAAGCTGTATCAAATAATGTAAAACATGCAAGGAGTAATTGCTGCCAGTAAAAATAGTTATTCAACACATTGTTTCTCTTTTTATCCCTTCTCTGTATTGTCACCTGAATTAATTTGCTTGGTTTTAATTATAAATATATAATTTATATAAAATTGCAATGATTGTGTCTACTTTTACGTAAAATTATACATACATTATACATTTATAATTAAATTATGGATTTCCAAATTAATAACAGATGCAATAACTTGTTTAATTATACCCTAAATACTGCTGCTTTCTTAATAGTATTTAATTTAAAGTAATTTAGTTATACACTGCAAGTTGATTCAAGCATGATTGTGCCAAAAGGCAAAAATTAAACCCGCAATTCTCTGCAATTTGACATACCAGTTTTAAAATTCAACTGAAACTGCCTTAAAACAGGACTGTAACTCAGTGGTTATATTCTTAATTAAAACTAACTGGACTTACAAAATAGTGTTTGCTATTTACTCAAGAGACAGTCACTCAAACTTTTCCGTGTGTGAGTTTTAAGAACACAGAAATTGTCATACTTGATCAAACAGAAGAGTTGTCTGACCAAGTATATGGGTTGTATTTTAAGCAAACCCTGGGCAATAAAAAGTGCTTAGAGGGACAATATAGAGTGTTTTCTGTAGTGTGTCTCTCCCAGCAGTATGTGGCTAACAGACATTTGGAACTGTTACTACACTGGAATTAAATGTCATTTAAATGCTTTTCTCCTTCTACACTAATCGAGGAGGGCTTACTGCTATGATTCATCTTACATGGGCCTTGCAGTGAATCTTAATATCAGTTTAAATTGCTTCATATACATATCTAAAGGAGTAAGTATTAACAGCTCATTGCTTTCTGTTGGTTCAGATACCATATGCAATGGTAATAAGCATAATCAAGTGACAATGGGGTCTGCCTACTGCAGGCATGGGTACAAATATCTTTTTTATTATCACTCAGCTCTTAGTTGATAGTTTTATGGGAAATATCCACAGTGTTTCTAGGGTATCTCACTGAGTGATAGTATGTGTTTAAAACCTATAATCATATCTGTTAATTTAAACTTTATATCCCCACATGTGTTTTGCATTTGTTGGTGCTTTATTTCATTCTTCACTTTATTGTCCAGTGGTTTGGGACTGCAATATCCTCGTGAGGTTCTTTGTAGTCAGGTTTTGTTTCAGCTGTCTCACCTAGTCAAGATGTACCATCAGGAATCTTGCTACTTCACTATTTTCTTTCCAGATCATTTAGGATATGTCAAACAGCACAACTATTTACATCAATTGTGGTATCCCTACCTTATGAAAATGAAATATTTATGGCCAACAAATGTTCCCTATCTTTTAAAAATTAAAGATTTTTTTTAAAAGAACCTTCTTAAAAGCTATTAAATTCAATATAGGCATGGTCAGCCTTTAATTTCCCTAAGGCAACATTCATTTTCATCAGTATGTAATGTATTAACTATTTTTTTCATTCCTATAGGGAATATTTTGTAATTAAAATGGTTTCATTATTTGATTAACAATTCTGTTATTTCTCATCAGCCCTGTTTCTTTCTGTCTTAAGGTGATGGTGTTTGTTCATGCTAGAAATGCTACAGTGCGAACTGCTATGGGTCTTCGAGAAAAAGCAAAAAACAATGGTCATATTTGTCACTTTTTGTCACCCCAAGGATCAAATTATGGACAAGCTGAAAAACAAGTAAGTGAATAATTTACATTGGTAGTCTTTACAGTCCTAGAATTGATGTTTTTTATGAGACAGTCCAAGACGAGAATAGATTAAGCATTTTTGAGGTTCTGGGTTGATATGCTCTGAAAGGAAGATGCTCGAAAGGGATGTGTGGAATTACTGAACTGAATAGAGGAAAGGATAGAGTAATGGTGAAAGAAAAGTGCTATTACTTGTCATTTTTTTAAACAAAAGCTGATAATAGGTTATGTTTTATGCAACTTGTACTACTTAACAGTTGTCTTCATCTAATCTGCAGCTCAGGAATTCTCTAAACCACCGGTTGCCACTAGCCATTTTGGGAGAGTACATATCTCCTGCTTTTTGTTCTCTTTCACCTATGCATCTGCTGCTGTCCACTCTTTAAGACAGAAAACTGTCTTCAAGTATTAATCTGACCTATTCTGTAAATTTATCACCTTTCCAAAACAATCTGACTTTCCTCATGAATCAACTAATGGTGGGCTATCAAATAGTAAACTGTTTGAATCTCACAAGGGTTTTGCCCCCTTAATCTAATCTTGTTTAAAAATATGTATGTGTATAATTGTATGAAAAATATGTATGTGGATAATTGTATGTAAAATATGTATTTTTGTATCATTTCTATTATTTTGAGCAGTGGAAAAGTATTTGCCAGCTGATACTGTGCATTTTATGCATTCTAATGGTTCTGTCTTTATATGAATTGTGTTGAACTTTTTTTTTCCCTAATAATGTAGCATAGAAAAGTAACTTGGTAGGAAAGAACTTCTTTTCATCTGTTCAAGCAATATTCCAGTATTTCTGCTGAGAGAATATTTCCAAAACAATTTAGTTTTATATGTGACATTTACATTTGGTGATATTAATTGAGGTCTAAAGATTAAAGTTAACAGTGTCTTGTTAATATTCCTTGAAAAATAATGTTCTTTCTCTGCCCCCAGCTAAAGTAGCAGAATGTAGAGGAGATACTTGCTGTAGAAAGTTTAATGTATGTCTAAGATACCTTCTCTTACTGGAAAATGTCTTGATAAAGTCTTAAATATTTTGGGCCCCTGTGAGTTAGGAATATTTTTATTTTGTTATCTGTGTTATTTTGACAGCTAGCATATGATCTAAAGATGATAAGACAAGTACTTTAAGAAATTGACAGTGAGTTTATTTTAAAAATCCTCTCATTTCAAATGTGCTTTTAATAATTAAAAAATAGATCAAAAGAGAATATTTCCATAGTAGTATCACAAATCTGATATTACTTCTTAGAATCATAGAATCATTTTGGTTGAAATAGACCTTTAAGATCATCAAGTCCAACCGTTAGCCCAGCACTGCTAGGTCACCACTAAACCAAGTTCCACATCTGCATGTCTTTTAACTACCTCCAGGGATGGCAACTCCACCACTTGCCCTGTGCAGCCTGTTCCAGTGCTGTACGTAGTAGAATTTTTTCATAATATGCAACCTAAACCTCCCCTTGAACAACTTGAGGCCATTTCCTCTTGGGATATCACTTGTTGCTTAGGAGAACAAATCAACTCCCACCTTGTTACAAACTCCTTTCAAGTTGCAGAGAACTGTAGGGTCACTCCCGAGCCTCCTTTTCTCCAGGCTAAGCAGCCACAGTTCCCTCAGCCACCTCTCGTAAAACCCTTCTTCAGCTTTATTACCCTTCTTTGGACCTGCTTCAGCACCTCAATTTCCTTCTTGTAGTGAGGGGCCTAAAACTGAACACTGTATTTAAGATGCAGCCTCACCAGTGCCAGGTACAGTGGGACACTCGCTTCCCTAGTCCTGCTGGCCACACCATTTCTAGTACAAGCCAGGGTGGTGTTGGCCTTCTTGTCCACCTGGGCACACTGCTGGCTCATATTCAACCAGCTGTCAACCAACACTCCAGGTCCTTTTCTGCCAGGCAACTTTCCAGCCACTCTTCCCCAGGCCTGTAGCATTGCATGGGGTTGTTGCGAACCAAGTGCGACACTCAGCACTTGGTCTTGTTGAACCTCATACTATTGACCCATTGATCCAGCCTGTCCGCATCCCTTTGTAGACCCCTCCTACCCTCAAGCAGATCAACACACCTGCCCAACTTGGTGTTGTCTGCAAATTTACTGAGGGTGCCCTTATCCAGATGCTTGATAAAAGATATTAAAGAGATCAGGCCTCATATAATGGATATAAAAAGATAGTTTTTTCCCCTTAGCTTCCTGCTCCCCTTCCAATAAGCCCATCCTATAATTAAATACCTAAGGCTGGAATAGTACTATCTGAAGCATGTGCAATACAGATCAATGTTCAGGTAACCTGATAATGTAGAAATTTTCTCTTCCACTGGAAATTATAATACTGGAGGGATTTACTGGCTAAGGTAAGAACTTCTGTACCACGAATGTGTACAGAAAGAGCCTACGTATATAGGCGTGACTGTCAGCAGGAATTACAACTGTTCAGTTTGCTGACATTAAAACTGTGAGGGGGAAAAAAAAACCAACAAACACTGTTATTGAGGCTAGGTGTGGTTCTGAACAGAACAAGTCAAGAGTTGAAGAAACACTGCAGAGATGTAGTTTTTCTGCACAAGAAGGACCAGCTGTTGTGAAATGTTTATAATGTGATGTAGAGAATGGAGGAAGGCCTGGGTTTCTGTTTGAGCTCCAGCAATGATTTCTAACGTATGTAGACTTGATCTGTGTCATTCTTCATGTCTGAATTGGCCTCCCTACTGCTCGCTAATTTAAAATTTCAGTGAAAGCTCCTATTCATTTAAGTAGTAGTGAATTGTTCTTAGGGGTAGATCAAGCTACTCAGTAAGTCTTTTAATGCCGTATTACTGGTGGCCATGAGAATATACTGGGAAGAGCATTGATACATACTCTTACTTAGGCATTTGCTGATCAGAGAGACTACTGCTCTAGACAGATTTTCAGTGTGACCTGACACAGCAATTCTTATACTGTGTTCTTATACACAGTCTTGTACTATAAATCATATACATCTTATGAAATAAGTTGAGTACTAACATGATAAAACACATGACTTCTAAGAGCTTTGCAGGGTTGTTTTTAAATTCCATTTTCAAAACACAACTCAAGTGATACCTCAAAGCTTGACCTGTAGGTGAGCCACATGGCACTGTGGAACTGATCTGTACTTGCAAGCATTTACCATTCCTTCAGAATGCTTCTGATTTCCAAACTGTACCTTTAATCAGCATAATCACATTTTAAAATTTTGATCACCAGTACAAATATGAAATATCTGTGGGTCAAATTGGATCTCTAGAGAACTTTGTTAGGCATTCCGTCAAGCCAAAGTTTCTATATATAATTAATTTCTTTGATCATCGTTGCCTAATTTTAATCTCCTTAATAAGTGAAATTCATTTTATATAGTACTAAATTCCCAGTGCCATACCATATAAATGAAATTTCTGACAGAAGTCTAACTGTATTATATCAATGCTCTGTGATGCAGAGTGATTAATTTAAGCTTCATTATGATAATATCATGTTTGTCTGACAAGAGCTATCTTGTATAAAGGGATGTTTATTGGCACAGTTCCCAAAATTATCAGACTGCAGGCCTTTCAGTCTTGCCATTTCATTTGACATGAAATTCAGCAATACCTGGCAGATAATAATCTTGATAATGTAATACAGTCCTTATTTTGTATTCTGTATACAGTGTTCACTGTAATGGGTGAAGAAGATGTTTAGAAACATCTGAAATCCAGTGTACAACTTACAAGAACAAGTAATGCCCAAATCATGCATTTTCTAGTCTAGACACAACAAGTGTAAGTGAAGGCTACTTGAACACACTGTAGGGACTAAAAAACAATAGTTAAAAGCATTGTATTCTTTGCCAGCCTTTAAAATCTGAAAGCAATTTTACTAATCCTCTTAATTATCTGTCAAATGTTTTTAAATGAATAGAAATTAATTTTTAGAGAACAATCATCAAATATTTGATGTGTAATCATTTGTTTGACATTTAATTATTTCAGAGCAAATCCTCATTTTATTTTTGTTTTACTAATAACATATCTAATATTTGATATGCCATTAAAAAACCTATAAAAATAAAATGAGGATATGTATTCAAATATATTAGGCTATATTATACGTCAAACATATATTGAAGTTCCCTATTTGTTTTATAATTGCTATATTTTTTTACTTTTGAAAAATATTTGCTAATTATCTCTTGGAGAATGGAATGAAGCTCTTTATATTTCCTTCATGGGATATTTTATTCAGTAGTCCTGTTTAAAGGTCAGCGACAAAATTCATGAGAGGATGTGGTCCTAACAATTGACAGGTTAAAGAAGAATGAGTCCTTTATATAGTGATCCTACTGTTTTAATGAATCCTGAGCTGTGGAATTTAGCATTAAGAGTTATTTAGATGGACATTCAGGTTTTGGAGAGGCCTACTTACAGAGAAATATTTTATGAACAATAGGAAAATAATTGTCTTCATTTTTTTAGCAGTAGTTCTATGTATTAGAGTTAACATAAGCATTAACTGTTATGAACTGAAATAAAAAGTTGACAGAAACAGTAAACTGTTTTTTGCTTTTGCTTTTTATGACCTTTAAAGAGGAAAAACATTTGAAGTTTGATGTATATTTCTGTTGTTATGATAGTTACTTTTTTAAGTGTCACTCTAGAAATTGTACTTGCACAGCTTTAGATTTGTGTTCTGTTTTCTATTTGTAGCTCTTTGTACTCCTGTACATTTTATACAGTCTACTGGAATTTTCTAGTGTTTATATGATGAATCAGAAAGTATAAAATATATGGTATAGATTGAATTCTGTTGAATTCTGTCTGCCTTTCTTAAAATCAGTCTCTGATCCAAGGATTTCAGATTTGTTGTCTTGTCTCTCGAGCTCTGATAGTTACAGCACTGATGTAACAAGTAACAGTCTTCTGCTATCCTGTGAATAATAAAATGGACTTTTTTTTTTTCTCCTCATCTATGGGCTTGATCATATATTCTGTTTTATCCATCATGAGCATCAACTTGATATGCAACAATGCTTAGTTTTATCCTTTTTATCAGTAGAAAGCTGCTTCATGAATATTTGTGCTACTTTCCAGAAGCTGTGTTGTGTTAGTAATGGGACTCCTAGAAGCAAAATGGGCTAGCAGACCTTTTTCTAGAATAATCTCTGAGATTGCAAATACAGCTGACAGTGGTGATGATGGTTTTTTTCAAAGAAATACAAAAAGACTTTTTATGCTTTTGTACACAACTTTTCAGCAATTTCAGAGTTATTCAGGTTAAAATAGGTAATGGATTTTATCACTGTAAATGTAAAATTTAATGCTTTTTCTTGCTAATCCTCCATGGAAATGCTCTGATAAACTGTAGGATAATGTGTTGCCTGTAGCATCCCCTTTCACTGTTGACAAAATTTCCTATTAAGTACTAAATGCGCTTAGTAAGATCATATGAAACTGTTGTCGTATTTATAATATGATTAAGCTTCTTTCCTTAAATGAAGTCAAACGCAGCTTCCTACAAGGTAGTGCAGTATTTGCATTCAGTCAATTCAGATCTTAAGGTAAATACATTTTTTAAGATGTCTTCTTTATTTGTGCTTGTAAATACAGAAGCTGAAATTCAAAGTTGTATTGATTAAAATAATGTTTTTAATGTTAATTTGATTTAAATTAAGAAATTTTTTTAATGTCTTTGATTAAAATACACTGAAACTTCTTTCTTTCTGGGATATGCCAACAATATTAGGCTAATGGAGGCTTCTTCATGTCAGGGTATGACATTGCTTACTGTAATGAGTAGCTCAAAGAAGTTATTTGGTTGATTCTGCACAGAAGTTTGCACAGTCTTAGCACCATATGTGTATTTTTTTCCCTTTAAAATTGGCATAAATGTTGACATTACTGTAAAACTAACTTGTTTCAATATAAATAAGTATCTTAGAAGCATAATCTAATTTAACCATTTTCCTATGCATTCTTAAATGAGAATTTGTGGTCTCCTCGTCTTTCCTGAAGTTTTAACCTTATTCTGGAGCACTGGCGGTGAAAAAAGCCACACAGCATTCTTTTTTCCATTGACTGTGAAAATCTCTTTCAGTTAGCTACTACAATGTTTTAACATGTAATCCAGGTCAAAAAGAAAAAAAAAAAAAAAAAGGTAGCTTTGTCTTTTCACAGTAGTTATTCATTAATAGCTTCCCTGGGTAAGACATCAGCTTGAAATCTCATTATATAACATATAGATGGATATCAAATAGCTATGCCAATAATAAAGAAACACATTTCAAAACAAACATTCAAAGCTGTTTAGGAGGGAAAAGAAAAACCAAACCCCAGTATGCTTGTTTTCATATTCACAAGTCTGGGAAACTGGACTGCCCTCTTTCTACTTTAGCAATACAGCCTACTACCCCCTTTTGATTTTTGCCAGTGCTTGCTTTCACCATGTGTAGTGAAGTTCAGGTATATATTAAAAATATGTAAGATTTCTTGAGAGGATAAAGCTCCCTTCATGTTTTCTTCTGACATTTAACAGGTTCAAAGGCTGGCAATATTTGGTCACTTCTGAACACTCCAGCAAGAAGAAATTATAAGATAATATTAAAGTCTGCATAGGTGCTCTCTGCTGTAGCCCCTCTTCAGCTCTCAGAGGTTGTTTGGCTTAGCTTTTTTTCAGCTACTTTCAATGCCTAGGGATTGTTCCAGGCAAGAAATTTTAAAAATAAATGCTTGATTTACTAATGACCCCTAGGTCTTGCATTCCTTTGCCAAGATGTGCGAATTAGTTCTTGTCTGCAATGCATAATCTTGTGCAATATTCTCACAATGTCACTGCACGCTATTTTTCAGACACCTTTTCTTTATAGGATGCACCAAACCATATTGGCATATGGTTCTGGTCACAAGCAGTTTAAGTAGCTTAGTATGGAAACCATATGCTGATTAGAAAATAGTATTTAAAGAGATCCTATCTACCTAGGAATTAATTTGTCAGGAAGTAGTGTAGCTACAGTAGTTATTAGTAATGAAGAGAGTAATGATTGAACAGTTATAAAAATTTGTGGGTTTTCTGCACTGCGCCCTGAAAGTGAATATTGCTTGTTGATCGGTTGTACTTTGTATTTCATGGTAATTACATTATTTTCAGATTTGGTACTATTCAGTGATAGACATTCTCGTAGAAACTATATTGATTTCTTTTACAGGAGGTCCAGTGAGTTGTATTTGATCACTGCAAAAGTCTCAAAATACTATTCTTTGGGGTTGTAAATGAAGGAGATAATGTTGGGGTTCTTAAGTGGTTGTTCGTTGCTGTAAAGATTCAGGCCAGCACAGAACACTCTTTGTAGCTGCCTTTCCTGCTGTAAAATTCAGAACAAAACCTGTAGTTCACAGTTATCCTGTGGAATAAATTCTTTTAGGATTGATTGATGTTTTTCCTTCAGAATATTACTATTCATTGACTATGTTGACTATGTTTCTCTTTCTCCCTCAGAATTCATGTGAATTCATTTCTTTATATTGTAACACAATAAATGTATAGGATATCTTAAAACTGTGAATTTTTCTTAATTAAGTTTTTGACCTGTCGTCATTGAGAAATACATGTTCATAAACACCTAGTAATTTGTTAGAAACCATTACTACAATATTGGAAACTTTCTCACACAGTCTCTTTAAAGACATTATTAGAATAAGTGCAATTAAATAAATTCACCTTTTTCATTAAATAGTCTGTTCACTTACCTATTGATAGATTTCCTCCTGTTCAGCCCAGACTGTGGCAAACATAGATTTTTTGATTCCCCCCCCCCCCCGCAAGGTACGTTTAGTTGTCTGATTCAGTATTTCATTTAGGAAACATGATTTTCTTATCAGATGGAGAAAAATATTAAATTTCACTTCAGTTCATATTTTTAATTTCATTTATTTTCAAAATAAGAAAGCTTTCCAAATACAGTTTAGTTTGATTATGGTTTGAGGAATTGTTTAGCTACATATGCTCACTGTTTCAGTTGTCATCTACTTTTCACTTCCAGCTCCCCCATTTAGACAAATTTTGTTTGGCTTTTTAATTATTCCTTTAGTTTCTTTGCATAATATGTAGAGTAGATCAGAACTGGACAGAAGCATTTTTCTGATGAAACTTGCAATGACATCTAGTTAAAATGAATTGTGAAATAATGGGTAAATGGAATGCACACTTGAGAAATTTAAATAAAACAGGAATAAAAGTAACCATTAACAGTAAGTTAATTGAATTTGATCCGCAGTCTGTTAATACCATATACTGAGAGATGGAGGTGCTTTGGAGAATGTGAAATAGGTTGAAAAGTACTTAAGCGTACCTTTCAAAAGTTGTGCAGATTTTTTTCCAGAGAACTACCAAATATTTATGAATGTATATTTCTTTTTTTTTTTTTGCTTTAAGTTGTATGATAGCATATAGTCAGCCTCTGGTTTTTAGCAAATCCTCTGTATGTTTTTTATTATCAACATTTCTTCATAGTAGAAAACCAGAAGATATCTGGCCAAAAGTTTTGATATCTACACTTAGTTTTATCTTTTGGTGTTTTTTAATTCATCTTAAGCTCCTTTGAACTAGAATTTCAAAAGTCAACCAAGATTCAGAAGAATCCCTGCTTACTGGAAATCTTTTCCTGGAGGAAACATTGTATTGTATAAAACCACAAACAGCTATGCTTTAGGCTGTGCAGATACCATTGCATATACTTTATCAAAGTAAAATTTGAATTTTGTCTAATTTGCCAGATTTTGAACAATCTAATTATTTCAGAAACCTTTTTCTGTTACTAGCAGATTGTTACAGAGACAGATTACAGAACACTTCCAGGAAAACATAAAAAGCTAACAAATAGAGGTCTTTTAATTCCACTACTGAGACTTTGAATGAGCATCATAGTAATGTAATTTGGATACATCTTTGTACATGTACCATGTTAGTGGGTTTTGGCTCATTTGACCAAAAGACAGAACTACAGATAAAAGTTATGTATTACTCTAGTGGGAACTAGACTAACAGCAGCATGTTTTTGACAAAGCTAGAGTATACACAAACTGTGCATGAACTATAATGAAAACTGGTAGGTAGCAAAAATGGAACTTAATCTGTATTATGGAATGAAAATAAATTTAATAAAAAAACACGGAGGCAGATTTGGAAATATATGGCTTGTGAGCAGCTGCTGGAAGAATGCAGATAGGAAGATAACAATATTAGGAGACATGTGAATTTAAATGCTTAAGTATGAATTCTTAGAAAAACCGAATGTTTACCATCCCTATCCCACCAAACAGACCTCCATCTTTGGCTAGTATCAGTACAAGTAAATAAAGAATTCATTTTAGTCAGTAAAGCTAAAAAGAAGGAAAAATCTATAAATTCTAGAATGTAAAATTTTATTTACATGAAATTCTAAAATAAATGTTGGGCTTTTGGTAGAACAAGATCTTAAACTAATTCATTTGTAGTACTCAGGTAAGACATACTGGAAAACACAGATACTGGAGTAAGTTTTTTTATTTTTTTCCTAGGATATTTCCTTCCTATCAAATACTAACTTTACTTATTAGGTCAACCAGCTTGACTAGACACTGCCTCGGCACATGAAGGACAAGGGGGTTATCAGAAGCAGTCAACATGGTTTTACCAAGGGAAAGTCATGTTTAACCAACCTGATAGCCTTCTATGAAGAAATAACCAGGTGGATAGATGATGGTAGTGCAGTGGATGTGGTCTATCTTGATTTCAGTAAACATTTGACGACATCTCCCACAGCATCCTTGCAGCTAAACTGAGAAAGTGTGGTCTGGATGATTAGGTAGTGAGGTGGATTGTGAACTGGTTGAAGGAAAGAAGTCAGAGGGGTGTGGTCAATGGGGCAGTGTGTAGTTGGAGGCCTGTGTCTACTGGAGTCCCTCAGGAGTTGATACTGGGGCCAGTACTGTTCAAAATATTTATCAATGACATGGATGAGGGAACAGAGTGCACTGTCAGCAAGTTTGCTGACAACGTAAAACTGGGAGGAGTGGCTGACATACCAGAAGGCTATGCTGCCATTCAGTGAGACCTGGACAGGCTGGAGAGTTGGGCAGGGAAAAATCAAATGAAGTACAACAAGGGCAAGTGTAGAGGCTCACATCTGGGAAAGAATAAGCCCATGTATCAGTATAGGTTGGGGATGAACTTGTTAGAGAGTAGCATGTGGGAAAAGGACCTGTGGATCCTGGTGGACAGCAGGATGACCATGAGCGAGCCATGCACCTTGGGGATAAGAAGGCCAATGGCATCCTGGAGTGTATCCCAAACAGGAAGAAATCAAGTAAGAGATCTGGGAAACCTGCATGGTTGGGCATGGAGCTAATGAATAAACTTTTAAGTGGAAGAAGGAAGTATATAGAAAATGGAAGGAGGGGCTGACCACATGGGAAGGGTACAAAGATGTTGTCAGAGGATGCAGGGATGCAACAAGGGAAGGTAAGGCCTCCTTAGAACTAAATTTGGCAAGGGAGGTCAAGGAAAACAAGAAAGGCTTTTTCAAGTATGTTGGAGGTAAAAGGAAGTCTAGAAGAAATGTCATCCCAGTCATCAAAAAGGAGGACCCAGGTAACTATAGGCCAGTCAGCCTCACCTCCATTCCTGGAAAGGTGATGGAACAGCTTGTTCTTGACACCATCTCAAAGCATATTGAGGAAAGGAGGCTTATCACAAGTAGTCAACATGGATTCAACAAAGGGAAGTCATGCTTGCGTAATCTGATAGCCTTTTACGATGGCACAAATAGATGGATAGATGAGGGGAGAGCAGTGGATGTGGTATATCTCAACTTCAGCAAAGCTTTCGATACTGTCCATGATATCCTTGCAACCAAGATTAAGAAGTACGGCTTGGATGATTGTGTGGTCAGATGGATTGGAAACTGGTTGAAGGACAGAGCCCAGAGAGTTGTGGTCAGTGAAGCAGAGTCTAGTTGGAGGCCTGTGGGTAGTGATTTTCCCCAGGGGTCATTCCTGGGTCCAGTGCTGTTCAAAATATTCATCAATGACCTGGACAAAGGGTTGGAGTGTACCCTCAGCAAGTTTGCTGATGATACAAAACTGGGAGGAGTGGCTGACACTCCAGAAAGATGTGCTGCCATCCAGCGTGACCTGGACAGGCTGGAAAGCTGGGCACAGGGAAATCTATTGACGTTCAGTAAGGACAAGTGTAAAGTGCTGCATCTGGGGAAAACCAACCCCATGTATCGGTACAGGTTGGGGGCAGATCTGTTGGAGAGCAGCTCTGGGGAAAAAGATCTGGGAGTCATGGTGGACAAGAGGAAGACCATGAGCCAGCAATGCGCCTTCACAGCCAAGAAGGCAAATGGCATCCTGGGATACATTAAGAAGAGCGTGGCCAGCAAGTCGAGAGAGGTTCTCCTCCCCCTCTACTCCGCCCTGGTGAGGTCCCACCTGGAGTGCTGTGTCCAGTTCAGGGCACCCCAGTTCAAGAAGGACAGAGAGCTAGTGAAGAGAGTCCAGTGCAGAACCACTAGGATGATTAAGGGAGTGGAGCATCTCCCTTGTGAGGAGAGGCTGAGGGAGCTGAGTCTTTTTAGCTTCAAGAAAAGGAGACTGAGGGGAGACCTTATTAATGTCTATAAATATGTGAAGGGCAAGTGTCGGGAGGATGGAGCCAGACTCTTCTCAGTGATGTCCAGTGATAGGACAAGGGGTAATGCATACAAGCTGGAGCATAGGAAGTTCCAGGTAAACAGAAGAAAAACTTCTTTACTGTGAGGGTCATGGAGCTCTGGAACAGGCTGCCCAGAGAGGTTGTGGAGTGTCCTTCTCTGGAAACGTTCAAAACCCGCCTGGATGTGTGTCCTATGTGACCTGCTCTAGGTGATCCTGCTCTGGCAGGGGGTTTGGACTAGAAGATCTTTTGAGGTCCCTTTCAACCCTTAACATTCTGTGATTCTGTGACTAAGAAGCAAGATTTAGTAGATGATTTCCTGTATGGATATTTTGCTGCCAGTGGCTGTGGAGACAGAAAAGTCTATTTATTCTCGAAGCAATAATCATATATAATATATGCACTAAATATTTTTAAAAATCCTAAATGCCCAGAAATGACATGTCCTAGTATTAACTATTTTTCCAAATGAAAAAGCCATTTGAAATGAATACTGTCAACACTTGGCAGTGTTAATGGATATTAATGTTAATGGGATATGAAGAGAATATTAAGAACTAGGGTGATATTTCTAGAACATTTGGACACCAGATATATAGGATGAATTGGAATGCATTTCAGGCAGTGGTTTTATTCAGCTTCAGACTTTTGTTGGGTAAAATCATTCCTAACCTGTAAAGAAAACTAGAAAAACAAAAATAGACAAGCAGGACAGATCCTGTTTTGACACATTTGCAGATGATGTGCATATGGCCTGAAAACTTTTCCAAAAAATTCACACAAGAGTTTCAGATTTGAAAGTTTTTTGGATTAGAATTTATGTTTCCTGGTATAGTTCACATTTAAAACAGTTCTAATCACACAAGTAAAAGTTTTTCAGCATCATCATGCCTTTGTGGAAGAGTATTTTCTTCTTTTGATAATCAATAATAGTTATGAGATTTTTAGCAAAGATTTTTAATATTTCATTTTCTGAAATCAAAAATAGTGGAACTTAAACTGATTACTTTTATAGCTAAAGATTTTATATATACATATATAAATTTATCTTTTATATATATCTTTTTATATCTATATAGATATATCTAAATATATCTTTATATATATATATCCTCCTTACTACAAGAAGGACATTGAGGTGCTGGAGCCTGCCTAAGGAAGGAGTAGCAAAGCTGGTGAGGGATCTAGAGCACAAGTTTTATGAGGAGCAGCTGAATGAACAGGGGTAGTTTATCCTGGAGAAGAGCAGGCTCAGGAGAGAACTCCACTCTACAACTACCTGAAAGGAGGCTGTAGGGAGGTGGCCGTTGGTCTCTTCTCCCAAGTAACAAGACAAGAGGAAAAGGCCTCAAGTTGTGCTAGGGGAGGCTGTGATTGTGCATTAGGAAAAATGTCTACACAGAAAGGGTTTTAAAGCACTGGGACAGGCTTTCCAGAGGAGTGGTGGAGTTGCCATCCCTGGAGGTATTTAAAAGACATATAGATGTGGAACTGAGGCACATAGTTCATGGTGACCTGGCAGTGGTGGGTTCATGGTTGGACTTGATGATCTTACAGTTCTCTTCCAACCAAAATGATTCTATCATTTTCAAGACAGTATGTGGTTATAAGTATTAGAGTATCTGCTTTTTCTTTGTTGATATCAACAAAAAGTTAATCAATGGTCCATTTTAAGTCTAAGAAAATAGAATTCTTTGTTACCTCTTTAAGAAATAATAATGTCAGCATATAGTGGAGTTGTGATATTCCTGCCAGTCTTTGTGCAGCCAGGTTACCCTGTACCTCTATCCTGCCCTCCTAAGTAAGTTTCTCACATTTTTGTTTTGTGTCCCTTGCATTAGAAATCAGAATGCTAATATATCTTGTATATCCCACCTTCAAGATATCTGTTCTACCTAGCTATTTAAAAATGTTTAATAGGTCATATTTGATGCTTTACTGAAATATTTGTACACAACTTTTGCTGTATTGTGATGGTTTATCACCTCTGTAAGAAAACTACATATGTGATTTTAAAAGTTTATGCACAGCTTCTCTGGTGAATCTTTTCAGTGATAGAAGGCAGAAATTGTGAAAATGTGAATTGCTGAGACTAATCTGAATATAGGCCAGCAACTACCCTAAATAGAAGATTTTGATGAAGCTTAGCAAAGGTTTAAAACAAAAAATGTACAGTTTTCCATGCTTCCCGACAGATAAAAGAAAATTGAGATCAAAATGAAGTTTGTGTAGGTAAAGAGAAGTAAAAAAATCTATATTTACAATATTTATATTTATATTTTTATATTTTTATATACATTTATTATTTTTACTTATTGTATATGTAGTATATATTTTTATATGTATTTTATATATATGAACAAATTGAATTATTATTACAGAATTTATATTTATAAACATCTTACTTTATCAAGGCATTTGACACCATTTCCCACAGTGTTCTATTAGAGAAATTGACTGCTCTTGCCTTGGATGGGCATACGCTTTCCCGAGTGAAAAACTGGTTAGATGGACGAGTCCAAAGAGTTGTGGTCAGTGGAGTTAAATCCAGTTGGCTGCCAGTCAAGAGTGGTGTCCCCCAGGGCACAGTACTGGGGCCACTCCTGTTTAATATTTCATCAATGATTTGGATGAGGGGATAGAGTGCACCCTTAGTAAATTTGCAGATGACACCAAGCTAGATGGAAGTGTTGATCTACTTGAGGGTAGGGAAGCTCTACAAAGGAATCTAGATCGGCTTGATCGCAGGGCTAAGGCCAATTTCATGAGCTTCAATAAGGCCAAATGCCAGGTCCCGCACATGGGCCACAACAGCCCCCAGCAGCACTACAGGCTTGGGGAGGAGTGGCTGGAGAGCTGCCAGGCAGAGAAGGATTGACAGCTGGCTGAACATAAGCCAGCATTGTGCCCAGGTGGCCAAGAAGGCCAATGGCATCCTGGCCTGGATCAGGAGTAGTGTAGTCAGCGGGAGCAGGGAGGTGATCATTCCTCTGTACTCAGCTTTGTTGAGGCCGCACCTTGAACACTGTGTCCGGTTTTGAGCTCCTCTCACCGAGAAGGATGGTGAGGTGCTGGAGAGGGTACAGTGGCGCACTACCAAGCTAGTCAAGGGTTTGGAGCATGTCTCTCATGAGGAAAGGCTGAAGGATCTGGGGCTGTTTAGCCTTGAGAAAAGACGTCCGAGGGGAGAACTTATTGCCCTCTACAACTACCTGAAGGGAAGTTGTAGCAAGGTGGGAGTTGGTCTGTTCTCCCTAGTGACAAGTGACAGAACAAGAGGAAATGCCATGGGTGGTTCAGGCTGGATCTTAGGGAGCATTTCTTTCCAGAAAGGGTTGTCAGGCATTGGAATGGCCTGGCCAGGGAGGTGGTGGAGTCACTATCCCTGGAAGTGTTTAAGAGGTGGTTAGATGTTGTGCTTAGGGACATGGTTTAGTGGGTTTTGATATGGCTAGGAATGAGGTTGAACTTGATCTTGAAGGTAATAGCCGAAACTATTCTATGGTTCTGTGGTTCAATATTAAGTTACCTTTTCCTAACAATCAAAAAATATCTTCAGGTAAGAAAAATAAATACGGCTATTATATAACTCTGATAGTTGTTACCTGGGAAAAAATGTTATGTGTACACCTCTTACTTGCCTGAACTCAGCAAGACCTGAGATATTGTCTGCCCTGCACACTAAGTATTTGTGACCAAGAGTTCACAGGATATTGGTTCTTTAAGAGGCAATATTTACTGTCTGCCACTCTAGTTTTCACTGACAGATTCAACCTCTATTTCAGAAATCTTGTGCATCAAACCTTGAAAGTGTCAAAGTTTCTGATGCATTTTTCTTTTGAATTAAAGTTTAAAGGCTTTTAATTAAAGGTGTTTTTGAAGAAACCATGTTCATTCCTGATAACTACTATTAAGGTCTGCAATTTTCTGTAGATGATGTTGTATAATTCACGTATTAACACTACAACATGAAATTGGAGTTTGCCATGTGCAAATTATTTCTATGTTTAAGGTTATGACCTCTAGTTTAGTAATTGGTTTGGTAGGGATTCTTTGTTGTCCTTTTTGTTGCTTTATTTGTTCTTTGTTAAGATGGACAAAAACTGTAGGAAGTTCACCATTGTCTTACAAATTTGGAAGTTTGCAAGTATTCAGAACTGTTGACAAAATGCTAAAGACTAGTAGTGAACGCAAACCCTTGGGTTGTAGAATTTACAGTATCAAAAGCTTTGCAGAAGATTTTCTAGACTGTTTGTAATCAAAGGTCATTGCATCAAGGCTGAAAATTAAATACTGCACGTTTTCTGTCTGTGAGGGTACTTCTGGCTTTGATATACAGGAATTTTGTAATGAACTGTACAATTCCAGAGCAAAGTCTTTGGTTAGAGAAATCACTTTTTCCATTTGTTGTGCTATGTATGTTTATCAAGGACAACAATGAGAAAACTGAAAAGAGTTTGAAACCTTTAGCGTTGTATTGCTGTATTTTCATTTAAACTGTAGCATTACTGAATAACTGAACAGAGTCCTAGCTGGTTTGTAGTTGAAGGATCTCATGGAAAAACATATTGAAACTAATGGGAAAGAGACTATTAGCTTTGGAGTAAACCCTAAGGACACAACTTAATACAGCACAAAATAATATTTCATAGAGAAAACACAGCAAAGCATTTAACATTTTTCGTCTGTGGATTTTCTGCAAGCTTCTTGAAGTGAAAGCAATAAGAAAATGTGAATTTGTCCTGGTGATTTATGGGTTAAAATGACTAAAATTGGTTCACTGGTATTACTTACATTTCTTTACACTTACAAATTATTTTCTTGGCTATTGATGCAGTAGTTATAGAATAATAAAAAAAGTGTTTGTACTGCACTGTAGCTTGAAAACATATCTGATTTCTTGTTCCATGGGCCTGTAATTTCAAAACAGCTCTAACAGTTATTTTCAGGTATTCTCTTAGATTTTTGTTCCTGTGAGGGAGCATATTCCTTGAAGTAACCAATAAGGTCTCTTGCCTAAGGAATATATCCATGATGATGGTTCCAAGAGACTTTTGTCCTTTCAGAGTACTATACAGGCCTGAAATTTGTTGGTTCAGAATCAAGTAATAATTCTTTACTGGTTTGACAATTATAGCCCCATTTATTATTTTTTTCCTACATGGTCAAGTTTCTTTAAATTTCATATTTCCAGACTTGCAGGGCAAAAAACATTAATGAAAACAGATATTTTTGAAACTAGCTACAGAAATAGGTAGAAGGTTGCCAGTAAAACCCACAACTGTTAATAAACCTATAGAAGGGGGGGAAAAAAAAAAGGTAATTAAGAACATAAAGAATATATTTAGTGCAGATTGGAAACAAGATGTATGAGGTGCTATCCACATAGAAATTCATATTCTATGTGGAAGTTTCATACAGTTTTCATTATGAAACAGAACTTCTACTGGTAAATAGTTGAAATATAATTTAATCAAAACAGAGTAAATAAATCATTTCAGTTATGTATCTATGAATTTCATCTTTCAAAAAGACAGATTTTTGGACTACAGGAAAAATAGGCTGTCATAGATTGAGTCTGTAAATCTCTCGAATTCTTTATATAAGGATTCATTATATTGAGGAACAAAGTGAATTTAAAATATCTTCAAAGTATTCATCTAGCGTGGAGATAAATGTTTCTAAGAATAAGTGAGGTGAAAGATACCACTTACAATTTTAAGAAAACGAAGCTAATCGAGATTCTTTTTTATTTCATTTTCAGATTTATGGTTTTCAATGCTGAGTATTGAGAGCCACCTTGTGGCCATACTCTTTAATGCACATGAATGATGATTTTATGGTAGGTGAG
Source organism: Todiramphus chloris collaris (assembly GCA_025345505.1). Lineage (NCBI taxonomy): Eukaryota > Metazoa > Chordata > Aves > Coraciiformes > Alcedinidae > Todiramphus > Todiramphus chloris. The sequence continues at coordinate 43,997,226 of JANVCC010000018.1, read as the reverse complement.
AGGCCCTTGTTCATTGTTTCACTTCAAAGCATTTTGAAGCTTGATAAATACAAGTAAATATATAGATACCTTCTACTTTCAGGCATCTAACCTGAATTGCAGCTTTCTACTTGACCTGAAAGATCGATTTTTTTACATTCATATGAAATTTTGAGATACTTTTTGCTTATTCCCTTATTTCTTCCTTTCCTTTTTTTCTTCTTAAATTCATTAATGGATGATAGTACAAAAAGCAAGATAGATAAATTACATGTGTAATAAGTATAATGTGTAATATACATGTATAGTGTATATATATGTACAAAGTACATGTGTAATAATATAATATGAACTATGTTCACTGTTGCTAAAAAATACAAATTCATGAAGAGTGCATGTTTTAGGAAGCTAATAAGATTTGACAGTCTTAAGCATTTAGTTTTCTATGTCTGTTAGTAATTCTTTTAATTATTGGAATAACAGTTAATAGTAAATAGAAAAATTTAGTATATCTTTCAAGTTTGTATTTATTCTTATGAGATTAGTTTCAGGCATCACAACTGGAATTAATTGGAGAAAATGCATGAGGATGAATTGATGACTCTTAAACACAGCTTCACAATATAGCTTTATGAATATGTCTCTTTCTGGAGGAGAGATACCAAAATTGTGACTGTAAAGGGGCTGATGTAAATACAGGAATTCATCAGTTAAAGAAGCAATCTAGATTTACATTCATTTGTTTTCTGTTCTGTGATGTGAAGTATATGGTATGTGTAAAGCTGGAGGTTGATGCAATACCCATACTCTAGCAAGCATTTCCTTTTGGGAGTTTGAGAGGGTAGTGGCATTCCCCGTAAAGTTTATACTTAGTTCTGATATTAGTGGAAATCTTTTTTTTTCTTTATGGATGAATTTGTACTGAAGACTCTCTGACAACTTTGGGATTTCTCAGGCTACTTATTCCATCAAACACAAAAATCTTAAATTTCACTCAAACTAAAAATCAAGCCAATAACTATAAATCCACAGAGATAAGAGGGAAAAAAAAATCACTTAACATCTGCTATCCTGTTTCTTATTAGGGCAAAATTGAGATTAACTAGTCATTTAATCCCATTATTTGTCTGACAACAGCAGTTTGGGAACATTTCAGTTATTTTATGTTCTTATCAACTTTGTCACAATGGAGAAAACTGTTCCTTGTCATACTTTTAAGTAGCACTATGACCAGTCATGAATGTGGTGATGACAGATTCTGTGAATGGATTGCATAATTTTGTCTGTGGCTAAGAATGTGCTACGGGATGTAATGTTTTATGGGAAGGTACATAATTATATTTGGGGTTTCTAACAAGCATTAAATGAATTTACAATAAATAATGTCCCCTGATTAAGTTGCCATTGTCATCAAGATAAAGATGCAGAGTCTTCATTCCTATTTTTACTACCATATTCTTCAGTTTTGTTATGTTCAGGTGATTAAAACCACAGGATGATCTGATTAATTTTCATGTTTAGGGCCATTAACTTTACAGTTGTTTCTTCAGGTTGTGGTAGGAGGTATTCAATATCAGAATAAGCAGGGATTAGTGTGAAGTAAGATAATGTAAATTCCAATTTACTCAGAATAGTGAGTGGTAATTAAGAGCTATTACTGATATGTGCCATCTGGGAGTGTTGAGACAATGCCACCTGACTCAGATAAAATGGAAATTTGTTGCAATGGAAAGTTATTTGATGTTCTCTTTTGTCTTTAATTCTTTACAAGATTAATTCTTGTTCAGTAGTTTAAATCTAAAACATGCCAGTGGACTGCTTTTCAGGCTAAGATTACAGTGCACAGATTTTAGGAGAATGCACACGGTAACTACAAATGCATGATGTGTCTGAGCTCCTGTTGTAGTTGGTGGAGTTCAGTGCATTTTAGGCAGTGGAGCCAAGAGGATGCCTGAGCTCAACTGTGAACACATGTTGATGACCACTGACTGTGAAGGGTGCTCAGACTCCTACTGAAACTGTACAGATCTGCATATAGACAGCTACAGTGTTTTAATCTCAAACTGAGCCTTGCCACATCAAGCAAAATGGTCAAAGTGGCATGTCTCAAATGGTCAGGCAGTTACTCTACTTTCTAGGGATATTTCTCTACATCAGATAGCACTAGCTGTCCCTCTTATCTTCAGTTGTGGCAGTATGCAGATTCAACAGGTGTGATGGAATTATCTAGATATATCAAGTGAAACCTCCTCAAAAAAGAAACAGAGTAGGAAATCTTTTATAGGTTGATCTCAAGATTGAAAAGACATCAGTCTGTTTCTATAAATCTGATCGGAAAAGCTGTCTAATATTATCACAGAAAACAGGCACAGGTTTTCCTCTAGTGAGTGATCTCTGGAGATGGTAGAGATGACACCAGTGTTAGAGTTAAGCTTAGCCTCTGTTTTCATTCTGTGATAAAATGTCTGTGACAAAATAATTGTTAATTCCATATTTGGAGCTAAAAAATCAATTTAAAAATTATCTGAAATCCAAATGCAAAATTAATAGAAGGAAGTATTGTTCTTGAATAGTTGCAGATGTTTAGATTGGGAATTGAAAAATAAAATCTTCTTAGATGTATAAATTAATTTCTAAAGATAAGAGATTATATGATCATCAAATTTGCTTTGCTCTATATTTCATATTATTTGTTATTTAGACATTATGTTTACAATAATTCTATATACAATCTATCATGTTAGCTTTCAAAGTGTGTAATGAGAAAATTAAGCAAAACAGTAAAAGTTCTTAAACTATCTGTGACACCAAACGTAATTAAAAGTTTGCACAGATTACAGAAATCAAGATTCTCCACTCCTTTTAATATGATTGTAATTCATTATTCAGTATTACCATCCTGAAACCACTGAAAACTGATATACTGGTGATAACCCTGCAGTATGTGTGTTCTACGAAACTCTGCAAACATATTTGCCTTAGCACTGAACCATGATAGATGGTTCTATTTTGTACAGTCAGATAAATTTTCTTTTTATATGGGTAAGTTATTAATTTGTCTCGAAAGTGATTGCAGTGTTAGTTATAGAACTATTTTCATGGACAATATTAGCTTTCAGTCTTAAAGTATGGAAAAAAACTTTTTTATTTTTATATCAAAAAGTGTTCCTGCACTGGTGGGGGGGTTGGACATGATGGTCTCCAGAGGTCCCTTCCAACCCTGACCATTCTGTGATTCTATAAATTTTTACTTCAACTTCAGATATTTTTGTGATTTAAAACAATATAAAGATATGTAGTTCTTTATATTGTTTACATTTTTCCTTATATTCTTTATATTTTTTAAGTAATGTTATCACTTTAAGTTGTGAATTATGTAGACATACTAATTTTAAGGCAAGTGTTGGCATTCTTTACTCTTTGCTTTCCTTCTAGAGTCCTAACACCCCAACACATACAGCATTAAAGATACAAGTTCAACTTTTTAGGTAAAGAATTTTGCAAAGCCTTTTAACATTAGGCTGCTCTTAAAAGAAGGCACAGTTGTGAGATGAAAAACATTTTTGAAAGGAAATACATGAAGGATATAATGATTTGAACAGATATGAGTATTAATTGCACAGAAGAAAGACTGTTAATACAATGAAAATCCTAAAGAAAATGAAGCTCACAGTATAGTATCTAATACTTTTGAACAGTCATTAGCACTAATGTATGCATGATAAGTAAACAGAGTATGAAAAATGGAAATTAATCACATTTGGAGAGGGCCTATGGAAGCAGCACAGCAGCTCTCCTCTCACCTGTTTTGTGCTGCTATGTGCTGCGTAAAGCGAGAAAGTAACAACCTCCTCACTTCTTCCCATGCTAAGTAATTTAGTCTCCATGGTATGTTTGATATGTGAGGTATTTTTCTTGCATTTCCTCTGAGATCTAGCTGCTATGTGGGTAGGACATTTAAAGTTAGCTTGCTGAAGAAACTGTTTAGTCTGCTTTAAAATAGTTGTATATGAATTACAGTATCTTAACAATAATGAGCTCCTCAGTTTTGACTGAGGATTTCTATTCTAGTTTACAAACACCAGACAAAGCAGAACAATAAATTAACTTCAGTGCATTTTTTTTTCCTCAAATTTCTGTAAATATATTATAAAAATTACTTGCACAAAAAAACAAGTCATCCTTTGCTCAAAATACCACCTTTGGAGAGGGTGTATATGTATGTGCTAGGTACATGCTTAAAGAACTAACTATACAAGTGGAAAATAGTCTTTCAAAGATAAATTTCATTATATGTAATTGTCTTCATCTCTGTGATTTTTAAATTTTATAAAAAAAATTGCTTTACAGACTTCAGGAAGTACAAAGCATAAAGTTAGTAAGTGACATAAAATACTGGAACTATAAAGGCTGGATTTGAGGGGATAGTTTTTTTAAAAGAGGTGGGTTATAAAACTTTTTTCAGTAGATAGAGGTTAAAAGTACAAGGGATCTTGTAATTTACAAGAAGTCTGTGGGAAAATAGCTGACATTTGAACATGATCAGGTTGTAAAATTGAGCTCTATGGAGGTGACTGCACAGTGCTGCTTTCTTGCATTGCTCGGTTTCCTTTGGCAGTGGGCCGAATAGTTGCCTCAGTTTAACTGACAATCTCTCCCTAAATTCCCAAGTCTGCTGGCCAAAAGAGCATACTAATACAAGCCCTCTTGTTTTATCACTTGTTAGGTGCTACCTTTAGATGCCCTATAAGGTGTGTAAAGATATATGTTACTGTCGAAACTGACTTTGAACAATGTTTAATGGTTCACAGGCTTCAGAGTTCAGCACTGAGGTTGCAGGACTCCAGAGAGCAGCCTGCTAGTAATTTGGAATAAAACTAAAAAAAAGACAACAGTGTTGTACAAGGTGTTGGTAATAATCAGATGGTGATCAGCATGTCTTACAGATGTACTTTCTAAGAGATATCTTTTTTATCCTGAGGGTACAGTGGATAAATTTATGAAACTGTAAGGCAAGGAGATAATTCTGGAAGAGATGAGGCTATGAAAATCTGATGTGGCATGCCTGTGAGTTGGGACAGGGGCATAAGGCATATAAAATCCATAGGAAACCAGGTTTCACTGGTCCCACCACTTAAAGGTCTATTGGTTTCTTAAGAGATCTTTTTTTGTGTTAGTACTTTATCAAATAAAATTAATAATTATCACTTACTATGATTAGTCAGATGATACTGTTTCAACATTGCAATATGGAAATTCATAAATACCAATAATTTTTCGTATCCTTTGGAGATTTCTCAAAAGTGCTTGTCTTATAAGATTAAACATTTGGCAACTTTGAACTGCAGTGTGTTACTAAGGAATACTTTTTCTTAAAATAGCAAAGATACAGAAGGAAAAAAATTATTTAGTTCTGAGGCTTGTTTAATATTATTAGCATACAAATAAAATTTTGTGATGCTAATTACATCATGAATTTTCTTATGGGTCTTCCTATTACACAGGTATTAGTGAAAAAACTCATTTTTATGGTACTGCAGATGGTCTGATGTTCTAGTTCAGTTATCTTTTTTTTTTTTTAATTAAAGTTCAGGTTATCTAGTTCAAGTTACTTAATGAGTGGTGAGTACAGTTTTGACCCTTTTTAGGTTAGCTATTTGTACTACTTTTATTGACTTGCATTTTTTTATCATGTCTGTTTAATATTGTAATGTTTATTTCTTCCATGATGTAGGGCAGAAACTAGAAAAGTGAAGAAACCAAGCCACAATACCAAATTCAAAGACATTTAATACCTAGGGTTCATCTCTCCAAAACTTGTTTACTTGTTTTAAGATTAATTTCCAAAGAAGATTTAGGAGAAAATCCATTATTCTGTAGAATACTCAATCTGTCACTTTGCATAGCTGTGAAGTTGTAGTGGACTGTTATGGTTCAATTATGAAACGAGATATGCTTGATGTTTACAAATGTAATTTTTTCTTGCAGAGTTAATGATGATGTCTCAGTCCATATAGCCTTTGAGGAGGAGTTGCACTAAAAATTGTGATGTTGTGTAATAAGTGAGATGCAGCAGTATTGGAAAGATCTTGAAAACATTTTCTGCTTTCATTGCCTCAGATTAAAAATGCATCCAGTATTGTCATGGCTCTGCAGAGTGGCAGTTTTGAGTATGTAAAGCAAAGGAGGTGTTCCCAAATATAACAGTTTTTATAGAAGTCATGTAGTATGTTTCCTCTTGAAGTAGAAATACTGATATCTTTGTGCAACTAAGAGCAACAACCAAAGGTTTAACTATGTCTCCAAATGATGTCTGTATTCAAACTGAAACTGTTACAAATTCATCCTTGCTGTTGCAATGCTGCCCTTGCATGTCATCAAACTGTCTCTCTCTCTCTATCACTTTCTTTTCATGCTGTGTATCTTCCCTACTCGCTAGTTTTCTAACAGCATACTGAAAACTTCTACTGTCAGCAAAACAGACCAAGATTGATGGTTTTTTCATCTGTGTTATCCAGGTGGTTAATGAATATGATGACAGGACTTCCTGTCTCAAGGGCTGGAGAAGAATAGATACCTTGCTGTATTTTACATGTTTCATGTATCTATTTCCAGAGAGAGAACAGTTTCATTCTAAATCGCTGAGAAAGAAAACCAGAATTTTACATGACTTTGCATGCATTTTAAAATTGTGATGTTATACAATAAATTCAATGTTAATTGATGTGCATTTTCATATTATTGCTAAACTAAAATGTTTTGACATATCATTTAATAAGGTTTGAGATTATTTAGGCACAGATTTCTGTTCACTGTGAAGTCCAGGTTTTTATCATAATGAAGCAGTACAAAAATGTTATTAGATACTCTTTATTGCACTTGCTATAAATGATAGAAAGATGCTTACCATTGTACAATGTATGAAAATTATTGTTATTTTTACTGCATTTTCACTCAGTAGTGGAGGTTTAACTGGGTCATTATAACCAACATTTCCTTTCCATCTAAACCTAATGCTGTTTTCCATGTGTGTTTTCACAGAATTATTTCTTATTCTAGGTTCTTAATCCCTCTTATCTGGGAATCAGTAACTGTTTCAGTTCTAAGACAGGCACTACAGCCTGTCTTGAAGTGATATGTTAGGTTATTTTGGTCCATGTTATAAAATTCTGGCTCAAGTTGAGGTAGCATATTGTCTGTACAAATTGTTCCTTTTTTTGCTTTATAACAGCTAGGCATTAAGTGAGGTAATTTGAAATTGTCTACATCCTTGTAACAACTGGTGAGTTGTTGCTAATCCATCAACTATGCATGGTTAAACTTGCATTCATGATTCTTTCTTGGAAATATTTTAATTTATATTTTAATTTATATATTATATTAATAAAGAAATATTTTATTTCTTGAAATATTTTAACAATACTAAATTTTCTTAGCTTGCATTGTCTGTGAGGTCTGTAAATGCTTATCTTCTGCATTATAGATTATAGAACTGTAGAATAAAGGATTAAATTGAGTGTTTACCTCTTGTTCAGGGTTTTTAATAATAAAAGATAAGCAAAAAAGTGTACAAAAAGATAAGTATCATCTAGCAATATCTCAAGACTGGTACTCATGCACAAGGAAAATTGTATGGCTTTAAAGAGGCCATTATGTCACTTCAATTAAAAAATTGAACTATTTTAGAAGATGGTCACAACGTGGATAGGTTGCTTGGCAATTACTTCTAATCATCTAAACTTCCCTTCTCTTTTTGTATAATTTTTCTAATTGTGATTCAACTGCATTACAACTGAGTGATACTTCATTCTGCAGTGACTCTGTTTCACAAACTGCAGAAAGCCAGTGTGCTATATAGTGAAGGAAGCTCTTCCCTACAGAAAATTATGTGTGTATGTAGAGAGAATTGGTTTTAGTGCAACAACTGAGAAAAATAATCAGTGGCCTACTGAGGACCAAGGACAGATAGATTCCTATTCTAAACAACTATTTCTGAATTACAAGTTGACAGGAAACAACCCTAAACCAATAGAAATGTACACACACAAAGAGGAGAAAGTTAGGAAGAACAGAAAATTAGTCCTGGATTGTGTGCTCCTGATAACTACATTCAAATAATTGTTATCTTTACACTGATAGAGGAAGACATTTAAGCAAAACAGTCATACTGCTCTCCTTCCTTTCTCCTTCAGAGGTATTTTTAGAGCACTTTACAGAACTTAATTGATCAGATCAGTAACTCATAGGTTTAAACAATTCTAACTTTAATATAGTGAACTTAAATCTCCAGAGGGAGACAATTAGATTATTGACTCTTTCAGGAGAAACTCAAACTGATTCACATTTGTTTGCTAGAATTGCCTTCTTCAAATGCTGTCTTGCCAGATACCCACTAATTATAACCCAGTAGAAGAATAACTGTTGGGCAGATATATTACTTAAGGATAACTATAACTACTAGTTAGACACATTTAAAAAGTGAAGATACAGGGAATGAGCATGCATACTTATTAAGTAGAATAGCATATTGGCCAGCCTGAATCTATCCAGAAATGATCTGTTAGGACGTGCAAGTCATTGTGGTTGAGGAGAGCTCTTGGTAGTCTTTGGGTTCTTCACAGGAATCAGCTGCAGTGAAGTTAATGCTGCTGTTCCCAGGAAAGAGTGGGGGTAATAATATGAGGGCATATAAACACAGAAGCAGCACCAATCCAATGTATCAAACTGTTGGGTATTTTTTGAAGAAGTGACTGATTTATAACTTTGCAGAAGAGCTTCATGACAAGTTGTTTATATATAATTTAGTATAGTATTACGTGTTTAGTAAGTACTAATGATTTTCCATGTCATGCTGTTTCTCAAGCAATATGAAAGGTAATACAAGATAAGGACCAGTTAATAAATATATATTCATCACAGAAATGTAGTCAGCTTTTACATCCTTCAGGTGGAATTTCTTTCAAAGTTAATTCTTTGCTTCTGTAATAAAATAATAAATTAATCCTACTACTACCACATAACATGCCACTTCATCCTTGTCCTAGATACAGCTGCTGATAGCATAGTTACTATGCAGACAGTACAAATTGAATAATACCAATAAAAGTTCTAATTCATGAAAGGAGAGTCCTCGGGTACAATCACTGTAGCTTAAATGCATTCCTTTTTTCTCATTTTAGACTCCAGTCTGTATGTCTGCATGTTCAGTTTCTTTCATAAACTGTTGGAGAGTGTTACTGCCCATCTTCATGGTTTAGTATTTTCTCTAGGTTTCATATATTTGCTCTAACCATGAAAATTAAGGAGGGTTTTTCCTGTAACAAGACCTTACTATATCTTGACTTACTATTTAGAAACTCCTTCTCATGGTTTTATTGACATTGCCTAAGTTTTTATCTGTCCCTTTGAAACAGCAATTGTGAATAGAAGACTAAAATTTATGTTAAAGATTTTAACTTATATAGATTCATTAATGTGCAATATGTGTATAGTAAATATTGAAGAGCAAAAATGGTGAATGATCATGTAGTCCTTTGATCATGTCTTTCATTTTTCTCAGTCTTCATACATACTTAAGTCAAATTATTTTTTTGTATTTCAACTTCCCTTTTTTGACTGTGCTTTTCTCAGCCACCCATTTCTTCCTGAATGGATGAAAACTTCTCCCATCTTACCTTACATCATAAATTTTGAAAGACAAGTCAGTATTCTTTAAATGAGCTAGCAGAGCAGATTCAGCAGTATGATTAATATGAATGAGACAGAGGAGGCTTTTGTCTTGTTGGAACTTTAAACAAATTAGAAGGTCAACCTAAGAATTCACTTTTGGATGTCGTCAGGAAAGTTACAGAATAGTTATTCTGGAAATAATTGAATTGTATTCATCACACAGTAGCAGTACTAATTAAAAGTGCCCTTCATTGAAGGCTGCACCAAGGTGTCACTGTCTGTTTAGGTGTCTGTGATATCTGTGCTATCTGAGCACCAACACTTATCAAGGGAAACTAATGAGGCCTCAAAATTAAAAGCTAATGCTTTGCAGGGTGTCAGGACAGTGCAGAGAATGAAGGATGGGAATAAATTGCTCAGAATTGCTCAAACCAGTGAACAAATGTGATGGTGCATTCTGAACAAACTGCAAGTGCTGCCCTACTCTGAACTCCACAGAAAGGAAATTACAATGATTGAATCTTACGGTTACAAGCATGAAGTTTTGCTATAGTAAGGTGATCATGAGAAAAATAGTAGAATAGCCTTTGATATTTCTGTTACTGGAAGAAAATATATGATAGTAAAAACCTGTGTTATTAGTGGGGGAAAAGAAGCACCAACTTTCAAAGTGCAAACAATATCTTCAAAATGAGGTAACAGAGAGGAAAAAAAATAAGTAATTTACAAAAAGAAAAAAAAAAAATCCGATCTTACCGAGTAGCAGGATACTTAGTCGATCCTAGATGAGTGTAGCAGTTGGAGATTAAAGAAAAGACATAAGTTGATGGTTCACTTATCAAGTAATTTACTGGCAGCTGCTTCTCATAATCAAGGTTTGTTACTCTTTTTTACTTGTTTTTTAGATAAAGGAAGAAATAATACCTATAAACCTATTTAAAAAAAAATCATTATTTGATTCATGTAGTATTGGTAGTTCAGACAAAAAGCATGCAGCTTATAGTCTTTATTAATGATGATACCTTTATGATACCTGATGCAAGAAAAGGGTAAGGAAGGGTGATATCTTCTTTTAAGTCTTTAGATGAAATACCCATAAGCTTGATTAAATCTTTTTTTCTGGTACATAGTCTTCGTTTCTCATTAAAATTAAGCAGGACATTTTTCTGTGTCTAGCTGTGACATTTTTAATGTGTCTTAATAAGAACTGCATGGAATTGAAGACATTTAAAAGAAAAATATAGATGGCAACAAGCTAAACTAGGAATTTATTTAATACATACTGGTTTAGATGCACACACACATGTAAGCAAAGGTCATAAATCTACAGCCCTCTTGAGTAATAAGGGAGGGGAAAGAAAATCAATTCTAATCAGGAGACCAATGCCGGACCTCATAATAACAACTTCTCTGTACACCTGAGGCACTTAGTAACATTTCTTATAAATGTTAAGCAAAACCTTTTAGTCTGTAATAGAACCAGATGGGAGTAGTATAACTTTTTTTAGCTTCACTTACCTTATTCCCAAATTGTTGGTTTTGTTGTCTCTGCAACCATTAAAATCCAGATTTAATAGAATAACTATGCAATTCATTGGCACAAGAGTTTAGGTTTGTTTTTGAATACGTTGCCATTAAAAGATATGCTGTGTGAGCAGTCTTCCAAGCCATCACTGAGATATGCAATTTATTTTTTTATTTTATTTTTTCAAGTGTAACTTAATAACATTAGATTAATTCATTGTTCTTGAACTAATTTGCCCTGTACCCTTATAATTTAAAATGCCCACAAACTTATGAAAAGACAATTCAGCTTCTCTGCAGTTAATGGAGTAATCAAAGGTAGTTAGTGATTTGATTTGATTTGATTTGCTTGGCATTTGTTTTTTCCTATGTCAAAAGTGGGCTGTGAGTTTTTCATTAAGAAAAGTTCATCATCATTTATGTTCAAAAAATGGTCATTGTATACTGGTTACTGGAAGTGTAATACTTCATAGATTCAATAAATAAACAGGCAAAACCTCTGAATGTTAAATATTTCAAATATGTTTTTTAAAATATGTGTGGTAGATTTTAAAAGCATGTGGATATTCTTTCTAAACTCAACTATATGGATACATTTAGGTGTACCTATGTATTTTTAAATGGTTGATTAACGTCAGGTTTGTAAGTACTTGATTGTACTCAGACTAGCATTGCCATATCTTAAGGTGTTTTCTGTCACAGACTTTTCCCCTTCCTCCTGCTTTTTCCCATATTCACAAGTTCCTTTCTCTAAATTGGTGAAATTTTAAGTCCTAAACCTCTAAACAAATGTATATATAGTACAATATTTTTCTCTTCTTAGTTTTCCATTAGTAAATTGCCCTATCTTTCAATCACAGTTGACAACATAAGCAATCAGTTTACAAAGGTCTGTAATTTTTAAATTGTGGAGATTTAAGAACAAGCTTTGGTGTTTTCATCTACAAATTATAGTATTTAAAGTGTATTTTTTTATATAGAACAATTGTGCTTTTTGAAAAGTAGTTATTTTAATACCTGCAAAATAGTCATGTGACACCAGTACAAAGAGCTCTACTAAAAAGTGACATTGCTCATGGTTGTGTAATCATGCAGGAAGATATGCTTTATTAAGACAAAAGCTGGTTACATTGTTAAATGCTTACACCATGCTCTGAATGTAATCAAGATCAATCCAAATTTCTGTGTCACAATTGCTCTCAGATTTGTAGCTGAAGTGAATTTTCCACATGCCTGTCTTCTGTGAGATTTGTTGTTGATAAACTATAAATGCAAACCTTGGTGGATTTGTGTTCTTATGAAATACTTGTTTCTATTTGCTAGCTCATAAAGAAAAAGCTTCATGAACTGCACTGCCACTTTCTCACTTTCTTGCTTATTCATTTTAAACACTACAGCAGTTAATTAAATTTGCCTAAAAATTATGTGTAGTTAAATGCTGAGTTTCATTTCTTTTAAATGAATAGTAAATAACTACTACTAAAGCAGAAAAGATCAGATATTGAGAAGCTGGATAATTGTGAAGCTGAGAAATGTGGGTTTCCTACAATATTTTTCTTTTCATGTTCTCCTTTATAATTGCATTCCCATCTCCCTATTTATTTTTGTGTTTGCAGAGATTTATTGTTCATGTTTGGCAGTATGCCAGGACTGTGAACCATATTTTGCTTTGCTTTACACATTCTGTATCCCTTAAATCAACTTTAAGTGTCTGTGTGTCAGGTACTAGTAAATGTGAAGATAAAAAAAAAAAAGATCTTGAATTAATTCACTATAATACACAGGGTTGAAAATACAGTGATAGTCAAAAAATACTTCACTTTCTTGTGCTCTGTGGAAAAGCAGAGAATCTCTGCTGACAAAGATAATAAAAAAATATGTTTTAGAGAAAGATTAAAGTCATTAAGACAACCCTACTGGTGTCATACTTGGCAGCAATTGATTTTGGAAGACAGTGAGTGCAACAGTTAGATATGATGGCAGGAAAATCAGAGGTGTTTGTGGCAAATCAGGGACATTGAAATGTGGAGATCTGAGAAACCAGTAGCCAAGGGTGAGGGTAAAGAGACTGTGTACGGCATGCTTTCTGACCTTATAGTTAAGCTTGATTGAAGGTCCTTTATTCCAGTTTACAGCAGGGTTACCGTGCCTTTGCTCCTTTCATCTTAGTTGTAATAAAAGAGCTGTACTTTGTGTAATATTTGAACTTTAGCCTAAATCCTTGTTTCTGAACTAAAAGGCAACAGTTTTCATTGGGTTAAAATGGCATGAACTCTGGTGGTTTTGATTTCCTCTTTAAGTGGTTGAATTTCTTTATTCCTTCCCTGTTGCTTCTGGAAGCCACACTGCAAAGCAAATGGAGTTTCAGAGTTTGAAAGGGAAGTGTAGTAGTTTTTCATAGAATCATTAAGGTTGGAAAAGATCATCAAGTCCAACCGTCTACCCAACATTATGATGACTGCTAAACCATGACCGGAAGTGCCTCATGTACATGTTTTCTGAATACCTCCAGGGATGGTGACTCCACCACTTCCCCGGTGAGCCTGTTCCAATGCCTCACCAATCTTTCAGTATAGAAAATTTTCCTAAATACCCAATGTAAAGGTCTCCTGGTGCAACTTAAGCTCATTTCCTTACCTTTGAGTCAGTATTCAGTTTAGATGAAAAAAGATAAAGCTAACACCCAGAAATCACAGAATCACAGAATGTTAAGGCTTGGAAGGGACCTTGAAAGATCATCTAGTCCATCCCCCCTGACAGAACAGGACCTCCTTAGAGCAGATCACATAGGAACACATCCAGGTGGGTCTCCAGAGAAGGAGACTCCACAACCTCTCTGGGCATCATGTTCCATAGCTCCATCACCCTCACAGTGAATAAGTTTTGCCTTATGTTTCTGTGGAACCTCTTATGCTCCGACTTGCACCCACTGCCCCTTGTCCTGTTGCTGGACATAACAGAGACATGTGCCCTTACGTATTTATAAATATTAATGAGGTCACCCCTCAGTCTCCTCCAAGCTGAAGAGACCCAGCTCCTTCAGCCTTTCCTCATAAGGGAGATTCTCCACTCCCTTAATCATCCTTGTGGCTCTGCACTGGACTCTTTCAAGCAGTTCCCTGTCCTTTTTGAACTGAGGGGCCCAATAGGGTCTCACTAGGGCAGAGTGGAGGGAGGGGGAGGAGAACTTCTCTCGACCTACTAACCATGTCCCTTCTAATACACCCCAGGATGCCATTGGCCTTCTTGGCCACAAGGGCACATTGCTGGCTCATGGTCATCCTGCTGTGCACCAGGACCCGCAGGTCCTTTCCCACATGCTACTCTCTAACAAGTCCGTCCCCAGCCTATACTGGTACCTGGGGTTATTCTTTCCCAGATGCAAGACTACACTTGCTCTTGTACTTCATTTGATTTCTCCCTGCCCAACTCTCCAGCCTGTCCAGGTCTCACTGAATGGCAGCACAGCCTTCTGGTGTGTCAGCCACTCCTCCCAGTTTTGTATTATCAGCAAACTTGCTGACGGTGCACTCTGTTCCCTCATCAAGGTCATTGATGAATATATAAAATAGTACTGGGAGACATAGAATAGTAAGGGAGACATGCTTACAGACCTCATTACACAGTGGGGTAGGCTGGACAACCTGAGGTTTTGCAGAGTAAGATCCCGGCCTCCTACACATGCGGAAGGTAAAAAATGAGGGATAGATGAACAGTTTGATTCCATACTATGAATTTATTAATCCACACTGTGCTGAGCTGATGCAGTGGCTGGTGGTGGGGAAGTTAAGTTAATGTTAAGTATAGTGTGTGGCCTGCTGCCTCAAGCCTGCCTGTTTAGTCTGAAAGAGTTGCTTTCAAGGAAAATCATTAAGAGAGTTCTCAGTTTTGGGTTTCATACTGATTATCAGTAAATTTGGTTATCTGTTTAAGTGAAGCTACATCTTCATATAAATGTTTTTTTAAACAATTAAATGTAATCTTCGGAAAGTAAGAGTAGAAGTCTATTTTATAGAAAACAATGTCATTGGTACTGATAAAAAGTTTGGCATTAATAGAAATAGTTTCATATGACTCATAATAATATTCAATGAGGTATTTTTCCTGTAATTTTTTTAATACAGTGCTTCTTGTACCATCAATAGAAGTGTATTCAGTTTTTATGCTTGTCTATTCTAGGTACAGAGATCCAAAAATAAGCAGTTACGGGAACTGTTTCCGGATGGATTTAGTATTCATCATGCAGGAATGCTGCGGCAAGACAGAAGTTTGGTTGAGAATTTGTTTTCTAATGGACATATCAAAGTTCTGGTTTGTACAGCTACACTTGCCTGGGGTGTCAATCTTCCTGCTCATGCTGTTGTAATTAAGGTAAGAGCTTCCATTACTCTGCACATGGGTATTTGTCTTAAAAGAAACCTGTAAAGAAGCATAGGTAGCAAAATCTTTATTGTGGGTTTTGGGCCTGGAGGGGAAAGGTCTGATTGACTTGAAATGTTATTTATATCTCATTAAACTGATTCTCTGCAGTGGGAGTCTAGTTTGATATATTTAAATCTTTACTATACAAAGATTATGAAAGGATTAGTTAAAGTACACTTCTGAAATCATGCTATATTTGCCTAATTTCAGTATTAAGCTCAACAGGATTATATTCTTGTGTATTTATGTTAATTTTTATTAACTTTTCCTCAACCAGGGAACACAAATATATGCTGCAAAAAGAGGCTCCTTTGTTGACCTTGGAATTTTAGATGTCATGCAGATATTTGGTCGAGCTGGACGGCCTCAATTTGACAAATTCGGAGAAGGCGTCATTATTACAACTCATGATAAACTCAGTCATTACCTGACTCTTCTTACTCAGCAGAATCCAATTGAAAGCCAGTTTCTTGAAAGTCTTGCAGACAACCTAAATGCAGAGGTAACCTTTGATTCATTTAAAGAAACTAGCAAACTTTAAAGGATTAAGATTTTTGTGAAACAAAAATGCAATATTGTCACGCTTACAATGTTTAAAATTGAAATTTTATTATTACTGGTAGACTGTAGGTGTGTATGTTGAAGAGGAGTGAACTGTTACACGTGAAAATGTTAGGGGCCTTTTACAAAAGTTAGTAGGTATAGAAGTAGTACAGAAGGTCAAAATGCCATTAAGATAAAACTGTAGAAACACAGCACATACATTTTAATCAGAAGTGCTTTTATTAGAATTTCATTAGTGTTCTGCATAACTGCACATTAAAATCCAGAAAAAAAGATTAAAACATGCCTGCCTATATATAAAGAAATTTAACTTCATATGGTAGACTGTAGTATAAGAATAATATACTTGGCTTGAACTCTTCTTTCTTTTCTCTTTTCCAATGGTAATCAGAATTAGTTTCTTATAAATAGCAAGTTCCCAGTGTGCTTCAGTTTAAATCTTAAAATGAATTTTCTCTGAAAATACTGTGGTTACATTGAAACTACTGACCTCTGTCATGTTAAACAATTCAAAAGCTATCTCTTGTAATAACCAATTAAAAATACGTATATGTACACACAGACACTTTTTACAAGGAAACCACAGAAATTTAAACAATTTAATCAATTTAAATGAAGAAGATAATAATGTTTTTCAAAAGTCTTTTTTCAATAAAAGTAAAGGAGTTCAGCTAAACTGAAATGTCTAGTGACATCTTAAAACAGAACAAGCATCTTAAAAAAACAGGACTATTCCTAATAGAGCAAATAAACTTCACATCCTTCAAAGGGATAAACAGTTTTATCTATATAATTCTTATGTGTTTCTGTTTATTTTTACCTTTTTTGTCACTTTAAAGTCTTTGCATTATTCAATCATAAATAATGATTTTAAAAGGAAATTCTGGAAAGGAGCAGAAATTGATACAGTGACCTTTTAAAATGTTAAGATTCATTCCTTGATTCTTCACAAATGACTGAGTTTGATCGTTCATGATTTTGGTTGTTGGTTTGTTTGTTTTTCTTGGGGGGGGCATCTTATAAGTTATATCTTCAATTCCTGTTAACAGAAAATATCTTTGCCCAAATATGGTCACACATCTGAAGCAGAATAAGGTTTGACTCTATCCTAAGTGTTTCCACACACAGATGTGGAGAGATGAAAATATTGACACCTGTCTGCTCTCAAAGCTACTCCTCTTTACCTCAAGGCTCTGAAGTGATCTGAGTACAAAAAGGGAGAGAGAAATTAAACTCCCCCAGAACATGAGACACAAATGTGATTAAAAGGATCCATTTGCAATTTTCCCATCCCTCTTTCTGGCACAAAGGAGAGAGGAAAAATAAATAGAGGCATGCTTGCAGTGGGCAGGTGTAGAGCTTTCAACCACTTCCCTTTGACAGCACCTATATATTCCTGGAGATAGACACATGTTCTATGTTCTCTAAGCAGAACTGGGTGGGCATTCAGTTCTTTAAAGTTGGATAGTAGCAACTTACACATTAGCAGCAAAAATTTGAATCCTAAAGTTGGTTGTAAGTTCCAGGATTACCTGTAGTTACTGTTTAGCATGCCAAAGAGTTAGGAGAGATGGATGTGGTCTTGAGATACTGTGGACCATTTCACTAGGAAAGAATCCAGCCAGATTTGTTCTTTTTCTTAAGATATATGTAGACAAGGAAAAAAGAATTGACTATTCTTTCCTTCACAACAAAGGATTTATTTTTCTACTTTTTTTATTTTGATATTACAAGTATCAAAAGGCCACAGAAGGCCTTCATGTCAGTGAAGAATTACAAAGACAGTGGAGTAAGCACCTGTTGTGAACTGGGTCAGAGAAAATCTCTATGACTGACTTACTGTGAAAAATAAATGACTTGGCTATATGCTGTTTTTTCAGGCTTGGTCTATATTTCTCCAACTTGTCTGGAGGATGTCTGGGTATGCTGGTGTGCCCACCTGAATTATACATGGAATGTAGAAGTGAATAAAGAAAAATATATTTATTTATTTATATAATTTTGATCAGTGCTAGTAGAAGAATTGATCACCCTGCTTATAAGTAAGGTTGCCTGAAATATAAGATCTGGATCAGTCTTTTAGCAGTAGTGGATATAAAGTCTAATTTTTTTTTCCTATGGTGAAGATTTTTTACTGAGTGACGGTATTTGTATGGAAGATGTGCTTGCATATGAGGAAAAGAAGATTTGACTTGATGAACCAGGAGTTCCAATCCTATTTCTTTCCTCTCAGATGAGAATGCTTAGTTAAGAAAGTATGAGATGTAAGGTATTAATTTTCAGTGTGTAATATTCTGCAGAGAGGCCAGAAAACAGATGATTTTTATATGCTAGCTTAAAGGAAGCGGGCAGAGGGGGTGGGTTGGGGGGGACACAAATGAATTTACATTCATTGAACTTTTTATGAGGAGGGAAGAAAAAAAATCCAAAATTAATTCTATTTTCAGTATCAAAAAAAGAAGACATATTTGGTTACAGTTACACTTTTGGATTCTTCTCCCCTTCCTCCTTTTTCCACTGTACAGCTGGCAAATTCTCAGTTTTAAGTCCTAGGTATTTATCTCACAGGAAGTGTTTAGAATGGCTTAACAAAATATTTATACTGTAGCAAGTGTCTGCCTATGTTTCTGTATGTTACTCTGCTAGGTAGTAAATTAAGGTACCAAACTGCTGCTAGCATTGATTTTGTTGCAGTTAGCAACAAATTAAACAGTGAAGGTGGAACAGGATGGGTGACTGTTAGAATAAAAAAAAATTGTAATTTCTCCCAGGCTTGTGGTTTTAACAGAGTTCTCTCTCTCTCTTCCCCCCCCCCCCCCTTTTTTTTTCTTCTCTCCCCTGTATTTAGTAATAAGCACTCTACTAGCTTAAAGCTGTTAAAAAAAATAAAAATCACTGAAGACTTGGCAAGGTAAATACCATTCTCTAGCACCAGCTGAGTGTGTCCAAATGGATACTTAATGAAGAGGAAAAAAAAAGTATCAAAAAGCAAGACCTAAAAGGGGGAAAGGGCTCTGTGAGCTTAGAATAGTAATGTCTACAGTAATTATGAAACACTAAAAATTGTCAAAAGAAAACCAATAACTTGCAGCAATTTTAGATAAAACTGACAACAATAAAAACTATCTTACTCATCAAGTTTTATTTAGATTTTTACCTAAAAAGAAAAGGATTTGTTTGTCCAGGGAAATATGTATTTCTGCTAAGTAGTTTCTTTTCAAATGTGTACACATTACTGAGATTCTTTCCACTGAGAATTCTCTCCTGCAGTTTTGTTTTGAGTTTTGTTTTTTTTCCTTCTAAAAATTGAGTATAAGTAGTAAATGGTCAGTGCAGATTGACACAAGCATGGAGGTGCCCTTTTACTTTTCTGTTGAAGTTGTGTCACTGGGCATAATGGAATGTAAAAAGGAATAAAATAAACAGCTGGTTAGGGTGCTTAGTGTAGGGGAGCAAGTCCAAGTCAGTTGACCAGCTGGCAAACAGAAAATACCTACAGCTGGATTTTCTGGAAATACAGGAAGAAAGATAAGATGCAGGGGATGTGGTTTAATTAGGCCATAAACTTTAACTTATCTGGGAACTATCATCAATAGCTCATACAATGCAGGTCATCATTCCTTCCCTAATTGTTTCCACCTGATAGAGCCCTCCCTGACATCCACAGCTGGACCCCAGCTTGTTGCTGGGATGACTCCCTTCCCTTGAGAGCTTAGAAACAGAGGATTTGCAGTGCTGGGCAGTAGGTATACCTTCCCCGGGGGGTGTGCCTTTCCTTGTATTTCCTTGTGATTTTTTTTTATGAAGCCAGGAATGTAAAAGGTGCTGACTTGTTTAGTTTGGACAAACCTCTTAATCTGCCTTTACCTTGAAAGACTGGGCAACTGTTATGGTTCTGAGAAGAGAACTCCTTCACAGCCCTTCCAAAACAATCACTCAGAAGCTGGGTGACTGAACAGCTAATCTGGGTATGGGGCAAAGTGCAGGCTGAGGGGAAGTGAAGTTTTTTTCCCTGGGTGTTCAAGGCCCTGACCTGAACTGCATGAGACCAGCAACCTCATCCCTTCTCCCCTCATCTTCTTCTGCTGTGTCTAGATGATAGAAAAGTTATTTGGAGTTAACAGATAATGACAATTCTGATGTAGTTCAGTTGTATTTATAAATAATCCTTTGGTTACATGTGACTGAGATTCTGTCCCGCTTGTGACAATTCTGGTAGCATTAACAAATTTTTTCAAAAGCCATACAGGAATAAGAACATAATCAATTCAGATGCTGAAATGGTAATTCAAAGTACACTGTTTTTCAAAAAAAAAAAAAAAAAACCACAAAAAACAAGCATCAGAAGAATGCTTATTAGGTTGTTAGATTCCTAGCTTTCTTATCTTAACAAATATTTGATTCATATATAGGAATTATTCAGCCATGTAATCTGGCTCAATTCTACAAATATACTAGCAATTAAACATTCTTATGTAAAACCCACAACAGTATATTACACTATGTTCTGTGTTATATAATGCATATAGTATATTTTATGAGTAATATTTTTATGCTCTTTCCTAACCTGTATGTAAATATCAGAGAGAAAAACATAATTTTTCAAAAACTACTCCCAGAAAGCTGTGTCACTTATATCTATTTACACTTCTTGGAAAATCAAAAACATGTCCTCTGAAATACTGTTGAACTTGATAAAGTCTGTGCAATAGCATTTCTAAAAAAAAAATCTTTCATGAAAATGCAGACTACTAACCACATGACTCAGTGGTGGTGACATCATCCATTGAACTGTTAGCTGAAAATCTGTGATGCTGATCATTTTTTTTTTTTTTTATTTAAAATGTCACAGTGTGTTGGATTAATATGCTACTCAAATTTTCATTTTGTGTATGCAACACAATTATTTGTATTTGAACTTTTTTTTAAGAAGTGTTTTTGTCAACAGGTGCAATCAGACAATACAGTGTCAACATAGTAAATATTTCTACACATTGCTTATTCCATCTGTAACTAAGTATCTAATACATGGTTGAGGAAATGGTGGAAAATGTAGAACTTTTTTTCTTTCATTTTAATATAGTATCAACTTGTCTATTTATTGTTTTTATGAATACTACATATCCTAGGTCTTAACAGAGGTCCTCTCCTAACTTTGTAAGTAATTTGTTCCATAATTATTCTGAAGTGGTTGTATTAAGATAACTACTGTCATTCATACTGTTTTAACAAATGATAGATTTTCCAACAATCCATAAGAACTTTAGTTGAACACTAGATGGCAGCAAATATTTAGAAGTTGCCTTTTTTTCTCTTTTCATGTTATTCAGTGATTATTGTTACAGTTGGGGAAGGAAGAAAAGCACAGTATTAGATTTCAGTACCATATCTGAAACCGAACTGTATTTCATAATCACTGTTTTCCCCTCGGTTTTACTTTTGACTTAGGAAAATAATTCTATTGTAACTAATACAAGCAGATATTTGAACAAATGAGGCAAAAAAAAAAGTGGGTTATGTTTTTCTTTTAATTGACAAACTTCACTGTCCTTGGTAATGAAAATTTTATGTTTTCATTACTGTGCAGTTGGTTGTTTTGGGGAAAATGTTACCATTGGAATATATTTTTTATGCTATTTCAAGTTGTGCACTGAAAGATATTTGACTTGTGGAAAGAAGCCAAATGCTGAAATTACTCAATTTTCTACCCAGGCTAATAATAATGGTATTAGATATTTTCCCATGTAGTAGTCTGTGATGAACTGAATGCTCTTGTAGCTATTTCAGTGCACTGTGTACGTATATACTTTAAAAAAGAACACAGTGGTCCTTCCACCAGCCTCTTTATGCTGTTGAAGAAAGTATCCCTTGAAAACTGTGTGAGACAAAGCTTGGGGTTACTCCATGCTATGAGTCACTGATATCAACAAGATTTTGCCAGACACAAGTTATTTTAATTCAAGGCAGATTTGACTTGCATTATTATTTTTAATCGATATTTATGTTATTAAAAAAAAAAAATCTATGTCACTATTAAAGTCTAAATGCTTAGATCTGGACATGCAGATGAAATCACAGTGGTATAGGTTTGGGGCTTTTTTTAATTTTTGCCAAGTCATGTGGAATGCTTATATGATATTCAAACACCAATAAAACAAAAATTACTGTATAAATGTAGTAATGGATCACAAAAATTCAGTAAGAGGGACTTTTGCTTGCTTTAAACAAAAGCAGCAACCAAAAAATGGTTGTTCATGGGACGTGCAGGAAATATTAAATTCTCCTGATAAAATCAGGTTATCTGGAATTAAGTGATAAAATGCTTCTTATGAATGTAACCAAAACAAAACAGAGCTGAAGTTATCAAGTAAAAATGTGTGTGGTAAATGATATGGTGACAAAAGTATTGAATTAAAAAAAAAAAAATCTTTTAGTGAAAGAACTGTTTTGGTATACCTGATTCAGTCTTGATAAATAAATAAATATATACACCTATGTGCATATTACCTGTTCAATTTCTTTATGTTTTAATATAAGAAAAATGTAGCAGATACTTGTATATTTGACTTGCCATGTACAAAAGGAGAAAACTGTTTGTAAAACCTGTATATAAACAGATTGCGAAGTATGAGAATGTGGTGAAGAAAATCCTAAAGATTGTTGGTATCATTTGGTTAGGACTTGAACCAGAAAGTGCATTTATATTGGTATGAAAAATTAATCTTTTAGATGTAGATTTTTTTTTCCCCCAAAGGTACTCTTTAATTCACAAAAGAATTGTGTTGTTTTGTTTGTCTTTTTTGTTGTTGTTTTATCAACAAGCTTGTTCAGTATCGTCTTTTGATTGTAAAAACCGTAAGTGATGTAGGAGAGATCATATGTGTCACTGTATCTATAATACTGACATAGAACATACTGTGTTATTAGGCATTCATAAAATGAAGGTGTGTAAATGGTTCAAGTTATCATCCTATGATTACTTTAAAATAATTGTAAGTTGGAAGCATATTGACATTTTCTTTAAGATAGTGCTAATGCTCTGAATTCCATATGTTTTCAGCTAAATACTTATGTTCAGCTGTAACATATACATTTAATTTTGCCTCTTTTCCTATTTCCAGATTGCTCTTGGAACAGTAACTAATGTGGAAGAAGCAGTAAAGTGGATAAGTTACACTTATCTTTATGTACGGATGAGAGCAAATCCATTAGTATATGGCATCAGTCACAAAGCTTATCAGGTATAAAATGCATTTTAAAAAAAAAATCTGTAACCTGCTCTGGGTCTCTAATCCTTCCCTGATGTGAGGATAAATATTTGCTATTTCTACTTAACCTGACATCAGCAATTCTTTTAAAAGTGCTTAGAAAAAAGAAGATATTTTCTGTGGCGGAGTATTTTTAACACTAAATTAAGAGGCCCCTTCTGTTCACATAAAAATACATTTTAACTGGCCAAGTTATCCTCCAAAGGACATTCTTATCAGACGCTCACTGTAACTTAGCCTATTGTCAGCATTTTGGTTTTGCAGACTAGATATAAATGGTAAAAGAAAGCATTCTTGAGCAGCTTGCTTCCCCCACACCCATTAGAGTTCATTTTAGAATGTTTAATTCCATGACATATTATAAAATTACCTTTTTAATTTGGGGGGGTATTTCTCATGATTTAATAATTACAAGGCTTTTTTTATTCATTTGTTTTGATTTTTTTTTTTCTTTATTTATAAGTGTTCCATGCAGTGATATAAATCAGAGCACAGTTGTATAAGGGTTTTTCAAGTTTTTTTTTCATTATATGTCATTTTTTAGGAAGTTTAATAACTTAAAGGTTATCTGACTATTGTTACTTTTTTCTGTACAGTGGTTTGTAAGCATTTAATATGAACATAGTTTGGTTGTGGGTAATTGAGCCTAATGCAGGTGAAACTCTCATATGTGTGCAGTTCATTTCCCATGTCCTGAATCTGTTTTGTGACTTCATAATTTGTCATGATATTGTGAGCAGCAGTTGTTTTGGTCAGGAGATTTTTTTTTGATAGCTTTTGTGTCTGATAGTGGAAGCTGCAGTGGAAGTAGGTAGACTATTGTTTAAGCAAGCTTCTGCAGGCACCTTAAGGCTTCTGGTCATCTGAAATCTGTTTTCCATAAAAAGCCTTACGGTACATTACCAAATGTTAATAAAACAGTATATGACACAAATCACAAAATAATAATGAAATAATAAATGAAAAGCAAAAGTTGCTTTGATAGAAGAATGTTGTCTCACTCCTGTAAATTGTGGGTTTTTTTCATCAGGTATTTTTGACCAGTGTTATTAACAAATTTTAAAAGAAGTGCAACTGTGGTGGTAATAACTGTTGAAAAAAAGTAACAAAACACTAACAGAAATATTTTTCATAAATTTAAAAAATAATCAACAAGGGAGCTCCCCCTCCCCTTGCTTTTGTGTTTATATTCAACTGCTGAGGAAGTGGAGGTTGCCAGCACTTGTCTTTTCCTGCCACTAACCTCCTTTCTACTCCTCATTTGATGTGCTAATAATAAACATTCCTATTTTTGTGCTAAGGCAGTAGAAAATTATATCAATTTGAAGTGTTATCCTTTCAAGTAGGAGTAAAACCAATGCCAATCCCCTTAATTTGTAGATAAACCAGTTTTAGACATCAAAGTTAATGTGTTATAGACAGTATATGGATGGTATAGTGCCAGATGCAGGCATAATCAGAGATTTTCTCACTTAGGCCATTCTATTCCTTCTGTCCTCTTTATAGGTATCCAATTTTTATAATGGGTATTTTATTGTTTATTAGTAATATTGCAGTGTGCCAATTTCTATCTGTGTTTTGGCTGACAGTCAATGTTACCCATTCAGAATCCATGTATCTTCATAACCATCGTGGGTCACACTTCCCAGCTGTTTGGTGGGGCTGAGAAGATACAAACTCATTTGCCTTTCCCTTTCCACAGGCACTCATCACCACATCCAGTAATTACTTTAGGGCACAAACAGTCCAGCCTGTCCACACACAAGGAGTGTGTTGTACTGCACAGGGAGACCAGGGGCAAGCCTGCACCTGCCACACACTGACACATTCGGCACTCCACATGTTGCCTCCAGGATATTACTGTTCCCCACCTAACCCATTTCTGGGCTATGCCCAGGAGTAGGCTACTCAAGGCCCACTGTGTTGTTTTGTGATTTTTCAAGTTGTTAGCCAATAATGCATTTTACTGAGTTGGGAAATAGCCAAAATTTATGATGAGCAGCAAGAAGACACAAAGAGTGGAAGCAAAAAAGTGGAGCAAATATGCGTGTCATATTAGTGAGGCCTGTGGTATGAATTACAGGCATTTTCTCATCTTTTTAGGGTTCCAAAGGAAAGGTGGCTGGTTTTTTTCCCTAAGGTAATCCCATTGTCTGTTTTCTCCTTTTTTTTTGGTTCCACTCTTTGGTGTTCCCATAGTTAAGCAAATTTTTTTAACCCTATAAGCCATATGTTTATGTTTAGAACATCAGTAAAAGTTAGAGAAGCTTGTCCTCAACACTTCTCTCAGTTAGCTGGAGAAAACCATGTGAATATTAATGTACTTTATCATGCATTCTTTAATTTCCGTATGTATACTTCAGACCTGCTCAGTTTCTTGCTGTGGACATGCCAAGGCTCCTTTTTAAGAGTATGGCTGAAAGCTGTTCTAGGCTGGATCTTTTACTCTGTGGCCTTTTAATGATGCAAGTTCAACAAGAAGGTGCTAACTATGGATTCTTTAGTCTGGAGTATTAATTCACGGCCTTTTCAAGTTGATGACCTTTCCTTTAAAGTTAAAACCTTTGTATTTGTAAAAAAATGTTAGTCTTCTGTTCCAGCTTTAGTTTTTTAGTATGTAAGGCAAAAGATTGGCAGGTAATTTGGACTGCCAAAGGGGTAGGGAAGTGTTTTGATTCCCTCTCTATAGTTTTAAGAAATGTTAAACATCTGGCATCCTGATCACTTTTTTTTTACCACCTCTGCTCTGAAATCTGACCTCAATGCATAACTTACTATTGAGAGAAGCACTCTAGACCTTTGCCATCTTAGCTTTTGACTTGAAACTAAGGCAAGCCATAACTAAGGAGAAACAGCTTCAGAGTAACTGGCAAAGGCAGGGAATATTAGGAACTAGACTTGCAGCTGCTTTGTGAAGATAGCTGTGTTTGTCTGCAGCTTCACTGAACATGAGATGAAGCACTTTAGCTTAAAGTTGAAACTGAATCCTCGCCCGGGGAAAACCAGAGCAAACTAAGGAATAGCATTTCTTAAAGACTGCTCTTTTGCAATCTTGGTCATGTATCTCTGGTGCAGATTTACCAAGAGGGCTGGTAAGGCTTACTCTGTAGGAAATCTGAACTATAGAAGACCTGAAATAAGAATGCTGCCTGCAGACTAGAACAACACAGTTTCAGTCTTTTGAAATTTTGTGACTAATTATTGCTTGTGTAATTAGAGCCGTATCTCAGGTGCACATAGACCAGAGGGTTAACGTGAGTATGAATCCCTTTTCACCCATCCCTGTCAGTCTGGGTAACCCAGGTGTAGGATGTGGAAACACACAATTATACAGCAGTCCCACTCACATGGGAGTTTTGTCCAGCATCGTGTGTACTAATGAGATAATGTGCATTATTACTTGGACAAAATATCCAACTTCCTGAATTTTTATATGAATAGAAGTGGTGTTGGGCTTTTAACATGCATGTTTATATGCTACATCTATAACTCAATAATTAGAATATTCCATCTGCCATACCCAAATCTTGACTTAATAACTGTGCCTTTTATTTGATTTCTGGCTTTATGTGACTGGGTTAACTGAATAAAATAATTTATTTAACACTTTTTTATTTTCTTTTATACAAATAAAAATCTGTGTTGTGTCTAGATGGATCCAGGTCTAGAAAAGCACAGAGAGCAATTGGTTATTGAAGTCGGCAGAAAACTGGACAAAGCCCGCATGATTCGCTTTGAAGAACGGACTGGCTTTTTTTCTTCGACAGATTTAGGCAGGACAGCAAGCCACTACTACATTAAATACAATACTATAGAGGTAAAATATGATGTTCCATTTCTGGGTTTTGTTCCTTCTTTGTGAACCTATGCCTGAAATAGTTGTAAAATATTACAGAATATTTATCTGATTTGTTCAACATATTTTCAAGTCATATTTACTGAAATAGGGGGAGAGAAAATAGGAAAGAGAAGGAAAAGTATAAAGCAATACTGAAAAATTGAACTTGAGAAGGGCGATTTGAAATTTCCATAGTCTCTGCCTTCTTTTAGGTGAATTATAAGAAACGTTTTAATAGCAATAGTGTGTGCAATTGGTACATGATAGCACATTCAAGTATAGAGTCTGATAGCAGAAAAGTTTTTCTGCATGAAAATCCTATCAGGTTTCCAACGTTAAACGACTTTCGGCACTGTAAACAAATTGTGTTATAAATATGTAAGGAAGAGATATATGTACTAAATTTTGTAGAATTGGAAGCTTGATTTGATGTACACATTCATCTTAAAACCTTTGTCTGGAAATAAGTCTGTTTCTTGAATAAAAGCTGAAGACTTGGCATTAATAATACTTAACTGTTTATTTTAACTTTTTATAATTAGTCTCATATTTATTCACTGAAGTATATCCTAGACGTTTTATGAAATGGCCATGGATTGTATATTTCTCAATTTTGTTGTGCCCAAGTTTCAAGGGACTGTTTTTCTGAAAATGCTGGAAATCATTCTGGAAACAGTTCTTGTTTAAATAGTATCTCTCTGGTCTTCCAAGAACTTACATTTTAACCTCGTATGCTTTTTAAAATCTTGGTTAATATTTCTTTCTTTTGTACTCTATGTGTATTTTTATTTTCAGTGTTAATTCATTTTATTTTTAACAGACTTTCAATGAATTATTTGATGCTCATAAAACAGAAGGCGATATACTTGCTATAGTATCAAAAGCTGAAGAATTTGAACAGATAAAGGTAAAGTTGTACTTTTTCATACAAAGAATGTCTTAGAACCTAGACACTTCTGTAGTACTCACTCCATAAATAGTGTCTACAGACCCAAGTTTTATTAAATATTAAATACCATTATAAAATGTTTTCTAGGGAGGCATAATTGCCAAGAACTATATATTCTCTTACTCAGATTTATATGTAATTCAGCTTGAACTATAATGCACATTTAATAACTAGTTATGGATCTTTCAGAATTCCTTTTAAATGCTTTTAAGAACTTTTCAGCTCCTCAATTATTAACAGGTGAAGATAAGTGTCCATTAGAATGATGCAGCCAGGGATGAGAGAGTTTTTCCTGTTTGAAGTTTAAATTATTGTTAGATGTCTCTCCTCCTTTGTCAGAAGTGAGGCAGGCCTCACTGAAGTTAAATCTGTGATACGCTTCATGCAGGGAACAATATTGGATTAGTGGAATGATAAATTCTGAGAACTTATTTTCAAATTTAAAATCTAGAAAGTTGTAACAAATTTCATTGTGCGGTCTAGATGATTACAGTACTGTCATACTCAGTTCAATTCCAACCTCCCTTATTGCCTTCTGTATGGGTAGGACACAATAAAATACATTGCAAGCTGGGATGAGCTTGTTTGCCCACGCTTACATCTCATAGAGGTGTTAGCCAGACGCCACAGGGTTTATTAGCTTGGGCTTATTGCCATTTTAGCACAATTATACAACTTTCAGATGGGAGTTGGCTCTCATTCACCTGGCTTTGTGAACTGGCAGTGTGAATCTCTCACCGTCTACATATTTACATATTTGCACACATTGTCTGAGTATTACCATCTCTTTATGTAATGGAGAAATTCTCTTTTGCTGTAATCTCTTCTATTATAGGAGATAATAAGTGGTAAGGTTACACAGTGATAAACAGAACATTTTCCAAGTTAGAGGAGCTTTTTTATGATAGTGATACTGCTTTGCTAGATTTAGTGTCAGTTGAATATTTAAAAGGAAAGCATATGGAAATTTTGAAGTGATATGTTTCTTTATTTGTAATAAAGTTAGTAGTGATGTTTCTTGACTAAAGCATAGTTTTTCTAGTTTGCTTTCTTACGTTTGTATGGTATGGCACCATCCTTTCCATTTTTTCGTGATTCGTTTGCTTTGCAGCTCTGAATGTTAGAAATTATTTTTCACAAGAATAACTATCTTTTGTTAATATAAATCATGTTGCCATAATGCCTTGAAAAATTCTGTCTCTTGAGATAAGTAAGTCACCAGTCACTGAACTACAGATCTGGATTTGACCTGTACTGTGCTATGCAATATCAGGAAAAAAAAAATACTATTGTAACCAGAGCATAACATTTCCCTGTCACTGGAGTCATCTGTGATGGTTGTATCCGTCTTTTTCTTTTCTGTAGGGCTGGATAGTTGGGGATTTTAACCCAATTGTCTTAGTGTCTTTTGTATGTCAGGTAGTCAGGTCCAAAGGAAAATTACTTTCAGCTGGTTCCCTGCAGGGACCAAACATTTACCCTCTTTAAATAAGTTTTACACTAACAGACTTATCAGTAAATCAAAGAATATGTAGATTTATGCTGGTTTTGCCATGTAAGGGTCATCAGTTAGAATGTGAAATGTTATGCATTATTCAAACCATAGATATGAATATTTCTTTACTCATATTAAGACTTAATCTTATTAACAGTGAAAATTTTAATATCATGAATCATAGTACTTCACAGTTTTGAGTTAAAAATGTATTATGCTACATGCAAAGTATGTAACTATAATGAGTACATTTAATGTTAATTCAAGATTGTCCTAATCCAGATGGACAGAGGTTTTACTCTGGTCAAATAAAAAATGAAATCTCATCAGATGAAGGATGGTAGGGTCAGAAGATTCAATTTTTGTGGCATATCAAATTTTTGTATGTCAATGGCAACCTTAATAGATGGTGATGAATAATAAAATGTAATTGTGTCACTATTAAGATAGTTTCAATTATGGTCTATTAGCTACATTGTGGAAGATATGGGTTTGCTGCTTTTTTTCTTCTTTTTTTTTTTTTTTCCTTAAAACAAGAGACTCAATTTAAAAATAATGTAACTATATTATAAGGAAAATTTTATTTCAGTGTAAAAATTTTTATCAAATTGCTCCAGCCTCTTCATAATGTATAATTTTGTTTTAGGTAAGAGAAGAAGAAATAGAAGAGCTGGATACCTTACTGAACAATTTCTGTGAACTTCCTGCTCCAGGAGGTGTGGAAAACAATTATGGAAAAATTAATATCCTCCTTCAAACATATATTAGCAGAGGGGAGATGGACAGCTTCTCCCTTATTTCAGATTCTGCGTATGTTGCACAGGTAAAAACAGTATTTTTTGCATATCTGTTGCTGTTTTCTGATGGTTTTATTCTCACTAATGTTTACAGTTATATAAGTAGGCCTGGATATGCAACTTTGTGTACACTTTTATGCAAACTGATTTGAAAAAAGAGACCTATATGTGTGCGCATGTGTGGTATAATATTTAAGTAGAAAAGAATTGTTAAGAGCCTACCTTGGCAGACTGTTGCGGTTTTTATTGATTATGAATGTCCTTTTTTTTATTATTATTACCCCTCTAATTATATTATATTTAGTATTTCTAATTGTAATTGAACAGAAATATTATTCTTATCTTACTGGAACTACTTCTAAATCTGGAAAGTTGTTGAAAAAAACTGTTGAAAAGCTATTTTTATGTTTTCTACACTTTTATACTTCATTCTGCAAAACATAATTTGTGTTTTATTCACATACCTTGGTTTACACAAGAAAGATATGCCATTACAATTTTACTGATAGACGTAATCATGTAAATTTATATGTCACTATATATTTGTTTGTCAGCTTGATTTCACTTCTGAATGTTTGATAGCATGTTTAGTTATTACACAGAACAATAAGAGAATTGCAAGTCTGTGATACGGAACTTCTTACTTACACAAGTAGAGGCCATCTTAGAAAGAAAGTAATGTTGTGTGAAAATCTTGAATTCTGGATCTCAAATAATTCAAAGTGACAAAATGCTCATAGACAATATGTTCAACAATAATGAATGTATTAAAAAAGATTCTAGTGTTTTACCTTTTAGCCTGTTCTATGTGTCTTTTTTTTTTCTTAGTCAGAAGCATGTTTCTTTGAATCATTTTGTGTCTCATCCTTACAGTACTTTTTGGGAAAAAATTAATTGTAAAATTGAATTTAGTTGGTGCTAAAGATGAGAGTCAAATATTCAAAAGTATACATATTCTTCAGCAAGGTTTTCACACTAATATTTCCTTCTTAAAAAGTGTTTACATTTCACATCACATTTGGGTGTAAATAAGAAAATTCTGAAATTATTATGTACATCATAAAAATTGTGGTACTTGCACAGCAAGATCATTTTCAGTGTGATTCTTTTTAATCTTTGCTTTCAAGATAATTGCTTTTATTTGTCTCATTTATAGCATTTTTAGTAAGAAACATGGTCATCTTATCAGATCTTCATAAATTGTACATGTGGAACCAGTTCTACAGATTTTTTTAATTGGGTAGTGACTATTAAGAAAAAAAATCATCCTTTCTAAGTATAAGAAATTCGTTTCTTTATTAACATATGCATTCTATCATGACCAAATAATTTTCTATTTTTTATTCCTATTGGCATTGCAGAGCCAGTAGAGAATGATTGTATTCTATTCAATCAATCAACAACAGAATTGCTAATCCAGGAATAGTAAAAGACAAAAAACCACCAAAAAAACCTCAACTTCATAATGCTGCTTGATAAATTTATGAAAGGAATATCATAATTTATGTTTTCAGGATAAGACTGACCTCATTCAAGGTTATGTTAATAATTAATTTTCCAAGTCCAAAGCAGATTTATACATATTGGTTATATGCTAGTCTCAGAAGATAGTAAAATGTTAAAAAAAATAAATGTTGCTACTGTTAAAATTCTTCGCAAATGTTGTGAAATTCAGTATGAAATGGGATGCTATTATGGAAACACAGTGGAAGTGAAAGATTAAAAATTCAATTTCCATATAAACTGTGTTTGCAGGTGTATATTATATGTGGGGAGAAGGAGGAAGATATTAAGTACTATAAGTGAATTTGCTTCAGAAGTGATTGAGACACAATAAATTTAGAACTCCCTAATGTTAGCATAACCATGAGCAGAATTCTATGACAGACCTGCCACTACAACTTAATTAGTTGCACATGTTTGTTTTCCTAATTTCTGTAGGCAATCATGAGGTAGTTCTGCTACTAGACAGTGATGGAAAAAATAGTTTTCAAGAATGTTTGAAGTAACAATAGATTTTGCTATTCAAACTTATGGTTTGTCAAAGATGAGTCTATGGGATCCTTTCCATTTACAAAGAATGCCTGAAAGTATTACAACATTTTGGGGTTTTTTCTCTCTCTCCAGAATGCAGCTCGTATTGTTCGAGCTCTTTTTGAGATTGCCCTTAGGAAACGTTGGCCTGCAATGACATATCGACTACTGAATCTCAGCAAAGTCATTGACAAGCGGCTGTGGGGCTGGGTTAGCCCTTTGAGACAGTTCTCAGTGTTACCACCACCAGTCCTCTCAAAGTTGGAAGAGAAGAATCTCACTATAGACAAGATGAAGGACATGAGAAAAGATGAAATAGGTGAGAAATTAGCAATGATGATCTGCTTAAACTGTTAGTAATCAGTGGGCCAGTTAGGACTCAATCTGACCGTTCGTTAATATACCCATTCTGGTCTGGAAGCCATGTAGACACATCAATGTGGTATTATGGTCTGTACAATAAATAAGGTTTATTCAGGTTCCACAGCTTGTAATATGGCACAGCTTTGGAGGGTAAGAGTAACCTATGTCCTGCCAACCCCGGAACACATGTGGGATGGAGATACGTATTTACATATATGTGTATATATGTGTACTTAACATTGACCAGAGCTTCCCTTCTTACTCACTTTATGAAATACACTACTATAAAAGGTATGTGTTTATTTTCGCCAGTTGGCAAAATACGACTTTTCTTTTTATTGAAATGCTATTAACGTGAAAAAGAATAAAAACAGTTTATTATGTCCTGGTATACTGTCAGTAAGTGGTCTGCTTCTGAAACACTGCATTAATTTTCATTGAACATGGAGAATTCATTGTCACTGGTATCATTGCAGCAAAACCTTAATGGAATTTTTTAAAGGATTTGACACTTAGATAATGAGAAAATCCACAAGCCTACTGATAGACATAATGACAATTCCTAGTATGTGTGTATAAACTGTTATGCATAAACTGTCCACCAGCTGGTTGAAGTTGGGAAGAAAAAATTTGCTTGTAATGTATTTCTTTTTCCTGTCTTGGTGTATTTTTTCTTATTTGTGCTTTCTTTGCACCTGTTACTGCCAAATTGTTAAGAAACAACTGCCTTTTTTTTTTTTTTAATCTAATTTTACAACAAAAATACAATTCAAAGTGACTGCTTTTTAGTATGAACTCTGACTTGATATTTTTCTCATTTAACAGGAGAACTACATTCCTAACTTAGGAAGCTATGACACATGCCTAATTTAGGTTTGAAGAAGTTGAATAAATATGTAAAAGTTTGCAGAATTAGAGGCTATATTTTTATTTAGTAAGCCAAAGAACAATGAGAAAATTTTAAAAGCTTACTTTCACTGTACATTATAATATATAGCAATTTTAAATGTACTAAAAATAGAACATTTTATTTGAAATGCTACCATTATCATGCTTTTCTATTCAGAAGCATTGTAACACTAAATAGAAACAGAAATTATAGCACTGAATAGAAATTCAGATCTGTTAATTATTTGTGCAGTCTTTTAAATACTTAATATTCTTTCCTTTTATTCTTTTTAGTTTGCATGTTTCTTTCTCCCCATACCTGCCCTTGCAGAAGCAGGAAATTTTGTATTATAATACAAAACCAGTTTTGCATCTTTCAGTGTAGTGTAACTAGTATTGACAAGAAGGAAACGTATCAATATATGCTTATAAAATGCCCAGTTTTGTTTTATATTAACTTATTTTGAAAGTAGAAGAGGCTGGGCTTTGATTGTGAAAATAGGTCGTCTTTGACATTTAATGTTCTTCAGCCTTGTAAACATGACAGTAAGTTGATCTGTGCATCTCTGTGAAGTACTTGAACTTGGCAAACTTCTTGCTGTCTCACTCCGACACCAAGGTTATGAAGGAAGTTTGTGCCTGGCAACCACCTTATTTTTATTTGAATTCAAAGATGTGTTGAAATGAGAAGAGGCATAGCTTCTGGGTGCTGCCTCCTTCTCTGACTCCATAGGACTAGTTTCAGTCCTAGCATTTCTTCTTTTTTAAATGTTCTTGTGGCCTTGGAGATAGAATAAAAGAGACAGGAGCTAGTTGGCTAACTCAGTCCATGGCTGAGGGAGACATAAAGCCTCTGACAGATGCCTGCTCTCCCAGTGAATAAGAGCATGCTGTGTGCATAGATCCCGGA
The DNA here is from genome assembly GCA_025345505.1 of Todiramphus chloris collaris. Taxonomy (NCBI): domain Eukaryota; kingdom Metazoa; phylum Chordata; class Aves; order Coraciiformes; family Alcedinidae; genus Todiramphus; species Todiramphus chloris. Next base: position 43,962,526 of record JANVCC010000018.1, on the reverse strand, counting down.
TTCTGGTGACCATGAATTGGTCAACACCAATCTGTGTGCTATTGTAATGTAACCATGGAGTTTCCAGTTACCAAGCCTTTATTCCTCTAGCAGATAAATGTGCAAAACCTTAGTGCTGTCCTGTACAAACACAGAAGTTCACCTCACACATCGTGATACAGAAAGTGATTTTTGGCATGAAAAAATGCTTGTCTACATAAGGCTACTGAGTCATATATTTGAGTATTGGCACCTACATGTATTTAACATGATTTCTGAAGTTTTACCTTTAATTGCAAAAGCTAGTCACTGTGCAAGCCTGCTATAATTCTGCATATATCATGAAGTTGTACCAATCTAATTGTTTTGGGTTTTAATAATCCACTTGATGGAGGTGCTTTTATTTTACCAACTGCAAATTGAACTGATTAAATACGTGTTAAAACTTTTGTGTTAAGCCTTTGTTTCTTAGGCAGGATCACCATTTGTTACTTTAGAGTATAGATAAACACCTGTATGAGGCAAAATCTGTCAGTTTGTTAAATAAGAATTTTTTTTTTCTTAACAATATCAGAAAATATCAGTAGCCATTTGTAAGGTAGCTTTTAACAGAGAGTACTTATGACCATTACAATTTAGTCTAAAATATGATCCAAGTAATAATATATAATTATATATTTCAGTATAAATGAACCTTCTTCCCTAAATAAGCTAGAAGTTGAAGTATTTTTCAGAAAAAAAGACAAATCACTGCTACATACTTTGTTTTATATTTAAAATGAAGAGCAAGTAAACAGAGATTTCAACTGTAAAATACACGTAGGAAATTTTTTTTAATTAATATAATCACTTCATTACCTTAATTACCATGACTGTGATAGAAATAAACACTGAAACATTTAGTTTTTCCTTTGTCTCAGTTACACCCTGGTATAGTCTGAAAGATAGAGATGCTGTGAGACGTTTACTACTTGCATGCATTTTTAAGCTATTAGCTACCTTTATTCAGTTTTATGAAAAGCATTCTGTCTGCTTTGAATCACTACACAGGAATTGTAGAAGTTCAAATGTGTGCCCTTCATTAAGTAAAAGGTCAGTATTCATGCTTTAAAAAAATAACTATATGGCTTGGTAAGAGGCTGGTCAAAAAGTCAGTAAAGGAAGGGGAAGGAAACTAGCTTGACATAATACATTTTCAGTGTGAATTCTTAATAGTTATTTTAACCCTTTAGTTATAGCCAACAAGGGGGTTAATACTGATTTTTCTAGGCTCTAAATTGCTAATTCAAGTTAAGTATTACAAAATATTCAGACATGCCAGGTCAGGAGAGTCAGACATTTATGCACCTAAGAGCAAAACAAGCAGGCAGTAATACTTCTCTTTAAAAACCTATTTGAAAGTCGAAGTTGTATTATTTTTCCTGGAAATGCAAATTTCTTACACCTGATGTTTTCTTGGCAGGTCATATGCTGCATCATGTGAAGATTGGGTTAAAGGTAAAACAGTGTGTCCATCAAATACCCTCCATTATAATGGAAGCAACGATTCAGCCAATTACCCGCACGGTGCTCCGAGTTCGGCTGAACATCTCTCCTGACTTCACGTGGAATGATCAGGTAAAACAAGGGAGGTGGAGGAAGGGTAGGAAGCATTAATTTAGCTTCAGTAAAGGAGGTGATCACGAGAAGTCCATAGATGTTTGGATAAAAAGAAAAAATATTTATTTTAGTTAAAGAGCATATTTGATAATAGGAATGAGATGACCTTTTATGACTTTTGTAGAAGGCAGCACCCAAAGATCATCTTTTTATTTCCATGAATTGTTACAGGATCACACTGTTTATGAGATGTTGAAGCAAGTGCTTATACTGAATATTACTAGTAGTCACACACAAATTTATAGAAGCAGCAAGAAAACGAGAGACACGGATGGCTCTCTGAACTGTGAATGAATGTCAAATGCAGAAAATAAAACCTTGAAGTACGGTTCATGTATGCCAAGTTCTGCTGCTCTTTATGGCTTTACAAATGTACTTTCATAACATCAATGCCTTTTTTGTGTTGGGACTTGTCTGAACAGAAAAACCACAATAAGTTTGGAATTATATTCATCTATATTTTATGGTGCAAATTTATATGAAAGGAGTTGTACTAGTTGCACATTTAGATGTATCCACACCCTGTGATTCAGAATCTGCTCATTAGAAATAGATTTAAGATAAATCCAAATGAAATACAAATGTCCACATGGGGGCATTGTATTGTTGCTGGTACTTTCGAAACTTTCTACAGAAACAAGGCAAGCATATTTTTCTTTTTTTTTTACACTTAGGATAAATGATTCTGAAAAGTGGACATTAAGCATCTCTTCTTTTATTTAAAAAATATTTTTAAATCCTTTAGATTACAAATCTACCTTAATCACATGTACATTAGAGTTTTATTCTGGAAACATTTAACTTATGTTAGAATTTTTTTTCCCTGCCTAACTGCTTTTTCTTTTCTTTTGGAAGTTTCACCAAGCTAGCTTATAAATGGGAGATTAATGATCAAAATACAGAAAGTTAGATGTTGTTTGCTACCTGCTTTTATTACAGAAATATTTGAATGAATTCCTAACATGAGTTATAGCATGAATTATTTTTTCCTGCCTTATCTGTGTGCAATACTTTAGAAGACAAACAAGCATTATTATTTGGACTTGAAAAAGTTTTTGTTATTCAGTCTTTCATCCACTTTACCTGTAATCTCTTAAAGGCAAAAAACTCACAACTGTTCTTCGTATGAAACTTTACCTTAATACAAAGTAATTTCAATCCATTTTTTAGTTCTTTTTCTACAAAATCTAGGTTCTATATTTTTACAAATTAAAAAGGTGTCCACACAGAATTAAACTCAATTAGTTTGATTCTGAATATTTAAAGTTTTATCGAAACTTTAACAAAAATCAATTTTCTTCCATGACCCCTTGACACAGTTTTCCTAGTGGTTGCTTTGGAAACATTAAGATCATTTTATCAATTCAACTTATGGAGCTCTTTTTATTTTAATTTATATATTGGTATTCATCAAAACTTGGGGAAAAAATTGTAAGATAGCTGTTGTTTCTTTTATTTAATCAGTAAATGAAACTTCTGTCACAGTAAATGAAGAATACTGTAGAAACCTATAGGTATAGCTGTAATTGATGTGAAAAATAGCTGACAAAAATTCCATTCAAAGAATGGAAATAGTCAAATTCAGAAAAATTTAAATGCCATACTTAACTGAAATACTTTACTTGGGTAACATTTCATGTACTTAGGACTGTTCCTTTACCTGGGTATTTAATTCTAGAATGATCTCATCACAATTTTTCAGTTGCTTTTACAGTAGAAAGAAGAAATATTTTGGTAGTCGTGAGGTTTCAAGATGTCATCTTGATCATTAATGGCTGTGGTTTGCTGTGGTGGGAGCCCTTAAGTTCAGCCCTTACTGAACCTAAGTTCAGTAAAAGCATGACAGCCATATCCCAGTGGAAATTTTTTTTTATTAGAGTCGTTAGATGCAAAAGACTATAAACATACCCAGACAGAGTAAGACAGACTGCAGCCAGGAAGAGTCCAGCAGAAACAGAGAATAATGCAACTAGTATTATTAGCTGAGTCGTATATCACACATGCAGTTTTAGGCCAATGATTGCCCAAAATACAGGTATGTATCAGTTCTTCAGAATCGGTACTGGAGAACGTGTTGCGCTGCCTGTTCCCACATTGCCCTACTTTCCCCGTGCAGCTTTGTCACAGGACTCTACAAAACTAAGATGCTGTGTTAGTTGATAAAATTTCTGAGCTTTGAACCTTATAATCCTCCTTAATTCTTCTTTCCTCTCTTAAATTCTCCTAAACCCTGATGAATAGTCTCACTGTAATTTTTCACAATGTCACCTGCAGTGACCTGTGTCCTTTCGGTTTCACTGCTTCCGTTCCCTGCAAAGCTGACAGTGAATTTCAAATGTAATGAAAATAAAACAGTGTCTTCACTGTCCATCTACTTATCTATTGTACGACCATGTTAAAAAAGAAACAAAAGCACCTTAGTTCTATTTTTAGTACATAGTTTTGTTCTCAAAAGCCAGTACAGACTGTTTTCCAGCGCATACACAATAATGAATTATGCTGAAAATAATGTGTGCTGTGCGAATCAGTACCAGATTCCTGTAGCATTAAAATTGCCATTAGAAGCAACTATGTGCTTTGTGGTTTTTTCCTATTAACTAAAGTTTAGGAATAATTCCAGCTTTTTTTCATCTTCATACTGCTTTTTTACCTTATCATAGTCCTCATAAGAAATCTATGTTCATTTAATTGTATGTCTTCCATACTCTTTTACTATGCATTTTTCTTATTTTCCTAGATATTAAGTAAAATGCTTGTGCATTGGTACAGGTCTTTATTTTGACAAAATAAAAAAATACTCTTTATTGAGCATCCCACCTAGCTATGATTTGTGACTTACATTGCAAAATAAGATACAAAACAAAGCAAACAAAAATCTAGGATGGAATAAAGTGTTGCCAGATGGCATTGGAATCATCAAGAGACAGCTCTGTTTGTGTTTTTCTCACTTCACCTGTTAGCAATGACTAAATCTACAGCCTTCTGAATCCTCTTACTGTATCTTTCTAGAAAAGAAAGAGAAGGAGAGAGGAATGTCACAATTCAGTGTCCAGTTTTTCCTGAGAGAACATTTTTGACTGCAAAATGAGCAGTGGATAGCAAAAGGCAGTCCTCTATACAGAACCCAAAGACAGAAATACAAGGAGGAAAAAGGAGGAGGAGCCCTTTTTTAGGAGCCTAGAGGAAACCCTGGGAGTTCAGTCTATTTATAAACAGCTGAGGCACTAGCTTCGGTTGCATTTGTATCATATCCATTTATATTATACATGCCTTAAGCAAACTATTACTGAAATATAATATTTAAGCAGACTGATCTAATTAGAAATGTTATATTGCTCTTACTTCTGATTTCTTTATTTCTGTATTCCTTTGTAAGCCTACATCCTTTAGAAATATATCCAACATACCTAGCAAAGCTAGAAAACCTCATTATAACTACAACAAAGCTATCTTTTCTGCTCTTAAAGGTGCATGGCACTGTTGGAGAGCCTTGGTGGATTTGGGTAGAAGACCCTACTAATGATCATATATATCATTCAGAGTACTTCATCATTCAAAAAAAACAGGTAATGCATTTTATTCACAATCTCATAGCAAGACAAAATAGTGAGATGCGGATTTGTAAGGTCATACGATATTTTGACCTAAGCAGACTTTCAAATCAGTAGCACAGCTTTCAGTTTCAGATGTATGTGATAAGCTTGGACTGCCAAAAAGATGTTTTCTAATCTCAGACATCCCTTTTTTTCCTCCTCCTTTGGTGGGACTTCTACTTTTCACTTATAAGTGAAGAAAAGAAAAGACTGTAATGGTTTTGTCTGTTAAAGAAAAAGATGAAGAGCTAGCCTTATTTTTATCTTTTGACATCCATGGAAACAAAATCCATTCCCAATAGTGAAATATTTTATAAAGATGTGAACATTTTGCACGTGGAATTGCACACATACTTTATTGCTTTGTGTTGGTAATGCTTATGGATGTGAGGCAAACTGTGATTTTTTTCAAGTTACTCATTTCTCTGTGCAGTAATTATTCTCTACACGTTTGCATTAGGTCATTACTAAAGAACCTCAACAGCTGGTGTTCACAATCCCAATTTTTGAACCTCTTCCTTCTCAATATTACATTCGAGCTGTGTCTGATAGATGGTTAGGAGCAGAGGCTGTATGTATCATAAATTTTCAACATTTGATTCTTCCAGAGAGGCATCCACCCCACACAGGTAACTTCACATTTGCTCATTTTGTTTTAATTCATCTTGTTTATATGGATTTTCCTTATGATAATGCAATAAATCTCTTAACTTCTGCTTGCCATAGAAAAATATATGGAAATTTACTTTGTATTATTGAGATCATTTCTTCACTAACTTTAAAGCTCTCTAAAACTTTAAATTTCTGAACAAAAAGCAGCTCATTTCATGTCAACATAATACCAGCCTTTTAGTTACTCCAGGTGCTCTATATACCATAGGAAAATTGAAGCTGTCATATAAGACTAAGCAAATCTCTGTTACAGTGTGTCTTGTTGTAGTGTTTTGTAAGCATTACATTTCTTCTGGACTGGCTAAAATAGAGGGGATAGTTGTATTATAAATGGCACTCAGCAAAGAAAAAACAAACAGCTAAAATTTTGAAAATATGAAACATTTTACTTTTTTTACTGAAATTAATTCATCATAGCAAGCACTGTTACAGCATCAAACATCGCATTTCAACTCATCACTGATGATGAAGTCATGGCCTTCCCCTCCCCCTCCACTTTTTAACACTTGGCACAGAGGCATATGTTTGTGTTTTGCTGCTTTTTTTTTTTTTTTTCTGGATACATAAATTGCTTTATACATTCATTGTGCCTGATGTCATTGTAAAACCTTTCCGCTGTAATTACATTTGGCTCATCTAGCAGTCTGTGAAGCGAGTGCCTTCAGAAATACTCAGTCCTCATACGGTGTTGTCCTTTGGCATGCATAAATTCACATGTGTTTGTGAAGTGTTTAGCTATTGTTATACTGTACCTACGCTGTCTGGAAAAGCATGTGTAACCTTTTTATCTAATTGACTGATCACTGACTACTATTCAGAAGAAACAGAAAGATATTTACACATCACCAGTTATGGAGCCTCTAGGATTTATGGTAATTGATTTCAATTCCCATCTGGTTCCCACTCAACAATGAAGTACATAGAGGCCCTGCTAGGCAAAAAACTTCTTTCTCCTCAACAGAGCCCAAGAAATCACAGTTTCAGTGGAAATGATAAAACAGCCATAAGGTATCAGTGAAAAGCATGTGAAGAATATTAGGCATCTTTGCCTCAGTAGATTTTATGATTCCCATATCATACCTTAATGTGAAGCACCCTGAAAAGACAATGAGACCTCCAGCCGCACACGCAAAAAATAAAATAAAATAAAATAAAATAAAAAATTACCAAACTTCAAAGCAAGCATCTGCATAGCAGAATCACTGCAGTCTCCTTAATTTGGTAGGCTTCCAAATCCAATCTGGTTATATATATCATCTTCCAAATTCCACAATCTCTATTTGTTTGGATAGCAGATGCCCTCAAGATATATTAAGAATCATATATTGAAAGGCTGTTTGTTTATTTATTAAGATTATGTCTTTAATTACACGTTTAAAGGCTTAGATGCAAAATGTAGTTGTACTCATCTGATTTGTATTAGTCCACCAACTTAGAAACTCCAAAGAGTCCTTCCTTGTCAAATAGATATTTTCCTTGAATCTGAAATATATGAACTAGATGTCCTCTGACTCTGCATTTTGTTATCATAAGAAACTGGACATACAATATAAACTAATACAGTGAGGTTAGAACTTCCTACAACTGGGTGAAAAGGAAACAGCTTTAAGAAAAAGGTTTATTTATGCAAATAGCTGGTTCACAACTATCAGAATACTAACAGCAGTACTTGCAGAAATACTTCAGAGCTATAAATTCAACTTTTGGTGTTCCTTGTCAAAGTTAACATGACATAGAGTCCACATTTTGGTCACTGTGATACTAAGTAAAACAATTTCCAATGTAAGTTGTTTTCCACTAAAGTATTGGTTATTATCTTTGTCTTTGTAATAAATTATGTTATGTCACAGCATCTCTTGTCATGCACTGCTGATTATTTTGTGTTTTTAGAGCTTCTGGATCTTCAGCCCTTGCCTGTCACAGCCTTGGGACATAGGGAATATGAAGTCCTGTACAAATTCACACACTTCAACCCTATCCAGACCCAGATATTTCATACACTTTATCATACAGACTGTAATGTTCTTCTTGGAGCGCCTACCGGTTCTGGAAAAACTGTTGCAGCTGAATTAGCCATCTTCAGAGTTTTTAACAAGTATCCCACTTCAAAGGTTTGTAAAATAGGTTTACTACAATCATGTTACACAGGCATGTTTTCAGCAGTGCAAAAGCCTAGAAAAAGACTATGACAAACTGAATTTTACTTTCCCCAGTTTATACCTGTCTGGACACAAAATGGTACTGCAATATGGACATTACTTTTATTTCAACTTTATATATAATCAGTGTACAACTAGAATTAAATCTAAAATCATGACATACAGGCATGCTGGTTTTCCTTTTCTGTACTTACCTGTAGTTCCTGCTTTAACCTCCTTCTACTAGCTGTAGTATAGTTTTATAGCTATTAGTTGACCTCCATGTGAATACAGCTAGGCCAATCTCTTATTTAAATAAGTGGCAATTAATTAATAAAGCCAATTTGGTGTTTCAGCTTGCTCTTAGGGGTTTTTTCTTAAATTGCCTAAAAGTCGAACATCTCAGCTTTTGAGGTTTTGTTTTCAAAGTGAATATGTATTTGTATCTTGACTTAGCCTTCTTGTCTTAGTTAACCACATTTTAGCTTTAAAGTGCTTGAAAAAGATATTTGTATCTGACTGTGAGATCTAACGAAAGAATAACCTTTGAAATTAATAGAAATCATGTACATAAATCCCTTATTCGTCTTTGAAATTTCAGTATCTTCATGTAATTTGTTACTTCAAGCAAGTTAAACAAGATACACATTTTCAGTTATCTGTTAGACCTACAAAATAGCCAATTCTCAAGGGAATATATTTTTTAGGTTCTAATAAAGCTGAAATCTTGGCTGTACATGTTAAAGAATGTATGTGAATTCCTTTTGTAGCATTTTCCTCATGTTTGAAAGCTTCAGAATATTTAATCATAAATCTGTAGAATAAATAAACATTGTTTCTATATGTCAGATTACTCTGCCCTGCACAGCAGGCTTCTTTGACGCAAATATTATGACATTTTGTTTAAAATAATCAGCTTTTTAATTAAATTGTTAATGTTTTAATAATTTAATGACATACCTAGAAATCAGGCTAAGACATTGATTGCTGGAAATTCTGATTATTTCCATTCTAGAATTTTAGCCTGGAGATTTTACGACCTGGAAAAAAAGGCAATATTTATATAAGTGAGTTTTGATATTAAATAGTGTGATAAATGCTTCCATTTCAAGAAAGTATTTTTTTCTCTTTCTTAATGTATTTGCTTGTTAGTGGTTCAGGAAGCAAGGCAGTATTTTTAAGTGTTCAGTCTGTTTTAAATATAATCTTGTTGTAGGTCATTTAAGGAACTCAGACCCTAGTCATTCTGTAGATATGAATATGATGAAATCTCACAAATATTAAATAATTTTTTCCTTGTAGGTAGACTTTAATAAAGATTTCTTGTTTAACTTCTGACTTTTCTTTTACAGGCAGTGTATATTGCACCCTTAAAAGCACTTGTTCGTGAAAGAATTGAGGACTGGAAAGTTAGGATTGAAGAAAAACTTGGTAAAAAGTATGTTTCTCCTTACCTAATCAGAGAATTGAGAAGCAAAAGAACAGCCCATCAAGTATGAATAATATCTACAGAATACCTTTGAGTATTTCAAAATAGGTTTTGATTGTATACTATCCTTCAAATTTCTAGTACTTAAAAAATAAAAAATGCTGTCAACAGTCATAGTAGCAATAGCAAAATCAAAACTAAAAAAAAGGATACACTTTGATGTCCATCTCTTTTCATTCTCATTACTTTCCAGTATAACAAATATGAAGCTCAGATTTCTCTCTACAGTATCCTTGGAAATTGAAATTGCAATCCAAAAAAGGATTTATTTAGAAACTTTAGCTAGAAGGAGCTCATAGGAATTGCACGAACTATGTACTAGTATTCATATATTGTCCTTCAAAAAAACCTCTGCTAATCTTCACAAAAAAATAACCTCAGTATAATTTCTTCTCCAGTCTTAGTGGAATTTCACCAATAAATGCAGATACACTGTAATTGAAGCTTGTTATTCAAACCAGAGATCTGTACAGAGCAGCAGGCAGCAACTTGGTATGGCTAACCTGGCTATGCCAAGATGTTATGATTCACATTATATCATACTAATATTCCTATATGATATTCATTTTGAAAAATTAACCATAGATGTCTTGGGACTCACATTTACCTTATTGTTTTTATATGGTTTTGCTAAGGAATGGTATTTGATATTTATATAGTATTGTCTAGGGGAAAAAAAAAAAAAAAAAAGAGACCAGTTTATTTACTTAAAACAATTTTGAAATCCTGTAAGAAGTATTTGACCAGAAACAAAATTACATTGTTTAATTTTGTTTCTTCCCTCTCTTAAGAGTTAATATGTAGGGGATAATATTTGAACAGTAAGATGTCCTAAAGCTTTGTAAAGCCAAGCCACCATCTTTCTTGATTACAGGGTTGTAGAGTTGACAGGAGATGTGACTCCTGATATGAGAGCTATTGCACAAGCTGACCTGATTGTTACTACCCCAGAGAAGTGGGATGGTGTCAGCAGAAGCTGGCAGAACAGAAGCTATGTTCAGAAAGTTTCCATTCTTATCATAGATGAGATCCATCTGCTAGGTAAGCATGTTTGGTTGGTTTTAATCAGAATCTCTTCTAAACTTGAGGAAGTGTTCTGGTACTTATGATAGGAATATAGTTTTTGAAATCTGAACCTTTTCTTTTTCTCTGATTTTCAATGAACTTTCTGTTTACTAGGGGATGAAAGAGGCCCAGTACTAGAAGTCATCGTGTCTCGAACAAACTTCATTTCGTCTCACACAGAGAAGCCTGTAAGAGTAGTTGGTTTATCCACTGCTTTAGCAAATGCCAGAGATCTTGCTGACTGGCTAAATATTAATCAGGTATGAAAAATGTTTCAGAAGATTAATATATATTTGTGCTACAGGAAAAAAAATTATATATATATATTAAAAAAAAATTTTAAAAGAGCAACTTATAAGATAAGTCAATGTTAAACTTGAAAAAAAATGTCTTCTTGCAGATGGGTCTGTTCAACTTCCGACCATCAGTACGCCCCGTTCCTCTGGAGGTGCACATTCAGGGCTTCCCTGGTCAGCATTACTGTCCTCGCATGGCTAGTATGAACAAACCTGCATTTCAGGGTAAGCAGCAAGCCCCTAGACCTATTCCTTCTTTCTGTAAAAGAAAAAAAAAAAAAGACTTTGAGCACTTTACACAGTTCATTTGCAGCACATTTACAACATGTGTTACTGTATGTACTCTTGGCATGTATAGGGGGAATCTGCTCTGCTAACGGCCCAAAAGCTGTTTGCTGAAATATAAAGTGTGCTGCAAATGCAACATATAACAGAGGAATGTAATCTATTTAAAACAGAAGAATAAAATTAGTGCTAATGAAGGGGAAATAAAATGTGTTTTCACTTAGTGTTTGACACCATAAAGAAACATTTGTGTAAAAATATCTGAAATTCAGAAAGTCATACAACTCATATTATGCTGAGATATTTTCATATGGACCACTGTATGTAAGCATTAAAAAAATTGTGAACAGAAGTTGCAAGTCAGGCTAACCTCCTATAATTCCAGTTTCAAAGCAATAACCATAAAATGTAAAATTTGTAGGGCATCCAGATATGCTTCTGTTTTCAATTTTTTATTCCTAACAAACCTGGCAAGCAGGATAGATTTAAGAAAAACTCTCATATTTTACTTGAACATATTTTGTGTTGGTTACATAAGGAATATTTATTATATCAATTAGAAATAACCTCCAAAATAAATTTTGTAATGTGAACTGCTGTTGATTGTGAGGTGACATTTGTGAGGTGACTTTTTAGCTGCTTTAATTAGCCTTATGACAGAAGCAAAGTATTGATTGTGGACTAGAGACCAATCTTGACAGCTCAGATTATTTACACCTCCACAAGAGCATTGTACAAAAACACTAATGAACAATAAATCTGTCTTGGGCTGTTCTGCCACACCTGTTCCTGAAGCAACAAAAATCCATTAGATGCTGGGCTTTTAAAATATATAGATATATTGGCATATATAGTTGTAAGGTATAAATACACATGAATTATCCTATTTCAATAATATCACAACTGTATAGTGTGTGTATATGCAGGAGCACACACTGAGTACTATTCATGAACTGGGGAACAATATGTGATAGTGGATAGTATGAAATAGTTTTCAGAAATTAACAATGCATAAATTTAATTGCTAGAATGAGAATTACATAAGAAAACACAGAAAGGGATTTATAAGAGATTTAGAGAGTGTATTTTAAATTCTGTGTACACCTGTTTATACTTCTAGCGCTTGTTGATGTTAGAAAATCTGTACACGCATGATTTATTGAGGGCTTTTTTCCCCTACTTGTTTGATGTGATAGAGTCAAGGTTATTTTAGCATTTCCATGACAATGCTTATTCCTGAGACCATAAAAATTTTGCTGCCAGCTGAAACTTTTCAAACATGGGATGAGCAAGAAAATGCTTTTTTAAAAAGTACTAGAACATAATTGGTTTAAATATATCACACTAATTAGTACACAAAAGAAAAGAAAGTTCTTTTGTACCATAATGCCCACTTTCACAGCAGCTGTTGGAAAGTCCCTTTCTACTTTTTTTGCCTTTTCTGTTTTCGGTAGATTGAAGTGATCATTTGCAGGGAAACAGGACTTTATGCAGTCTGAGCTCTGGCTTTGGACCTTCATGGCACATAGGGACAACATATCCCAATAGGGTGGAAAAAACATAACATACTTACTAGGCTGAGAGAGAAAAATTCACAAACTTTGAAGTGTAAAAAACTTGTCCAGGTTTTGTGGTGTTTTGGTGTTTGGTTTTTTTCCCTGTTTCTTCTAATTGGCTTACAATGGTCACTAAAGTAGCATGGCAAACTAACTCTGACTCAGCTACACTAGTTATGTGATCAGAGATGGTATATGCTTACCTCAGTTGTATCTATCTCACAGAATAGAGATTCAGTATACATACCTGTGTATCATCTGCAGAGAGATGTATCAGCTGTCTAGGTATTGCAAGGAGAAACTCTGATTTTTGTTACACGTTCTAATTCTTAAGTTCTGTTTTCCTTAACAGCAATTCGGAGTCATTCTCCAGCCAAGCCTGTTCTTATTTTTGTGTCATCCAGACGTCAGACAAGACTTACTGCCTTAGATCTGATAGCTTTCCTAGCCACTGAGGACGATCCCAAACAATGGCTGAAGATGGACGAAAGAGAGGTAAAATCATTTTACCTGGATTATTTGTACTTTGCTTCTATGTTATTGATGTATCTTTGGAAAAACAATACATCTAAAAGAAGAGAGTAATTTTGGGGTAGATCTTGAAAACATCTATGCATATGCTAAATTTCAGTATGTATTAAAACTAGTGTCAGCGTTAACACTACACAAGCATCTTTGCAAGATCTGAAATGAAAACTCTTCTGTCTTTGTTCTTCCTGTGTATCTATTATTAATGCTAGTTCCATTGTCCCCAGACAACATATATCACATGGTACAAGTCTTTGATACAAAGATAAGGCAAAGAGTAAAAGAAAGGACTAGTATTCTCCAAATTTTATAGCTGGAAATCTGTGACATATAGGTGTTGAGCTGGAATTTAAACCAAATCCCAATCTCATAACTATATGTGTAGAGCGTTATGTATATGTATATGCATATATATCTGTGTGTATATATATATAGGTATATACATGTGTTTGTCGATCTAGATTCATACATAAATATATACTGCAGAACCAACCATTTATGAATGGTTCGGTCTTGCATAACAATGAAATAAATTAATGTTATAAAAAAAGAAAAGATCCCTTCTGCCAGTATCTTTGTGACAAGAACAGAAGGATTAAAAAGTCTCACACTCAGATGTTAAGCAATGCTGGAGTAAAGGTTTACTTTTTTTATTATTTTTCCAACAATGTAATCTTTAGGAACATTTTCTTATATTGGTTCTCAAAAAAATCCTTCTTTCATTTATTGCAAATCATGAGTGATGGTCAAATAATAACCATTGAATATTCTCTTTTATCTGCATTCTTAAAAACTTATAGTAGATTTTATTTACTGCACTCAGTTTGGCATCTGCTCTGAATACAGAATTATTTATTTCCCTTTTGACTACTGGTCCTCATTGTAGTATATCATTGCTTCAAAACAATTTTCTCGATTCATATTCACATTCCCTAGATTTTGGAGTTTTGCTTTTTCTAATCATTGCAGACCTTCTGCATAGGAATTTCTGTGATAATGTAGGGCCAAAATAGCAAAATGCATGGCTCAGAAATATGAGATCCAAATTCAATATTGTATGAATATTTAAATATCAGCCATTATTTAAGTAGTTATACAATTGTATACCAAAAAAATATATACCGAAAAGTATAGGTTTCTAGGTAAGATAATTTGATTTTGTTTGCACCTTGCACAAAAACTAAAGTGTTATTATTCTGAGATAAAGCATAACATCTGTATCCTTCCTCTTTGGGATGGATTTTAAAAGAGAAAATTGATGTCTTAGCTGATAAACTACTATTACTAAAACATATCTCAATTTGATGGTGCTTTTCTAATTGTATAACCTCTATTTAATGTGTTCTTGAGCATAACAGAAACATCTCATAACAAAACTGTTACTGCATGGTAGTACTCCAGTACCTTGTGTTAGTTTACTATAGTAATCTCACATACAATTAGAATATGCAACATGCAGCTTGCCCTAAATTACTCACATTGATATGAATAGCTTCCTTGTGTCCCGTGAGCCGCCACTATCCTGAAAAGAACTGTAGCTGAATCTTCTTCACTTGCTGGAAAAGTGTTTTCCATTAGGAGTCTTTGAATTCATATGTTTCAAAATAAACCTCTGAAGGTTTTCAAATATGAGCCAACAAGGACAAGCAGACTTTGCATTTATTAGTTTAATAACATTTGCATATGATTTGTATTTGAATTAAGAAGCTGCATGTTTGGAGCATAAGATACCTACCAAGTTACGCAGTTCTGATTACGTAAATGTAAAAGATTGAGGATTAAGTCCTAAGTTGTTATATCTTACCACTATTATGTAGGACACAATTGTGTTTGAAGTACCCATGATTTCAAGTGGGCATTTCTTTAGGTAATTATGTGACTAGTTAGTAGCTTTGTGTTTTAAATGAGCATGATTAGCTTGAATTTCATTTGACATTGAAGCAAAGGACAAAGCTATAGGAGTGCTGCATACCTAGTGTATGTACTGATTAATTCTTTATCCATAATTTTTTTAATTTAAAAATTCTAACTTTGTTATATTGAAGTCAGGCTTGAACTAGGTGAAATAGACTTTCCATGTTGCTATAGCATTTTTAAGTGTTAAAAGCATAGTAGGCATTCCTTGTCTTAAATGCACAGATATTTCAAGTGTTTCTCAATTCTGTATAGGATAAAAATGGACCAGTTAGAAGAAATGAATTGTTGTTGCCTTTAGACAACATTTTTTGTTGCCTGTCAGTTTTTCACATTTGCTTTTTGCCAACCAGTGTACCTTTAAGGGAACTTACAGACAAGTGAATTGTTTTCAAAATATTTGTAATTGTTAATTGTGAATTAGTTAAGATATTAGAGATTTTTCATAAATGGGTTTATTCAAAGTTTACAAGCTTTACAACAAGCCTTATTTGTATGATATTAATTTTGGCTGACATGAGATTCCTTTAAGAACTCATTGGTCAGTTTTGATTAATTGTGTAGTTGATTTTGCTTCATGATGGCCAAATGTTAGTCTATGTTTGTGTTTGCTTTCCTGTTAGACTTCATAATGCTTCTTAACATGCTGTAAACGATGCCATCCGTAATATCATTTGGAACACTGACAGACACAGATTCTTACAGCCATTGAAAGTGATTTTTCTTTGTTATCCTTCATGGCAGCTTTTCTGTGATGGTAACAGAGAGATCAGGCCTTGTGAGGAGTTGGAGTCAGGAAGAGACCAATACTGGATCATTGTTACCTGTTCATCAGCTATGCTATATCATCTAAACTTCCCTCATCTCCTCGCTAGAGATTCTTCTCCCTGTAGTGGTCCCTGCCAAACCAGGCTCTTATTTTCAGCATGTGAAGGTTTCTGTTCACAAAACTCCATACTGCTTCTCTTCATAGTACTCTCAGATAACAGACAAACCCACCAATAACTCTGCCACCTAGCTCCAAGTATCAAATTCAGACAATATTTCAGTCAGTTATATTTTAAAGGACATGAACTTGTATGAAGCTTCTGGAATATGTATTTGTATGTATAAATGACATACAGAAACAAACCTTCAACTGTTGCCACCAAAGTGGACATTCCTAGATGATGGAGGAATCATACAAGATATTCTCTACCTCAAAGGACTCAGTAGTCTTAACAGGTGCAACTGAACTATAGTTGAGAGAGAACTTTGTTCTACATCCATCTACTGAAAATATATACTACAGACAGCTCCATTTGGTTTTGGAAGTGATTCTTCCTTGTATTTCATGTTTGATGTACAGTTTCCTGCTCATACCCATCTTTAGAACACTGAGACAGCAGTCAGTCTTCATGAGATACAACAGTACTCGAAAAAAAAATTCTGTTTCTAGTACTGATAACTTCTGCAGTTCTACTGGACCTGCTGTTGCACAACAATAGTTAGATCTGTTTAATACATTCTATCCAACTAAGTTTCAGGCTATGTGCATGCTTTTTATGAAGAAATGTCCACTGAAATACCTCATGTCTGGTTTAGTCTCAGCAAGGAAGTCTCTAATGATGTTGAAATACCCTACTTACTGAGATTTTTAGCTGATGCTTCAAAGCTCATCCCTACATTTGCTAATTGCTATGCATAGCACTTGCAGACATTCTTCAGGATTTAAGTAGGACAGCCACAGTTTGCCTAAAGTAGGATATGAGTGAGCAGTCTCTTGAAGAAAAAACAATAGTTACTTATCTTAAGGCCTTAGAGGTGGTTTCTTTTTTCCTTTTTCTGTAAGCTGCATCGTCCGTATGTGTTCCAAAAATGAGTTCTCTATCCCTCTTATGATTTGCAGTCCCAACACAGAGTTTAGTTTTCCCCTAAGGGTGAAGAATAAGCTGAAGCTGCCTTCTTTGCTATTTGCAGTATTTGCAAGGACTCTTCAGTAGACATCATTCTGTAAAGGTCATACTAGTTATGCTTACAAGGCACAGGTGCATCAGGACAGAAATGAGAACAGACAGTGCGTCTCGGAAAGAACATTGCCCCTGTAAATTGAGTAATTCTTCATTTCTTTTTATTGTTCATTGTTGCCAATGTGCCAGTGAGAAAAGAAAACCTTATGCGTAGCCTGGTTTATTTTTGTATAATCATGAAATGATTTTTAAATACAGACTTTCTAGTTAAAATTCTAATTTGGAGCTGTCAGGCAGGACTGTCACGTTCAAGCTTGTAACCCATTGCTTGTAACCCATTACTTACCTTGTTAACGGGGATGAGAGCTCAGATTATCCTTTTGGAAACAGAGAATGCCACCAGTTTGTGAGGGTAAGCTTGGGTAAGATCAGTTACACTGTTCTACATTAGGAGCTGACTAAAGAGGAACAAGTCCTTTTCTTTCAGAAATTGCCTCTACAGCTGTGGTGGTGGCAGATGTTGCAATCTTTTTACAACAATAATTTATTAGAATCAAGTTTTCAGTTTATTTATTTTTCTCTAATGTTTTTACTGCTTTTTGTTTTAAACCTAAACCAAAAGTACAAAGCAGCATTTATGTTTATTGTTTGAAGTTGAGTGCAGTTCTCACCAGCAAACAAGCAGGGTGTTTTCTTATTTGAGGGTTTTATTTTTGGGTTTTTTTCTGTTTTTTAGGAAATTTATTTCCTGGACAAATATTTGGATTTTATTTTAATATATTTACAGTTCAAGGGTGGAGAAAAAATGCACCCATGTACACAGTTTTAACTTCAACCACAATGAGTTTTGCATAGTTCTTTATGCATCATTTTACCATCTGCATCTTGTTAAGACTGTTCTTTATGAAACCTCTAGAAATAACTAAAATCCTTTAGCACAAACATACCTACTGTAATATTCAATAGCACACACACCAAGCAATAGCCAGCTTCCCCTGAATTCAAGGGCACTTGAATGAAGGGCATTCATTGACTTCAAAACAAAAGATTCAGGCCCATAGTGATTTTGCAGTTTTAGAGATGTGAGTGTAAGAACATGTGTGAGTTAATTATGGATTTGTATACGTCTCTGTACATTGTGTGTATACGCAGAGACATATGCATCAATGTGAATTAAATTTTACCATATATTCTGTTTAGCATTGCTTAAAACAAACAAACAAACCAAAAATATATCAAGAATCGTTGGAAAGACAAAAGATGATTTTTTTTTTTCTTCTTTAAATCAAATAAGCTATTATCTCCATGTTATTGTTCTGAGGTAATGCTGTGCTATAAAACAGGAACAGAAGAATCTGGTCTGTGTCATGGATAGGTATATTGCTGTCTTTTAGATGAGATTTTTGGTGTTAAATGTATATGTTTTAATACTGTATCTCAACTGTAAAAAACATTTTAAAATGTTTCTCAAACAGTCTTATTTGAGGTGGTTTAGGCATTTTGTTTGTGTGGAGGAGTTCTGGAGTATGAGGATAAGTCAACTCTTCATCAAAAGTCATTTTATAAGATGACTTTTTTTTTTTCTGCCTTTAAAGATCAGGAGGGTACCCAAGAATTATTTCTACTTGTTTAACTCATTATAGAAGTTCAACTTCCTTCTACAAGATGTTGTTTTTATGACACAAAAGTGTGTCATAAAAATTAACATTTAGTTATAACAAGGAGGTGTTTTTATTTCACTTAACATCTGTAGCAGATGTGAAATATGTAATTATTTTTGTAAAAGGCTTCATAACTTTCACGATTCTTTTGTTTGGCACATCTTTCTTCTATTGGGCATTTTAGACAATTGATAAGCATTATTCAGTGGCATATGGTCTGAGTCTGACGTGCTTTGAAAAGAGTACAGAGTACTAATAATGAGGATTCTGTGAAAATGGGAAAACCAGCACAACAGATATGCTTTGAGAAAGTATGGGTTTTTAGCATCTTGAAACAATATATCACACTCCAAGGGACAGAATTGGGCTGCACAATCTGTTAGCTCATTCTTGTCCAATCTGGTCTCCTCCTTTCTTTTGGAGCCAGCATTGTCATCAACTTGCTGAATTATACTCTGACTGGAATGTATTTCAGGCACAGGGTAATGTATCTACTTAAATGGAATCCTATCTTTCTACAAAAGCTTTTTAAGTATAATAAATTTAAAATATAAAAAAGTTCTATTAGCTTAAAGTAAATGGTTCAACAGTTTACATATGTGCAAGAACAAAGAAAATGACTACTTACTAGTTTGAGAAAAATCTAGTTTGATCAGAAATTAGAATATAAAAGGTAGAAATAAACTTTTTTTTTTTAATAATAAATATTTTGCAATGCTACTAGAGTCCAAAATTTGTTTTCAAAGGTTTTTTTCTTCAAAGGTGTATTCCTAATCAGCAACCTAATGTTAAGAAAGCACAGGAGTTATTTTAGTTTATTCATCAAAAAACCTGTGAAAGATAGCAAAATCTTTTCTGCATGGGCCCAATCCTTCCTGTCTTGGAGTCCGGTGAAAAATCCCTTCTTGCATTAAGTTTCCTGCATCAGTGTGGTACGTTTTGGATTGGGTTTTTTTATGTCGGTACCATGTATATTTTCTTATAGTATTTTTAACATATTTTTTCTGGTCTTAAAATACATTTTCTTTACCCTTTTATAAGTTGACATTACAGTTGTTTTCGGAAAGGTAAATACTAATGAATTTATAACAATGCAGAAACGTTAGATTTGTTTTATAGTCGCGATGGTGTGTCTGCTTCTGGTTAATGAACCTATTAATTGTGCCATTATTTCTTAATAGAAAGTGATAATATTCTTACACTACACTGACATAAAAGACGTATATTTTAAAATAAATTGTCATGAGAATTTTAAGCCTTGGATTGTGCCTATGGGTAAAGTAGTTGTGTTTATTACATTGATTTATGTGAAAGCAAGGGGTCAGCTAAAAATGACTAGGATTCCCTGCTGCTAAAATGACAGGATAGTAGTACATGCGCCAGCTCTCCTGCTAAGGGTTCTTTAGTTTTCCTGTGGTAAATTACACTGCTTTGCAGGTATGACTAACAGCACCACAGGCCACCATTGTAATACAAGTCAGAACGAAAAAAAAAAAAAAATCACCATTGGTTGTAAAAGCAAGAAGAACATCTTTGAATAAATTCCCAGCAGTGTGAATTTAGGATGTTTTACACTGACAACTACATGGCAAAAAGGTTTATCTCAGGTTCTCTAGTGAAAAATAACTAACATTGTGAAATTGCATGTGCTGAAGGAGCAGTCTAATCACTACAGAATAATCCAAATCGGCTAATTTGATCCCTGTACTCTTCTAGAGGAAAAGGGAGTTTAGATACATTATTTTCCCAATACCAAATTCTGCTCATGTGAATACTGAAATAAATGTCATTGGGCACTGGCTTGTTCCCTTACATTAAAGACATAACTGTCTTTAAAGGTGATGATTCTTGGGGGTGAGGACAAAAATTAAATTAGCCATATAATAACTTTTGACAATTTTTGAATGCAAAAATTGAGTAAAATGTAAATGCATTCATTTTTTCATTTATTCTTCTCATATTTTACCACTGCTGTTTCCTATTTTTTCATCTTAATTCCCTGTTTAATATATACATGTAATTATTATTTCTCAAAGTGTCTATCTAAGCATAAGAAGCCTGTGCAG
This sequence comes from Todiramphus chloris collaris, assembly GCA_025345505.1. Classification (NCBI taxonomy): domain Eukaryota; kingdom Metazoa; phylum Chordata; class Aves; order Coraciiformes; family Alcedinidae; genus Todiramphus; species Todiramphus chloris. The sequence continues at coordinate 43,941,676 of JANVCC010000018.1, read as the reverse complement.
TGCTAATACCACTTTGCAAATCCATAGCATGAAAAGCATTAATAGGTTCAAAAATATATTTAGTAATGTATGTTGATGGTCATAATCATACAGAAAATGGTATACAGGTTCTCATTGTATCAAGATATATTTTTGTCTTAAAAACATGTTTAAGATGGGTCATAATTCATGTTGTCTACACTGCAGTCACATGTCTGCATGTTGACTAGAGAAATCAAAGGTTTGCTGATTGTATCTAGATAGATAAACTTTATCCTTCAACATATCCTCCTTTCATTTAGTTCTTTATTCTTTTCTACTTATCTGCCTCTCTTCTTGTTTCCCTTTCCTAAATAGACATCTCCATTTCTCAATTTATTTTTTTTCTCTTGTTGCTTCCTTTCCTTTCAGTGTTTTATAGTCCCTTTCACTCTCTTCTTCTGTAAGCATCCTTTTCTTTTACACATGCCAGACCAGTTTATAAAACAAACCCTTCAGGTCTTACAATACAGGAAGCTCTCCAGAACATCCAGACAACTGTGTTGTGAGGAAAAATAAAGAAAGTTTAGGAGCTTCCATTGGCAGATCAAATTGATGGGACCAAGCCAAAACTTGAACGTTTTTTCTTTTTTTTGCAATTGGGTTCTCTGTTACTTCCATCAGTTCTGGTTCAGCACTTTTTTAAATGCTTTGTAATTTGCTCTTTCTGACATGATTGATTCACAAAAATCTATGTTGTTTGGGGTTTTTTTTAAATCCTACATATAGTTTATTATATTCTCTGTCTTCTTTGTACCTTTTAAGGATTTTTTTTTATTTTTTTTTAGTAATAGTAGTGACATATGTTACTTGGGTTTATATATGGGAATAATTTTATTAAGGTCTGAGAGTTGTAAAACCTGGGAAACATTTATAGAAGGTTACAATTCTGAACATTAAAAGTGCAACATCTCAAGAGTCCTAAGTAGAAATGAAGATATATCATATCTAAGTACTTTGGGATACTCAGTCTGAGATGAGACTGAATACTGAGTCCAAATTCTTCAGTTACCCTGAGTCATTTCTTCTGTACTACTACCTCCTAGGTTAACCGTGAATGATGCTGCCCATAACTATGCAATATCATCATGCCACTGCTGGTGGCACCAGGAAACCACTAATAAGAGATGAGATTTGAAAGTTCCTGTCTATAATTATATTAAAATCACATGAAATAATAAATGGCCTTAGAAATAAAACAGAAAGAATTTTGAGGGACAAAAACTCTAAACAAGACAGAAGTTATAAAGCTGTTGTTCATTATTAGTGAGGGGCTTTCCATAAAGATCATCTACAGAAATAAATGAGCTTATTATGGAATTCAATACTTGAAAACATAGGCAAGACATACAGTTAAAACAGTAGTAGTTAAAATTATCCCAAGTAGTCATTATGACATGAGATTTGAAAAAAATAATAATAATAAAAAACAGCTTTTTCTCTGTACTTCTAAAAGTTTTAAATGAAGACACATACTGTATGTCAGGCTTTTCTACATGGTTTGAGTCTATAAATTGCAATTTTTTTTTTAGTGTTAAGTTTGTATTTCAACATATGAATAGGAAACTTTTGATGAATAATGATTGCAGAATTATCAAACTGAAAAGCTGTGTCTGTCTTTTCATAGGCATTAGAGAGCGCCAAATTTATTTTCCATTACTGTTATTATGTTACTAGTTGCAGTGATTTGCTGTGTTTTTATACTAGTTCTAACCCCTGTGATACTAGAGATTGCATTAAACAAACACAGAGCAGCATTTGCCAGACCTGTCAAGATATTTTCAGCATTTTCATTTCCTTATCTGCACTACTTAGTGTATCAATAAAGTCATGTGCATTTTGTTTTCCCTCCCATCAGTAATATGGTATCTGATTTTTCTTGTAGACTGAAACCAGACTTTTCAGACACTAAAGACTGTTTGCCTGTTTGTATAAACAATGTTGAACAAATAATCCTTGCTATTAACAAAAGCAAAAATAAAACAAAAAAAAAAAAACCAGAAAAAGGATAACAAAAATCTTTAAAGTTTAAAATTTATGAGTAATCTGTTCTACAACATGCAACTATTCCTTCTGTTACAGATGAATGACATTATAGCGACAGTTAGAGATTCAAATCTGAAGCTGACACTTGCTTTTGGAATAGGCATGCACCATGCGGGTCTGCATGAGAGAGACAGGAAAACTGTGGAAGAATTGTTTGTGAACTGCAAAATCCAGGTACATTTGCTCTTTGAATCCTACCATAATGACTTTTACATGGAATTTTTAAAGTTGGCTTCTTGTTACATATACCTCATTAATCTTTCTTTCTGTTTTAGGTTCTTATTGCCACAAGCACATTAGCTTGGGGTGTAAATTTTCCAGCTCATTTAGTAATTGTTAAAGGAACAGAATACTATGATGGAAAAACAAGGCGTTATGTGGATTATCCCATTACAGGTACTTACATAAATTATGGAAATGCTTATATGTGGAAATGTATTTCAAGCATATGCAAATGATCTGAATTATTTAATAACTGATCACTTAAATTACCTAATTCGGGTAGAGCCTAGGAGTGCTCAGGAAAGAGTTTCTTTGTTTAATGCAAGTTGTAAGAGAACCCTTAAGATTTTATGTAGTAATGAAAATGTTTGTTTTGAAAATCTTTTTTCATGCTAAATTCCTTTAATGTGTGTCATCTAAAATAGACATTAAACAATTAAAGGGACAATATGAAGTCATATTTAGCTACCTAGTTATTGTATAAAAGGAAGTTCTCATGCATGCAATTTTGGTTTTCATTTTTGAAGCTTTTTTTTAAATAGAAACAGATTTTGAACAGTAAACTTAGCCATAGTTTGAGATGCAACAGTTGAATCACATATGTATGAGAACATAAACTTTATACATAGTCACTTGACAATAAACAAAAAACCTTTGCTAGTCGAGTATCTTCAGTGATGTAAGTGATACTTCAAGTAAGCGATACTTCAGAAATAAGCAGCTAAATTAAATATTTGAATTTCTGGGTTGATACAGATTTTTATTGCTTTTTGGCTCCAGTAAATTGCACTTTTCATAAACTGTTCTGCAGTGTTTTCCATAAGCTTAATAAAGTGAACCATGGAAGAACTTCTTTCAGAGTTTAGACAGGAGAATATTTGTCTGGATGGTACTAAGCTTGAAGAATGAGGACAAGTTAAATTTATTCCAGGTTTCCTGTTCTGTTTTTGCTTTCTCTTTTTGCAAGAGAAAGTTTATCATTAAATAATCCTGTACTATGCCAGACATATGTACACCTAAGGATAATCTAAATGTTATTTGTGACATAGAGAGCTTGCATCTTTTTAACAACACAGTGTCTTTTCAGCAAGAGAAGGTTACTATTGAAAAAAAGCTCAACCCGAAAATACTACAAGGGTTACTTCTCCAAACAACCCATCATAGAGCTTAATTTAGTGGTTAGTGCTCTGCAGGAAGCTTGAGATCAATTTCCAGACCAACTCTCTTGTTTAAATATTCTGGTATGACCTGGGAGCTTAGCCATGCACCCTTGCATTCTGTGACAGACTTTGGCTGATGTAAACTTAGTACAAACAGTCTCTGCAGAGTAGTATCTCGCTCGTCCCAACTGGAAGAATAGTGACAACTGACTTTAATATTGGATGGAGAAAAGTGAGGAGGAAAGAAATCAAGTGAAGTTTTAAATTTTATGTTGGGTCTGTGGGACTGTCAGAGATCAGTACTAGAATATATTCAAAAGAAATCGGAAACTCAACGAGCATTGAAGACTTACTGTACTGTTTTAGAAGTCTGTTGTACAAATACTCACAAGGCTTTAGGGAATGTTTTTACTTCCACTTCTTACTGCCTTTTTGAATTCAGGTGTCTTGGACATTGAGTGTTGTTCAGTTCTTGAATTTTAAGTAAGACTGGGGTTGAGGGGAGGGGGGAGGTCAGGTAGGGTAGATGGAATACCAGCATCTGTGATGGAAGCATTTAGATTTTGTTGTCTGCACTGCAACAGAAAATGCAGATTCCTTACTTTATGAAGAAACATGTGGTGTGGTTTGCTTAGAGCATTTTTATTTTTAACTTTCTAGAGAATATTTATGCATCTGGAAGTTCTGTAAATAGGTAGCACAGTTTTGCAGCAGAAATAAAATGAAAACATAATGAATTTCTTTCTGTAATACTTCCAAAATTTCAAAATACTGTCTTTGATGCTGCCTTCAATTTGTGCCTTCACTGTTCTGTCATGACAGAACTTGGGTTTCTCCCTGCTGAAGTTACCTTTCTGTATCAAGGATGCATTTGTCTCCAGTGAAGCAGCTGAGGGCAGAATGAATTATTCTGCAGTGTTCAGTAATTTCAGAATAAGTAAAAACACTTCTTTGATTGAAGTTAGAGTTTTGGGGGGTGGGGGCCTTTTCTCAGACATTGAGTCAGCCAGTTGGATCATATTTAACATTTCAGTTTAGTTCAGTGAGTAAAAGCAGCCAAGCAACATATAGTCAGTAAAGAAAATATTGGTTTTGGATAATTATGTAGGGGATATTGGCAAAAAAAAAATTCCTGATGCCTTTTGGTAAAACCATTTCCTATGTGGTATTATGCACAATTTAATTCACCATATTAGAATAGCAAGAAGTTGTTTCATCACCCTCCTGTGCACGTACCTATTCAGAAACATCATTCTCAAACTAGTTTCATTTTACATTTTCATGTCACTCCTCAATTAAGAAAAGGAATAAACTGATAAAAAAGATTGCTGTCTGTATAATTTGTGCATGCACAACTGAAAATATGTTACTAAAAACTGTTTATTGTCATCGAACTGTTTCTGCTATTGTGGTCCCTTGCTGTATACCATTCTACACCCTCTGAATTTTCCTTCCCCAACTGAACATTGAGCCAAAAGCTTATTGATTCTGAAGCCGAACAAATCACTTTTCAAAATGCCAGGTACTGCAAAGGCACATGTTGTGCAGGTATGATAGAGTTCATAAAGAACACACAAAATATAAAAAGTTTTAACATAAAGATGTAAAACTTATTTACAGATTGCTTTCCATTGTTTCTTTGAAGTTAAATAGCAATTGAAGGCACCAAAAAGGAATCAGAGCTCTTGTTGAACAGTACACAAAACAACCTATGCAGATCCACTTCTCAGTTAATGAGAAGGCACAAACAGATAATATACATACTTGTCGTGGTGCCAGGTAGCAAGTAGTATTTGCAAGTAATGATGTGTATGCACAGTAGTAGAGGTAAACTTTATACCTGCTTCTAAATTCATATATGGTGATCTGATATAGGGACAACATATGATATGAAACCATCTCTACTCCAGTGCTAATAACTAATATAACTTGTCCGTAAGTTTGAGTGGTAAAGATCATAGCTGTCAGTAATTAGGATTTGCCTTTACCATTCTATCTTTGAAATAGTAAAGACCTAGGAAATCATACATAGCAGAAAAGCTTATACAAGGAATGTTTGCAATTGTGAAGTCAAATACTTGACAATTAGGCAATAGACAGTTGCCATTATGAACTTTATGAGTTCTCTTACTCATCATCTTTAATTGCATATAATCAAATGAGGGATGGATATGGAATGGAAGGAAAGTAGAGGAAATTAATGTTAGATGTAAGCTTGGCTTCTGTTGCAGTGCGTGGTCTTTATGCAGCAATATAGTCTGCCCAGAAGAAGTTCATCATAACTTTATCTGAGATGGAAAAAAAATGTGTTTAAAGATGTGTTTAAACCAGTAGAGCATATGAGGCCAAAGAAATTTAAAAATCCTGTATTGTATATTATACAGATATAAATATAACTATTTATACATTCAAATAAATACATTTGTTTTATGCATTATTGTCTCTTCGGCAGATGTACTTCAGATGATGGGACGTGCTGGCAGACCACAGTTTGATGACCAAGGAAAAGCTGTAATTCTAGTTCATGATATTAAGAAAGACTTCTACAAAAAATTCCTTTACGAGCCTTTTCCAGTGGAATCAAGGTAAAGATAAGGCAATCAGAAAAGCTGATGAAACTATAAACAGTACTACAAATGAGGGACAGAGGAAAGTGAAACAAAATTCCTGGGCCAAATATCTCCTAAATTTGGGGGTCATAGAGGAAAAGCATTTCCCAAAAAATATTATCCATCTTTATGCAGAAAAATCCTTTCTTCCTTGAGTCTTGCAGCACTGTTGAGCTCTTTAGTGGATTCCCAGATAATACTACAAATGCTTCAGAAATGAGTGTTCTAAGTGACATTTGAATAAGAGCACAAACTGTACTTCAAGGCATGTGTAGGACAACTACACATGCTCCTCAGAACCTTCCCTGAAATTCTGTGGCAAATTCTTAATAGAAAAAAAAAAAAACCCACAAACCCCATAGGTGAGTTTCTAGCACTTTCTACCTAGAATACTTCTACCATTATAGATACCACATTCTTCAAAATCTCAGAACGTCAAAAAGAAATCTGCATGGTGTAAACTATTAATAGTATGCTTTTAACAAATCTTTCACTTCAAAATTGCAGTATTTCTCCCAGAAATGTAGAAGTATCACCTTTTTGCAGCCTTTCTGAACTTAGTTGATACAAAGTTTGCTGTCCAGCATAACGCAACTCATTCCTTGGTTTTAATATTTATAATATATTTAGTTGTCCAACAAGAAGCAGAGCTATATACATTGGTCTCCTGTAGATGCATGTTTCATGGAGAAATTCTCAGACATCTAATATAGCAGGAACATTACTGAAAGCTTTTCTCTGTGATGAAGAATTCACAGTATTGTTCTCCTAAGGAAACTTCATCCCTCAACATAAGTGATAGTGGGACCTCTGTCTGGTCAGAAAATACATGGGAGCTTGAGAGTGCTATCCACCTGTGGCATGTTGCTGGTGTATTTGAGGGTTAATTCTGTGATAGACATATAATTTTTGTAAACAAAGAATGTGGGGACATGAACTTAATTGTCTTAGGAAACAACACTTTTTTTTAATATTAATTGCACTTAGCACAAAAGGCTAGGAGTTGAACTTCAGAATGGTAGCTAAGATGTCAAAAGAGCCCTGTGATTAAAATGTTGATAATATATCCAGAGCTTATGGCATGAGTATAAACTAGGAAATCTCTCTGTTTATTGGTAAGTGATGTTTCTAAATAAAGAAATTGTATCTTCAGTATAACAGTTGTCGTCACACCTTGTTCCTGTTTGGAATACTGTAAATATTCTATATCTCTAGTAGCTCATTTTGTGTGTACATATTTACTTTGTAATTTGATATATTCCATCTTTTGCTATAAACAAAGAATATTTGATAATTTTTCAGATTGAAGTTTCATATATTAATAGCAATCTCATTAAGTTCTATGTAGGTTGTGAACCTATTATCTTAGAGTTGTCTTGGTCTCTTTTATGATGAAGTATTTGAAATAAGAGGATTCATAGCTTCAAAGAGAAACTGTTTGGGGGGTTTTGGAGGGTTTTTAGTTTTAGAGTGCTCTCCCATCTGTTCTACCAAAGAGCAGATTTATCAGCTTTGTGCAGTATTTCCAATTTGTAAAATTAAACTTCATCTTTTTTTAATTAAAGTTTTTCTAAAGCCATTGTCTTTATATTAGTTGTAAGACTTGAGTACACAACTCACATGACAGGCCTTGTGCTCTCACTGATCAAGGGTCTGAAATACAGCACACTAGAAGCAAAAGAGAAAGCACTCTTTATTAGGAAATAGCTATTGAATCATTTGTCTAGTTTCTGTTGGACAATCTGGGTAGAACATCTGCAGTTCTTACCTTCAGCAGTGTGCAATCAGTGGTATGGAGCAGTAAAACAGCTACTCATACCAAATTATCCTTTAGTTTTAGCAATAGGCAAAGAACAGTAGGAAAAAAAAAAGGATGATAATACAAGAAAAGTTTGGTTGATCCTTAAGGATATTTCCCACTCCCTGATTGAACTCTTGCCAGGCATGATCTCATTATATACCCTAATGGAGGTCTTTGTTCCATTTAGTGACACTAAGCAGTATTTTACTTTCTAAGAATCATCTTAAATTTAAACTGCTTTTGTTCTTCTGTGTTTACAAGTTTATATATTTTTCTAGGCTAAAGTAGCTGGGTTGGGGGCGGGGGGGAAGGTGTGTGTTTGTTTCTTGGGTTTTTTTTATATTGGATAAAGATGAGGCAAAATGTGGGGGAAGCAGTTGTGATGTAATTTTAATAGCCCTCAAGTATTTGTCAGGTATTAGCTAAGCTATTGCCACTGTTTCATTTCCTGTTTGTCTTTCCATATGATTCTGTATTGGATTAAACCAGCATGATCATATGGTCAACATACAGTATTCAAAAGTTACCACTGAGTAGCACCATCTGAATGCATTCCATGAATGACTTAAACTTGTGCATTCTTGGTCCAATCAAAAATTAATTTGAGCTTCATTCCACTATCATGTAAAGAAGATGACTGACCTTGCCATTACATTCCCCCTTCTTTCCCTCTCCTCTTTTACTGTAAGATAAATATATAATATTTTCAGATTAAAAGTAATAAACCTTTTAATGCATAACTCTATAAAATACATTACCTATCTTTGTGATTGTAAAGTCAGCTAAGTCCTCTTGTTTCCTGTTCTTCAGCTTGTTAGAAGTGCTGGCTGACCACTTGAATGCTGAAATTGCTGCTGGAACTATTACTTCTAAGCAGGATGCAATGGATTATATCACCTGGACTTATTTCTTCCGTCGACTTATAATGAACCCAACGTGAGTATACAAATGCAATTTAATCTAACTTGAGAGTAGAGTTGATCCAAAGGTGATCCCACTGCTGTTGGAGCCTAGAATGCTTAGCAGTCTACAGTGTAAGAGCATTACTAGCCCACACATGGAATAAAACTTGTGTGCACATTTTTTTAATGCTTTTTCTTCTAAATATAAATGCATTTCTTGGCAGATACCTTTACAATTCAATGACAACTATAAAATAGCCTTATTGAGAGGGCTACATCAGCATCCCTAAAATAAAACTCCAGATTATCACATTCCTTTAGGTATTATATTTATAATGTGTTACTTTTTTTTTTAGCTACCACATTGATATGTTCTGCCCAGTTTTCTATAGAAAATCTATTAAGATCTGGATTTTCCTAATAAATGAGAGAATAGCTATCAGCTGTTTCTCTGCAATAAAGTTTACTTTCATTAGGTTATTGTGGTGAAACCATGTGTGCAATATTTTCGATGCTTGTTATCATCCTGCCTAGCTCCAGCTGGTATGCAGATCATTGTGAGCTGTTCCAGCCATGTAGCCTGCCTTTTCCACAACATTGTTTTGGGTAAATGGTACATTACCTATCGTGCGATCATTCACCCACCAAAATAATATGACTAATAAAGAATTGGGAGTGTTGTATTTCTGAAATCATGTTAATGTCCATAGCGTTTGGCTGAATTTTCAGCTGGGTTTTTTATGGGCAGTTGCTGGCGGGAACCTTCAGGTAATAAAATAATTTCCTTTCATTCTTTTTTAGTCTTCATTAGCTTTGAATTCTTCATCTATTTCTATGCTGAGGATCTCCCACAAAACAGAATTTTCATCTAATCATCTTGGGAAATAAAAAATGCAGAGTGTTAGAACTGTAAACTAAAGAAAACATATTCAATTCTCTCACTTCATAACTTACAAAATTAATACATTTATGTGGAAGGTATTTCTCCCCTAAGAGTGACAAACAGCTAAATTCTGGTTTTGTGTCAGCTAGATGTGGATAAAGCTGTATTTATTTGAATGACTTCAGAACTTACACACAATCCATACTGCAACTAACGTTAAAAACTATGCCACTGCAGACACTATTCTTTTTTAGTATAAAGAATAAGTAATGTTATTTATAAATGTGTTGCTTTTGAATTGCTGTGCTAAAGTGATTTTGTTATCTGTGGTAGGTAGATTTTTAAAATACAACATGTAGCCCAAAGGTAAGTGTAGAATATAGAAATGTAGTCATTTGATTTAATAGGTAAGCTTTTCCCAGTATAAAAGAAGGTTCCCACTGGAGTATGAGGTTGGCATGTTGACTGATAGTCCTTTTTTCTCAGCAGTTTCTTTAATGTGCGGTGTCATGGAAAGCTAAATCTGAAGTTATCACAATATCAACTTTTAAGCAAAAGTTCTGCTACCCTGAGAGGATTGTGGCAAGAAAGTTAGGTGAGAAGGAAAGGAAAAGAAAAAAAAAAAAAAAAAAAATAAAAAAAAAAGCCCACTGTATTTCTTACTGAGAAACAAACCAAGCAGTTCCAGCAGGTCAGTGTTTGAATGAGATGCATCAAAGGAAAACTGAAGAGTTTTATGAACAGAAGTCAGCGATAGTTGAGATCATTTTGAATAAATTGCAATATGGTAATGGAGTTTACTGTGCCATAGATAAGCATATGAAATGGTTGCTATTACCAAACAAGAACTATTTGTGGTCCAGTGGTCCATAATAATCCAAAGGTTTTTGGGTTTGTATTTTTTCAAGAGTAGAAGCACAATGGCTGAATTTTGGTTTTGGTAGTTACACAGTACCCATTCAGTCACTTGATACAGTGTTCTTTATCATATCCTGCCTTAAAGTAATTTTGTTGACTTTCTCTCCACTGTGAAACAAGAACTATTCTGCAGCCAGCAGGTGATTGTACCTTAGTGGTGAATAAATAATTCCCATATGCATGATTGGTAAATTGCCTTGGGATTCATTGACATAAAAGTCATTGCATGTGATGCTGTAAATCCCCAAAATAATGGGCTTAGATAATATGCAGAAGATTTATATTCTCATTTATTGCCAGTTTTAGCTACTTGTGTATTAAAGCTGCATAAACAAATCTAGGATCATTCTATTCCATTCCAGTATCATAAAATGCATTACCGAATGCTTACAATTTGAACTGTTTAAGTAATGTTAATCTACCTTTTTTGTCAGACTGAGATCAAAGTATCTTTTTGCTCTAAGTATCCAGATTTCTTCTAAATGTGTTGTCATTACAGAACTTTTTCTGGCACATTTGAGATAATTTGTTAGACTTGTAAGAAAGGCTTTTTTAATGGTGCTGTTGAAAATCTTTTGCATGTTAAAATACTTCTTTTCACCAAACCATTTTAATTTCCTAGTTTGATGAACCCCTGTATCTTGAAATCTGTGAAATGGGTTTTAACTGTCTAGTTAAGAGGAGTAATTGACCTGTTGATTTGGGGGAGTAGCTGAGTGCTAGTTTTGTTCAGAGGCATACTGACTGGTCATGTGCATGTTGTTCAACACATGATGTGCAAATGAGAGGGTTGATCCACATAAATTTATTTATCAAAGTGTATCAGTCACAGTATACAGAGTTACTCCCCTCTTCTTTGCATCCCCCAAAGCAATTATTCCTAAATGCAGAGGGTTTTGAAATTGCATGTCAAGTTAGTTCCTGTGCTACTTCATTCAAGCACTACAACATGTTCTCCTTTCCACATACAACGTTAGTGGATATGTTCTTTACTTAGTCAAGATCATACAAGACATATTAGCAAAAGCCTCTGTTCTTTGAAAGGGGCTATTTTGAGAAGCTTGTCTATCTCTTTTCCTTGACTGAAACTCCTTGGCTGTTTCATTCTTTTACCCTTATAAAAGATTATAATCTGCAACTTTCTACAGAAGAGAAATGGCTATGGGAAACATTTTCTGTAAATCAGGTTATGATATTTTCCAGATACATGTGGGGTAAAAGAGAAATAGAAATTTACAACATATGTAAAGTTAAGCAGAATCAGCTTTCATTTGGAAAGTTAATTTTTAGATATTCTGAGAGCACACATCACGTTACTGTTAAAATGTGTGTGGTTTTTTCTGTATTATATTAATATATTTGAGTGTGTGTGCATGTACACACTTATAAAATTAGTTTTCTACATTTTTCTAAATTTTCTAAATTCCTTGTGAAGACCTGAAAAAAAAAGTGTTTTACAAATTAATTCAGAGAATTATTATTAAGGTGGGGTTTTTTCACTTTATGTCAGTCTTACAAAGTTTTCTAGTGAAAGAATAATGTAGCATAAATTATAATTATCTCAGGTTGATGCTCTTATCCTCATACACATAAGTTTTACTTTAAATTTCCTTTTCTCGGTATGATTAGTTGGGCACGTCTAATAACACATGAACAAAACTTATGAATAAAAATTGATTATAGACTGTTCCAGTGCAGTTTCTTCTGGTATTGAGGTGACAGCTAATATGAGCCATTCAGGGTAGAATAATATATACTACAGTTATGCATAATTTTAGGGCTAGTTTGGAATTATATCAGAAGGGGATTACTGAAGAAAGTTAAATTAGCTAAGATTAAGAGATAAAATAGGAAGGTTTGGCAGTAGCTACTAGGAACAGAAGCTAAGAAGGTGTAGGTACATTACACTGAAGTAATTGTCAGTATCCATCTTATGAGTGGGTAAACATATTTCTTGGGGTAGATTTTTTCTTCTACAATCACACTTAGATCTGTGTGTGTGTATATATGCTTCTTAAATAACAGCTATAGGCATTATTATGAATTACATAACAAGAGCTCGTTCTTTTAATTAGGGTCACAATGATGTGAAAAGTACAGGCATGTAGTTCATGGTTTGCTTTTACCAAACTATTCACATAAATAAAGTTTTTCTCCTCCTCTGACTGGGAAGCTCCAGGCTGTTGAGTATTTAAGCCATCTCCTGGTCCCCCACTATGCTGCAGACTTAGGTGAGAATGCAAAGCTGCATACCTCACATCTCTCCATTCAGAAAGCAAATTCATGTAAATGTATCAATATGTAAGCAAATTTACATGTGCCTATTACCTCCTGATTTCTCATTTGATGAACAAATCTTAGGAGGTAAACTTTTTCTGATAAATAATTAGAAGCACTGATGTAGACCCAAATACCTTGCTGATGTCTGGACTCGTTTTTGATCTTCTTAAATAATCACAATGTACAATATGCTAAAAACTAATTAAAGATAGCAATGTATCTATTTATCATACCTAGCATAAGCAAATAGATGAGTGCAAGAAAATATGATACATGTAAAATACAAATAGAGATTACTGTCTGCAGCATTTGTGCATGCTAGAATGCATTTTAGCAAGCCAGTCACAGACTCGAGAGTCAGTCAGTGATGCCTTAACAACAGAAGTGAGTTGGTATATTGGTTCATAGCTCTCTGGCTATGAAAGTCCATCAGTTTTGCCATATATTCAGTACCATTTCCATGGTACCATTTGAAGATGGCAGCTGCTGAAGGCCACAAGCTGATGAAAGTAAACACAATTGATGACTGCAGTAAACCGATTTACAAAAATGACTATTTGTGCTTCCCCCATACTTGTTCATGACAAAATTCTGCTCTCAGGACTGTCAAATCTCAGAAAGCACAATTTCTTGCTGTCAAGCAAATGCTGTAGATTCATCTTTTTTTGTGCATTTGCTCCAAAAGGCCTTCAGGCTAGCAAGTTTTTTCTTTTAATATTTTTGGCTGACTCTGCCACCGATTTTCATTATGTGTGTCACTATTACTACCGTATAATCTGAACATAAAAAACATGGTGCAGTAACAAATGACTTCAGAGCATTGACAGTTATAGCAGGACCATTTCAAGGCTGATGAAAAATTTCCCATAGAGATCTCAGGTCAGGTTTACATAAGCTAAACAGGAAATGATTGCCACCATTCACATTAAATCCTAAATGTTCATCTACATTTTATGTTTCTGCACGTGTCTGTCTTTCTCAGCTGATGAAATTTCACACTTCCTTAGATTAGAGAAATAAGTTCACGTTTCACGGTTTGTTGTTCTTGCTGAGCTCTACAAGGTTGGGGATTTTAAATATATTATTTAAAAGACAGTAAAAGTACCTTCAGTTTTTGATTATTTAAATTTTACATACTTTGTAAATTTTTATGATACCTAGGGGTTTGTTACTGCTTTTTCCCAATGGACTACTAATGGAAGTTAGCCTGTCTAGCCCATGTGCTAGATGCTGTTAGGATAAAACTGCCTTTGACTTTCACACCTCTCAGGGGACAAGTAATTGTTGTGTTCAAACAGCCTGTAATTGTGATCCCGCTGGCTTTCTCAGTACGCTTCTGGCTATTAGAATCATTAAACAACTCAGCACCTGTTAACAGCATTGTAAATATTCAACCCTGCTTGTGTGCAGGTTGAGTCCAATATAGGAGAAGGCTTACAGAGCCCAGCCTCATAAATTAGAGCTTCTGACAAGTCAATTATTGTGAAACTGGGCTTCACTGTGAAATAAATGAAATGGTGTGCTGATAAAAAGGTGGGCTGTCTGTTTATAGCAAAGGGAAAATAATGACTAGATGATTCAATGCAGTGAGCATGAAACTGCATTGTTTTTATTCTTTATCTATAATTAAATAGTTAGATAATATAGCTTCATAGAGGAACTCACATTCGATGCAGTTTTTATACTTGAAACATACCAACATGCAAAATTCAACTTGCATTTATGCCTGCGCATTTAAAGTACTGTCTAATGTCATGATACCTCCATTTTCAGTAATGATTTTAACATAGTCTTTCTAGATGAATGGCTTTGCTTTTTATTAGGGGAAAATGTGCTGAGTGACCATGAAGCTCCTGTGGGTGTGCTCAAAATTATATTTACCCCATTATAGATAGTAGTTAAAACACACTGGTACCACTTCACTCAAGATTATAAACCATTCAAGATTTTTCTTTACATTGTTTTATTTGCACTAGGCAGCTAGATATTTACTCCTCTGACAAAAAGTTACCAAAAATCAACAAATTCTAAATTAACATAATTTTTAAAAGGCGTTATAATGCCTTTTATGATTATGACTTTAGCATGAAACACTGAAAATTAGGCAGAGCACAAGATAAAATCTGTTTGAATTAGTGTCTTAAATTACCATCTCAGAAAAAGAATTTCAGAGTACTGCCCATATCTAGTCCTTTGTTTTATGAGTATTTATAATTGGTGTTATGGTACTTCAAATAACAGTGCCAAAATGATACAGCAAAAGTCTGAATACCATGACAACAAAATGCCTTAATTATAATCATTTCAGTAGTGTTACATTCAATTTAGAAAAAAATACTAATGAATCATTAGTGGTTTGGATGTATAAAATAGAAAATCTTTTCACATTCTTAAACAACTTATGTAGTCAATTTGCTCAATTATTTTCAGAAGGTAAACAAAGTGTTACAAAGTAATTTCTGCTAATAAACAGAATCTAAATGTGTTCAGTGATGTCAGGCAGATAAAAGTTGCAGGTGGAAATATTGACCATTTTTCATCATTACTGTATTACTTCAGTGAATTTAAAAGGGACTCATGAAAATTAAATTCCATTGAAAACAATGTTAGAGTGGTTTCTCTACAGTAGCTATGTTTTAAATATTTGAGATCATCTCAGCCTGAACCCATATAAAGCATCACAGAGTTGAGTAGTCCACTGCCATTTTGTCCAATGTAGCTGACTGGTTCCTGCTATCAGAACAGATTTTGTTTAATCTTTTTCTTATGGTAGTAGTGTTTTACTCCAACTTTATCCAATTGTAAGTGAACATTCAAAGCATCAGAGAATTAACCTTATAATTTGGGATTAGTAACAAGGGAAAAAAACTGGAAATTACTGTAATGCTATTTAGCATGCAGGCTTTTTTCAGTTATGCTATTGCTATAGAGAAAGCTAAATGTTAAAAATTCTGTTTAAGAAAATAATAAAGCAAATCAAATTCTGCTACTAAAACAGTCATGGAAGGATGCTTGTAGCATGTAAAACCGCAATTTTTATTTTTTTTTTTAATTTGCTAACAGCATTGCAGTAAACAAAATAGAGCTTAAATCAGAGAATAAGATTCATCTGCCCAAATATAGCCTCAACAACTGAACTGATTGTCTAAAGTTCTTTTTTTCAGTCAGTGATTACATATCATCTCATCCTAAAGCAGACAGATAAAATACTTCAGATGAATAGCATTCTGCAAGTACAGGTTTCTCTCCCTTGGTAGTAAAGAGAGTTAAAAAGTCTAACTCGGGTGTAGCTGTAACTATGTGAAATTAGCTAAAATGAATCTCAACACACTGTTTTGCAGCCTGTTGTTCACCTGCACAAAATAACACTGAAAGGACCTACTCTCCTTTACAGCATGTGGTATCTTTTCCAGCAGGGATGCTGAGTATGTCGTAACAGTAGGAAATTTTAGTAAAGCAGCTCGTGTGAACAAAGGAGCATCTTTCATTGTTGCAGTAATCTCAGTAGTCTATTTATGCAACAGTATTTTATGGAATTAAATGAGCAGGGACAAACATTTTTTACTGTGCTTTTCAAGCTTTCAATAAATCATAAACATTTTTGTTTCTTTGAATTCCTTTTTGAAATTGCTCTGCTTAAATTCAGAATTTTTAAACTTTCTGAGCATGCTCAGTTTTTCTTTATTGCTCATTGAACTTAATTGTTCCTTTCTGAATTGGTGCCTTTGTTGAATCGAGGACACAAGTTCTTATACATTGTTACCTGGAGTTTTCTAGGCAAAAGCTTTTCCTGAAATTATGTTAATTTGTGTGAGAATCTTATAATACACCTGAAGTACTACAATTAAGGAGTGTAAACTTCAGTCACTGGGTCTTTTTTATATGCTAGCATAACAGTATGTTTTGGCACGCTTCATAGAAATGTTTCCTTGACGTAAATGAAATAAAAAATGAACCTGTGAAGTAACCACACTGACAAATACCCTATTCCTTTTTTTATCAATTTTAACTTTGAGAATAAAATTACATGGAAATATAATAAAACACCTACATTGGGATTGGTGTAAAGTTGCTTTTTCAAGAGAACTTTATACCTAGTTTTTATTTTCAGAGTTACAGGATGTAAGAAGAGTTGCTTCTTACCCTTCTTTCTTTCTTTCTTTCTCTTGAAGTTAAAATACTGTTATTTGTGTTAGGATTGTTTGTTCACGTTCATGCTTATATGATCAGGAAATTTTTCTCACTAACAAAATATAGCCAGTCCAGTTTTATTTGTATCAACCTTTCTATTAATAGATACATTACCATCTTTCCATATGTACATGCTTGTATTATGTTGGTTACTCCCACAAACCATTTAAGAATCATGATTTTCTTGTTAGACTATATAAGGGAATAGTTCTGTGTTTAATTGATTCATGTGGATGCTTGCTGTTCCAAGTGTGTGTGTGTGTGTGTGTGTGTTATAGCAGCCATGTAAATTTTCCTACAAGACGTTATTGTTAAAAATCTTCAGAGTATAAGTATTCATATAATGCATCTGGTTTCTATTTATCTAGTTACTATAACTTGGATGATGTGGGACATGACACTATGAATAAGTACCTCTCAAGCCTTGTTGAGAAATCCCTCTTTGATTTGGAATGCTCCTACTGTATTGAAATAGGGGAGGTAAGACCAATCCTTGCCTTACAAGATTCAGTAAGCCAAACGCTCCTAAGAGTTGGGAACAGTGAGACACATGCTTCTGATCTGAGATGTTAGAGTTTGTCTGCACAGCTATTTGTAAGACATATGTTGAAGGTTGAGCTTAATTAGGGTTGCAGCTAAACTATAATGTTAAATAATTTTTGCTGTTCTCTCTTATACAGTAGTCTTAGAATATGTTACAGTTTTGTAGGAACCATTTATAGTGAACCACGTAGGAACCACATATATTTGATTCTTCTTCTAACAGGATAATCGCAGCATTGAACCTTCGACATATGGCCGCATCGCTTCCTATTACTATTTGAAGCATCCAACTATTGGGATGTTCAAAGATCAGTTGAAACCTGAAAGCAATATTGAAGACTTGCTCTTAATTCTGACAGTAAGTGCTGATACTTTCTTAACTTATACATATGTAACTCTTAACTCCCTGAAGACACTTACAAGTGTATGAAAAAACACCCTGAAATTAAGAAAAGCTTTGTTCCCTGATCTGTAATTTCATTTCTTGTTATTTTGAGTAAAATACCTGATCATTTTGATCTGTCAAGTGTTTCATCTAATCAGTACATGAAATTTCTGTATACACCTTGTATCTCTTCTTATCTCCTTTTATAATATTCAGGGTCTATACAAATCTGATCCTTGTTTTTTTCTAAGTTATGTATAATACTAAAATGCCAGCATAACAACTGCTTATCAACACCCTAATTCTGTACCAGAGCCATCACTTTTCACTGGGACAATCTGGAAGGCGCAGCAGCTTTAAGAAGCAGCAAAAACATGGGGAAGACCTGTTCACTAAAAAGCTTTCTTTCCCTTCTCCCAGCCACCTCATGATCCCTGAGGTCATAAACTGCAATAATGCCAGCTCATACAGTTAGTCTAGTGAATTTTTAGTAGACAAGTGCAATGCAAAGATTTTAGGTTGCAAATCTGGGGACACGGTGTATGGTGCAGTGTTATATATAGTATTACATTCTTATCATGAAAGAATCAGGTTTTACTCCACTTGCCTTTTTAAGTACTTAAATAGTTATATCTACAAAATCTTTTTCAAAGTGGTGTGACTCTGCTTGTACACACATATTTGAAAACAAGAAGTGCCTGAATATTATCCAGGAAAACTTATTTCTGTCCACTTATGATTATAGTCTCTGTTATATTATATACATTATACAAGTGGCACAAATTCTTTAATATTCTGATTTTAAAGTGTTAGCTTCAATATCTAAAGTCCCATCTTACAGTATTTATGTATGTTACTTTTAGATTCATTATTGTTTCGACATGCTGACAGAATTTCTCTGAGAAGAAATCCAAGAAGAGAAATAAAAACACTGCTATTCAACAGTTAGCATCTCAATAACACCTGATCAGCATTTTATGACACAAGGAAAGCCACTTTTGTAGTACAGAGACTTTCTTTCTGATAAATTTAAATCGCCTGCTGCAAACATTCAGAGTGTTACAGCTCAGAAATAAAGGCCACAGTAATCTTTTATAATGGAAAGTGTTAGACAGCCTAAACATGGGAATTGCTATCACTGACCCTGCAGTATCTGTTGTTCTGTTGTCAGAAAACATTGCAAATTATATGAAATGAAATTCGTTGTATTCGACTGAATTCAGAATGGTTATCAACCACGATTTCTATATATGCTGTATGTAAAATAACTGAAATTTTAAAAAGAAATAGCCACTAGCGAACAGAAGTTAAATAATATAATGTTGGCTATTCAGGGTGAGAGATTTACTCCAGCTGCTGTCTCTTTAAAATCTCTCCTCTTTAGAAAAAATTTTCTCCACCTAGAAACTTCAAGATTTTTTCTTCTTTTCAAAGAACTTTGGACAGGAAAAGTTTGAGAATAACATTAGTAGAGATGAAGGACATTTCATGATACTGTCTTAAGCTAGTGAGCAACATATGTAAGGTGGAAGCAGAACTTAGTGCTGTCTTATGTCAAGGCTCTTCATCTCTTTGAACAGCTTGCATTCATGAAGCACAAAGTTAAATGGCAAATATATCAGTTGTAACCAAAACAAATGACCCTACAGTTGGGCAGAAAAAAAAAAAGGTAAAATTAAAAGTTCATTAGTCTTGCTTTAATTCTTTCTAATTCTCTTTTTTTTTTTTTTTTTCCCCTGGAAATACAGTCTTGGAAGTTGTCCCTTTACAGTTTTAAGAAGAATGAGACTAAAAATAAGGGGTCAAAATGTGCCATGTGTCAACTTGAAAGATGAAAAGGATGTATGAATGCCAGATGCCATTATAGCTGACAATTTTTCCTTACTTTTTATGCAGATGTTGATTTTCATAATTACTGGTGGAGTTACTATTCTGTCTTGTTGAAGGTGTAAATTGAAAGGTTGGGGTTTTTTTTTTTCAGTCCAATGTAGTGTTGAAAAGAATTGCCATTTCAGCAGAGTTATTGCCAAGGATTCTTCCCCCCCTCCCCCCCCCCCCCCCTAAACACTGTGAATTAATGAGTTTTATAATTATGGCTGTTGCTTCACACCTCTATTGTTAACCAATGACATTACATCTGCCTTGCTCCACTGGTGCCCTCCTTCTTCTTATTGAAGCATTTAGCTGTTTTGGCCATGGGGAATTACATGGCATGGGGTAAGTAGTCTAATTAGGTATAAGTGAAAATCCTGAGGGAAAAGGATATTTAAAAAGTAATTTGAAGAATCTCTTAATGATGCTGGAACTGAAAGCTGTAGCTATAGTGCAAAAAGACCTGTTACCATTGCAAAACATAATTATAATTGTGATTAGTCTGCTGATCACTCAGTTTTAACATTTTGAATTTTGGACAATGTTATTTAAGGATAACCATCCAAAACATTTCTTAAATGCAGTTGCAGAGTTTTGTAGATGTGACATGTGGGTCTTTTTTTTGTTGGTGTTGTTCATAATCTTACAAACCTGTAGACATTTACAAGTTGTTTCATGTATATAAGGCAGGCAGAACTGTACACTTGTAACAAAGAAAATACTGATACTGTGGTTGTGAAATGGGATATATACAAGTTTTTACCAAATTGTCAATGTAACTTGAGAAGGAGCAAAAGTTTATTTAAAATAAAACCAGGAAAAAAGCAAGATTGCATTCAAGAATTCAGAAATTTATGACCATATTAAGGGTTTTAAATCTGAGTTTGATTAAGGGATTTTGCATTTCAGATTGCTATTTTGCCATGATGATGGGAATATTCAGAATTCAGGATCATTCACCAATGAATCTTTGCAATTTGTCAAAAAGTAGTTGTCAATCATCCTTTTTCTAGTGGTGATGGGTCTCTCAAAAGAAGTCACTTGATATCAAGATTTTTTTTTCCACTTAGTAGTCAAGACAACTCATAGTCTTCTCCCATATCTGTTCTTTCCTCTGTTTTTATTTTATCTTTTCATTTGATATCTGACAGCATTTTGCAAGATCAGAATTTTTTTCAGTATGGTTTAGGGTTTGAAGTATCCATAACATGAACAGCAACATAACAGGTGGGAACAGCCCTGCAGTCATGTTGGAAGTATGCAGTAGTTAGTGACACAAATAGGTGGGGTACAGTCCTCTCATGCTTTCCCTTCTCATCTCAGTAAATCTGTACTCGAGATGTTTAATGTGTCTTGGGTTTGCAGTTAGCAGGCAAAGTTCAGATTCAGTTACTTTTTTAACTGACTTGTGCTGGAGGGCCTGCAATTTTTTTTCCGGGAGAAAATGTTCCATGGTTTTCCATAGAGCTTTCTTTAAAACTTTCCTAACTGTGCTTCAGACAGTAGTAATCCAAATGATCTTAATCACTGCTGAGTTATAGTGCTTCTTGTATTAAGTATTATTGATGAGAAAGTGTTCATGAATTATTACTGATAGGCTGGATTTCCCTGAGGTGCCTAAAGACTGTTTCCGTTTATTCTGAAAGTTAGGTGCAGATACTAGAACAGACATCTGGGGAAAAAAACAACAAAACAAAAACCAGTGAGAGGTACTTAGGGATATTTTTTGTCATTTTCTGTACTAAATCAGCCATCACCTCAAACCTTTTTAAAATCAACTGTAGGTTTGTTATACCTTAAGCAAAGAAGATCTGTCTTGATGATTGATCAGGACTGTGATGGCTAGATCCACTAGCTTTGTGATTTTTGGAGATTTATTACTATACTTATCTGGTTATCTGGTTAATATTCTTATTTAGAGAGAAAATACTCTATCTGTTCATACCAGACAGTGAAGTGGAGAACCATCTTTCAGTCTTTGTTTGATCTGCATGTAGTCCTTATTTCTGATTTTGAATTCTACCTACAAGAAAGAACTGGTTGGTTTTCTTGTGCCTACTACTGTCTGTCCTGTAAACTGGTTATAAGAGGTGGCTTTCTTTCTAACTGGGGACTCTTTAGGGACTTAACAGCACGGTATTTGTGTTACACTGAGGCATACATATCCATCTTCCTGTGATACAAACATGGAGTTCTAAGAATGGTATCCACATGCCCCTTTCCTGTATTTCTATCTGATAATTGACATGGTTTTGTAACACTGGCTTGTATTAGACTCAGTATTTTGTAACACAGAATAAAATCAGGCATCACTGGAGTAGCAGATCTGGAAGGCAGAAAAAGAAGGTTCATGAAACAGGCACTTTGCATTCCAGATACATAGATAACGAAAGAGTGAAATTATTACTGCCTTAACTATTATTACCTGTTAGGTATTTATATTATGAGACACTAGGTAACTCAGTTAACCTATAGCTTTATTTTCTGTTCTGGCACATCCTATTCTAACTATAAAACTACATCAGTCTTTGTGAATATTTACACTCTCAGTCTAAAATAATTTTATTTCCATAGAAGGATTCTCTCTTAAAGCTGTTGGTTGTCTCCCATGAAGGGACCACAAAGGTTTTTGACTCTCTGCTGAACCAACTTTGCCCCTGGTCTCCAGTTAGATGCCAGGGAAGGAGAAATTAATATTACAAAAATGTGGTCCAAGAACAAGCTAATGCAAGTTGTTTTTTGTAATATTTTCTCTGCAATCCATGGCAGAACCATTGTTTTGTTTTGTTCATATATTAAGTAAAACTGGTTTTCTGTTCTATGAGCCCTTTTAGAAAAAAATCAGATCACTCCTCCTCAGTCATTTTCTAGCCTAAATGTACATTTACATTTAGAAGGAAATAAAGGTGCTACTATGATTCTTTTCAAGGCATACAAGTACAGTAAGACTTTTTAAAGATGGCATTTCAGTGTCAAGAATAGAAATACTTTATGTAATAAACTTTATATCAAATGAAAAGCAACTATGTTACTTGTTAACCTGTATATTATTATACAGCTCATATTCTAGATTTTAATATCTTAATACATTTGTGCTTCAGTTCCCAGTTGGAACATCTAGATAGTATCACAGTGTGTTTAATAAACTAGTTTAAATCTGAAAATTGGCTTCATGAATATAAAGCAAAATGCTACAGTGAATTTTAACAGCATCCAAATTTCATCATAAGATGATGAAGCAGAAATAGTACTTGCACACATGAATACTCACACATTAAATGTCTCTAGATTTTTCTATAGTCCCAGTAGATGGAGCAATTTTGAACGTTGTTGTAGTACTTGAATATAGTTTTTTTTTTTCCTAACATCTAACACAATTATTTCTTCTTTTTCTTTTTCCAGATGATTGTTTGATTTTTAGTTTGAAAATATCATATGCTGCTCGCCTTTCCAAAAAAGCAGTCAGTTGGTAAATCAATATGACAGTGCCCAGCACTAACAGCTAACTGAACATTTAATTTTTATGTCATCAGTAAGAAAGAATTACATTCAAAACCAGAAAATATAAAACCTTTTCGTCTCCAATACACGACTTTCTAATCTCTAATTAACACATCTCCTTTTTTTCCCCTCCGATCTTTCTTCTGTCATTACATGACAGTTTAAAAAACTGAATCGATACTCAGAAAGTTACAATTAAACCTATTTTAAAGTTGAACTTAAAGGTTTCTGACGTACATTTCCCATGAGGCAGGCCTATTATCTTGGAAATAATACACTATCTTTAATTAATTTTTTGTATTTGTTTTGACTGCAGCACAGGGTTCAAGGGCAAAGCTTATGAAAGTGTATATAGCTGTGGTAGTGGAAGCCTCGAGCCTCAGGCTACATCCCCATTTCAAATAGCTGCTTTCATAACTGTTTCTGTCAGAAGAAATGAGGAAATAAATTCCTTTAACAGGAGTTATAGATGCAGCTATAGCAGCAAAACACTCATGTATACCAATGAAAACTATTTTGCTGAGCCAGGAAGCTATTACACCTATATCTGCTAGGATAGGTAGGAGTTCTCTCCTGGTCTTGTACTTACAAATGTGAACATTGGCTACCATCTGTAGCAAATCAATGCTTGTCTTTGGTATAACTGCTAGAAGCAAGTTCAGTGATAGCAAGCTTGGTATAGCTGACTGCTTAAAGCTGCAGGAAATTTGCACCATTCATTTATTTGTGCACCAAGCATCTTTTACTTACCACTTGGCAGTTAGAATTGTTGCCACCATCGTTATGTGAGATTTCAAACTATGCTTAGTTGTGTACATGCAGCCAATGCTTTGCAAAGTATTCATCTTAAAAATGAAATAGCTTTTTTTTCAGCTGTCATGCCCTCCAGCTCTGTTTGCAAATACACAATGTAGTTGTTAAAGTAACGCTTGTGTTTGTTGAAACAAAACTGAAGTTCTAAACTGCATCTTTATTGAGGTAAATCCGAACATTTCGTAATACGTAGTGCTGCTTTGATTAATGGCTGTGGGTTCTCATGCCCCAAGTACTCCAGAAGACAATCTCACAAGTTCAAAGTGCCTTTAGCAAGTCAGTACAAGTTCTACCTACTTTGTGCCTCCTGATTTGTAATTAAAGCACGGTAGGCAAATTTAGGCCCCCTGCAGCCTGAAGTTCTTTTGTCTTCACTTGTTTCTAGTTATTGCCTTTGCTTTTGGTAGAATTATATTATTATACTATAAATTACAGCAATTACAATTATCTTGCCGATAAATTAGTTTTCACAGAATTCAGTTCACTTAGTGACACAAACTCAGTTTACTGACTGCTGTTTAAAGGCACACAAACGTTTGTCAGCCAGGAAGTTATTGCTCAGATTTGTAGAACTGCTAAGAGAGAGGATGGCATTTTGTAGCTTGTTCTCTGATTGGAACAGAAATTTCAGGATAAGGATTGGTTTGGCTGAAACAATTACATCATACAAGATTGGTGTCCAGCATATATTGTTCCTTTAGCATACTGCTTTAAAAAAAAAGAAAGGACATAAGAGGATTACTGATCAGTCCTTAATGAAGTATCTGACACTTGTATTTTCTTATTTACATTTAGATTCTTTCTTTGTCTCATTCTTTTCTTTCTTTTTTTTTTTTTTTTTTTCCTGATGAAACCTGGCTAGCTTCAGAAGGTTGAATTTTATTTTAAATGTTGATGTTATGTATCATCACAGATTAACTTTTAAGAAATCAGGCTCATCTGTTATTTGCCTAGTACTTACAAGGTGCTTTGTTTCACAGTTACTTAGGTAGCTCATGCTACCTATAATGTTAGAAGAAATTGCCAAGGGATTCTTGCTACCAGAAAGGCAAATACTTTTCACAGCATTTGAAAACAGTAACTGTGAATTTGGTATATCATAGTAAGCTTGCTTTTAGAGAACAAACAAAAGTTGCAGATTTTCTTTACTTCTGCAGCTTAATGAATGTACGCCAGGCATCTGGCAAAACATTGGAATTGTTGTATGTGAAAACTGTCAAATTATGTACTTTTCTAAGTAATTTTATCTGTGATGATTCTCAAATACAGCTTTCCTTAGTTTATCATCTACTGATCATTGTCCTATTTCCCATGATGGAGTCAAGTCAGATCACCAGTTTGATTGGGTTGCCCACATGACAGCTTCCCTGTGCCTTTTCTTTTCTGTCTTCCAGTGGAAAGGACTAACAAGCTAGCAGACATTATTGAAACTACTAGTTTTCAGAAAGTATCTCAAGTCTATTATTCCCACCCTAGTGGGTGAGAAGATGGCTAAAATCCCTCTCTCAACAGGTCTCTTAAATCCTTCTCCTGTCAAGGTGAGGTGACATTCTACTATGTTCACTTATATTTAATTAGTGAGTGTATGCATGTGTACTTATAAATGTACACTTATATGTGTACTTTATATTTTTATGTACAACTGATGCATACCATATTAAGAAATTTTATCTTGAAGATATTAAATCATTGAATGCATAATATTCTGTAGGTTATTGAGATGAATTCCGAGTCTTTTATCATTTGCTTAAGGCAGCAATCACATGTAAACAACATGAGGCGTAGATAATAGATTTCTTTTTTTATATATGATTTTCTTAGTATTTACTATATGCAGTCATATAAGATGTTAATTTTTAATACTTCTTTAGCTATAAGAATGCGTGTTTGCTTTCTCTTGATTCACACAGAACAGATGGATGCTTGACTGCCTGCTAATCCACAGCTGGAATGGTTTCAGCGGTTTCCACGTTGCTGGGTTAGAGTGGCTTTTCTAGTGGACTGAGAGGGCAGCAAGAGAGGGATATCATTATTCATCAGTATCCCAGTGGGATCGCTGCCAGCAGAGATTAATTTTTTCTGTTATGCTTGTAAAACAAGCTCAGGTGGAGTCTCTAATCCTCAGGGCACGGGTGGCAGATCAAGGAAGATGCTACAAAGCTAGTTAATTTTCAGATTCTAGGGGAAACAGAAGCTCTGTTAGATGTATAAATACATGATTGCAAATTTAAGTAGCTCAAATCCAAATGGGATCTTCCCAGACATCTGGTACTGAAAATCTCTGTTTTCTTTGTCTTTTAAAAGAAGTTCTTCAAACTTTACACCAGAGGCAAAATATCTGCAACTCTCTTAATCATCAGTTATCTTCCCATTTCTTTTTTTTTTTTTTAATACATCTCATACAGTGTACTTTAGATTAATGCCTGTATTTACAGGTAGAAGAGACATGGTTTTAAGTCTGTGTAGGAACACTGACTATACAGTATTCTCACAAATTTGTTTGCAGTGAACATCACTAAGAAAAATTATCACTTGCCATCCAAAAAAGGGTTAGATCTGTGCTAGTAGTGCATGGTATGTCCCATCCGCATAATGGGATGTTCTGTTAAGGTCAGGTGTGGTACAAGGGCGTTTTTGCCATGTTGCTCATTGTATCAGACCTCTGTTCCTCCACAACAGAACTTAGTCAAATCAAGCACACCAAAATTCTGCCAGATTGTCTATTTGTTTCAAATATTGACTTCAAATATTTTTGGGTTTATTGACATATTTTGTCTCTGTGCTTACCCATTTTCCTTACCCTTGTAATTATCAGTGTCTTCCATCTCTGCATTACTTTCTAGCTCTTGAGTTCTTCAAAACATTGGGTCAGATTTTCAAGTAATCTTAATCCACATAGTTACACTGAAATGAATGGAGATGTGCCAGTTTTTATCAGCAGGGAACTACCCTTATTGAAATTTCCTTGCAGCAGCTGTCACTTTCTCTTACAGTTGTGTTTTTTTATTATTATATTAAACTATTTTCATTTAAAAGTGCTCAAAGTGAGACCAGTAGCATTGGCTTGCTGAAAAGACATTGTGCATGTAGGCACCTTCCAAGTTTCCCATATATTCCTGCCAGTTCATATTGTTCTTCTATTATTCTGGGCTTGAGCCTCTCTTGAACAGAGGCTGCTAGTCATTTCACCACATGATGACAGGTATTCATGCTTCTGAACTTTTTATTCCTTTTTGTCTCTGGTCACATAGTAGTCTAGATCTGGAATTTAATCCAGTACAAAAATGCAGCAGTGTGCATTTGTGGCTCCCCACTAGGGGAGCTGCCACAGGTCAGCAGATCTGAAATCTGGTTTTCAACACACAGAGCTGTTACAGCTTGCCATTAACGTATACAGTATGTATGGGCCCCATTTCACAGAAAGAATTAGTAGCACTTATTCCTGTCTCCATGCAGAGTATCATTAACTTAATGCAGAGATCTGTTAACTTCTTCCCTGGGTCTGGGCTCTGCACTGGAAGATCCCAATGGAGGATCAAAGCCAAAGATGGAAAATGACTGATCGCTTTCCCGGGAAAAGCTGCGTGCCAGGATTTGCTATTACAATTTTTATTGCTATCATCATCTCATTCAGTAGTTGAGCCAGCTGATGCAGCCAAGCTCAGCTTCAAAATGTGGACAAATGTCCAAATGAAACTGAAGTAGATTTCTCATGACAATAAGACTTTTTAATGTATACTCGGAGAGATTTTCCCAGTTTTTTGTTAACACATTACTGAATTCATGCACTGAAAAGCTTTTCTGTCTTAGTGCAATACAATTAGTTGCAGTACAGCCAAAACCAGTTGATTTAAATCTTTCCTATAATATGACTTGAGTTTAAAGGGGAAGAAAGTTGTGGGTTACTGCCCCATCTAGGTATTACAACTGGGGGGGGGGGGGGGGGAGAGATGATGATAATGCATTCAGAATGTGTGGGTTCAAAGTGTTCTTCTGAAAAATAATAGGAAAAGTCAGGCATCTTGGAGAGGTGAAAATTTCAAATATACCATTTCCAGTGATAAAATAAAATAATTCTTTCACATCACTGTAATTCACTTTATAAATAGAATTTATACCATTCCAGTTATATTTATTTGCTATGGTCAAAGTAACTTACTCCAGGTGAATAATGTGTATGCCATACCAGTTTCAGATTATTGCTCTTATTTTTGTTCTACTTTAGTCTTCTTTTGAATTTATTGTTCCTTAAACTATGCAAGTGTTACAGGCTTACTTATAATTGATAATTTAACTTAAAAACCTGAGAGTCAACTAAAGCCACATCTATGAAAGTTCTACAGACATAATACTATGAAAGAACTGACACATTTGGAGGGAAAATTAATGTATTGTAAGAATGGATTTTCTTAGGACTCGTCAAAACTGTAGCACTGAATTATGATTGCGATCATAAACTTCATGAAATATGGATTGTGAGAGTTAAGATTTAAAATCATGAATTCATTCCTTGTTTTAATATGTTTTAGTAAAGTATGCAGTTTAAAAAGGAAGTTATTCTGAAACAGAATGATTCCATAAGTACATTTTTTACCATTTGGTAAGCCAATTACAATGATTGTATTATCTATTACTGTGTCTTCCTGTACACTGTAACCTAGCTTCTCTGATATGCTTAGGGAACTTTAGGAAAAAAAAAATAAAAATCAACTTTCAAGTTAGTATGGAAGTCCTAAGACCTCTTTTCCCATGTCAAATTATTGTTATTTTATATAATCCTCCCTCTCGCATGTGCTAGCATGCTTGGATTTTCTTTTAGCAACTCCATGCTGAAACTAAGGTCTGTAATTTAACTTTAGAAGTACTTAGAAGTTCCCAGATCTGCCAGGTCACTCTCTGCCACTGGTAGCTAATATTGCTGACCTCCTATTGCTCTGTGCGCAGTGGCAAAGGTCTTTCGGACTCCTGACCTCTGGTCATCAGGAATGTCATCAGTAGTTTGTAGTTTGAATGTTTTAAGTAAGAGGTGAACTTGTGAAATCTAAACCCTTCAGGGTGTTTTTAAGTGATCACTCAACTGTTTCATTGCCCTAGCTTGTACTTTTTATGATGGCTGTAACTGTAAAATTTGCGGTGTTTATCATATGCAGCTATTTAAAAAAGCAAAAATCAAACACTTGTCTGTTTAAAGAGGGAAGTCTGAAAATACAGTTATATATGTTTATATATATGTTATATATGTTATATATGTTTTCTCTTGAGAAACTTTATAAGAATTTTAAGCACTTTTAAGTTGTATGTTCTTCTAAACTACATTTGTAGGTCCCATTACTGAAATGTGCCCATTTTATATCCAGAAATATATTTATTTAAATAATAGATTTACGTAATTACACCTTAATGGGGTTTACAACTTTCTCTCTTCACCTTCTCATGCTCAACTGGAAATTTCCAGTGCCCACTCTGGTAAGACTTAAACCTAGAAACAGAGCCCATGGTAGCCCAGCCTCACTATTGGCTCCTACTTAGTGAACTGGGTTAACATTACAATTTGAAAATTTAAATGCAATTGTTCTTTTTCTCTTTTTTTTGGGTTTTTTGGGTTTTTTTTTTGGACACATATCTTCTATCTGTAAAAATGCAAAAATTAGATAATAAATAAAGAAGTTAATACTCATTTCAGGAAAAGTACTGAGCAGCCCTTATCCCTTGGATATTACTCCCCATCCTATGCATATCTGTTTTCCTCTTACCATTTTTCAAAAAGTAGAGAGTGGAGAGTACTCCAGCAGAGTACTGCAGAAGTCACAAGGTCATTTTCCTATTACCCAAGCTGGAGTGGAGAGTTAGGGCAAGCAGAGTCCCCAGTGGAAGGCACCAGTGCCAGCGAGGGAGCCCTGGTTCTGCACCCAGGGACAGCTGCTGCCCAGGGGCTGTGGTTGCTACTCCTTTGTGTCCTCTGGCACGGGGCTCAGCTCTCTGCCTCTCTTCCTTGCCAGCCAAAGGCCCTGGAAGGAAGGGATGGGAAGGGCACCGTGGGAAAGGAACTGCATTGCAGGGTTGACTCTAATATGCCAGATGCCATTTGATTGCACTGTCACATACACGTGTGGTTGACAGGGAGAGATGTTACATGGGATATGAAGGCAAGGAGTTTATTTAGAAATGGTCTCTGTGATGAATTCCAGCATCATGTAGTAAATATATTCTAACCTTGCCTGACAATTTTTGTTTTCTTTTTTGCATCACGTTAACCACACTTCAAGATCTCTACAAAACTTCAGACTGCTCTGTTGCTTAAGCAGAGCCTACCACGCTGCCCTAAAAATCTGGAATGTCACTTTTGTAACATTTGTCTAAAAAGTGTATTTTCACATGTGTAAAACAGAGTGAGGAAGCTCTTTGTGCAAGTGTCTGCTGTCTAAAAGAGAGCTTCCCCTCTAAATATCCCTGTGTTACGTAGCGGCTTCAATAAGCTGGTTAAAATGACTTCTTTTCTTTTTGTCTATAATCTGAATCTTGAAAACATGTATCATGTTTGTTCTTAACACCTAAAACCAGTAAGATATGTTTATAACTGTCTTTAACTGGGATATTGTCCTAGACCTTTTATAGCTAAGAGTAAAAAAGCACACAAACTTTTTGAACTTTGGAAGTTTGAATTATGTCCCATAAAACTGAGACCAAAGTATACACATTTATGGGCTACCAATAAACTCCTTAAAATAGGAGTTTATAATGGAATCACTAACACAGATATAATTTTCAGAGAAGTAATCCTAGCAAGTACAGTACTTCTCCAATTCCATTTTTCAGTCTGCTTTACTTGTAAGTATGAGCTGAAAAACAACTTTTAAGTTCTGTGGTCAGTTTAAGCTTTTTTTCTTTTTCTCTCCCTCTGTTTTTTTTGTGCTGTTGGGATTTTTGTGTGTGTGTGGTTTTTGTTGTTTTTTTTTTAAAGCATTTATTCTCACATTTATTGTTTTCCTGAATATAAATGTAAGCTTGATTGTGTTCCAGCTCCCTGCCAGGATGCATCTGTGTAAATTTTGTCTTCCCTTGTAATTCAAAATCACACTTGAAAATGTGATGATAAAATACAGTATACTTGTGTCATAATATGATCTTGTGCTCTTGGGAAGAACATGGGCAGAAAATATTAACTTGGGTACCTTAGTTGAGCAATTTTTTTTTTTTTTCCTTATAATGCAGTTAACAGGGTCAAATAAGATTTTTGTCAGCATGTGAACGGAGATGTATCTATGTGTGTATATATATATAAACCAGAAATAATTTCAAATATTTTTAAGTATAAAAGTTAAAGTATCCTCAAAGAAGAATTCATAATTTGTGAATTGATTATAAGATGTTATTTGTTATCCACTTATCTTGGCCACTCACAATCAGCGCTTTTTATTTCTCTGTTTTGAGCATGCTACTTTTTACTGTCCTGTACTAAGGCTAATGTAGGCTAATGTAATCACCCAAAGGAGGACAGTTACAAACTGCTTTAAAGATTGGAATTCAGCTTCTTTGTATATACACTGTAGCACTATGTGAAAGCGACAGGTCAAGATGTTGCACTAAAATCCTCTGTAGCACTTTATACAATGGAACAAAAGAAAAAAAGCAAATTACATAATAATATTATTGTAGAGCATATATTTGCCTGTCCAGTAACTTAAAGATCAAAACATGTTCTTTTCACTTGGAAAAGTAAATTGCATATTGGCATACCTTTGAACTTCTGATGGCAGAGAACTAAAATTTACTTCATAATGTATTATTTGTGTTAATTGAGAAAAAGATTAAAAAAACACCACATTTATTTCTTGAAGCTTATTTTTTATTCTTCATTCTGTGCATAAATGTATGATTTTTTCAGTCCTTCAGAATATACACAGACTCTCAGAAGTTTATACAATATAAACCAAGGTTCAGTTTAAGAGGATATGATTACTATTTTAGGTAAAAATTATTCTCATCTTTTCTTCTTCTCTATTGTTCTGGTAGTTACTTTTAGTAGCAGCATATTGCAAGATTTTTTAATGCTTTAGCTTAATGACTGTTAATATCAACATCAGATTTTCTGAGAATTCTTTCCCCTTGTTTCTTTCTACACCAGAAACCTGAAAGAGAGTAAAATACATTGCAGGTTTGTTAAAGTTGAAAATACGATGCGTTTGTGTTCACTGTACCTATATAAAGAAAAGGAACATACAGGCAGGCAGTCAACTCTAAGGTAGTTTCAATAACAGCATTGCTAAAGAGAAGACTACTGGTTCAGCTCTGGAATGTGAGAAACTATTTTTGGTTTGTTTTAGACCCTGATTGTTACAAATTAATCAACTGCTCTTTAAAGTCTAGAACTCATTAACTTTATAAGTTCTACTGTTCCCATGACTGAACTTAACTTAAAATATTCGAGTTTTAGTTGCTCACCTTGATCCCATTTCTGCTCCACAAGTATCATCTTCTCTCCTATAGATGAATGGCAAAATGTAGTTACTTGAGATTTGAAATATTTTAGGTTTACATGTGTTAAAGGTTTATAGTTCAGCTCTCACTGTAAATCAGTAATTTCAGCCAAACTTACACATTTTGTGGGTAGAAAGAAAATCTGATTTTTTAATTTTTTTTTTTAACCCCGTGGTCACTGCAAGAATAGTACTCACCGTGCTAGATACTTAAATTTTAGTTAAGTCTGACTCCTCAAATGCCTCATAGTACCAGAAAACTGCAAAAAAAAAAAAAAAAAAAAAAAAAAATTTAAAATGGGATGACTTGTTTTCTTCTAGAACAATTCTAACAATTCTAATAAAGAGCAAATGATAAACTGCATCTCTGGAACATGGTGTTGCAGACAGAACTCTAAGATGATTCTGTGGCTGGTGTTATGTAGGAAACAGAATGCAACTGTCAGAATAGCCCTTTGGCCTTGTAAAATATAACTATCGAGTTTATGCAAGTCTACATGTGACACTTCTCACTGGCAAACATATTCTTCGCACATGGGCTGCCATAGTCCTGATATAACAGAAGAAAAAGGGAAAGTGAAGAATGCACAGCAGTGCTTTGTGGTTTAATTATAAAGTTTGTATTAAGTTTCTTGACTTTAGAAGGAAGATTAATGATTGATACGTAATTTGATCTGTTTCCTCGCCCATGGAAGAAAGAACTGCATGCAGATACAGTGTACTAAAATAATATATATAATATGTTATATATTGTGTGGAACAGTTGAAGCTGTAGACTTTGCAGAACAGATTGAGAGTCACAATGAAAAGGAGGGCTAAAATGAAAAAAATATTGAGTGAACAGCCGGGCCCATTTGAGGTGATTACAAAGGATGTTTCTTTATTCTGTCTTTTCTTGTGCAACCTGAAAACAGTAGCAGGGGGTTACAAGCAGAGTTCATCACAGAGTTGTCAATCACTGTCATTTAACATTTTGCAATGGAAGATGTCTTTATTCAAGGACAGCTGGGCAAATCAGAGAAACAGATTTGCAGTTAGTAGTCTGTCCAGCCTACACTAAGCAAACAAGGACAGGGCAGACATACTGGCCTCTCACATAAAAATATAATGGACTCTGCTGACCTCAGTGCCCTCCATTCAGCTTCATTCTCAGTTGTATAAAAGCTTCACTACCCATTCTCAATTTCCTTTAATTACCTACATGATGCAGATAAGAAAATGAACCTCACTTACTTACAGTCAATGATCACAAACAGGAAATTAAGTAGGCAAGTTGTTTAAAATAAGCAGAGTGTTTTGGAGGTAAATAAAACATGTGCTGGGGAAGAATTAGGGAAAACACATTTTTCAGGAGTACCAATTGGTCTGGGGTGACTTGGCTGATCCTTCTTTTTTTCTGCTACTTTAAACTGCAAAGCAAAACTAAGTAAAAAATCTCCTTGGTAAATATTCTTTAAAATATCTTTGAAGGAGAAGCCAGTTAAATAAAAAGAGTGAAGCAAACATGCAGCCTTCTATAGGGCTTAAAAAGATTGTGACCTTAGGTTCAGAGAATAAATGACCACAGTTTTCACAAGAGATCTGGGAGAGACATCCAGGATTAAGCAGCAGTTGTCTTTAGTCAGTCTTCACTTCTAATCTGCAGTCAAGATATGAAATAAATTAATGACGCTCTGTTTTTCCTTCTAAATCTTAAATTGTTTAATAGTTACCTTTCCTTTTACATTTATATCACAGTTTAGGTGTAGTTTCATTTTGCCATTAAAGAAAATAGAAAATTTTCTGCTGTCAGTTTCCAAGAGGGTGAAAGCCAGCTATAGAACTGGTTTTAGGAATTATCAAAAAATGTTGCATGTTTTAGGTATTAATCAGTGGATATGATACTTTGCAAGTCAATTAGGTAGTCCTATTAGGTGTTCCAAAATTGCCATTTTTCTTTACCTCACTCTACATTGGTTACTGTGAATATTTCATTAATACGGATTTTCAGGAAGTCTGACTGGAGATTGAAGACTGAAATGCATAATATCGAATCTATAGTTTAAAAGGAATATAAAACCCTGAACGCTTTAATTTAACGATCTCTGCCAAGCCTATAGTTTGGAAGACATTGCCCTTCGAGCTCCTTACATGACTTTTTATTTTATGAGAAAAGAAATAACACTGTCTTAAATTAGAGATGGTAAAAATAGTACATATTATAAAACTGTTATTTTACTTGAAGTTTTATACTTTAGAAAGATCATTCTCATTCCAGACAAGAATATATACATGTACATGCATAAGAGGATTTTGTGGAGGGAAAAATATTACCAATTAAGTCACAGAACTGACTTTTCAGCCTAAATTGTAGTTCTTAGGATGCCTCTGTTGAATTTTACTTCCTTCAGAGGCTGGATTTCCCTAGCAGGAGAATGAACATCTCTACTCTGGCTACTAGAACAGTCATACTTGTTCCTCTCAGCCCCAAGGATGTTGCTACTCCTAACCACATTGAGATTACCCGTTGGTGTGCAGCTCCTTTTTACAACAGTGAGAAAGTTGTTAGACAGCTTTCATTTTTGCATGAATGGTTTTATTCCCCCCTCTGGAGCACAGAGGAAAGTTTTCAGCACCTACCTAGAATTTTGCTCTTTGCTTTCGTCGCTGATCATCTGTTGCTTAGACACTGCTCAAAATATTGAACATACATTTAAAAAGAACCTTGCCAGAGCTATTTCAAACCCACTGTGTTTTGAATACAAAAGAGACAAGTAGAAACCCTGAAAATTAAAAAGGTGCATATTGACTTGTTCATAGCTAACCTTACAATGTTTTTGTGAGGCAGCCAGGGTAGGAACCTGTAGAAGGTCATCTCAGATACTGAGTCCATCCAATGAATGTATTTATTCCACTGCTTTTCTTTTCATCTTCTGTAATGTTAAAATTATCTATGTGGAAAAAAAAAATAAAACCTGTAATTGTGTGAATATTTGTGAACATTTTACTAGCTATTGTTTTTCCACACATGTGATTTTGATAAGTATGCTTTCTAAGCATTAAAATGCTGCTATTTTAACAATGAAATCTAACTGTAGTAAATTAAATGCATGTACTTTTAATGTCTCAGTAAGAATAATCATCATTCTGAAGTTAATTACAAATTTTATTTTGGTTCTTTTTTGTTCTTTTGAAGAATGCTGACGAGTACACAGATCTGCCTGTGAGACACAATGAAGATCAGATGAACAGTGAACTGGCAAAACATCTTCCAGTTGAAGTCAATCCCCATTCATTTGACAGTTCGCACACAAAAACACACCTCCTGCTGCAAGCCCACTTCAGTCATGCCATGCTGCCTTGTCCAGATTATGCAACTGATACAAAGACAGTGCTGGACCAAGCTATTAGAATATGTCAGGTATAGTACTGCATTTCAATATTTAACTCTTGTTGGTTTACTATTTATTGTTAGTGTGTTGTAATATTTTGAATATAGAAAATTCTGCAGATTTCTTGCAGTCTGGTGGAGAGCTGGTATCACACAGTATGATACACTTTGTTTAGGGAGAAACTGGGTGCCCATAAAGATGTCTGCTTTACATAACTGGAGGTAAACAAACTTATGGTAAAAGACTACGGCTCTCTGGTTGGAGGCATCTGTTGCCATTGGGATCCCCTCTTCTTTCATATGCAGCAGCTTTTTTTCTCTGTATTGTGCAATGTTGTATGTAAGTCAGTCTTGCATGGGTGTGCTCCCCACAGCTTGTTACACTGACCCCCAAGAACCTGTCTCCCATGGGTACACCCAAAAGCACTGTAGTCACTGCCAAGCATAAATAAAACATGTTTTGAAATGTGATTTGGGATGAGATACAAGGTTTTTCTCTAGCTTATGACAAGATATATCTTCTATTTCCCAGTTATCACAGAGTCAAAGAGCACACTTTGAAACACAGATTTTAAACTCAGTCTGGAGGCTGGTGACTTTTGTAGCTGTATGGCAGTGACAACCCATAGAAACTAAACTGACTGCAGAGAGTACTGGTAACAAGCAATCACATGCACAGCCTCAAAAGAATTTTAAAGCAGCGATATGAGTTTGGAATAGAGCACTGACATATATGAAAAGTGCAGTTACAGTTACATCAGGAAGGGTGAGCTCTAGCTGATGCAGAGAACAGCTACCCCTCTGATTCTGCTGGAAAGGAATAATATTCTCTTTACCAGAACTGGGCAAGGACTCATTCCCAAATTCTTGAAGATCAGGTAGCCTTCAGCAAGCTCTTCTTTTTGTATTCCTCGGTTCAATATCTGTAAAATAGGGACAGTAATTCTTTCTTCCTACAGTTTTTGTTTACTGAGATTTTAATATCCTCAGTGATCTGTCTACATGTCAACGATCAGAATGAGGCTTTGATCTTGTTTAAAGCCTGTTGGCAATATGGTAACTGCAAATATTATGTCAAGCCTACCAGTTTGTAAAACCACTCTATGAGAAACTATTAATCAATGCTCTAGACAGACAAAATACCATAGGCAGTTCAGTGTCCAGTGATTTGGGTGAGTGAACTGCAAGCTTGTAATAATAATATTGGACAAAGCAAAACTGAAAGAAAAAAAAAAAAAAGGTAAGTAAGAAGCAAATAACACCAAAGATGTTATTGCTATGCAGTCTTAAGCTTGACATCCAGCAGTGCATGAATACAAGTCTACTCCAGGTATTTGAAATCAATAAAATCATGGTGCTAAAAGCTTCAATATATGGTTATTATTCATAACATTCAGTTATTAACAGAGAACAACATCACTTGCTCAGGTAAGAAAATTCACCTTTGATTCAAAGAAATCACATACTTAAAGTTCCTTTGGACATTTGTAGAATTAGCTTTTGGGGGGTAATTACATATTTGGGAAAAAAAGTAAATTAAAGATCTTTTCAATAATTATTTTGCTCAATATTTATCCTGCTTTGCTAAGAAATGTATTTTTTAATCCTGTTACTGTATAATAGGTATTTCAAAAGAAGAAAACACCCAAAAATATCTAGCGGTTTCTTTGAACTGAAATAGAGCTCAGAAGAGTACTATTCCTTGGCACTCCAGTCTTTGGTTAACTACTACATAGTGTTCCATACACAGTCATCTTACAAAAAAAAAAAAAAAAAAAAAGGTCTTCTTTAAAAAGAAAGAAAAAACATGCAAGATTTTTTTATTTTGAAGTTGGCGCATGGTTTACATCTCTTGGGAGAATATTTGTTCCATCTTATTAGTCACGCTTTCCAAATGGAGGTTAAAGTTCCCAGAATCTAAGCAATAGGCAGGGTTACACTTTCAATACTGGTTGTTACCTTTTTCCTTAGCACTGACCTGCTGATGAACTCTGGGTCAACAGAGGTGGAAAAAAAAAGATGTTAGTTGTGAGAAAAGGAACTGAACCATAGAAGGATCCGTTGATAAACTTATTCAGTGGTTGATGTTCTCTGTGTGTGTGTGAACACACTCACACACACCATCAAAAGTAAAATTCAGTAGTGAGACGAGAATTGGTTTTTGAGTTATGTTGAACTTTTGTTTATTTACTTACAAAGTA
Organism: Todiramphus chloris collaris; assembly: GCA_025345505.1. Lineage (NCBI taxonomy): Eukaryota > Metazoa > Chordata > Aves > Coraciiformes > Alcedinidae > Todiramphus > Todiramphus chloris. Next base: position 43,903,484 of record JANVCC010000018.1, on the reverse strand, counting down.
CTTTAGCTGTTTAAGGCTGTATAGCTAACCTTCAAATTGTGACCTGAACATAAACTGTTATTTTTGTTGGTCAGTATGTGAATGACAGACTTTCCACATCATCACTGCTTTTCTGTTACAAGAAAGCTAGAGCTTTCAAAAAGCTTTTGCAAGTGGTTTTATCTCAATACCTACAGCAGGCCTCCATCCCAGGTCCCCTGCAGAGCAGATTTGCCATGTCTAGCCATGATATTTAAGCAAGCTTCTTTCTATCACAGAATATTAAACTCCTCCACTCTTCTGTGCTTTCACCTGAATCAGCCTTCTCTCCCATGGTTCCTTTCACATTTCACCCATTGAGTCCTCCTTCCCATTCCTCCAGCACCCTCTGGGACTTTTCATCACTAGTGGCTTTAGGCTGAGTAGTTAATGGTCAGTCAGAAAACTATGTTAACAGCATCAGATAGATAAATGTAGCTGGTGGATTTCAAGTAAGATTCCTCTGTCTTTTAATAAAAGAAAATTATGCAACCTCTCAGATTAATTTTCTTGAGGTGTCTCAGAAGTTTTCGGTTTATGTTAGAATTCTGTTCATCTACTTGTGATGAAAGATAGAAGTCATAAGCATTTAACAGAATTTGAGGAGTCGTGGTGCTGGCTCAGTAGAAGAATATAATTGTTAACATAGAAAATGGGAGAAATATAGTCTCAGTTTTCCTGTAGTTATCATTTGTTAGGTATAGATGGAGTTCATTATAGCAATATAAAATTTAGTATCTATAATAAATAGGATGAAATGCAGAATTCTTTCCCTTTTACTACAGAAATATGGGGAGTAGCAATATGTAAGCTTCTGGAAGGTGAATGACTTTCTGCTCCCACACCCATCTCTGTAATAAATGGCTATAGAGGCATTGACTAGGATGAAGGAATGTCCCTGCTCTATACGGAAAAGCTCAAGTCAGAAACTAACGTGTTTGTTATCAGTGACAGGCTCTCATAGATAAAGCACAGAAGGTTCCCATGGCTCAGAAAATCTGCCATGGCTTCCTATGTGACCTTGCCAAAGTCATTTAATTTTTATTTGCGTCTGTTACCTTAAATACAATTACAGTGGACTGTGTATTCTTTTCAAGCCTAGCACTGTCTTCATTATTTCTACTAAGAAAAAATACAGGTGTCAGTAAGATGGTGCTGAGCACTCCAGTAGCTGCTCAAAATCAAACATTTCTCCACTCCTTGCAGGACATCATCAAAGAATAAAAATTCTAATGAAATGATTTCTCTAATATTTTTATAGAATATAATTAATATTGTAAAGACAATACCCCACCTTTTTCCTATCTTGGATTTAAGAATATATGAAACAGACTAAATCTAATCTCTTTTTTACTTCTTTTGTCAAGCCTTGTATTTTGTGACTGTGTATTCAGCGATCAGTTCTTACTCTGCTGTTCTAAGACTATCGCCTATATTTGCATTAATTGAAATGGATAATTGAGGCAGTACTACTGTCAGTCTCAGATTCAGCAGGGCAGTCTCTTTTCAGAAATAATGTGACAGTTTCTGGCTTTGCATTGGGATTGGCCACAAGCCTCCACTTGTAGTATAATCGTTGATAAAATATTTTAATATTGCCAGGAGTAGAACTGCCATGGAGCTCAGCCTTAACCTTTGAGAAGTGTTTACCTATGGATGTGTTAAATGCATCTCAGTAGGGTAGCTGTGCACAGAGAGAAGATGGACATGAAGTCAGATTCCAAACCGCAGAATAAAGACTTGTTTGCTCAGGAACCATGCACATCCTTGAAATGAGGTTCTTGTAACACTGATGGCCTGCCTTTCCCCATCATGTTACTCCTCTGCAGAATCTAATTTTGACAGGAAAGAAAAAACTCTTTGGTTCAGGGATGCATTTCTTTAGCTGGACAATGATGTGTATAAAACCACTTTACCCATTCTAAAATAGTTTAAATAAGTTGTTTCTGGACATTTAAATTGCAGCTTTTGCTACGGTTCTGCTTATGAGAGTCATCTTTGTGATACATGTTCAGAGTCATCAAATACTACACACATATGCTGCCCAATTCAGCTGTCTTTTAAGAGGTATCTTACGTACAAAATGTTTACTAAACTGCAGACTGTTCTGGCTGATGGTGGGAGCTGTATCTACTGCTCCTCACACAAAAGATACCTTCTGGCCGTATCAACACAGCAGAGATGTCCAAGCTGCAGTTCCTGGACTAAAAGAACAAGAATGTCCCTCAGCTCTGGACTTGCGATCCTCCCCAAACCACCTCAGTTCATAACAGCCACTAAAACTATCGACCTGGGGAGCCATGTGCCTTGGGTCATTTGTTTTCCTGCCTATGAGACGTTCTTAAAGATCCTAAGTGTGTTTTGAGCTCCTGTGCTGTCTGTTGTTAGTGCAGGTGTGCCGATCACTTGCTGCAAGGTGGTGGGAGTTAGAGGAATGGCCTATTTTACAGTTGTGTAGGTACAATTTGTCCAGAAGCGCCCAGGGAAAGAGATAATCGCTTTAATGGGTGCATTGGCAACTATAAATAAATGGGCAGCTTTACTAAAGGAAGGGAAGAGGATCAAATTAACTCAAGAATGCAGAGGATTATTCAGAAACAAGTGATGAGCAGAGGCCATATCTCTTTAGCTACTACAGGTATTCTCCATGTGTGCGGTAAGATTCCAGTGATAGCGCCGTGTTTGCAATCTTACTTAAATACTGTCTGCTTTCATGGTTGTATGGCTAATATTCTACATTATGAGAGCAGAAATAATAGAATAATCAAAAACTTGTAGCTCACATTCTGGACAGTAATGCTTATTTATAGATACTAAGCAGCAGTAGATAGCCGTGTAGTGAAAGCACCTGGACCTGCTGGGGTGGAATTATGGTGCTGAGGTAAGTATGTGGAAAAAGGGAGGGTTACTTCTGTGGCAGTGGTGCTGGGGGTTTTGCTTGCCATGGCTAGGTGGTGAGCTGGTCTATGGGAGCATCTTGGTGACAGTTTAATGATGATTTGGTGCTGCTTATATATAATCCCTCCCCCACCCATGACAAACGTTTTCCCAGTTGGGGCTGGAGGAAATGAGTAATGCTTAACCCATTTGTGTGATCAATTCACTTAAGCAGCTACTGTGAAATGTTAATCACAACTTTAATTTGTACTGCATTAGCATTTTGATTAACTTGTAGGCTTGCTAGCACACTTGAAGCACTTTTACTCATAGTTACAGCTCGGAAATGACTTTTTGATTAATTAAGTTTGTTAGACAGCAGCTGAGCTTCCTGAATGCTAACCTTATGGGGCTAAAAGTTCAGGAGAAAGTTACCGGGAATAACTGTTGCCAGTGAAAAGGATTCTTGTGAATGCACTCAAAAAATTTAATTATTGACAAAATATTACATCACTACTTTGAAACTGACTTTAAACTCTAAAGAGAACAGATTTATTATGAGAAAAATGATGTATATTTTTCCTGGGGTTGGTAGATTTGTGTAGGATTTGGAACAAATGTTGTCTTTAGGACATCGTTTATGTTGGAAAACTGGGATTTTTTGCCAAGAGATTTTTTATCAAAAACACTTTATTGTATTCACGGTTCACCAGCACAGTAGAGAATATCAATTTATTAATTAATAATTTGAAAATAAATTGGATACTGGGACTTGACAAGTTCTGTACATGGTGGGTTATGCCCTACCAAGTTTACATTGCTGGTATCACATTCCATAGCTGCTTTTATCTCTGTAATACTATCAAAAAACAGTCAGTAAGAACCAAAGGGTTGCACTCCACTAAATGTAGACAGTAAATGATTTGTCCTTTCCCTGGTTCTGATCATACTAATAATGTTACTATGGAGGCTCAAGGATGAATACAGGGATAGGAATCTTACAAAGCAGCTAGGAAGGTCGTAATTTGCATACATCAGTGAGACCTCTATGATGATGGGAGAATGAAGAATTAGTCTCTCATAGGGTGTAGCAAAGCATATGGAAGAGGGAGCTGAATATGCTTGTAAAAAGAGTGAAGGGAAGGGGGTTGCAGAGGGCAGTATAAAAGGAGTGCCTCCTGAATAGGATTAATTACATCTTATTCACTATATGTCTGATAAAGTGCAAGGGGGGGTGGGGTCTATAGGCTGAAACTATAAAGCTGTATGAGTCTGATTTAACTGATCTGAAAGAACTTCTCCCAGTCCCCAAATTCATACATTCTAAAAATTAATCTTGGACTAGATCTCTCAAGTTCAAAGGTTCTGTAGACACCTGGTTTACCAATATATAGCATGCAAAAGGTAGTGACCTTAAAACCCTCTGTAAGAGTTACCCTCAAGTAAATTCCAACTTTTCAAGTCAGTTGTTGTTTCTCGGGTATATAATTGAAGCATCGTAATCATGATTTATATAAAAACATGAAACTTCTAATACATGGCATGCTTTAACATCTGGAAAAATATTTTACTTGTATTAGTATGATCTCAAGTCACATGTGGATCATAATATAATATTACATATTGGAAGGCTTCCTACATTTGAAGCATGTGCAAAAAAAGATTTATTATTATATGAATTCACTGTTTTCAGGAAAATGGGTAAAATGTATATATTTTTGCATATCATTACCTATAAATATTTGTCATATAAACTCTGTAGTCCTGAACAGCTGTAATTAGGGACCATTCTGATTATTTTAATAGATCTACAGACTTAAACTCATATTTCTAACTGAAGTGTAGTCATAGACAGCAGAACTTATATTAGCATGCAGCAAAGACAAGAGTGGGGAGATGCTGATTATTAGATCTATACAATAAATTCAGGTACAAAAATAGGTACAAAACCCAAACAGCCTTAACTTTGCTTTTTGATGTAACTGTGCTATAACAGTCTGAAGTATTTTAGTCTTACGCAGTTTATTTCTTTTACATACATGTTTCCTTCCTCAGAGCATCACTGCAGAATAAGACTTGTGCTTGTTTGTCTGGGAATGTGTTGGATTTACATTACATAAATTTTCAAGTTTAAGGTGAATGTCGTTCTGCATAGGGGACTGTATATATTAGTGTACCAACCTTCAATTTCCCAAATGAAGGCACTCAAGAAACTGCTGTAGTTTGTGAAGCACTGATATAAAAATTAAAAAAATAAAAAAATAAAAAAATAATCTTTTAAGAGTGGATGATTTTAGCCATGTAACTCACCCTAAGTACTCCTTCCAGCCCCCATCCACCAGTTACCACCAATGGCATCACTGTAGGCAGTCGACTTCTAGCTGAGTAATCACAAATGTAGTTCTCAGCTGAAGTAGCACTTCCTGCATTACTTTAGTCTCCTAAGCTAGCCTCTGTATCCAGAGCAGTTATCGTTGTTCATTTAGCTTCATTGACACTTTCTTTAAATATGATTTAGCCACAAAATATTGACATTTATATTTGCAATGTTTACAATCACATTTATATTTACAGTATTTAAGCAGAAATGTCTGGTATATTCACAGTTTTATGACCAGTAACTTCAAACAGAAGAAGAAATTATTCCAAGCAGTATGCAGTCTCTGTTAATAAGACACAAGCTGTTTCATTTTGACACTTCAATAACTTGTCTTAAAGGATGTCCTGGTTTGAGTTAGAACTAATTCTGTTCATTGGTTTTACTTTTCAGATCAGTCTCTTCTAACTAACTGCACTTTGTGAAGTTAGCAGCACATTTTCACAGACAGCAGTGATAATGCCCAATGTTTAGAGTTACTGCCAAGGGTTGGTGTGCAGACCAAGGTCACTGCTGGATCTTGTGTACCACATTGGGGATGCAGAAAGTGAAAGGCCGCACCTGTGGGGAGGAGCGGACAGGACAGGTGGCCAACAAGGGATTCCATCCCATGTACATCATATTCAGTGTAAAACTAAAGGGATCACAAGGGTCAAGCTCTCTTCTTTGATGTCTGGTCCAGCCCTATCCCTTGATAAAGGGTTAAATCATTTGAGTACATCAAAAATTCTGCTAGTTGTACAGTCTCGGTTCCCCTGCTGCCTACCTGGTCTTAAAAGAATATCTGGCTTTCAAATGAAGGATGTGAAAGTAATACCAAAAATAATGTTAAAACTTTGCAAAAAGTTTCTAAAATAAGATATTTTGCAATCAGGGTATTTCAGTTGCTAAACAAATCTCCTAAATGGTTGTGGGATGACTGGGGCAGATATGTTCATTATGGAACAATTTAGTATCTGTTATATTGAGCACATATTCAGAGTGTTTAAAAACACCGGAGAAAACCAATGTTTTGCTATCAGTGAGTGTGGCACACACTCACCCCTCTCACATCCTACCTCCATCTTTTCTCCCCCATCAAACTAGGGAACTGCAAACCATAATTTAAATTCCAAACATCAGTAGTGACTTTGGATAAAAAGAGACAGGCTGTTAAATCTCAGCTTTGTGTTAGACCAGAAAGGTACAATTTGATCGGTTTAAATAATTCAGTACTTAAGGGTAACCAACCACTGCTCCTGAAAATAAGATGATGGAAACCTGATAATAGATGCTGAGGGTATTAATGCACTCCTCAAATGAAGAAATAGCAAGATTTAGATCCAAACATATTGACATTTGGTTCTGAATATATTTTTGACGTACCCGACAGGTACACCTACATCAATCAGTTAACCGAGCATCAGCATTTTTGTCCTACCCCTGGCATGGTTTATGTTCCTTCCCATGTTGGTGTAAGCCTACCTATGTTCGGTAATTACAGACAAGATATTAAAGGATGTGTCACTAATTGCTATCACTACTTTGTGGTTGTCCAGGTATGAAATTGGAAGGCTTAAAAGCTAATGCCTGATTCTTTCATTAAAACCCATCTCAGTATAGACCTCTGCTTTTATTCTCCTAAATGCAGGAAGAGGCCCAAATAATACGATGGTAAAAGTATTTTTCATTATAATAAGTAATATTTCCCTTGACTCTTCTTACTCCATCTTTTCTGTTTTAGGTTAAAAAGTGGTGGTCTTAGGGCTTTTTTTTTTTTTTTTAACTCATTGGTTTACCAAAAAATATTTGTATGCTTTATTTGTAAGTAAAAGCATCTTTATGATATTGTTTCACTTCTTACACTGACTGTCCTCTTAATTTTTTCTCTGTGATGAAATTATCCTGTGTTGGCATGAAATTCTGAGGCTAGAAAGGCAGATAACCAGTATGTGCCATTTCTCAGTTAAGAGTAACGTTCTTAATCTGTTCCAATCTTATGAACTATAAGATATTTGGAAATTATTTAATTCTTTGCCAAATAAAGTTAAGAAGTCAAATATTTCCGGAAACTTATACTGGTTTGTACTTAAAAACAACAGCAACAAACCAAACATATAACAACTGGGGAAACTAGACAGACTAAATGTTATTAATCAGGTAACAAATATTAAATACTTATAATTTTTTCTTTTGCCTTTTATTTTCTTTATCTCGTTACTACATTTTATACAGATAATCTGGAGATAGGGGAATTCAATTTGTTACCTTGAGTACAGGAATTTCAATAACTATTAAAGTATCAAGCCTCTATATGTTTTACACTTAGGAGAAAATGAAACGTGTGTGGGTTTCCAAGGCAGCAGAAGAAACGAGACAACTTTACCATTGTTCTGACTTTTTCACAATGTCACTGTCTTGGATTTCACATCCAGATAGAGATGCTGTGAATAAATTCTATGGGTGAAGAAGCAGAAAATAAGGAGGAAAAGAGGATTTGCCATGTGGATTCATTATAACAATGTGGAACACAGAGTCTCACACACACCGGCTTTCCTTACTCCCTACGGGATATCTATCTGTAGGCCTCTATCAATTTCTAGGAGATTTTCTATGTGAAAGGATCCTCCAGTTAATTTCAGTGTATAGCTTGTTTTAGATTTATCTTTCTCTTACGTATTGTCTCTTCCTTTCCCCTTTTCAAACATCTGTTAAAACGGGGGGGGGGGGGGGGGGAGGGGTAGATTTAAACAAAACAAACAAACAACAATAACAAAAAATATTAAAACACTGTTATGCATGTATCTTCAGAAGCATTTTATGGCAATACCACTGCTTCATGCGGACTAAAAATAAAACATACTGTATTTTTGCTGCTCCTGGAAAAGATGGGACATCTGTGCACCCATAATTCTTCACATATATACAGCAGTCTTGTCATTGAGGAAGGTGATGTTTTAGGCTATATCAGAATAGCAGAGAAGAACAAGAATCGGGTAATGGAGAATAGGAAGGAGATACCATACTGTCTCAGCAACACACTCAGAGACATGGACTGTACCGTATGTGTAGGCTTCAATACATTTTAAAACGTGAAAGCAAGTAAAGAGACCTTTAAATTCAAAAGACAGACTTCACTCTTATACATACTGACAACATTTCCCTCCCTAAAAATCACGTGAGCCAACGCATAAGTCTACAGGCCATGAAGCTGCTCCTTTCAGTTGTGATTTCTAACGTAATTTTGCCTTGTATTTGGTAGAAATAATCATGCCTGGAAATCACTTCGGCAAGCCAAGTGAAAAGACAGAAAAAGAAAACCATTAGTGTTGTGCTGTGAGGTACTACTTCTAGGGTCACTAGGAATATTATTAGAGTGTTTCAGGGTGCTATGGCTCTTCCTTCAAAAAAGACAAGTTAAATGTTAAATCTAGATAATTATAAGCTGAAAGGTGTTTTTTCCCCATTTCATGAGAAATTACACTATTTGTGTAATACAGGGTCACAATTTAAATATTTTTCTAAGTGTCACTTGTCACTCTGATCTGGAATAAAACCTGTTGAAATTGCATTGTAAACTGCTAAAATAAACTGTGTGGCTGGCCAGGACTGAAACTACCCTTGTGTCTTTAAACTCAGTATTTCTCCAGAATCAGTGTAATTTAATTGAAATAGCTCTGTGTGTGTAAACAACTCCTTTGTTTAAAGAAGATTTCACTGTTTAGTTTGCCTTAAGTAAATGCTGCCTTTTGTTTGTCTGTAAAACATTTGATTAAATGTAAAGACTTACATAGACAGCTTCTCCTCATTGCACTAGTGTCTGGAAAATAATATGATGCAAATGTCTGCTGTTTAAGGAAGTATCACACAGTATCATTTGTCTTTAAAAGAAAAACTCACAGAAACATCATCTTAAGCCTAGTCCTAAAATCAAACGGCAGCTCTTCAAGAAGATGGTATTTAAATGTGTTGAAACTGTTCAATATACCAGACTCTATTCTTGCTTTTTCTACTATTTTCTACTTTTTTAATCAAACTCCATATTTCCTAAATGGCAAACTCCTTTTAAATACATGACTTTTTACTGAATTAGAGTCTTGTAATATGAGGACCTACACTTTATTGTGATCGTAATGGCATTAAACAACAAAATAAGCAAAACAACTAACATATTATAGCATAATTTTCTTCACCATACAGAATGCTTCTATAAATAGTAATTGTTTTAATGTTCTCTAAACAGGGTGAAATGTACTTTATATTCAAATAGTTTCATTTGCTATTAAATAAATAAATAAATAAATAAATGTTGAAACCAAAAGCTCATGTTTAGTCCTTCCTCCCTTGGAAGAACTCTTACATTCTCTTTCGGACTAACCAAACAGAATTTAAGTCCACTCAGGAAAAAAGTAAACATAACAATTTTTTCATGTCAGTAGGGCTACTTGCAATGTACAATCCATAATGAAATTGGCAGATTTTATGCTAGTGATACTTATAGTATACCTTTTATTGTCAGAAACGCAGTAAGTAGAAATGAAACAGAAAGTCACCAGACATGGAAGGCAGGATGTTCAGTAACACTTGAAAGTCAGATATGCAGCTGGATAGGGGTTTTTTTGTTTGCTTGGGTGCCCAAGGAGAGACAGCCAAACATCCCTTATTCTCAAGACAGTCAACTGTTTACAATGCAAAGGGTAAAATCCAAATTATTTCTGACTGCTCTTACTCACCTTAGGTGAGTATTAGCTATTTTACAATCTTTCTCCAAGATTTCAAGTTAGATTTCAGTGTTGAACAAAACCTCAAAAATGCTCATTAAGCTAAATTTTAGAGGTTATATCTAGTCAAATTCAAGAGATTTTTTTTTAAGTCCTTAGCTTAAAATGGGAATAATAACTGCTACTGGTAAGTGACATTAGTATTAATTTTTGAAGAAATGTAAATATGATGTTTCTGTTCTTAAATAGTTCACAGATTTTTTTAATTATTATGCAATTCTGGCAAAGCACTCATGTCAAAATATAAAACAAAACTGCAGTTAATAACTTCTTCCTTTACAGTAAACTTTGAGTTTTATTCCTTTCGTTCTGAGTTGGATTATGTAAAAGAGAGGTTATATGTAAATAAAAGATCCCACCTTCTGCCCTCACCCCACAAAAACATGGTTTAAATTCCCTTTTCAAGGGTAAGAGATGATGATGATGATGCACAATTTAATCCATCTTGTTTTCAAGGTTAATTCAAAAGGTGCCTATTGCCATCAGTAAAGGTTGTAGTAAATTCCTACGTTGAAGGCCTGTACATTAAACATTACCTAAATGCTTTTACATGTTTGAACCAGCTACACAATTATACTTGCATTCTCAATTTTATGTCTTTCTCCTTTGATTAGGCAATGCTGGATGTTGCAGCACATCATGGCTGGCTGGTGACTGCTCTGAATATAACCAGTCTGGTGCAAATGTTAGTTCAGGGTAGATGGATACATGACTCTTCCCTGCTTACTTTGCCCAATATAGAACTACAGCACCTTTATCTTTTTCGGTATGTAATTCTTCTAAGCATTTGCAGGTTTGCAGTTTCATTCCTGTTTGGACTGCTGATTGTTTTGAATGTCATTGTTGTGCCCGAGAATGTTCATTAATGCACCAGAAGCAGAACTCATTCTTTCACAGTGATGCTTTCCCAAATGGAGTTTCTGTTTCTGTTTTCAGTATTCATTGATTAATTGACTCCCACAGATCATTTTGAGAACCATGATTCCAGACAAATTAACAAGAGACCACTGGAAGGGTTCCAAGTTCTAACAAATCTAACTCTGTATATTAATTATCTCTTTATTTTAATCCATTATAAAAATATATTAGTATCCATCTTAATATCATAGATAATGCTAAGCTCTATAGATGCCTAGATGATGAAGTAATTAATGATACCGAAAAATAAATGACCAGCATTTAATAACAGAAACTAGTATCAAGTTTTACCACCAAAACAACTGAAAACAAATGTTTGCTTTCCCTCCCTGGGCATATGTTTTTCTGTATGTATCAGGAAGTGGAACCAAGGCAAAAGGAAGAGTGTGCATGGAGGTTACCAAGGACCCATCGAGTGTCTTCCCGAACTAATGGCTGTCTGTGAAGGAAAAGAGAATGTTTTTGCTTCCATTGTGGAGAGTGAATTGCAGACAGCACACATTTCACAGGTAATACCTTCTATCTGTGGTCATTATCGATGTGATTGGAAAGAAAGAGTAGTTGGGAAGAGAAATATTCTCTTCACTTCCTTTCAGCAAATATCACATGATGTTCTGTATAAAGTGTAACACACTCATTGCTCTAATTTCAAGGTACTGCTGGCTTTACAAAGGTTCTTCTCTGCCTGCTTTCTTAATATTATTTTCACTTATTCCCTGCTAACCAGTAACAGAGTCTGGTTTATAGCTGATATTACCACAACTCTTTGCTCTAAAGATGCTTCTCTAGGTCATTCAATCTGCTGAGTGTTATCCACCTTTTCATAGCCAGCTATGCACTAGGAATACATGCATTGCAAATGTCATCATAGCTGGTTTCTGAAGTGTTCTGTCAAACACCATTTTTTCTGAGAATACCCTTTAGTAAAAGATCCAGCACTCATTTTCTAGTTGAAACAGAAAAAAAAACAGATGAAAATTTCACACTTCACAAGGGGAAGTAAAAATACTATTCCAAAATGTTGAGGCTGCTATAGTCTTATTTTCAGTTTGATTTTCAAGCCATTCCCAGCAAAGGACAGCTATATTCCATAGTACTCATTACATGTTAAGCCTATTGATTTCAAATAAATGTGCGAAAGGTGAAAATTTCAAAAGCTTCTTGAAATGTGGGGGTTTTTTTAATTTGAATATTTTAAAGGACAGCAATATGTCCTGTGTTTGACTGTTCAGCTTCAGTTAAACCTTTTACTGGTATGCAAACAATAAGAAAAGTGCTTAAATGTCTCTAACAGACATCTGCATTTATAACTAAATTAACATCAAAATTTTGAATTAAGAAAATGTATTGACATCAAAACAAGGCTTCCTTTAACAACAGATTTCTAACATAATACACATTGATTTCAGTCCAACTTTTAGATGTGATAAAAAATTAGAACATTGTTATAATTAGTTCAGGGAGAACTCAGAAGTAAACTTACTTAATTTATTTGCATAAATTGCCATTCTGTTATCTTTAAAAGCAAATGCAAATTGGCTCTGTCTGATATGATGATGGTTATTTGGCTCAAAAGTGCTTCAATTTGCGTAGCAATCTGGTGTCGTCTCTGCAGTGAGGCGATCCCAGGTAACATACAAATCCTGAATTATTCCAGAAATTAGTATGTTTAAAGCATCAATTTAAGTGCTAATTGCAGTAGTAATGAGAAAAAGCAGTACTACTGTGAGATTTGCATCTACTGCCCCATCAGTATGCCTGGAACGGCTGCTGACTGGCAGAGGATTTGGCTGCTAATTAAATAATTGTATGCATGGCAGTGTTCTCGTCTGATTCAATAGATGAAGATTAATCCTCAGATAAATATGTTTGGCTGGTATTGAAATGTCTTAGCAGTTTCTTCAAAAATAGCTTGTGTGTATGTGGTGTGTACATTCACACTGTGAATGACTTTATGCCTCTATATATCTGTTTGTAAATACGGATGCATATAAGAGGAACAAACATAATGTCTTAGCATCATATAAGGAGAAAGTTTCATTTCCATGAATTGGGATTGGCCATATTTGGTATAGCAAAGCCATGACTGTATTATGCAGGTCATTGCAAATTTATACCAATATTTTATATTCTTTATGGCATTTTTTTACAGAAAAAAAAATTTAAAAATACCTAGCAGAGAATTAAAACTCATATTGAGGCTGCCTGTTGAGTGTCTTCATATGTAAAACCTTTCAGTGCACACTTAGGGTCCAACCAGGAGAAAAATTCTTCAATAAAAAATTAATCTTTATGATATATTTTCAATAAAGAAAGAATATAAGATTACAGAGTTTAAGCCTGTAATGTCACCAGACATTAACAAAGTCAAATAAAGTGCTTACGTACGCCACTAAACTGCCTAAAACATTCTTTACCTAACAAACCTTTTACTTCTCTCTCACAATATATTGAACCTATATCTTAAAGCTGTTACAGGCATGAAACTGGTAAAAACAGATTGAGCTTTACATAAATTTGAGGCGGACTGGAAAAAGAAGTAGTTTCATGTTTGGAAAGAAGACAATGTCTGTTAAGCAGATTGGTAATTAATTTTTAAATAGCAGCTCTTGAAGCTGCTTGTGGATTTGGACTATTAGGCTAAGTCTTGGGGAGACAAATTATTGGCAAAAGTGCTAATGCTGTTATCAAAGGTTCATGGAGAATTTCTCATGTGATTATGATTTGGATTCATTGGTTTGGTAGGTAAATATATATATAATATATATGTACATGTACACATTGGGCATGTTGATACACTTAAAAGGAGATAATATGTGCTTGTGCCATCCTTCCGCAGCAAAAAACAGTAACATTGTTAAGAAAATCACCTAAGTGATGTGGAAGCCTAAGTTTAATTTTCCAAAAGTTAGTTATAATCCTAAACCTTACTGAAAGTCATTGGGGCTTTAAAAACTGACAGGCTAAATGCTAAGATTATTTAGACTGTAACTCTGATCTTCGGCCTAAGCTTGGCTCCCAGTTTGTTTCAGTGCTTCATTCTAAATTATATGTCTTTAACAAATATTTTTCTAAGTTTCTAAGTCACTTAGGCATTAGGCATCTTTTAAAATACCAAGCTGGTATTTATATTACTGAAAGAGGAAAAAAAAACTCAAGAATGAAAAAAAACCCAACCAAAAACTGCTTTTACTCTGGAAGTATCTGTGTTCCTATAATCTTTTTTCATTTTCAGCTTCTACTACTTGACTTTTTTTTTCCTCAGTAAGAAAAGCATTTCTTAATTTTTTCCACATTACATGGATGATAAAAAGGCAGCCTGCTGCCCATACTGTATCAGTGATCAAGCGGTACTAACTTAGCCTTTAACTTTCAAAAACACAAGGCCTGAAAAATGAGATATTACAGCTATTTTCTTATCTAATTAGAAAGTTACTCAGAGTTATTCTGTTTTGTTTGCATGATAAAAGCTATATAAGGACATGGCAGCCTTTGACAAATAGAATATGTTGGGATTGTACAGGATAAACCAAACCAAGTCATAGTCTTCAACAGACCAACGGGTAATGCCACTAAAGGAGTTAATACATTATGATCTTCCTGAAATTAACCTTTGTTCTAATGTAATTGTGATATGTCTTGTCCTCTGAGATGATACACATAAAAGTTTTCCAGATAAATGATACCTAAATTATAACTAAAGGGGTGATCACTGGGTTGCTATGTATTAGGGTGCCTTTACTGAACTGAAGCGAAGTACACTGCTGTGGTGCACAGTCTCACACAGTAGTAGGTCTACACAGTTTCTACAGTAACTTTGTATTAAACGTAAAATTATTTGTCCATTAAGGCGTTGCTACTCAAGTTGTCTCATCCATTGTGATCTGCTGGAAGTGAATTTAGTAGTGCCTTGTGTGTTAAATGTAGCAAAATCCTGGCAACATCAAATGAATTAAGAACGTCCGTCATGCTTTTTCTCCTTCTTCAAGATGCTTCTTTTTCCCCCTTTTCCCATTAGAGCTGGGACAAAGAGAGGTATCTTTTTCCTTAACGTTGCAGCTGTTTAATCTTCTGTTATAATTTTCCTGTCCTTTCTTAGCTAAGGCCCTATTAAGAACATCAGTGCAATTCATTGCTGTCCCCTGCTTTTGCACTGCAGTTCCTGAGCACTCACAGCTGGCCCTCCCCACCTTCTCCATTCAACAGACACAGCTGTTCATGCGGCACACAGAAGAGGGAAGACAGAGAGAGATTAGTTTTTTAGCCTAAATCGGTTTTCTCATTTAGTTCAGCCAGGCTCTGGCAATGCAGCCATTTTAATCCGACATAAGTCTGCGCTGCAGCCGAAATGGGCAGCCCTGCCCTCCCCGTGCCATTTTCACCTCTGCTGACCTAGCTCAGCGCACAGCTGCGCAAACGCTGCGGCTGGCTCAGGCGAGGAGGTGGGAACGAGCATCTGGGGATGAGGGGAGGAAGGATCATATCAACCCTCTCACTGATAGTCAAAATGGCCTGTAGCCAAGTGGCTACAGGATTGCTCGTGCCAGCAGGGGAGGAGGCTGGACCACTTCTTTCAGTGGCACTGGAGGTTCATGCTTATTCAGAGTACTCACAGGATTAGAGAATATGCTTCCACAATCACCTTTAAGCTGACGTAGGTTCGTGCTGTCACCAAAATGATTAGCAAGCTGATCCATCTAGCTGCACAATCACAGCACGGTAGTGCCAATGTATCAGAGGTGGAGAAGGGGACAGCTAGTTGGTGGGGAGAAGGACGGCACCACCTTTTCCTGCAGCAGCACGATCTTCGGTCTGCTTACCGTGGCTGCTGTATCCTTAATTATGTACTGATGTGTACCATTACTGTCAGTATGAATCATGGCAGTGATGTCCCCAAAAGGCAGATCAAGCTTTTATTAGGCCTCTAGATCTTCTAGCACAGAAAAAGTAATCAGAGACACATCAAGCACAATCTAAATGAAAGTAGATTTTGATGAAACACAAGATAGTCAAACCAATACAGGATGAATAAAAGATAATTTAGTCTTTTTCCAGATAAAACATTTCTGTTCCATGCCAGTGTTGCCCATGCAACTATGCCTACACTCTTCATTCCCACAAGTTCCCTTTTTGACCAAAACCAATATGCTTTCTTCCTTCTCCTTCCCACCCTCAAGATTTTCATGTGCTGTTTGAAAACACAAATGAAGTACCAATTCCTGTTCTGTTTTGGGTGTAGAGGAGAAGGAGGGCAGGGCAGAGGGTAGTTCTTGGTCTTTTGGGTTTTTTTTCTTCCAGTGCCAGCCTCCTCTATCTTTTTCAGCCACAGTGAGGCCAGAAATGGCTGCATCCATTCCACAGCCCACTATTTTCATTTCTTCTTCCTCACAGATTTCATTGAGTGAGCATGCTGATTTTTTTTTTTTTTTTACTAAATAAAAGCATGCATTACTCCACTTTTGTCACAGCTTCTCAGAGCTGCTTTTTCTTGTTTGAGAGACCAAAATGTACATGGGGCTGCATTTTCAGGATGCCTCTTTAAGGTGGAAGAGAGAGTCATGTTCACCTACAAAATTGTGTGACTCTAGCAACAGTTCTCTGTACAAGGATGAGGGGAAGTTAAGGGCCTGTTGCAGTTTGTGAAAAACCACAGACACTTAAGATTCCTCGGGAGGACTGTAAGAAGGAGGGTTTGTGAAGATCAATGCAAGAAAACCTTAAAAAAAAATAGGGATAACTTTGGATATG
This sequence comes from Todiramphus chloris collaris, assembly GCA_025345505.1. Taxonomy (NCBI): domain Eukaryota; kingdom Metazoa; phylum Chordata; class Aves; order Coraciiformes; family Alcedinidae; genus Todiramphus; species Todiramphus chloris. The sequence continues at coordinate 43,886,786 of JANVCC010000018.1, read as the reverse complement.
CAGTTGAACTTTTGGTTAATTATCTGAACTGATCCTCTGAACTCTCTGAGGTTTGCCCATTGCTAATTAGCACTGCAATGACTTGTTCTTTATGGATTATGCTAAGGAAGTTTAATTTAAAACTTAATTATACTAGTTTTTAAGTGGCTTATAGGGAAAAAATACTTTAATCGGGAGTGGTAAGGAATTTTTCCTGTGTTCAGACATCAGTAGTCTTAGGCACGTGTAACATGCTTGGGGAGTTTCACGTTTGTGTTATTTGCTTAGAAGAAAATAGAGTAAGAGGTTAATGAAAAGTATTTTATGCTTATGATTGAGAGTCATATGATATTCTAATACATAATAAAATATTATTAATATAGAATAAATAGACTGCACATTGAATTGTTATTGTTACAGTGACAATGACTGTATAGATTGTCTTGTAATCCACAGGGGTCTGGTTTTTTTTTACAGGCTTGGAATTTCTTGTGCCGTTTGCCAATTCTAAACGTCAGCCTGAGCATTAAAGGCTGTTGGGATGACCCAGTTCAGCCACAGAATGAAGTGCCTGTTCCTTCTTTGACAACAGACACGCGAGATGACAAAAGATGGATCAAATTACATGCTGATCAAGAGTATGTGCTCCAAATAAATCTGCACAGAACCCAGATGGGGTATCAGGTAGATTAATTTATCGTTTCCTTCCCAAGTGCACCAGTATCCAATAATCCATTTACAGTATCAATAGTGCTTTATACAGCGTAACAGGGTGGGGGGTTTTATGGTTTAAGTATTATGTTATAAACACGTTCAAAGCATTTTCTGTGTTAGTAACAAAGCAATGTTTTTTCAGGTTGCTATAGGATAGTAAATAGACTTTTAAGGTAAAATCTTAGACCAATGAAAAAATTCTCTTGTTATGTTTTACAAAGCAGAAACTCATAAAGTTCGTTTGTTTCGGTACTACAAGCAGTGACAGTAGAGATGATCATTTCACAGGCAGTATTTAAGTACTCTCCAGCCCCAAACTCCTACCACTTGTACCGTTGCATATCCTGCTTCCCCAAACCAGTTCATAAGCTTCCCTATTGTAGTCTCACATAGCTCCAAACTGCACACCAGACCTATACCTATAAATATGTTTCTACTCATAACACATCCTTAGGCTTTTACTGAGGCTATCTTCCTTGTATTTTACATGCAAAGCTTCACTGAAGAGCTTCTAGAACAACTTCTACATAAAATTTTTCCACACGTAAATTTCAGTCTCATCCCATTGCCCAGTAAAAACACGTCCTGTTTCATCTTGAGCTGGTCACCTTTCAGGGCCCTCAGCAAGTCTTTTTGTACCAAGCCAGATACACCAGCAGCTGCACAGGTTTCCAACTGCTCTGTCCACAGGAGCTAAGACCATGCATACCTCATGCATTCCTATCAGGCACTGCAGCTAGCACTTACTTATAGATGTGGTTTGGGTTTTTTTTTTTTATTTGCATACTGTGAGTGGGATATGGACCACCATGATAATTTTGCTAAGGAATTTCTCTAATATTTCAGACAACTAAGAATGATAGTGAGTAGCATTTTTGTTAAGGTACAAACAAGTTCTAAGCAGAGAACAGGTTTAGATGTTCGTTTTGAGACTCTTAAGGCAACTTCATTTTGATAAAAATAACGGAGATACCTATGTTCTGTTGTCAATCCTGAAATTAACCTAAAGACTTTTATTTGGAAAATGTTATTCTTTCACAAAAGACTTCTTGTCCTGACTACAGTAGGTTCAACATAGCTTCAAGGGAGACTGTCTCATTTGTAGGAAGGAAAAAGTGTCAAATCTCCTCCATAAGTTGTTCTATTTGCTGTGCCAGTTACTGACAGAGACTTTTCCTAACCAGAAGCCACGTAAAAGAAGGGAACGAGACCAATTCATGCAGTGATCACTGTTTTATAAACCTCTCCTAGAATGTGATCCCTCTTATGTAAGGAATAACTGGATCAAACTGTTTCTGAAGCTTCATTGCTATGGTGGTGCTTTTTCTTCTGTATAAATCTTCAGTAAAACCTTTCCATCTACAGAACATGAAATGAATGCTGATTTGAGTGTGCATCATTATATCTTCAGCTTTCAGCAGTAAAGTCACTGTCTTAAAGAATCACTGAAATAATCTTTCCTTTTGCTGTATCAACCTCAAATAAAGACTTCAAGTGCAGTTTTTGTCTTTACATTAATCTTGAACAATGTTGTTTAGCTTTATTTAAAGACACTACATTTACAATTAACCCCTCTGTAGAGAACAGCATTTGGAATATATTAGATGAACTTACAAAAAGGGAACAGTACTTCCATTCAAATTTTAATAGCTTACAAAATAAGTGGAACAGTATTTTGTATTCTGGGGTTTTCTCTGTGGACTGTGATTGTATTTTTTTTTTTCCTTAAAAAAATATCTCTGGGAAGAGATAACAAAAATACTTTACTCTGGCTATAGTCTTATGCAACAATGCACAACAACATGGTTTTGAGGTGTTTTTCATTGAAGGAAGAATGGCATTTTGGAAAGGTGATTTCTAGTTTTACTAAGCTGTTTCTTTGCCCCAACAGGGAAAGCAAGACAGTAAAGCTGTGGCTCCTCGATTCCCCAAAGTTAAAGACGAAGGATGGTTTTTGATATTGGGAGAAGTCGATAAAAAAGAACTCATAGCCCTGAAAAGAACTGGATATGTCAGAAATCGCAATACTGTTTCTGTTGCTTTTTATACTCCAGAAACTCCTGGAAAGTATGACAACTTTACAAATTTAACTCCTCTTAATGATTATCTTTTCCATGTAGCCACGCCCTAATTTGCAAACTAATGGGGTTTTTTTTTACATTTTAGGTGTATCTACACGTTGTATCTCATGAGTGACAGTTACCTTGGCCTGGACCAACAGTACGATATTTACTTGAACATTATACCAGCTAGTACTTCAGCACGTGTCACCACAGAAGTGTCTGATGCTAAGAGTCACCTGGCTCTGAAGTAAGGTGATCTGAAAAGTCTGTTCAAAAGAACTGGTCTTGCAGCTAAGACATCTGGTCATTCTGGAAATCCAAAAATGTGTTTGCCTTAGTGGAACCAACTTCAAACCTCAAGCCAACTAGGAAATTGAAAGTGACTACTGTATTGACTCTGGTAACACAGAGTTAGCCACAGTGGCCTTACTCCTTTATGAAGATATATCTTTTCTTGTTTCATCTTTCTTCTTTTAGAAGTCATTGTTAATTGAATTTTGACACATCAAAATAAAAGACTAAAAGATATTGTAATTTGTGCAAATTTAGGGCTGTAGTCTTCATTTGGAAAAGTGTTCTGTAGCCTATGCCTTGATGTAGTTTAAATAGTCAACTTTTTTAAGTTATAGGGAAAAATAAAAAAAAACTTGATCCAAGACCTGCTGCAAATATTGGTGGATGTGTTGTATTTCATGTTTAATAAAAATATGTCCATAAGAATGTTTTGCATTAGATTTTTCAGTGTGAAATATGAGATATATAGTAATAAAGACCTCCTCTTACACATATTACATTTTGAAGGTGATAATCTAAAGAAAAATTTCACAAATATCTAAAAATTATATATGCAGTAAATCTGGTTATAAAGGCATGCTAAATAGTATAAATTATTTCCAGTATAGCAATGATGGCATTTATATAGATCATAATTAAAGTTTACCCTTTACATGTATGTACATACATATATACATGTACACCATACATATTTACAATTTCTTTAGTGCTTTTCCCTGAATTTTGAAGAACTAAGGCATATAAAATCATGTGTCTTGTGCTAGGGTTTAGTGTTAAAGTGGGCAACTACATTCTGTAAGTAAGGGAAAGCTAGGCTCCAAAACCAGGGTTTACAATGGACACCTTGATGAGGAAGGAAGAGTTCTACCAGATGATGATGATGAGTACTTGGAGGCAACATACTGCAAAAACATCAGGCATCTTCACTCAGATAGATTAGACCTTAAACTGAACATTAATATTTGAACTTGTTCAGCTTTGCATGTAGCTGACATCTCAGAGGGATCATTTTGCTATCATTTCTGTTGAGTCTCACCAGATGAAACAATACAGCAGAGCTGTTGCCTGGAAGCTTCCCAGGGGGGAAAAAAAAAAAAAATTATGCTGTTGGTGCCGCACCCACACAGAATCACAGAATGGCTGAGATTGGAAGGCACTTCTGGAGGTCATCTCTTCTATCCCCTTCTCAAGCAGGGCCACCTCAAGCTCCTTGCCCAGGACCACGTCCATACAGCTATTGAGTATTTCCAAGGATGGAGATTCCACAGCCTCCTTGGGGAACCTGTGCCAGGAGTCAGTCACCCTCACACTACCAAAGTCTGTCTGCTGCTCAGAGGGACACTCCTGTGTTTCAGTTTGTGCCCATTTGCCATTTGTCCTGTCACTGGGCACCACTGAAATGAGCCTGGAGCTTTCTCTTTGCACCCTCCCTTCAAGTATTTATTATATACATTGATAAGATCCCCCTGAGCCTTCTCTGCTCCAGGCTGAACAGCCCCAGCTCTGTCAGCCTTTCCTTATGTGAGAGACACTCCAGAACCTTCAAGTTTGTTGCCCTTTGCTGGACTTCCTCCAGCATGTCCATATCTTTCTCCTACTGGGGAGCCCCAAACCAGATACAGTACTCCAGGTGTGGTATCATCAGTGGTGACCACCTCCCTCACCTCTCTGGCAACACTACATTGCAGCACAGAGAAGGCTGGCTGATTTCAAAGGGCCAACAGTTTCACAGTAATTCATTTCATACGTATCTGGCACCTCTGCTGTGAGAAAAGTTTCTAAAAGAACCAGTTCTGCAGTTATTTTCAGAGATCTTCACATCACCGTATGATGTTAAAAAAATGTATATTTCATTATTATAGGTTGACTTTATTGCCTAAGAAAATGGGACAATAATAGAAAAAGTTGTCATTATATTTAGAGCCTGACAGGTGATACGACTGCCTTCTTTGCCGTTTAGACTACATCAATATACTATGGTGTTGTGTCACACAGAAAACAGATTTTTTTCAAGCTGGTAAGAAAAAGTTTGGTTATATTCACATATACTCAACCCTACATCCATTTTTAAGAGAATTGTTTTCTCTAGTCTGCAAGTAAATTTTCATAGAAATTAAGTCCTTTCTTTGGGAAAATTCTTGGCTGGAGCAATATATTGTTCCTCAACAATTTTAATTAATTAGGCAAAAGAGCTATGCCACAGTCAAACAGCATACCAACATAGTGACGCTAGCTCTTGTTGCTTTGTAAATGCATATCACAAAATAGTCCAACTGCAGAGTAGCAGACAATAGCTTCAGTATTCTGTATTAATCAATTAAAGGGTTTCTGTAATGTCATTTGTACCATTTGTACTCTGGTTTGGAAATAGTGCATTTAATTTCCTAGCATGTTAGTTGTTTGTAGTAATAGTTTGGTGAAATTCCTAAACAACATATTTGAAACGTTTTTTCTCTTTAAAAAAATTAAAATTATTGCATTTATGAAGACAAAGTCTGAAGTAATATAGAATGAATTTAAACAAATTGATTAGAATCAGTGTTTATCTGCAAAATCTGAGAGAAGGAATTCTGATGCATCTGAAACAGCTGCTTAGAAGGAACAATCAATATGTTCAATTCAGTGTTATCTACTGGTGGAAACTGAGAACAGCTGTCTAACAAAAGTATGAAAATCAAACACAGAATTAAAAAAAAAGGACACATACTTCAGTGATGTAATTATCATCACTATAGATAAATGAGCAAATTAACAGCATATAGAGAAATTGTTAATGTTAAGTTTTTCATTTAAGGTTGCAAGCAGGTTTTGGTGTTGGTTTCACGACCACCACCTTCTAGGAGCAGCAGCAGTTAGTATTTGCCTGCTCAGCTATGATACATCTTGCAAAACTTGGAAAGAGCAACAAAACATGCACACATCTTCTGTACCATGATATATATAAATCTGCTTGTGTGACCTTGCCATTTCCATCTTACCCTGTCCTAATCTTATGACATCACAACAGTACTTAGCAGGAGCTAGATGAGGTTTGGGTACATAGAACCATTCCCCATCTCTTCTTAAGGAGCTCTTACAATGCATCTGTTGTTTAGAACCTTATCATAAGATTTCAATTCTACTCCTGAGTACTGAATGTATCCCCATAACAGTTTGAAGCCATCTTCACTACTGCACATCTTTTGCTTTTGTTGTAAGTTGAATCTTTGGAGGCCCTAATTCCACTCAGATGAATTCAGGGTTTTATGCTGCTGACCCAGAATTTCTCTTCTTCAAAATCTAGCTTGCTTCTAGAGGCCATCTCTAGATGGTCACCCTGAAGGAAACTTCAGGAAGTCTATCATCAACCTTCATCCTGGAGCCTAGATTACGATTTGACCATTCACCAAATAGGCTACATTTAAAGACAGGTAGATTCTGTCATTCCAGTTTTGTAGACAGTACCTCATGCGCATCTGCTCTTGCGCATCACAGCCTGAATCCAAGTTTCTATGTTCCTCCCTCACGCAAGAAAAAGAGGCTGTGGTATTTTTAAGACAGTTTGATGAACTGGTCCAACAAGCATCACTTCTCTATGAAGAGGCTTATTTACTGCAGTCGGTTCTTAAATCATCACTCTTGTCTTGCCTCCACCCCTGCCATTTAAGGTACACTTCCCTTTAGCTCCTTCCACTACCTGTAAACCCTACAATCATTCCCATTCAAAGACAATTACCCATATTAGTGGCAGTAAATTATCAAAGAAGAAATTTTTCAAGCTCATCTCTCAATGATGTGGTATGGACACTAACTAGCCTATAGAGTAAGTACTGAAGCAGGACAAAGTAAGGTAGTACAAACATACCTTTTTTTTTTTTTTCCCCACATCCTAAAGGTCTCCATGAAAAAGTCTAAACTAATGCTGAGAGTAGGAAAACAAAAAATCTGTATGATAATTCTGTAACCAGAAAGCCAAGACACAGGTGTAAAAAGAAACCACACATTCACCAAAGTGTGCTTTACACAAATTTGCCATGTCACATGCGGGGTGATTTTTTTTTTTTTTTTTTTTTGTTTCAGGTATCCTTTCTTCCAGCTAAAGGGCACATCTTTGGCCTTGGTTTCATTGCTTACATGGAGATCTCTAGTGCCATTTAAGCTGCAGTATCTCACCTGGCCTCTACATTCAGCTCCAGAAGAATGTGTGCCATCTGCAGAGGGCTATCAGATGGGAAACACAATGCTGTTCTATCTCTCACTCTGTGGATGCCTCAGGTAACCTGAGGCATCTGAAATAGCACTGTGTAGCTACATTCAGGTAACCAAATTGAGCCCTTATTACTTGTTTAGTCATAGGTAAGCAATTAAATTGCTTAACTGCATCTAATGCACTTTAAACTCACCAAAGACATTTCAGTTGTCACTCCAGAAGACAGCAAGTCTTCCACAGGTCCCCTGTCACTTCTGCTAACCCCATTCAGGTATGCCACTATCGTGGTGTGGATACTTACATACTCAAGCTTAATTAGCTAATCAAGCACCTACTATTTTGTAAGTCAGAAGAGCTGTAAGTGTTAAGAAGGGAGAATTCTCCTGCTTCAGCCCCTCTGAGTGCCCAACAGCACCCCTCACCCACACCACCCCAAGCTTTAAGATAGAGGACAAGGAGCAGAATAAAGCCCCCATCAAGGAAATGGTCAGTGACCGTACACCATTTAAGACACACACAAGTGCCTGGGCCTAGATGGTATCCACCCAAGGGTACTGAGGCAGGTGCTCACCAAGCCACTTTCCATCAGCCACTTTTGGTCTCTGATGATGAAAACAATTCAAAGAAATATTTTCTGACAAAAGGTTTGGGTGCCACAGGATGCCCAGACAGACAAGTGAGCTACTAAAAGGTGAGTAGGGCTGCTGCTGGGAATGGTCACTCCATTTATACTTAAACACTATGTCTACTTATCAGCTATGTTTGATTTACACCTGTCTTTTTGAAAACATATCTGGTTACACGACATGTCTTCTCAGAGCACACGGCACTTCAGCAGGCTGTGCCAAGACTTGCATCTGCAGAAGTTTTGATGCACCTCTTTCTGAAGTGATTTGCAAAAGCTCGTGAATGAACTAAGCAAGTTTGTTATTAATGTCACACATTGGTAGCAGTAAGAAGTTAAGCTGCTTTCATGAAGTGTGTGAAGGAAACTTATATACTAAAGGAACTTACCTGGAAAGCAATTGTATTGCTTGTACTAAGTGATTTTCAGTGTAAATAATTCCTACAGAGGATGCCTACAGAAGAAACAAGCTCTATAGAAAAGAATTCTCCACAGTGATTACACCATCCTGCAATTAAATGTTTACACTATATCTTGTACTCTGATCTTCTAATGAGCTCCATGCTGCAACAACATGATTTGAATGCGGGACTCTCTCAAGTCAGTAAGCCTTTCTTCCACATCTCTATTCCCAAAAAATCACAACCATCTTCTCAGTTCAAATCTCTCCTCAGAAACAGAGACTGTAAAAGATTCAGTAAGCCTATGCACTAGGCTTCACTGCTGCTTTTTTCCCTACAACTTTGTCTTGTCCTACCAAGACTCTCAATAAAAAACACACACCCAAAATGGAAGGCTTGTATCTCTCCTTGCAGAAGATCCATACACAGAAGAATTGGTGACATCTCATTGCACAATGACAGAGATCAGAGAGGTGAGAGGGCAAGATGGAGATCTCATTGAAAATAACATGTGACCATTAAGTGGGGGGGAGGGGGGGGGTTGTCGGGGGTCTATATCTAGATTTTAGAGTAGAAATGAGAACAGGGGGGTAAAGGAAAGTAAATAAAGGCATTGGGTTTTTTTCAGGTGCTAGAAAGCCAGTGGAATAAAGAATGAAAAGTGTTCTGTGCTGAGTATTATCATTCCCAAAAATATGATTCCCACAAATTGTAATGACAGCAGAGGTGAACTGGGCATTTCTGAAAACTCATGCTCACAGTAATGTGGTACGTGTTATAGGTTATAGGGCTATGCTATTAATTTGTTGACAAGAGGAGCAGTAGAAAAGGGAGGCTAGAAATATCACCGTCTTTTTCTATCTACACTCAACATTGCTACATAACTGTGATAAACAGCATTCTTCACACACTAGCAGATTTGCACCTTGGAATGGAAGTAACTCCATTTCTACCATGTAGTGCTAATGTGGGAAAACTAGGCTTCCCTACTTGACAGCAGTACTTTCTTCTAGCTAACAGGGTAAAATTGTTTCAGATGCCAATAACACATGATGAGTTCCCATCATGTATTTGTCAGCAAATCCAGCTAATTAGGGACTAATTACTGTAGTAGCACAGTAATATCAGGTTCTGATAAAATGTCATCTTTGTTGCTGTGAAGATTCCGCAATTAAGGTTTATTTCATTTTCTCAAACAATTGCAGTAACTAAAGGGAGAGATGAAAAAAACACTGAGAGGATTCTGCCATCTTCATAAAAAGGCCCTTTTGTTCACCCACACCAGAGCAAGATTTTTCTCTAATTATTTTCTTCTATTTTGCCATATCAAAAATACAACATAAAATCGTCCAGCTCTGTATCAAGACACACTACATGACTATGTAAGTTTACTGTAAGATGCTGTTTCTTTGGAATGGCTCTGCCCTGTTCCATCCCACCACCACCCACACACACACACCCCTGCTGACACAGTCTCTCATGTTATTCTTGGACTAAGCTTTCTGGGATTGGACCTTTAGAGGAATTTCTCTGTTCATAGGACACGTACCACAGAGGAAGTCCTGGTCCATGATTAGGTTTCTGCATGCTGAGATCTACAAATAACCACATAAGGCCCTACTGTGCTAAATTCAAAATATGATGCAATGTTACTCCAAGAATATGCTAAGCAAATAAGACAAGTGCAAAATACGCAGCACAGTTAGCTGTATGATTAAGGCAAATGCCAGCTTAATTTAGATTTCAATTCTAAGTGACTTGGTTCAAAGAGGGAATGAGCAAATCTGGGACAAGAGGGATGTGGAGACTTCTCAGTTCTCCTTGGGAATGAAATGCTCAGAACTGACCAAAGTGAAGTAGTTGTAGGCAATATCCATGCACGTGATACTCATCTAGGCAAGTATAAGTTCTACCTTTGTCCATCTCACACATTTTTACTTGACTTCTACATGCAAACATTAACAATGTCTTTCAGCCCTTCATCCTTGCAGGTATAAGGAAAACACATGCTCTGCTCTTTTCAAAAGAACAGAGCCTCCACAATTTGCACACAACAGCACCTGCATCAGAAAGCAAATGCTTCCAGTAACTTCACAAAGATTTCTTAGTAAAAGGTTTAGAAATTGCAAAATGTATTCATAAAGGATTAGGACTTTGCTTTCACCATTACCTGTATCTGCAGTGCCATCTTCTGCAATGCTACCCAGTAACTCAGAAGAAATCACAGCTAGGTAAAGTTTCTGCAACTTTTTGCTAACAATTTTTACATCCCGTTGATAAACTAAACACGGACATGGTCACCCACAAATAACTATCTTTCATAAAACTTTCTTTTTTCATTCTCTGTCAATATCTTGTAGCCAGACAGCAATATCAGAGGACTTTTGCCCTAACACTGATAATGGTCCCCAGGTTTTGGCTTCACAGCATGCGACATACTCAGGGAGTAGCTGTCCCATCCTGCTCAGTCATATCAATACTGGCTCTGAACTTAAAACTTGAAGAAACAGAAACAAACTCACTCAACAGGTGGTTTTTCAGTGTTTTGTTTTCCTTACAGCTATATTCATCATCTGATTAGTGCATTCTCATGCCCTAAGCCTTGTAAAACATACAAGAATTGATAACAGCTGACTCAACAATAAATTTTTTTTGTCCTGAAACTCTTTGACACTTCAAGCTGGAAACACGAGAAAAGAGGAAATAGCATTGTAACCATGAAGACAATTTAGACATCCAATTTGCAAAACAATTTTTCAGTGAGTTTCACTGGAAAATGCCTACCAAAAGAGGGAGCTGGAGGGGAAAAAAAGAAAGTTGGGGGAGGGGAATGAGAATGAAATATTCTTGCTTGTACTCCAAGATTATAACTTTAGTTGAAACAAATACTCTCTTAGGCTAAGGACTGTGTTTCCTTTGGGAGAAAGCAACTCAGAGTAAAGTCATCATCCTATCTGGATTAAATTGACTTTACCTGTTATAAACATATCTAGAATTAATCAATCTCTACAGATCTATACAGATCATATAATTCTAAATGAATATACAAATGTGCTGTCTTTTTTTTAGAAGTGACAATAAAAGACTGATAAATCTTTTTTTTTATTATTAGTATTAAATATAACTACATTATGAAAGAAAGTAATTATAATGATAAAAAGAATTGACTTAATTGAGTTCATTTAGTACAGACCTATATAGCCAAGAAATTATACTACTGTCCTAGAAATATGTCCATTCATAAAGCCAAAAGACATAAAGCAATGACATTCAAACTCCTTAGATGCTTAAGAGTAGGAGAAATGACATATTGGTTATGAAAGCTGAAGGAAGCATAATCATATTGTTGCAATATAAAAGTCATGAAATAATTATTTTTATTTTGTTCATGCATGGAAAGTGATTTTTTTTTTTCCCCCCACTTAGCTTTTCTGGGACAGAAATGCAGCTTGTTCTGCACCATCTTTGGCACACAGATGGAATCTGGTCCTCCCACGAAAACTGTCACAGAATTTGCAATGACACCTCTTCCATTTTTTGCTGAAACCAAAATATACACACCGATGTTACTCTATACTCTGAGATCAGGAACACTGAGAAAGATTAACACTAGATGTTTAGTTCATTTCCTGTCTGGTTTGTAGGAGGTGCTGTCAGGTGCCAGCTCTCAGGTACTACACTGTGACTCCTAGATTGACAGAGGCACCCGCACTCCACTAAAGGATATGAGTTTCCATCTACTCCTCTGCCCTACACATCCTACAGGGGACTTTAGATTAGATATTAGGGAAAAACTTCTTCACAGAAAAGGTGGTGAAGCACTAGAACAAGCTGCTCAGGGAAGCGGTGGATTCACCATCCCTGGAAGTACTTAAAGGACATGTAGATGTGGTGCTTAGGGACACGGCGTAGCAGTGACCTGGCAGTGCTGGGTTAACAGTTGGACACTTGAAGGTCTCTTCCAACAAGAACAATTCTATGATTCTACAGTAAAGGATGAATATGTCAGCCTTCTATCTCATGATTCAGTTTCCTTCACTGGCAAGAGAGTGGGCCCAGGGAGATGCTCTGTTCGCTCTTTCGGCAACAGGAGTTTAAATCTCTATTCCAAACTTATATGCGCCTCAACTAAACTTAACCTTGTCCAAAATTTTCCCAGGAAAAGGGTCCTCAGGGAATGCTGACCTTACAGGACTGAAATAGGGTGAGTTTTTACAGAAATAAGTGGTCCAGATGGACTTCTAGAATATTCTGCTCTTTGTAAACATGACATAAAAAAAAAGGAGGAAATAAAAAAACCAAACAACTAACTCATTAAAAGGATACTGACAAGAATGACAAATCCTTTCTTTCTTTATTTTAAAAACATGTGATACCTACCTATTTGTCTGAAAGCCTTGGGGAACAATTGGATTGATTTAATTGAATCAGTGAAAATCTTTCAGGAAGAATGGGTGCTGCTACAGAAACGAACAGAATCTAAAAAGAAATCCCAACATTAAGTGACAAAAAAATATGTTAAAGTTTCTTTTCTGTTGATGCATTGCCCTTTTCCTTCAGAGACCAGAGGATGAAATGCATTCCCAACATATATTATTAGCAGATCAAATTTAGTTTCTGCTATTACTTTCAAAGGATTTGGTGAAGAGACAGTAGCATTAGTATTATCTAATCCTTCACTCCGATCTAGGACTCAAAGATTAACAGCTGCAGATTTTATAACATTTCTAATTCAGGAATAAATTGTATTTTCTTGAATTGGATGGGTAGGTAATGTCCTAAAGTTATTTAATTCTTAGGAACCATTGACTTTACAGGAACAGACTAAGAACTCATGACCATGAAAAATTGCTAATTGGATGAAATTAGATGAAAAAATATCCCTAATGACAAAAACAGAGTAAGAATCCCACCTCTGAGGAAGGACAGAGCTTTGAGCCAGGCAGACAGGGCTGCTATGAGGCAAGAGTCCTGTTTGCTTTTATCATACAGTCTCATCTGTTTTCATTACCCCAGATTATTTTGGTGTGATGGCACAGCTTCCACAAAAGCATTCCTCTACCTGCTGATTAGAGCACAGTAGGGGAAAACATGTTCAGAAAAGGGAAGAATGAACTGGAGGTAAATTTTTATGGGAGCAGAAGGAATAGTGGAATGAAGCTAATTTTTAAATAAGCAAGCAGAAATCCTAGGCAGCAAGCCTCTATTTTCAGGGGAAGGTTCCAAGTAGCATATCCTAAACCTATCCTTAGGCACGGTACCAAATGTAAGTTACATTTCTGTGTTCCGTCTTTGTGCTGTGCTTCCCTCTTCATATGCAGCTATCCAATTTCATTTGAGAGACCTAATTTTCTCCATTCACCAGACAGAGGAACTTCAGCATCTCACACTCAATTCCACTCTGGGTGTATTTAGGGGTGAGATTATTGCTATTTAAAAACGCTTCTTAGCTATATCCCTTAAAAATTGCATACTCTTCATTTTATTAACAATACATGCTCTTCTTTACACTTTGCACACCTGCACTTGTAGCTCTCATGTTCCGTCATACAAACCTGATGTTACAAATAAGTTGTCTACAGCAAAAACTGGTCCATATTGTTACACTTGAAAGTATAGCTTTTACATTAATATAGTCAGTTATGTTAACATTGCTCAGGGAAGGAAAAACATATCGATTCATGGTACAATGTTATATTACTATATATGTAATCATGCACATAAATACCATAGTAACACGAACACATGGCTTATTAACATGACAAGGCATTGAAGTTAGCAGTTAGTGTTGCCATCACTGATGAAGGAAGGCGGGAACCCACCAAAACTAAAGTTCATAGGAGAAATCTTGCTTTGATCTTTTGAAAGAGCAAATAGATTACAGATCGGAATCAGATCCCAGTCTATATGTCAGGTTTATGCATAACTAGAGAAGACAATGTCCTTTCAAATTAACTTCCATTGCTCCACTTCTTTACTTATATCCCTTTATTTTCATGCAATTAAAAAGGATAAAACAAATTTTTAAAAAAGCAACACTTTGTCCACATCATTATTTCATTCTTTTATCTGTCATTTATTTTTCCATGTAAGAATCCCTGTCCAGCTCAGATCACCAACGCAACACTATTCTGACATCTATTCTCCAAACCACAAGACTTCAGGCTATGAGAAACAGCAGTGTGGTAAAATGCAGGATTAAGAATAAAGTAATTCCCTGTTTGAATTTTCTGGTTTTTTCCAAATTCTTCTTCCTTTCCCATAATTATGCTCCCTCTTCCAATTCAGCCCTCACCCCATCTCCATTTTAATTTCCCAACCTGTCCAGCATTGCTTCTATTTTATTTATATCCATCTTTCCCTTTTCTGTAGTGTATCTTCTTTTCTCTTCTACATAAAAATAAACATACACCTAAACAAATTATTTTCTTACTTCTGTTGCTACCTAGAGCAACTTTCTCTAGGCTTTCTGTATTTTCCATTGCCTTTTCCATTTCTATGCCTTTATTCTCAAACTATGTTCCAAAGTCAGACTGTGGCCTTGCCTTTTTTTTTTTTTTTCCTCCCCATGACCTTTGCTATGTGACCTGTTATAACCTCTTATAGCAGTCTGGTTTTGATCCCAAGCATAGAGTAAGGTCTCCATTGAAGGAACTCCCTGACAGCATCTAATTGTGATCTACAATAAAAGATGACCTAAACCATGACTCATTTTCACATTTTCTATCCATCCATTTAGTGTATTTGCTGAAAATTACTCCAGGTTTTGAGTGACAGGTAATAAACAAGGTCTATCTTGTCTGTATGGACAGGAAGAGGAAAAAAAAGCACTTCTTCCCTTGGGTGAAAAGTTAAATGGTGCTAGACATCATCAAGAGGTATCAGTATGTAAATACATACGCTATCAATAACACAACAACAAGATAGACCACCCCATCTTCTATCTTTCTAGTTTGGGCCATCTTTCACTCACATGACACCATTTGTGATTGCACTTGTCCCTGTCCAAACAATCACAAAACCAGGAGGGTTTTTTCAGTGACTCTTTCTTAGTTCTTTCACTCACAGTGAAGAGAGATGAGCAACACAAACCTGAATCAGCTTTCCTTTGGCCACAGTAGATACATGAGGGTTTTTTCCGAGCTTAGACTATGCACTTCTACCATCTAAGTCCCTCAAGCAACCAATTAAACAACTGGCTGAGAAACTAACTGGGCCAGTGTCTACAGAAAACTTCATCTTCTTCATTACAACTAAAGCTCTCTTGGTCATGAAGCACTACTGAAACTGTCACAGGCAAAGGTTGCTTATCACATGACAGTTTAAGAACAGATTCCTTTCAATTTAGGTATAAAACAGCATGTTCAAATATTGCACACTCAAACAGCAGCAGTTGTCAGGCCCCACACATGCACTGGACTGAACCATGGCACAGATGGATATAAATCTACATTCTTCAGTTCATAAATCAGTCAAACCAGCTGACTGTGGAGAGGACACCCATAGGACTGGGCTATTCTCCAGCTGCCCGTGACAAAATTCACCTGGTGCATTCAACACTGTGAGAACCAAGATACTGGTCTGATTCAACTGGAACTTCTTGTGTTACATTTCAAACTATTGAATATGGATATCTCATGATGTTAAAAAATATGCCATTCCGGTATCCTGATCCTATACAACTATTCCCTCAACAGATCAACACATTTCTCAGCACATAATTTATTTCTGAAATAACTAAAACAAAAGAAAACCAAAACAAAACAAAAACCCACAATAATTATATGCATTTGAAAACAGCTTGCCTAAGCATACATTTAAGGCAAGCAAACTCATTTAACTTCATGCTAATTCTTGGATGCATATTAAAAAAAAAAAAAAACACACACACAAAAAAACAACAACAAAAAAAACACTTACCCTATGGTTTTACGTTTAAAATGCGGAGAAAACCCTATAAGAAGATCAGATCTGGGGTACAAGATAACACAGACAATTTCCAACATAAATGGTGGTTATTAGGTGTCATGTAGAGTCAGGAGTTGCCATGGAATCCATTTGCTCCTAAACCAGCTCCTCCTGCTGGAATACTTTCTCATTATTATTTCTTTCAGTAGCACAAAAGGAGATGGCTATAGAAGAAATGTTATTATGTTATTTTAGGATAAAGTTTCTACTATGTCTGCAATCAGACATGAAATTAAAATCTAAATTTAAAGCTGTATTTCTGTTCAAATGTAAAGCTACATTACTGTGGTCAGAAGAACGAAATCATTGTAGACTTTTTATAGATTCAGTAAAGCTGAGAAAACAAATTATAGCTGAAGTCTTCCTTTCAGCTGTCTTCCTGTGAGTGAAAATAAATGTCGTATCTGATGTATACTGTTTACATTTTTGCTACATTATCCTCCCATTATGCTAAACTTTTAACATTTTCATACTAGTTATTCTATGCAACAGCAGCCTCGTTACCAGCCTAATTACTAACGTCCTGCTATAGAGAAGAGTGTGTGCATGCTGGACACTGGGGTTATTAGGCCAATGAACTCACTTGTTGTGATGTCAGTTTCAGCGGACGGATTTTAGAAGGAAAAATGCAATCATGCCTTCAAACTCTTGACACGCCGATTACTGGTTTTCTGTTCTTTTGTATACAATGTACTGCAGTTAAGACTGGAGGACAATACTGGAAAGTAACCAGCAATATTAGAAAACTATGTCAGTGATTTGCAGCTTGGCATGTTAATACTTATTATTAATATTATTGTTTATTATAGACATTGACTAGCAGTGCATCTGGAAGCCCTAAACAGAAATAGGATCCTATTGTGATCAAAACTGTATAGAGATAAACACAGCCCTTGCCTCCAAGAGCTTGCATTGTATGGTCCTAGCCTTGTAAACTGATCTGGGTAGAGAGATTCTTGTGCCCCTGCAGAGTCCCCCAGCCCTCCAAGGAGGAAAATGCTTCCTGCATAACCCTCCTACGTGGAGAAGGGGCAAGCAAGCTTCGGGTGCGGTGGGCCTGAGCCTTTCTAATGCATTCCTCTCCCACCCTTTAGCTCTTGAACTACACTCAAATTTAGGTGAGTCCACCATCTTACAGAACTTCTGACCCTTATTTATATTTCTCCAATTCAAAAATTTTGCTCCTGACAGGAAATCAGAGGAAGCTCTGTACCATGCAACACCCTTCCTGCTCCAACCCTGTGTTTTCTAAGGTCCCATGGCACAGCTCTTGGGAAGCTCCCCAGAGCACAACAGCTTCTGGGTCAGGCACTACCCTTAGAAAAGCAAAAGGACACAGACAAGCATTTTCCCTCCTTTGCCCTGGAGAGAAAGCAGAAGGGTCATTGAAGCCCTACAACGAACAGAAGCAGCCCAGCATCAGTAAATGAGTGCAGGGCTGTAGGGACAGGACAGGCAGCCACAAGATAAGCATGACAGCCAGGCTATTAGGGCAGGGGTCTCACTAGCCAGGGCCCACAGCACACTACCTGAGCAAGAAGAGCAGGTCTGGCCTAAGTATTACAGCTGGGCTAAGGCCAGAGCCCAAATCATCAGGCAAAGTCCATAGCAACACGGCAGGTCCAAGGTGGAGCTGGGAAGTCAATCCGTGGGTCAGGATAGAGATCAACAGTGTCCAGGTTGTACCCAGGTACAGTTATACGGTCATTGTTCTGCTGGAGCCAGGAATTCCTACAGCCCAGCTCAGGCAAGAACTGAGGGTAGAGGGTGTGGATGGAGCTGCCAGGTGAGGCTGGTCCTGGCAATGAAGGATTGTTAGTGCACTCAGGGACCTAACACCCAGTCTTCTCCTCTCCCGCCAGTATAGCTGCTCTGACAAGTGTCTGTGTTGGGCCATACACCAGAAGCATTTTGTGCTGAAGCCAAAATTAAAACCAGACTCCAGTACATCCTAGGGTTTTGTCACATTCCAAAAATGTGGCAATAACATCACCAAGCTATCGCCAGACCAAAGAAATTACAATTCCTTGTTCATCTACCAGTTAAGTTGACAGGAATTGCAGAGAGGAAGCAAGCCCTGGAGCTCCCTCCTTCCAGCTGCAAGTAGTGGACACTCCTCATGAGAGGTACTGTAGGGAAATTGTCCTTTTAATGGGCTCTAGCTTCAGCTGGTTACATCCAGCCATGGCATTATGTAAACAGACTCCCACCATCAGTGAATAACACTCAGAGCTCAGGGTTTAGAGACAACATTTCTACAGTGAGGCAAAACTTAAATGAGAAAAAAAAAAAATATTAATCGTGGGCATATGGCAAGCCTTGGGAAACACCCACACCCCTCAGCAACAGCTTTAGCTCTAGTCTAGTCTGAAATAGGTTAAAATGGGATTCAAGATTACAAGTCTGGTGCTGTTTCCCTGTGCCCCCTTCCAGTGTCAGCAACTGATCCCGCATTTTTTTTTTTCCTCAGAGGCATCATCTCCTCCTCATGACAGATGAAGAAAACTGTTACAGTCTCAGTTCATACTGCAGTTGGACTTAAGGTATCTATTCACCAGATGGGGGATGGTGAGGAGAGCACCCACCGGCTTGCAGAGCACCCAAATAATTCAGACACCAGTAAGCGACAAAGGGGTTGCTCCCAGCTTAGTGTGCAACACTCATCAACATAATTGGGCTTGTAACCATAAAGAGATAGCAGACTAAACTGAGTAAAGCTCCTATTAAAATCTGCACAGGGAACACTTGCCACCTTGCCTTACAACAAAACTAAAAGGATCCTCATGGCTATGATGCACACCAAGTGCAACAGGCAGCAGGTTGGGAGCTGTCAAGCAGCCTCACACCCTGCATCCTTCCCTTTTGATCTGACCAAGCCTGTTCTCAGGTGACAGGAGGCCAAAGGCAGAGATTCAGAGCAGCAGAGGGGAGCAGTTCCTCTCGCCAGTGGTTTCACGTGAAATGGCGTTACTTCGAAGCAAATCGTGTCCCTGAAACGGATTATGCTGTTTTCCTTCACTGTAACCAAGCAGTGATACAAGTCTATTTGTGACCTCTTAATTATCAGGTTGCTCGCAAGAGCAGGCTGTAGAACGGATCCCACTATTTTAAGCATTACTCTTTGGGGTGCTGAAATTTAAACAGGCTTCTGCTGACAGATTTCCCACCCCCCCCTCCCCCCCCCCGACTAATGAAATAACTTCTTTGATAATGAAAACCAGGCCTTGGGAAAGGCGATTTCAGCGATAGCGAGGGGCTGGAGGCAGCTTGACGCAGCCCCAGCTCCACCGGCGTAGGCGAGTCAGCGCAGATCTGAGGCTGTACCTGGGGCCTGGAGGAGTCGGCCCTCCCGGGGAGGCTCGCCCGGCTTCCCTACGGCCCCCGCACGGGCATCCTCGGCGTGGGGCGGGGAGCGCGAAATCCAACCTGGTAAAGCCGGAGTAAATAAAATAACGTCAAAGGGCCGCTCCCTTCCCCACCGGCCCTCGCGAAGCCCAGACACCCTCTCTTCTCGAGGTGAGGAAGCCACGTCTGACCTCAGCCCAATAAATGTGCAAAAGGGGGGGGGGGGGGGGGGGGGGGGGGGGGGGCGAACCCCTTCCCTCCCCGCCTCGTTGGCCCCCGCTCCGGGGCCGCGCTGCAGATGAGGGGACGCTAATTGGGACAGTGCCGGGTCCGTGTGGCGCGACGCGCGATCGCCTCTCCAGGGCGGCGCGCGGCGCTGTAGGGACGGGGTGGGGGCGGGGCGCGCTGTGAGGCGCTGTGAGGAGCCGCTTCCCGCGCTGGCCCGCACAGGCGCGATCGTGCCAGGGGTCGGCGCGGCGCGTGGGGCGCGGCGGGTCCTGCGGCCGCTGGCGGGCGGGTGGCCGCTGGCGGAGGAAGCGGGAGGCGGCGCCGGTTGCCTCTGCTCCCTACGGGCCGCTGTCGAGTCACCGGAGAGTCCGGCGAAAACGCCGCAGCCGAACAAAGCCCTCGGCCGCTGGGAAGGCTCCGCTGAAATGCCTCAGGGGCTCGAAGGGGCGGGAGCACACCAGCAGCCTTGCTCTGCCCTCTCACGAAGGAGAGCCGTGAGGGAGAACTGGTAGAGCCGGGAGGCGCGCCCGGCTGGCTGCGTCCTATGGGGGCCGCTGCCGGCACCGGTGCTCGGGCCTCCCGCCTCCGCGGCGACCTGAAAGGGAGAGGGGGTGGCCACACGTGACCGAGACCAGGAAAGCGCGCTCTGCGTGGGGCGGGCTCCACAGGGTGCGGGGAGGGTGCGGTGGGCTCCGCGGGCTGCAGCGACGGCACCGGCTGCGGCACTTGGAGCCTGCTCCTCACTGTGGCTGGGGGAGCCCGGCGCAGGTGAGGGAGGTGCCAGGAGCGCAGCACTGACACCGCCCTGGCCGCTGGTACCGTCCGGGGCAGAAGGGGAACAATAAACAACCGTGCAGCAGAAGGGAATATAGGAACTCGGCAAGATGTCTGTGAAGACATAAGGAGGGCAGGAAACACTTTTTAAAGTTTGTTATTTCTTCAAATTTCGTTTCCAGTCACATACACTTCCCGAACCTCTCTCATCCTTACAAGGGCATTTCAGCTCGGTTCGGGCTTTCAGTACACCACGCTTCTTTGGAAATACAGAAGGCAAGAAAAATGTGCCTGGGGGGTAATAGTTGCTGGTCATAAAGTAGATTTTTTTTTTTTTTTTCACGTTTCTTTACACTTAATTTATGTTTTCATTCGATTCTCCACGTAAGATAGCCCGACTTCCTATCATTGGCAAGAGTGTATCCAATAAGGGCTGAGAGGTACTGACCTTTGACTCCAATGGAAAAAAATGAATATAAATCGTCTCGTTACATTTATGCCCAAAACAGTAAACTTGAAAGCAGTGCGCGGTCAAGATAAGTGCCCCCACCCTGGCATCGCTTAAAAAAATCCACTGTTATATCACCAAAAATCGTTTTAAAGAGTTACCGAAAATAACTAACATACTGGTGGTCGAGTATGTTAATTTTACAGTGTTTCTGCAATTATCTTTTGAGAGCTGCATTCGGAACTGCTGATATCTGACAGATGGTATCCTAGGGTCTGCTCACTGTTTCCTGTGTTTTGCTGGAGAATCGGCTTTCTCGTTGTCCTGCTCCCCTGAACGCCATAATAACATTAGCAAAAGAGCAGGAATAGAGTACCTAGAGGATGGCTTGAATCTCGGAGGTTAAGATCTAGGTCAGTTTAAACCTATTAATTGCTTCTGAATGGTCTCAAAGAGCATTTTCCGTGTATATTTATGTCAATAAAGCCTTGATGAGGGCGAGGATGGAAACTCACATCACACTCCACCAGGGTACCCCAGTGCGTGTGTCTGAAGTTACCTGTCTCCTCAAAAACCTGTCTGGGTGTGCAAGTGCCTGCTCTCCCCTGAGCACGCCCGAGGCTCTACCTCGGCGAAAGGAATGCGTCCCGCGGGAAGCGCTGCGGTACCGGTGTGCTCCCGTTAGCCTGCGGGTCCCTGCGAGGTCGGGTCCTGCCGTCCCGCCGGTAGAAAGCCGAGGGGGGTTCGGCTTGTCAGAGCCTGTCCGTTACTAATACCAGGCCGAAGGGTTTTCTTTTACGCAATTGTGAGAACGTCCTGCATGGTATATCAACTAATACTTACTTTAAAAAAACAAACAAACTATCAGGAAAGTGGTGTATAAGCGGTGTTTTATGCTTGAAAAGATTTTTCTCTCTGCATAAGAAATGACTGCCTTATTCTTTGGGGTAGGGGGGTGGTAGTAAACTCATCCAAGTTCATAAACCAATAAATATATCAGAATACACCAGAATGTGCTGGAGAAGAAGCTGGATCAGTCTAGTCCTACAGGGAAGTGACACAGTAGGGTTTTATTTCTCCCTTCCCCCGGTTTGGTTTGTACAGTCCTCTCTCCCCTCTCTCCCTTTCCCCCTGCACGCGAGCACACACACACACATGCTACAGTATACTCTGCATATTGTGCCTGGCTACACAAGTTTTCTGCTACATATAGTTGGAAACCTGTCTTTCACACAGTCTTTCTTCAGATATCCCATTTTCGTCTGAATCTTTTTAAATCAAACTGCTCTGCAGTATCTATTTATTAATTTTTCCAATACTGCCTGTTTTCCAGAGTATTCTCACCACAGAATAAATGCATCCGAAATGAGCGCAGCTACCCGTGTGTTCCAAGAAGCCGGCGGGTCTCTCCCGGCCCCCTCCCTCGATGCCCCTACCCGCGGTGGCGGCAGCAGGACACCGCCACCGAGCCCCTCCATTCCCCGCCTCAGACGCGAAGGGTGGGAAGGCACAGGGCAGCGAGAAGCCCCCTGCGCCCCCCGGGACTCAGCCCCTCCGCTCGCAGGTGTCCCTTCCGCGCCGTCAGTGCGCTCGCTGGTGTGAACTCCACTCCGACGGCTGGTGGGGTCGTCCCGTAGCAGTGCATTCACTTCATCTATTAAACAGCATCATGTACCCCCCCTCTGGGGCAGAGGAGCCTCATCGGGGCGCGGCGGTGGCCTCGCTGAGCCCACCGCAAGTGACAGCGGGCTTTTGGCTAGTACAAAGACCACGAATTTAGCTACTGTAGGCTGCCTTTCTCTGTCCCTGGAGTAGGGCAGCACTAGATAGGATCTCCGCTGCCAGAACTCGCGTATTTTGACGAAGAAAAACAAGGCTAATGTCTCTGAAACGGCCAAATCTTCCCTTCTTTAGGGAATTGCCTCCTGAAATCTTCTGGGAAATCTCCACAGAGCTCTGACCCCGCGCGGGTAGCTCCGTAACGCGGTGACTTGGTCCACGGTTGGCACAACTTGGAGAGCTGAATAATTGCCTTTCATACGCTGGTCCTTTCACATCTTGTACTTCATCTACCGTAGCATTTATACGTGAAAAATCTACACAGGCGCCAGTCGAGTTCGAGCTGCTGGGCTCTGGCCACGGGGGAAAGCGAGGCGGCTGCTGACTCCCACCCGGGCTGCCGCTGCGGGGAGGAATCCGAGTCCCGGTACACCGGGACAGCGGATCCTCGCTGAGCGGTTGTCCTCGCTGGGACTGTGTGGGCTTGGTAAGGTGGGTGCTCCCGTTCCCTGGTATAAATTAGCAGAAGCGTATCCTACTGGTTTATTTATTTTTCCCAAACCAAGGATGTTATAAAAAAAGACATTCTCTGTGGCTCATGTAGACAAATAACTCGTAATCTACCTGACAGTGTTAGTCCAGTTGTTGCCCATATGTCTAAATATCCTCCAAGAGACGTCAGTGCCGTTTAGCAAGAGAATTACCTCAAATGAAAACCAGAAGAAAGATGCGTTGGGTTTTGTTTTGTGTTTAGTTTTTTTGTTTTGGATTTGGTTTTTTTTCTTCCACAAAACTATTTTACACCTGATGGCAGTCATGCATAGGGAACGCTTTTGAAAATTCGGTAACATCTTCCCCCATAGCAGCGATAGCTTTGCAATGTGACGGGAAGCGGGGAGGGGTGCTTTTAATGTTTTTTTTTTTCTTTTGGTTTTTTTTTTCCCCTCTTTTTTTTTTTTTTAATCCATACCTTCACTAAATTACTTGCGTTCGTGTTTGCTTAACAACGGGTCGCTTCGGTAAACAAGACAATCAAAAGAACATTTGAGACTACGTGGATCCATTTCTCTGCTGCTTGTAGACGCCTGGACACCCAGAGGAGTAGTTGAATGCCTCTCCTTCCATTCTTCCTTTATTTACCCAAATGAACACAGGGAAAGCTGTTAAACCGAAGGGAGATTTAACGTGATAAGCGGCGAAGCTGCGCTTTGAGCTGCAGCCCTCCGTGGAGCGAAAGGGATGGTGGAGTGCTTTCAAAGGATAAATTTTTGTTGTTATTGACTTTCTTTTTTTTCTTTCGAAAACCGAGACCGTTTCTTCTTCCTCGAAATATTCCGACGGCTACCTTGCCAGAGCAATCTCGTTTTAAACAACTATTTTAGCCGAACTCTCGCACCGACTGGTTTGGCAATTATTTCAAGCTTTTGAGCGTCCCTTATGGTTCTAGAGAAGAGTCTACAACCCTTCTCCCACTCTCTAGCAGCTAGTTCTTTGCTCTATCTACTCTTTTTTTTTTGTAGCCAAGAGTTTTAGGAGCCGCGTCTGGGTTTTGGGGGGTTGTTTTGTTTTATTTTGTTTTCAGGGGACTAGAGAGATTAGGAGTAGCCCTAGTCCCTGAGAATGAAAGAAACCTCCTCTCTTCACATACATTTTGTGGGCAATTTTAAAGTGCCTCTGTCTCCTGATGTAGGAGGATTTTGTTTGGTTGAGGGGTTTTTTTTTTTTTTTTTCCGTCTTCTTTTTTGGTCTATTTGTGGGATTGTTTGGTTGTTTTCCATCGTGTATCAAGAATATTTGATAAATTTTTCTCCATCTTCTTCCCCTCCGCGACCAGGTTCACGTTGTCCCACAGCACCTCATCCCGCAGCTGAACCGTACCCCGTTAAAGTGGGGGGTGTGGGAGTGTGAAAGCGGACGTGGCTGCAGTTTATTTCTCCCAAGCACAACCACTTGCTTGGGGAGGCCTTGGGGTGGAGAATATGGGGGGGGGGGGGGGGGGGGGGGGCTGGAAGAGAAATGAAGTTGTGCTAAAAGGGCTTTTAGCCATCAAGAAGTTATTAGGCATTTCTCAGCCGCAAATTAGGGATTCTTCATTAATACCAACCTCGCCCCCCACCCCACCCTCCCCTTTTCCCCCCCCCCCCCCCCCGTTATGTGAGAGGGAGATCTTGGGATCCGATAAAGGGGATGGGGAGGCGGCAATGTCTGTCTGCCCGTCGGTGTGAGGAGTAGTGACAGGCACAAAGTTTTCCCTGTGCCATTAATGAACCAATTAAAGAGTTGGGCTCCTCACCCCGGGAGAGCTCTCTGCAGGCTGCCGAGCTCAGGGACTCAAGGTAGGTAAAAAACCCACGGAGAAGCTGCCAGCCCCAGCAAGGAGCCGCAGTGATGTGCAGGGCTAGGCTGTGGGTCTCTTCCCCCCGGTGGAAAAAGAGGATTAAAAAAAATTAATTTGGTTGGGAAAATGTGATTTTGGGGGGATTCCGGCTCGGAACAGGGCTGGGCTGGGCTGAGCGTGCCTCCCCTGGCTGGGGTGCAGCTGCGGTAGACATCCCCCCCTCCCCGACCCCAAACGCGGAATGAGAAGAGCAGCCGAGATGGGAGAAAAAACTAAAGGGGAAAAAAAAAAAAAAAAAAAAGTATAATTTCTCCCGGATTGGAAATGTTCGCCGCGCTGCCGGGCCGGCAGCGCGATGTGCGGGAGGTCTGTCCGCCGCCGTGGTGCCTGCCCGCGGGAGCGCGGAGGGGACGGCGCAGTCGTGCCAGCACCGAACCCAGCCGACAACTCCTCCGCCTCTGCCGGGAGCTGGGGGCTGTCTTCTGCCGTGGTTTGGTTCTGGCCATGCAGCGCACACCTGGGCTGGGGAGTGCGAGGGCTGTGGGAGGAGAGTGCAGGGCAGACTCCTTCACGGGCACACTAGATGGGAAAATACACTTTTTTTTTTCCTTTCCCCTCTGGTGGGAGAAAATACTACACCCGCCCGAGCCTGGTTGTTGATTATTATTTCTCGCGGCTCCTCTGCGACGTTGTGTACTGGCTCTCTCACCCTAGGACTGCTGTTGTCTTCACAGAGGCTCCCGGGAAGTCACTCAGCGCTCTGGGAAGCAGCCCACAGCCGGGCGTTTCGGCCCTCGGATTGACGGATCACGGGAAGAAACGGGATTATTATGAACCTCTTCCGAGGAGTTATGCTGCCCGCCATGAGTAGGAAAAAAGGCCAGAAATATCTCGTTTGGTTGCTGCGTGGTGCCGCAAGCCTCTAGCTTTTTAGAAATTTTTAATTTTTCCTGCAGTTGTTTGGAGCCTCTGAGCTGCATTGGATAAATACCTTTCACATCCGATTGACTGTTTTTCAGAGAGTTTTGTGTTTTGGGTTTGTTTTTTTGTTTTTTGTTTTTTTTCCTGAGAACACCTCTCTGGTCTTCAATACTTCTTTGCATTTTACGCAACTGAACCGTTTCTCAGAGAAATGGCCGCGATCAGAATTACTGCCTGATGCTCCGGAAAGATGAAATGCAGCTGAAAGTTTCCCTTCCACCTTTGGATGAATCTCTGGAGTTTAAATTGTAGGAAGGAAGGGGGAAAAAAACACAATGAAAGAGAAGTCCAAAAATGCTGCCCGGACTAGACGGGAGAAAGAAAACAGTGAATTTTATGAACTGGCTAAATTACTACCCCTGCCCTCCGCTATCACCTCTCAGCTGGACAAAGCATCCATAATCAGACTCACTACCAGCTATTTAAAAATGAGGGTGGTTTTTCCAGAAGGTAGGTGGAATTGCCTATTCGCCTCTATTTCCGTTCTGATCCAGGTGTCCTTTTCCGTTTTTACTTAAAAAAAAAAAAAAAAAAGGCAAGAAAAAAGAAAGGTAAATCGTATGTGTTCGGAGGCAGGGTGCTCTCCACTGTCACTTTTCTCTGTCGTAAATACTTTCCCTTCAGTTCGTATGACAGGTTTGGTTGGGGACTTACGGTGCTTTTGTCAACACTTGAAGGCACTGAGCCCTGCTGCGTGTTCTGCTAAAGCAAACACAGGTTTCTTTTCTCCCAGTCTCCCAGTAAGCTGTGCATCCCACGACAAGCACGTGCGTGGCGAAAGAGGGGACGATTCACCCCTATTTATAGCCATACTACGGGGGAGTTAATATATGGGTAAATATTTACATAAGTCTATTCAAAGTCCTAAAGCCTTTGTTCAAGTACGGAGCAAAGGTGCGGTTTGCAGGTACAGCACACGCGGACAGGCGTGCTCACACACACATACACACACAGCCTAAATAAATAAGCCATGTACACCGAATCGCATCGTGAAGGCGATGTGTCTCGCTCTGAGGATCATTAGGGCGGTCTGGGGGCGTTAATCGAACTCGGAAATTTTTAACAGGCGTTTTGTACTCGGATATATTCAATCCCCCTGACCACCCAACGCCGCAAGCCCAATGTCCGAGTCTGGGCCTGATCCTCCTCTACGGTCAAGCAACAGTAAACTTCACGTTGACTTCCACAGCAGCAGCAACGGTCCCGCCTGTCTAGCTTTTGCAGACTGAAGCGTCTTATCTTGCTTTTAAGCAGAATTAGGATTTAAAGCGACCGTCTTGAGGCTTCTAGACCGGCTGCCAAGAAAAACAAACAGCACAGAAAGTTGAAAGAGTGAGAATACAGTCCTCTCGTGTTCTCACTTTATTGCTTTTATGAGATGTAGGGGGAAAAAAATCAAAAATGCTTTTCGAATCTTTTCTTTAGATCAATTCGATTGAGATATAGTCTGCATAAAAGTATTAAGAGCTGGTTTGTTTGGGGTTTTTTTTCCCGACCTATCAAGAAATTTTCCTACACCTTTTGTTGAAAAGTGTGTGTACATGAGAAATAACGTAGTATAAATATGTCCTTCTACATTTTCTGTAGCTATACCTTGAGTCGGTAGGTCTGTCTGTCTGTCTGCCTGTCTACTATATTTTGCACATCAAGATTGTTTATACGGCCTGGTTTTGTTTTGCTTTATTTTGGGGGGGAGGGGTGTTTTGGGTTTTGTTGGGGTTCTGGTTGTTTTGTTGTTGTTGTTGTTTTGTTCTGGTTTGTTTTTAATTTGATTAAGTCTGTGAGCTATTCGTCTTAATCTCACTTCTTAAGAGTAAATACGGAATGGGACAGTCTTTTGGACTGGGAAAGTACCCTCTTGCCCCCTGTTACACATGAACGCTTATACCTAAAGTCCACAGCAGTAATTTCCAATCCAGTGCATCTTGCAATGGTTCTTTTAAACAACCTTCCATATATCCGAGTCACTTAGAAACGAAGGGGAGAAATGAAATCTTTAAAAATATATATGTAGATAGATAAAACCTTCATCAAGCCACTTTCCTCTTCTATGTAATCTACCACCTTGAAGATCATTATGTGGGGCAACCCTCTGTTTCAAAGGAGAGCGAGGTGTCCTTTATACTGTCAGCGCATACTTTATAAAAATAAAGCTATTGCAAACTCTGATGCCCATGATGTTCCTAAAAGGATTATTAGCAATGATTTGTCAACTCCTGCGGTCTCAGTAGGCTACCTTTCTGCGTGATTTCGAGCAGGTCTCGTCAATTACCGATGCCTATGTAGCGGGTTGTTTGATCAGAAGAAGCATATGGTGTTGCTTGTAGGCTGTGAGTAATCATGGCAAGAGAAGAATAGCTGATCCTCGTCCCTCGGTGGCAGCGCAGAATGTTTGAATGCCCTGGGGAACCGTGCGGCGAAGTGCGCCGGGGCTGAGGCCGCTGCCGGCCGCGGCAGATGCTAATTTGAGCGCGGAGACAGAGGGGGCCGCTGAGCGGGGCTTTGGAGGCAGCAGAGCCTTCGCGGCCTAATTAAAGGCAAACTGCAAATTAAAAAGAAAGGCAGCGAGCAAGCACGAAAGGGCTCGCCCCTCTGAGGCGCGCCGCCGCGGTGGAGGCAGATCCACTCGGGACCACGGCCCCACTCTAGCTCCACGGAGCCCCGCAACCCCGCGCAGGGCCGCGGGCGTGGGGTGGGCACCGTGGGCGGAGGGGCACGAAGGCCCAAGAGCGGGGGCCGCGACGTGGCGCCGGGCGGTTTGTCCGCGGCCCCACCGGGTTCCCTCTCCCTCCCACGTACTTCCGAGGAGGGGGGCAGCGGGGAGCACACCCCGGCCCGACACCGGAGCCGCGGGTTTCCCTGCGCTAGCCGCTGTCGCGATTAATCACGAGCGACTCGCGCACGAGCGGCCTCCCGGTGCTGCACCCGTGTCTGGCCGTGCAGGAGCGGAGCCCGGGGCCGGGCGATTTTCCCCGGGACCTCGGGGGGCAGCGGGGGATCCGGGAATGAAGGATGAGCAGACGCTGGGACTGCCGTTGCGGGTGTGCTTATGCACGGGCACTTTCGGGTCATCCCGAGGAAGAGGGGGGCGATCCTGGTCTCCCAATAGCCCTGGACAGAAGCAGAAGCCATTGCTTCTCTAGAAAGGGAGGACAGGTAGTGGCAGACACGGAAATTACGCATCCAAATTATGCCTATCTGAAAGAAGGAGGCAAGGTGGGGACGTTAGATGGGTTTAAAGGGGAGTCCGTTTGCTTGTTTTTCCCTGTGGATAAAAGCGATATGAGGATGGGGGCAGACCCCACGAGTTGGCCAAAGGGATGAAGGTGGGTAGCAAGAGGCTCGCAAGGACGGCCAAGTGTCATGTCATATATTTAAAGAGACCTTGGAGGGGTCAGGATAGAGAAGCGTTGTCTCGGTAAACACGAGCTGCGCTTCCAGTGTAACTCACACCCCCTCTCCCCTCTGCAAGAGCGAATTTCCATCTGCCCGGAGAGGGCTTGCATAGGGGCTAGTTGTAAATAGTCACGTATAGAAAGATAGACACTCCTCATCACCGCGCACACGCGGGGCTGGGGACACGGTGACAGGCGGGAAGAATCGGTGTGGGCTTGCCTGCATATTTTCACCTCTGAAAGGTTCCTATAGAGAAGGTGGGTAAATTTCGGAACAAGAGAGCTTTCTGGAACTAAAACGCCAGGACAGTCGCACACAGATTAATCGTGGTACTGTTTTTAAGTCTCACCCTCAGAAATCTAAAGACAAATCGGTGGCACAGAATAAACTGGATAAAAGGAGCGGAGATTTTCCATCGAGCTCCCTCTCGTAATGTCTGTGTAATTCTCACAAGCTATTAAAACGCTTGGTTTTTTCTCTCTATCCCTGATTTAATTTTACTAGGTGTCCAGCATGATTAAAACTGTTAAGGGGAGAAGATGTTCAGCGGCTTAGGTAGCTTGCATCGTTTCAGTGCTAAAACTCTTCTGTCTCAGCAGGAGAAAGCTTGTAAGACATATAGTAGTTTTCAGTGGTTAAGCAGCTTTTGGAAAGGCGGGAGATCTGCTAAATGTCTGAGGACAGTAATGAAGATTTTTTTTTTAAGCAGAATTTCCTAATAAATTCACTCGAGAGTTAATGTTCATTAAAAAACAAAACAAAACAAAAAATTACTAAAATTGCAGTTTAACGTTAAACAGTTAATGGCAAGTAGCGTGTCCTCAAACGCTATCTGGAAAAAAATAGTGTGTCGAAGGACTAAAGGAGTTTACCTTCAAAAAAGATCCAGTCGCTCTAACTAGTTCACTGGCCCTCGCAAGTATCCAAAAGTGAAGGGAGGAAACAAAACAAAACAAAAACAAGTGGAGGAATAAATAGTTTTTTGTTTGTTTGTTTTGTTTGTTTTTTTTTTTGTTGGGGTTTTTTTTTTTCCATTTCTTTTTTGAGTTACGAATATTTTAAGGATTCTATTTTCCTTAACAGAGAGGGAAAAGAAGGGCTTGCAGTTTCTGTCCTAGTGGGGATGGATCGTTCTCGGCGCGGAGGGGCGTTTGATTTTCGAGACAAAAGCAGAGGCTCCGTTTACATAAACTTCGCCGAATCAGGATGGTTAACATTTCAATATTGAAACCCTTAACCTTGTTTTATTTAAAAGGGAGAAGGGATCAACAGGAAAAAAAAAAAAATCCGTTTCCCACGTGGATAGGTGATTTAATGCTGTTTTTCTTACTGCTAAGGGAAATGATTGAGCATTAGGTTTCAGTGTTTATTTTCTTACAGAAGTTTTTCTCATTTAAGCTGCAGTTTACTCTCCACGCTGCCTTTCTGTTTAATTCCAGTTTTGATGTGAACTTAAAATGTGAAGCGCAGAACTAAACTACTAGCATATCGTTGAAAAAGCAGATTTATGTCTTAGAAAGAATAAGTGAAATGAGTGGAAAAAAAATATATTTCCTTTAGAAACAGTCTCTCCCTTCTTAGTAAAACAGAAATGTTAATGTTGGGAGGATATTTTTCAACTTGCATATAAATACCGTGTGTCCGCATTGGTGTAAACCCTTCCCTCCCCATTTATTAGGAATAAGGGCTATCTGAATTTGTATATTGTGTAAAAGAGAATAAGTAGTTTGCGCTCGAAAATTACCCTGTCTTTCGTTGTTTGTTTTGGTTTTCTTTTCCCCGTTCTCTCCAATCTGGGCACAGCTCCGCTTGTTTGCATTTCAGCGCGTAATTCCGTTACCCCGCATGTGCCAAAATGCTGGTATTTCTTTCTAGAGTGAATTAGTCTCTGCATTATTTCTACTACTATTTTCTTAATACGATTGTTTGTTTAGTCAACGAGACTTTTCCTCCCTCTTATTATTATTTTTATAAAGAAAGCGGGATGCTAACTTATCTCTGCTTCAAATGAACACATGTGATTTACCGAGATAATAAATCTTTACAAAACCTTGCTAATGGCCTCTGCAGGCAGTTGGAAATGAGCAGCACGTTTTTTTTTTTTTTTACACATAGCTTATTCCATTTCATCTGAACCCTCCGACGGTGACCCACTCCTTCACAGAAGCTTCATTTGGCCGAGATTTTGAGTTATCATTAACTACTGCCAGTTAAATTAACTGAGAAATCAGCCCTGTCGGGCGTTAGACGATGGCAAAACGGAGCTCTGGCGGTAGACTATTTAATTACATGGTTAATCGAATCAAGCGAATTCTTCGATGCAACACCCAGTTGCCTTTTCGCTTGTCGGTGACTAGGACGTGCAGCTTCTGTCCCTGCGGTTCCCGGCGCTGTTATTTGTCATTTTCCCGGGGCATTGATAGAAAACCACTGAGTTGAAGATAGTGACAGAGCTGTCCTGCCCCCCTCCCCGTTCAAACAGCCGGCCGTCCCCGGCTTTTCCCCAGAGCAGCTGCAGGGGGGGATACAAGGAAGCCGCGGTGCCAACGAGGGGAGATGGAGAAGTAGGAAAGGTGCTGCTTTACGAGCTGCACGCAGAGGCGGTGAAACGCCCGTGTCCGCCGTAAAGCTTTACGAGCGGCTTCTCTGAGCAGTTTGCATGAAGCCGGCGTTCGAAGACGAGGGGGGAGAAGGACCCGGACCGCCCTTCTTTGGCCTCCCCAGCGCTGCGGGGCCGGACCGGGCCGAGGGGTGGCCAAGGGTCCCGCATCCCTCGCCCTCCGCTAAGCATCCCGGGCGGCGGGCGAACTGCTCTCCTCCATCTTTAATGAGCAGAGAGCGGCTGTTAAAAGGGCAAAGCAAACGCACCGAGACAAAAGTGAGCGGAGACGCCCCCCGGGAGAAGGGCGGTTGGGAGAGCCAGTCAGCGGGGGCCGCTACCCGGAGAGCGAGGTTTAAGAAGCGACTGGAGGCAAAAAGCGTGGTAGAGACACTTGGACCCGGCTCATGTTAGAGCTCCCGGTGCTGTCCGTGCGGGCCGGGGCCGAGAGCAGCCCCGCAGCAGCGGACTGCCTCCGGGCGAGGCCCCTGCGCTGATCCTTCTTCCTGTGTTCAGCAACATGAGAAAACTCTCTGTCTGCGGGGCCCCGTCTCCAAGCACGCAATCGGAGTGCACAGCTACGGTGGGCCTCACACCGCTACCCTCGCTCTTGGGCCAAGCCAGCCCGTGCAGGGCAGTGCGGCCGGGCAAGGTGGAGGGTCAAGGGGTCAAATCCCCTCGGGGGTGGTGCGTGTCCCAGGGGCTTCCCGCCCCCGAAGGTAACTGTTCCTCAACGCCTACCGGCAAAGAATCTGGAGCTCAGGCTGGGCTCTCCACTGAATGATTTTTAAACGGGGACGTCAAATCGCCCGCTCTGACCTGTTGGTTTTTTTTGTTGTTGTGGTGGTGGTTTGGGTTTTTTTTTTCTTTTCCTCTGCTGTGAATCCGAATTGCCCTGAGATTTAATTATGGGTAGTCTGGTGGGGAAGTCGTAGTAACTGCTTTTAAAAGGCGTCAAATCAACACCAAGTAGATAAGGACTTGCGTCTTCTGGCCATCCAACCCCCACCGTCCCCCCGCCACCGTCCACCCCCCTTTTGCTATTGCCAGACAAAGAAAGGGGTCGAACTGGGTTCTGCGTTGCATATGCTCACAGAGGGACAAGTAACCCGGAGATTAACCAGGGCCAAGGGGCTGCCTGGGCCTCCTGGAGTCTTATTTCCCTGAGCCTACGTACCTCTGCATCTGCCTAGATCAAATTAGAAATGACTGAGGAATCTATTCCCCCTTCCATGGGATAGAGATCTTCTTTCGACAGTATCACCACAGAGTAGGGATGATATCCACTCATCCCCTCCATTGACTGCCGACATCAAGGCTTGCATCAAAAGATGAGGGGAAGGAGAGGGCCAATGCAGCCAAACTCTGCGGTGCTGACCGTGAGAGTGGCTTGGGGTGAAAGCTGTTGGTGGGGACTTGTTTGCTGAGTGTCGAGGGGCATGGCTGGAGGAAAGGCATTTCACATGGACCCGCCGGTGTAGCTGTCCCATGAAATCGATGAAGATGCTTTTTCATGTGGAAAGTGCAGTGGGTTTCCTTTGGGAAATTCTGGGGAAAATGATGAGTCAGCACTCTGATTCCACTCAGGATCAGCGCAGTCTCGGCACACTCTGTTAGGTGATAAAACTGTTGTTTGCAAACTAGGCAAGCATCTGGGTAAAATCCTGCACCTTTCTTTTTTTCTTCTTTTTTTTTTTTCCCCCCAACAGTGGAAACTTTATTTGTGACCCAAATTGTTAAACTTCTTACGAAAAAAAAAAAAAAAAAAGAAAAAAAAAAAAAAAAAAAGTTATCGAGTGGAGGAGATTTTTAAGAAGGAGCCCATAATCTGTAATTTTTTGAAAATAATAAAACTAATTGGAAAAAAAAAGCTTGATCTTTTTTTTTTTTTTTTCTGCTTGAATAACACAGCTGGATGATGCCTTGAGCTTACCCTAGACGGTTGCTAATCATTCATTCGCCAAGAACTGGCCTAAATGGTACCTATGGGATTAGGTCAATTTTAGTGGATCTACTTCGCTTCATTTGGTTACTAATTGGTTTCTTGTTTTATAAATCGAAATCTCATTTTCAGGAAATTACAAAACCCATGCAGCCAGTCCATTGAGGTAATCCGTGGGTCGGAGGTATTTAAATGGAAATGGCTCTACAATGCATCAAGTATTAAGCAACAGTAAAACTTCGCCTCTATTTCAAAATGAAATCTAAGCTCGCTAGCTCCTTAGATCCGTAATAGATACGTCCCTTCTAAGGCTACTTATGTAAATATGATAAACCAGACCTTGGTGGGGGAGGGGACTCAAGGAAGAAAGCAAATTTTATCTGCTAAGGTTAATGTGGCATATCTTGGAAATCTTCCAAAATAGATTATGTTTTCCTTTGTCTTCGGCCACTTTAGCTGGGAAAATCCTTTGCCTAAAAACGATTTAGTTATCCTTCCCCTCACAAAGCTTCTTGTTTCTATTCCAAACCTATTATGCTGTTGGCTTTCCAAATTACAAGCGAATCTTTAGATCTTGTTTCCAAGCGTAATCCTGAAGGAAAAGGGAGAGCTGATTTCCTTGTTTTGTTTTAAATACACAATCAAAGGATTTGCAGAATTTTCTGCGGTAGGTCAAGTGCAAGAAATCACAGTTTGCCCCCTCGATAAAAGGAAATTGGATGTTAAAGCGAACGGGGGGGGGGGGGGGGGGGGGGGGGGGGAATAATGGAGACGTTTTCTCGTATAATGTTTAAAAACTGTATTCAAGGGCATCAGGAGAGCTCGTCGATTTGGTAGAGGCTGGGCTTGGCAATTAATAGAAATAATCTTGGATTGAAAGAGCTGCACCCTCTGGGAAATACAAAGAATAGCCTTATGTGATAGGATTTCAAAAAGTTGGTTCAGGTAGACAAGTGAAAACGTTTAATTATAAACCATTAACAGACACAGCCCAACAGTGCGGGGGTTCCACCTGAAACACAGCGAGGAGCTCAGCGCCCCATGAAGAACCGCCTTCCCGGGGGGAGGTTAACCTGTAATGCCCGTGAGCTGTTCATTAACCCGTCGGGGTCGGGTTATTTTCCTTTTTAGAAGAAGACTAATTAGAGCCGTAAACTTCGATTAATAAGCAACTTTAAACACAGGCGGTGAGCGCAGATTTAGTCCTGAATATAGAAACCTGTCATTCAGATTTCCTTCCAGGTGGTGGGACATCGCAAGAAGTCGCCTTGGCCACCTCTGCTCTAAGGGGCCGTCCTGTCTCCCCAGCAGAGGAGCTCAGGAAAAACAAGTGTACTGCCAGTTTTTCTCACTTTCTCCGGAAGCTGTGCGAGATTTCCAGCTCCTTTCTGATTTCAGGGGGCGGAGGTGATCCTTTGTCCTGGTGGCTTACTTTTCGGGGTGGGGAGTGGAAGGCAGAGATGCTTGCGGAGCCACCCTCCCGTATCCCCCACGGGTCCAGCCAGTCTGGAGGAGTGAAGCTCAGGAAGAAGTCATTATGTCACCATTAGTTGGCGTGGAGGAATTAATGGAAAGGATCCTATTCCTGGCTGGCAACCTGGTACACACCGGGTCTGCGGGACGAGGGCCAGGCCAGAGAAGTCCCCCTGCCTTTGTGAGGCTGTGAAGTTGAGGAGAAAGGAGAGAAATGTAGGAGCGGTGAAGAGACAAGTTGGCGTGAACAGGTGGGGGGAGAGGAGAGGGAAAGGCGGGGACGAGAGGGGCTCATAATTCCGGCGGTGGGGAGGGAGGGCGGGCAGGGCGAGCGCCGTGGGATGCCCCGTTCAAATAGCGCGGAGGAAATCGTTAACTTTGTTTAGACCGGCAAACACCTAGGTGAAGCCGGTCAATAGCGAGGGATGCCCGCGGCTGCCTGCTGACGCCACCTTGCCTGTTTGCCTCGAAATAGCCGGAAAACGGGGTCTTGCCTTCCCCGAGCCTGCCCTGCGGGAGAGAGACCTCTTCGGCTCGGCCCTTGCCTCCCCCGGGTGATCCGCACCCCAGCCATCAATCAGGATTTGTATTTTTTTTTTTTTTTTTTTCCCTTATACTTTGTCTTAGCGTCTGTACATGTCAGGCTGAGCCTTATTTCATAGCAGAAGTGTAAAAGGTTTTAACTGCCCAGTTTAAATTATTTCAGCAGCAGCACTGTGAAAAAAAACTTTGGTGAAGTAATTTCCACCTGACTTTTATTCCTCCTTACTTTACATAGGATAAAACAATCAGCGCCTGAAACATTAGACAGGTCTGGAGAGATTAATTTCTGGAGGGGACTGTTCGGATGCAGAACGTCCCTTCCCTGCAGAGAGAGGCATCTCACCCGCCGGAGCAGCGGGGAGGAGGGATAGTGGAGAGGGAGGTGAATCCCGGAGACTTGGCTCCCCGCCCCTCCCCGAGGCAGATGGGGAGGACGATCCGTGCCGTCGGACAGTGGCTTGCCTGGGCTTCCCCGAAGTACCTTCCCGAAGGCGTGTAACTGCATTCGGCTTCGCAACAATTAGTTTGCTTTTCGTCGGTTTGAGTGGGGGTCACTAAGAGTGAAGGCGTTTTAACACGGGGCTCGGGGAGAGATGGAAGAGTCACATCTGGTCCCAGTTCTCTCCCTGCCCAAATAGGTAGTTACAAACCTTCCAGGTGAGAGGTCAGGTTGGATGAGGCTTTGAGCAACCTGGTCTAGTGGAAGGTGTCCCTGCCCATGGCAGTGGAGGTGGAATTAGATATCTTTAAGGTCCCTTCCAACCCAAACCATTCTATGATCCTGTGACAGGATGGTGACCCCGAAGAAAGAGGCAGAAGGTCACAGATCAAACTGGAAAGTGATCTCTGGAGACCAAAGGGTCTAAGACCATCCATATCCCTCCCTGTCCAAAGCCTGCCGGGTAATTAACCGGCAGGTCGTGGCCGAGCTCTGCTTTCTGTAGGGGAAGGAACCGGAACCACTAGAGGCAGCGCCTGGGTGCTGCCAGGACCGATCCACGCTGCGGGCCTGGCCGCCGCCCAGAGGTTTCCTTTTCCAGGCACCGTCGTGCCACGTTAACCCCATCCATCTCTCAACATCAAAGGCATACCCCAGCACACCTCTTTCTTTCATTTTAAGTATCTCTCAGTGTTGTGCAGGATCCTTTCGGTGAAATGAGGAGAAAAGTGCTTCCGCTGAAGTTCAAGGAGTCAGTTCCCAGTAGCCGAACGCAGCACTAAAAAGCCCTTTTATCTGGCACACTATTTCACTTAGGTCTTAGGAATAAACTTCACCGTTAACAAAACCACGTCTAGTTTTCCACATGTTATATGTATACATGTTTTAGAGCGAATACAAGCAAAAAAAAAAAAAGAAAAAAAAAAAAAAAAAAAAAAAAAAAAA
>JANVCC010000018.1:43817559-43844658 GCA_025345505.1 Todiramphus chloris collaris | reverse complement strand
AAAAAAAAAAAAAAAAAAAAAAAAAAAAAAAAAAAAAAAGGTTTCCACGTACGGAGTTATTTATACTCAACAAACAGGACATCTGTTTTTCTTTTCAAAAATCTGGAGTTTGAAGTTCTTAATTTCATCCAGAGTCTCTATCAAAGCTCTGAGATTTCTTTTTTGTTCTTGGAGAGCGATCCTTACAGTGAACCACAAAGAAAGTTGGTGACCAGAAGGGTCAGTTAAACTTTTTTTTTTTTTTAAAAAGGAAGAAAGATATTAGAAAATTAAAAAAAATCAGAGTGACTGCTGAGATAGAGGGTATCTCAACGTGTCTCCTTGTGTTTGGGGATTGCTAGATTGTGCGCTAGCTTTGCTGCTTAAACTGAAACAGAGGCCCAGTGAGGGAGGGGAAGCTCGGCGGGACTGTTTTGAAGTGTTTGTCACTGTGATTGTTAGCATCTCCTCTGGACAAGGCAGTAGCTGCTGGCGGCAGCACTGATACTTCATCAGGATCATAGAGCCTGTCAGGTCGGCAGTACCTCGTTGATCCTCGGGGCTGAATATTCCTCTGCTCATGTTTTATTCTGGATGCAGATGTAGGTGTTTGAAACGTCTGAGAGGCACAACCCTCCCGTAAACTAAAACTGTGGCGATGGCAGCATCACCATCTTGTTGTTGCACGTTTCGTGCATGAGCAGGTGGCGAGTGGTTTGGTGGCCGAATTTAAGACGCGCTTCCCAAACTGAAGTGGCTCGGGATGGTGGCAACGGCTCTGGTCTTGTGTGCAGGTGTGGCTGCTGGGGTGCGGAGCAGCACTGCACCTGCATTGCTAGGACGCAGTCACTTTGGTACGTAAGGTGATAATGCAGGGGTTATTGCTTCTGCATGAAAAAGCATACATTTGGGTGAGTGCTCTGGTGTAGGCAGTAAACCGCGATTCCCCTTTAAAGAAAATCTATTTTATTTGCCCTAAAAAAGGGATAGGGGGCGCGTAGGCGTAATCCTCTGGGACTCACCCAGCAAGGATGCGGATCAGCAGAGGCATCATCACCTCTATTCTAGCTGTTCCGTACATTTGTATGTCCGTTTCCCCTATACCAGCACCTCTCTGTATTTTCACGGTTTATGCTTTTCAGTTAAGGCCAAGCACCTGCTTTAAGTGAACAGGGATCTGCAAAGACAGAAGTCAGCGTATAGTAACGCTACGAAACAAGGAACCCAAAGCCAGCTAGCATGCTAGAGTCATTCTGCACCAGAAACGCTACATGTTTTTCTACGAGCAGGAGAGATTATCGGTCATTTCCCCCTCCTTTAATCCCCAAAGCGGGAACATCAATCACGGAACTCTACCTCAAATGACCCGAGTGGAAATGAAATACCCTGGCGGATCTGCTTAAAGTCAGCTGAGGGTTCGGCTGGATCTGTCCCCTGCTTACCTGGCTGAACCACCCCGGCGCCAGCGTTTCAGGCTGGCACAGCAAAGCAAGCAGGGAGTACCCTGGTCATGCGGGGGCCGGTCGGACTAAAGCCCTAGAAGCTGTTTTCCAGCAGCGGGACCGCTTGTACTATGTGCTCGTCTCGCCCTTGCCTGTGCTCCAGTGCCGCGGTCAGCACTGGTGCAACCAACCCAGGGTGGCTACGAGCGGCTCGAAGGGGCCCGGCTCACCGCTGTCGGCTGCTTTGCAGCCCGTTTACCCCTCCACAGCCGGCTGCTCAGGTGCGCCTCGTCTCGCCGCACAGTCCCTGCGCGCCCCGCGGCTCCGCTCACCAGAGCGGTTTCCCCGACGCCTGGAAGCTGGGCACGGGGAGCCCCGGAGCTCACTGCTCCCCCCCGCCCCCCATAGCGGCACTGCGGGGGAACCGGCTTCCCCCTCAGGAGCCGTACCAAAATACCACGAGTCCTTCACCTCAGCTAGTTTTTCGCTAGAGGCAGTGTCTTTGTATTTTCGTACGGGTATATGGATTTTAAGAACAAGGTTATATTTAAACCTGTTTTCAACCAGGCTGGCAGGTTAAGACGACTATAGTTTTTCTTTCAAGAGTTCTCTCGGAGGTCACCCTGCGGCACGACTTCGTTACACCTCAGTGTAAGGCTCCTCTTGTACTCTTCGCTTAATTGCTTTGAATGAGGAGGACGGAGAGAGGGCAGAGGGGAGCCAGGGCAGCTAAAATGCGGATGCTAAACCCTGGGAGGTGCATCGTTGGCTGTGACAACTGTCATGTGCTGCCGGTGGCTCCAGGGGCAGGCGTAGCTTCCATAGCATTATTATTATTATTAATACAATGTGTAGTCTGCCGTTGGGAAAAATAAGTTAGTAGATCAGGGCCTGCCGTGTGCTTGCAAGCAGTGAAAGGGCTGGTTTGTTTTTTTTTTTTTTTGTTTTTGTTTTTGTTTTTGTTTTTTTGTTTTTTTTTAAGTGAGATATAGTCAGCCTCCCAAATGGGTAACCTGGGATGGAGGAGTGCTGTTGGGGAAAGGTTCATGGTGGGAGAATCGGGCAGGGCGATGTTGAACTCCTCGTACCTAAGGCTTAATTTTTTTTTAATGAGGTATTCAGAATCAACAACTCGAATGAGGAAGATAGGCGGTGAAAATACAGGAGGAAATGAGAGGTTAAGAGGACTTGATGTTTTCCTCTGCTGTGAGTTAGTCTCCACTCTAGGAGGGCCGAATAAAATGTCCTGTAGCACTCAAAATATGCAAGTCTTTGATATACGTTATTCCTGTATAAATCCTATAGCTACTGGAGTTCTTTAAGGATGACATTGGATTATTCCAGTAAACCAGGAACAGCTGAGATGCACGTGTGTTTGCGGCGGGTTCCTCCCACGCTTCACCCACCCGGCACCGGGTGCGTGGCAGAACCACGGTTCACGTGTGCAGATGAGGTTCCTGGCAGAGGCAAAGGTTTGCCCGCTGCAGCCCAGTCGTGTTTATAAACCCAGCGATGAAAAACGTGCTTACGAAAGACAAACTTTTGTATATCGACTCTTGTTTACGGAAGCCGAGGAGAGAACAAAAGAGGTGCAAACTAGGGGGTTTGTGTTTTGAAGTAACAAAGACTCTCGTTCGGGTGGAGCTTGAAAGGTGGGATGCCTGTCGCCGAAGATTCCTTTGAAAATAGGAAATGTCGGTCTTTTCCACTAAACTGGAGTGAAAACAGCAAAAGGGATCATAAGATTTGGGAGATGTGGTGCAGGTTTTTGACCTGTGTCACTGGTCCCCTCGCACAGTCACGAAGGAAAAGCTCCATGACTTTTTTCAGTTTATTCGTGGGATAAGGAGC
The DNA here is from genome assembly GCA_025345505.1 of Todiramphus chloris collaris. Classification (NCBI taxonomy): domain Eukaryota; kingdom Metazoa; phylum Chordata; class Aves; order Coraciiformes; family Alcedinidae; genus Todiramphus; species Todiramphus chloris. The sequence goes on along the minus strand of JANVCC010000018.1, from coordinate 43,841,386 downwards.
TTTTTCTCACTGTTGAGAGGAACATGAATGTTCTAGTATTTTGGAAAGAACCGGGTACTAAGTGGATGAAGTGCCAAACTGGTCTGGAGGGCCAGTTTCTGTGCAGGCAGGGTAGTAAGAGAGGGAATTTCTTACCTTGTAGCTTCCTAGTTCCCCTGGGCGATCTTAATGACGAAAAAGGAAAGAATGAGAAAGAACTTATGCGGAAGGGACCTCCCACCCTCCAGTGCAGAAAATGAAAAAGGAGTAATTTCCATCTTCCATAAATCCCAAGATTTGAGAAAGTGAGTTCTAGGCTTGAGAACAAATGTTTGTACTGAGTATATATGCTGAACTAAATAGGTACAGTGGCAACGGCATTTTAGCAATGGGACGAAAGGTTATTTTTTGGCAAAATAGCAGTGTGTCAAAAATTGATATAAATGACCTTTAAGGACTCCAGCTTTAAAAAGCACGTATTTGCTCTGCTTTGTATTCAGCTTGGCATATGTGAGTACAGACACAGAATATTTGTTTCTTTTCTTATTTGTTCTGTACACACAGTTGCCATATCATTGATTATTAGCTGTTCATGTTTATCACTTAAAGGGACTCAAGTACGAGTCAATTAATAGGGAGTGCAACTGCTGAAGTTCAGTTTATATTTAGATCACAAACAGCCACCCTTTAGACGAACAGATAACGCAAAGTGCAAATCCTTTGACTTTTTGAACACGAGCAAATATTATAATAATTTGTCCCCAGAGAAAGCTTCCCTATATACATTTCGTTATCCTTTATCATTTAAAAGAGTAGCAATAGTAGTAACATACACAGGTACCTAATTGTGATTAACTTCTGCTCTGATGATACAGTATATATATATGATACAGTTCCAGTTGACCTCTTCACACATCATTATGTAACTGGCTGATTAGAAACACAAATAGAATGCAATTTGTCTGAAAGATTATTTCACAAATAACTGCCATATTGATGAATGTTTTACTTAATGATGTGGTAAATGCAATTTAGAATAAATTAACTGTTAATTGTATCTACACACTTCTTTAAATTATTATTACCATTTATAGCTTTATGTACTACCAAGTTTAATATGATTGTATAAGCAATGTGGTATGGTATAACCCCAGCAATGTGTGGTGGCTCAGACTTGGAAAACAGTCATTCCTGGCCTATCAAGCAGGCTTTAGGGCAATTTGTATTTCAGCTGGAAACAAAGATTTCCCTGTAATTTTGGACAGTTACTGTGAAATATTTTACAGCTTTTCAAAGAAATCCTCTTTTTAGCCTGTCTCTGAGACATCAGGCTTCACCTCCTTCTCTTCTTAGTCAATGGGAGAATCCACAAACTGTATTATTGCAGGCAGAGAGGGAGCTATAGCCATTACGGCAAAGCAGCGCGTGCATGGGGGCTGAGCAAACAAATAGAATAATAAAAAATAAATAAATAAACTTAAAATAAAACAAACCAAACTACTAACCAACACCTACAATAAATCAATACTATATTCCTAGAATAATGGTCTCCATGAGGCAAATGAAGGCTGTGCTCCTGACACTGGACAGGATAGAGGTGGGAAGTCAGACAGAGCTCCCACAGAAGAACATTATGGTTCAGGTCGCAGACTGCAAGGAATGCCTCAGCCTCTCCCTGCTAGCAGGGAGCTGTGCATGGTGTGAGCAGGTTGATGATCTTCTCAGCTGAGCAGCACAGCTGCAAGGGGAGGTTGAAAGGCTGCAAGATGAAGTGGAAAGGCTTAGGAGCATCAGGGAGGTTGAGGAAGAGATTGACTGGTGGAGCCAGGCTCTGCCCTCTCTAAAACTCAAACAAGAACAGGAGCACCTGCCACAAACCACCTAGGAACAGGGGGCTCCTGTACTATCCCCAAGGCAGGTTTATTGGGAGACACATCATCATAGTACAAACCAAAAAGTCCATGGTCAAGGTAGCAAGCAAATTCCTGCCTTGTCCACCTCCCCCCACCCCGTTGACAGGGAGCAGTGGCAACAAATTCCTGCTCGGCATGGCAGGAGTGTTGCCTCAGTTATCCCCTGAACCTCCCATGTGCCCTTGCAGAACAGGTATAACACCCTGCAAGTGCAGGCAGCCAATGAGGAAGATGAATCATCTGGTTTGGAAGTATTCCCAAGATTAAGGAAGCCTAAGTCCAGCATCCAAACATCTTCCACCAAAAAAAAGAGGAGTCATTGTTAAAGGTGACTCCCTTCTGAAGGGAACAGAAGGCCCAGTTTGCAGACCTGACCCACTTCAAAGGGAAGTTTGCTGTCTCCCCGGGGCCGGAATTAAGGATGTGGTAAGGAAGCTTCCTACCCTCATAGAGCCCACAGATCATTATCCATTATTGACTTTCCAGGTAGGCAGTGATGATCTCGAAAAAAGAAAACTAAGGGCTGTCAAGAGAGACTTCAGGGCCTTGGGTCAACTGGTCAAGGGAGTAGCAGCACAGGTAGTGTTTTCCTCTATCACCCTTGTTGAAAGGATTAACCCAGAAAGGCTGAGGAGGATCCATCAGATCAATTCTTGACTTCAAGCCTGGTTCCACCAGCAGGACTTTGGGTTTTTTGAGCATGGGTCAACTTACATGATTCCAGGCCTGCTGGCATCAGATGGGGTATATCTCTTTCAAAGGAAAAGAACGTTTCTATCACAGGAATTGTCTGGGCTTATTGGTTGAGCTTTAAACTAGATTCAAAGGGGGAAAGGGGAAAAACCTGGCTCACAGGAAACAAGCCAGGGACATCTGTGGGGTGTTGTGCCAGCTCCACTGCTACCTCGGGGTTGGTACCAGTCAGGAGGTACTCTAGTATTGCAAACTTGCTAAAATGCCTGTACACCAATGCATGCAGTATGGGGAACAAACAGGATGAACTAGAGATCTGTGTGCAATCTTAGGTCCATGATCTCATAGCAATCACTGAGATATGGTGGGACAGCTCACATGAGCAGAACACTGTCATGGATGGCTATGTCCTTTTCAGGAAGGACAGGCTGTCAAGGAGAGGTGTTGGAGTTGCTGTCTATGTGAGAGAGCAATTGGAATGTATCAAGCTTTCCTTGGGGGGCAATGAGGAGCAGGTTGAAAGCTTGTGGATTAGTTTTAAGGGGGGGACTAATATGGGAGACATTGTAATAGGTGTTCACTACAGGCCACCTGATCAGGATGAGGAAGCCGATGAGACCTTCTACAGGCAGCTGGAAGTAGCCTCTAAGTCACAGGCTCTGGTTGTCATGGGTGACTTCAATTACCCTGACATTTCTTGGGAAAGCTACACAGCCAGGCATGTGCAGTCCAGTAGGTTCCTCCAGAGCACTGATGATAACTTCCTAACACAGGTGGTGGAGGAGCCGACAAGGAGAGGAGTGCTGCTGGACCTTGTACTGACAAACAAAGAGGCACTGGGTGAGGATGTGGAGGTGGGAGGCACCCTTGGCTGTAGTGACCACAAAATAGTGGAGTTCAGAATTACGGGCAATAGGCACAGGGCCACAAACAGGATCACTACCCTGGACTTGAGAAAGGCCAACCTTGGCCTCCTCAGGGAACTGCTTGGAAAAGTCCCATGGGACAGGGCCCTAGATGGTAAGGGGGCCCAAGCAATCTGGATAATATTCAAGTACCATTTCCTCCAGGCTCAAGATCAGTGCATCCCAAAGAGTAGGAAATCAAGGAAGAGAGTTAGGAGACCTGCATGGCTGAGCAGGGAGCTACTACAGAAACTTATGCAGAAGAAGGAATTATATAGAACATGGAAGGAGGGGCAGGCCACTTGGGAAGAATACAGGGAGGTTGTCAGAGGATGCAGGGATGCAACAAGGAAAGCTAAGGCCTCCCTAGAACTAAACCTGGCGAGGAAGGTCAAGGACAACAAGAAAAGCTTTTCCAAGTATGTTGGAGGCAAAAGGAAGTCTAGAGGAAATGTGGGTCCGCTGCTGAATGAAGTGGGTGCCCTGGTGACCGAGGACAGAGAGAAGGCTGAGTTACTGAATGCCACCTTCGCCTCGGTCTTTACTACTAAGGCCAGTTACCAGGAGTCCTAGGCCTTCAAGACCACAGAGGAAGTCTGGAGGAAGGAAGGAAGTTTTTACCTCTGTTGAAGAGGCTTGGGTTAGAGATCAGCTGAACAAACTGGACATCCACAAGTCCATGGGCCCCGATGGGATACACCCACGAGTGATGAGGGAGATGGCAGAGGCCATTGCTAGGCCACTCTTCATAATCTTTGAGAGGTCCTGGAGAACAGGAGAGGTGCCTGAGGACTTGAGGAAGGCCAGTCTCATCCCAGTCTTCAAAAAGGGCAAAAAGGAGGACCCGGGTAACTACAGGCCGGTCAGCTTCACATCCATCCCTGGAAAGGTGATGGAACAGCTTGTTCTTGCCACCATCTCAAAGAACGTGGAGGAAAGAAGGTTTATCATGAGTAGTCAACATGGATTCTGTAAGGGGAAATCATGCTTGACTAATCAGATAGCCCTTTATGATGGCACAAGTAGTTGGATAGATGAGGGGAGGGCAGTGGATGTGCTATTTCTTGATTTCAGCAAGGCTTTCAATACTGTCTCCCATGGTATCCTCACAGCCAAGCTTAAGAAGTGCAGATTGGGTAATTTTGCAGTGAGGTGGATTGGGAACTGGCTGAAGGACAGAGCCCAGATAGTTGTAGTCAGTGGAGCAGAATCTAGCTGGAGGCCTGTGACTGGTGGTGACCCTCAAGAGTCAGTGCTGGGTCCAATACTGTTCAAAATATTCATCAGTGACCTGGACAAAGGGATGGAGTGTACCCTCAGCAAGTTTGCTGATGATACAAAACTGGGAGGAGTGGCTGACACTCCAGAAGGCTGTGCTGTCTTCCAGCGTGACCTGGACAGGGTGGAGAGCTGGACAAGGGGAAATTTAATGCAATTTAACAAGAGCAAGTATAAAGTGCTGCATCTGGGGAAGAACATCCCCATGTATCAGTATAAACTGGGGGCTGATCTGTTGGAAAGCAGCTCTGGGGAAAAAGACCTAGGGGTCCTGGTGGACAAGAGGATGACCATGAGCCAAAAATGTGCCCTCGCGGCCAAGAAGGCCAATGGCATCCTGGGATGCACGAAGAAGAGTGTGGTCGGCAGGTTCGAGAGAGGTTCTCCTCCCTCTGTGCTCTGCATTGGTGAGGACCCACCTGGAATACTGTGTCCAGTTCTGGGCACCCCAGTTCAAGAAGGACTTGAAGAGAGCTACTGGAGAGAGTCCAGTGCAGGGCCACCAAGATTATTAAGGGAGTGGAGCATCTCCCTTATGAGGAGAGGCTGAGAGAGCTGGGTCTCTTTAGCCTGGAGAAGAGGATACTGAGGGGGGACCTCATTAATGTCTATAAATATGTTAAGGGCGAGTGTAAGGAGGATGGAGCCAGACTCTTCTCAATGTCATCCAACATCAGGTCAAGAGGCAATGGGAGTAAATTGGAGCACAAGAGGTTTAGGGTAAACAGAAGGAAAAACTTTTTCACAGTGAGGGTGAAAGAGCACTGGAATGGGCTGCCCAAGGAGGTTGTGGAATCTCCTTCTCTGGAGACGTTCAAAACCCACCTGGACACATTCCTGTGTGACTTGGTCTAGGTGATGCTGCTCTGGCAGGGGGTTTGGGCTAGATGATCTTTCTAGGCCCCTTCCAACCCCTAACATTCTATGATTCTATGATTCTGTTTCCACACCAACAGGCCTATCTTTCTTAAGCATTTCTCTCAAACTGACCTATTTGTAATTGCCATAGAGTCCTCCTCTCAGTCAAAGGTGTGTTCTCCTGTATCTTTCCAGTATGTGATGGAGAGTGTAGGATAGTGAATACACCAGGAAAGCTATTACTTGTAGAAGTCATCCTGCCCACCCTTTCTCATGTAATTAGTGGAAGTAGTTGTATGAATAAGCTTAGCCATCTAATTTTAATACTTGAGATAAGACTTAGTGACTTTAATTGGATAATGTATTTTTTCTTAAATAGTTGTAATCAGTAGAAACAAAGTTGACCTGATGTTTTTCCTTTATAGTTCTCAGTATTAATGGGACTTCTCCCTCTTGCTTAATTGGGTGCAGAATTGGGTTCCAATTTTTTTTGTTCAATCTACAGTGTACATTTCCTAAGACTGGAAACCCTACCATCATTCACATGATTTGATTAGCCATGTAAATATATAAAAGAATTTTTTTAACAATTCAAAATACTTGTGGAGCATATGACTCGATGAAAAAAGTATAAAAGGATTCCTCTTGAACTACTCAGTGCAGTATTCAGTGCAGTTCACCATTAGTTTTTATTGCAGGCTTGTCTCCCTGGAACCTTGTTTATATATTTCTTGCAAATAGGAGACAGGCTTTTCCAGGTGTCCACAATAAATTTCTGCAGTTCTTCTTTGTTCATGTAGGGGCTTTCCTAGCTACCATTTGTTTAATTCACTCCAAATTTCTATGCTTGTATTTAAACCAGGTGCTTGTAATGGCCAAGGCACTAAAATTGTGGGCCAGAGTCTACAAGTCACTGCTTATATGGAGCAAGTTTTATTTTCTAGAGTAAGAATTAAAGGGCTTTATCTCAGGTCCACAGAAAAAAAAAAAGTAGCCATTAATTTAAAAGTATGCATACTGATAGTCTCACAGGGCATGAAATTCAAGGTTGAAATTCTGTCTGTATTCCAAGAATGAAAAGTGACTTCAAATGCTTTCCACTTCATTCTTTTCCCATTTGGTGTGCCGGCTGTTCCAGGCCTTTGGAAACTCCCTCCTGCCAAACACCAAGTTACAGATCTTGTAAAATGTTTGTCTGGGCTTTAGACACATTCAGCAGGGGCAGTGGCTGAAGCAATTACTATCTCCAGCTGTCTGCCTCACTCCACTGATGAAAGGTACAGGGCCCATTCCAGGAACTTTTAGTCCTAAAATGCCCCAGTTTATGGTTTAAGGTAAACTGCCACAGATTTCCCTGTACATGGAAGCACTGGACTGTATGCTGTAGCACAGCTGTTCCTGCTAGAGAGGTTGTTCACACTTTATCCTCTCTCTGCCCTTCCGCACTCTGAACTGTATAAATGAGGCTCGTGAACACCACTACAGCAGCTGGGTGCTTTAGTTCCTTTGGGGATCAGTCCCAGTGTCTCTCTTGCATGGTAGAGGGGGGAAGACCATAGGCCATGGAGTTTAGGGTTATATTCACTGCTCTGTGATAGTTCAGAGAGCTGAAAGACAAGTGAGGCAGTTGGAAGAATGTCTGATGGTTTTGCCACATGACATTAGTGTCTTGTCTATGGATTGTGTTAGTGGCTGTGCAGAAGAGGCAGACCAAGCAGTTGAACTACCAAAGGATTCCTCTCTGTGCTATCACCCTCTCAATACTCTGCACAAAACTGGATGCAGAACTGACTCCCACTCTCATAACAGCAATAGTGTGTTCCTTAAGCAGGTTTACAATTTTACTTGCTCTGCTTCTGTTCCCTTAATCTGTTGCATGTTTGCTCTAGCTGCAATGTGTTGCATCTTGGTACTGCTCTGATTCCCATGTTGTTTCACTGTAATTCCCATGAGATACAACAGGTGTGATAAGTTACTAAACTGCTTCTAAAATAAGATCTTCCCTCCACATTATGGTGTTCTTGATAGTTTTTATTTGTATACACCCAAACATGGCATTTTGACACAGTCTAAATTAAGTGTTAACAAATAAATCTCCCTTGTCCATTCAACGGTGGCAAGTATCTGTTTAAGATCTAATTCTCCTTCCCTCACCTCTCTTTTGTACTTTACAGCATGGGCCAGGCTCCAGCACACATGTTCATACTCAGTAGGTTACTTCAGAGGCAGCCCTTTTCACTTTGATGACACTATTTATGGAGGCAGGCATCTCTTTGTGTGAACAAGGGTATAGCGTCTGACCTTTCTGAAGGCTTGGGATGGCTGAAGTCTGGAGTCAATCACATGATCTTTAACACAGTTAGACAATTTATTTCTGTTGTTGTCTTTTGTTATCATCCACTTAGTGCAATTAAATTGCAGAAGTCCTGATTTACTAAAGCACTTGAGCACATGGCAGGCTCAAATAGTGCTTAGACATAACTTTCAGTACACGATTATATCCTAGTGAATTCAGTTTTGAAATAAAAACTAAAAAAACAACTAACAAAACCCTTAGGCGCACACTTAGAAATGAGAATATTCCTTAGCTTTGCCAAATAGAGATGGCTTGAAGGACGCATTTGTTACTGTGTTGAATTGGGACCTAATCAAGAACAGCCGTAGTTTTTCAGCTACAAACCACTGCATATAAATCTTGGGGGCACCAATGCTGAAAATAACAGCTATTATCTGCTGAAGTTTCAGAGCAGTTATGGAAACTCAAATGCCTGGCTAACTAAAGTTTGGCTATATCCCTAGCATTGTGTGGATATTTTGACATAACCTGGACTGGAGATCTTTAAACCGATCCAATACTCCATGTTCTTACATCTGTGTTGTCTGTTAGGAAGTGAACATGCACAGCCTGCCCTGAAGGCAGCCTGTTCCCAAGTAGCCTGTGGATTTCTATCATCTCTTGTACTATGTTTGGCAGCTGGTATCCTGGGCTGTTGTGATAGAAAACTCCCTCCCTCTGACTTAGGCCCTGTTAATTGAAACCCACCCAAAGACATTGCATGCCATTTTTTTCTTGCTATTTCCAAAGTCTGTTTTGTACACAGAAAAAAAAAATTAAAAATCTTTAATTACTGCTTCACAAGGCATATCTCAGTTGTGTATTTGCTCAAATAAAAACTAGATTTGGGGATAAATAGCCCAATAGCATCCTCCCATTTGCAGCCAAACTGCTGAAAAACATTACCCAAAATAATTTTGTTGATTTTAAGCTGGGAGTAGGAGAATTAAAGAAAAAGTGTCATCTTCTGAAAGATGATCTGCCTCCTTGGTGCTTTCTAGTCTGTGAAAACCAGCAACGAGGGTGGCAATGTGGCTTCAGTCCAAAGAAAATTGCATATCCATGTGACTACAACTGTGTAACTTAACATGGAAATATGTAATTAGGGCTTCTGGCATGCTATCTAATGAGTTCAAGAAAGCAATAGGAGACAAGGTGCACAGCAGCATTTACACAGGTGTGATACACGGGAGTTGATGCATATGTTCTACAGAAGTGGTCACCACAAGTATGGTAAATCTCATACTTTATGATATACTGGACTTGTACAAACCCAAATCAAATGCTCATTTAGTCCAGCTGCAGATTAACTGCAGTTTTTGGATGGCAGTGGAGTCAATATGCATGTATTCTGTGGACATTCTTATGGGAACTTACAGTGTCTTTGCCAGAGACACTTCTAGGCATCTAGAAACCCTTGATAAATGTGCATGTGAAGCAGTGACAACATAGTGGCTAAAGCCAGCTAAGGCCCCCACTTGTCCTAGTCAAAGCAAAGACCAAGAGGGTGAAGGTACTAGTAAGATGATAGATCTAAATTTCTAAAGAAGACTGTAGATAGATGTTATTGTTTTATTAAATTATTTTTACTTATTTTTTGAGAAATAGTAGGTATCCCTTGTAATTATTTCACTAGCTATAACCATTCAACTCACTGGAGACTTACTCTTCTGTTTCATGTTTTGGAACTGTGTATGTTAATGATGAGTTGTTTTTAGGAGTATTGTCAAAAAGCATTAACTACCATTTAAAAATGTCTCTTTTCTGAATTGGATAGAAAGCATGGGATCAGCAGTAGTTGTCCCAGAGGGTGTAGACAGTCAAGCAGATTATCTTGTATCAATTTTAACATATAATGAACCCACTTAACAAATATAGCCATGTGTAATGTATACTTTGAGGACACAGAATCAGTGATTACCAGGAAAGTATAAAATAAAATGTAGTATTATATGTAATCTTACAGCCTTATGATATTGGCTTTTCTTGCTATTTGTTTCCTATTTCACCAACATAAGCACTTTATACATTATATGTCTATCAAAGCTGAATAACCAAGCCTGAGTTGGGCATGAACAGAGCCTTAGACCCAAGTGGCAAGTAATGTGAGTGGGATTTGGTTGCATTAGAGGTTTAGCTGTGGGTGAGAAGGAGCTAGAAGGCAGTCTAAATCAGGTACAAGTAATGAAATGAGAAAATAAGTACATTAATTCGTAAAAAACTCAAAAAGCCCTCCTCCTGGAATGTCAAAAAACACATGCAAGTCCCTGCCTGTCTTCTTCCTCTTACTTCCTCTAAAATTTAAGCGAACAAGTTTTCTCAAAAAACATTTATTATGTATCCTATTGTGGTTGCTTGCATAATGGACAGATAATGGCACACAATGCCCCGCAGGGGAAAAGGACATTCCCTTGGTCAAAGCTGAGGAACTCTGGATAAGTGAATTGCAAACACTTTCACTTTAGAAAAATCTTGCTTCTTCTGAGGAAGATGAAAGTCTTATGACAAGAAAGGATTCACCTGATGAAAGAGAAAGGTGTCTACTCTAAATGAGACCTCAGCACCAGAGAAAGTTCATGAATCCTTTTGGACTCAACGTGCCTCCTCATTATGAGGCACAGCTGATTAGAAAAAGCAGGCAGGAATGAGGGAGAAGTATCTTAGGAAGCACACAGATAGGAAATTTCCCAAGGAGGAACAAACAGAATGAATGGTAAACCATTTTTCAGGCACATTGTTTTTCTCAGATAAACTGTTCCCAGGTCACAGAAGCTTTTCCAGAAAGTCATCACAGAAAAGCTAACTAATTTTTCTAAGTGTTCACCTTAGGATCTTAGGAAGGTTGTAACTACAAAATCTTTAATTCTGGGCAACACAGAGGAGTGGATAGAATCCAAATTATCAATAAATTAGATTTTACAGTAAATTATTAAAAGTAATAAAAGCAAATTGTCAGGATCACTCTTTACTGCACAGGTTCAAGGGAACTTAAGTATGAAATTGCTTAACTACTGTGGTATCCAGTATAATATAAGAACAACTATACGGCATCAGATAGATGCTGATAGTGACCATAGCAAATACTTTGGAAAGAGTTTAAAAATAGAACAAGTAATGGTTCCCCAGCATTTTCTCCCAGTCTGCAAGAAGTTAAAATGACTTAACTGAAAGAGGTGAGATCTTTAGGTGTATTAGTTGACAATGCTTTTGTGGGTTTTCTTTTCTTTTCTCCACAAATGTATCTGTTTACTTTTTGAAATTACACGAGCTTTTGCCAAGCTTAAGTTAATGTGGTAAGAAAGGCCTCCTTTTAGTGTGAAAGGGCCACCTTTTCACTCTTTTCATAACCTGTACATCTTGCATTAGAAGACAAAGTGAAAAACTGCTTCCTATTAATTTTGTCTACGTATTTTTTTTTCATAATCGATTTATCTTATTTTGTTCTCCTAATCATCTCCTTTTCAGTTGAAGAAGTCTCCTTAACTCTTTCTCATGGAGCCTGTTCTAAGCCCAACATCCTTGCTGTCATATTATGTGTTTTTTAAGGTTTTCAGATGGGATGGTCAGAGTATACAATATCTGAGGGGTTTGCGTGCAATATGATCTATGATTCTTACTTTTTTAGTCCTAATTTGCTGCCTAATTATTCAATGATGTGAAATTGCTTACACACAGGGCAGCCTGTGTTATAAGTGACTTCTCTGCAATGTGATGCATCTTTCTTTTGTGAAACTTCTCTGTGTGAGTGATGTGACATATAAATTAGAGGATTCTTCACCAAAATGGAGATTCAGACAACTATTTCTAGAAAGAAAAATCTGAAACTAGGTTTTAAAGACAATACTTCAGCCTCATGGATTGAGAGTGTTGTATTTGCCCCTAATAACTCAGAGCCCATAACTACATAATTGTCTTTTGTGGCTCCTAAACATCTAAAACCAGGATTTTTATGCATTTTTGTGCCAACTTTTCAGTTATTATAACTTACAAAACATAGAATAGTAAAATATTTAAAGCATCTTGGCTGTTTTAACCATTTTCCTTGCCATGAGGGGACAGAACTTGTATGAGGCTATTATTGCTAAAAATATACCTGGATTTTGAAGTGAAAATACCTAATATTCTTCATGAAAATCTTGAGGAGCTTCTTTTTGTCATCCTTATTACATACTTTAATGTGGTATAGAAATCCTTAGGGTTTAGAAAGCTGTTTATTTATAATCTCTGCCAAAACATAATCAGCATCCTCTCAAATCCTTTTGTCGAAGCATATCGTATAACTAAGTAGTGTGCTATTTCCAATAATTGCTGCTCAGTTAGGTACACAATAACAATGGTATTACATGTACTCAAGCAAACATTTTTATTCATAGAATATACCTCAAATTTATTTTAGCAGTTTAAATAAGTGAGTTTAATGTATATTTAGTCAAGCATTACAGTAGTGAGGGCTTAAGTAGATTAGAAATAAATGAATCCAATTAAAGACCACGTCTGTGAAATTTGATATGTCATAGGCATGAATGAACTGTTTGCACAGCAACTGTAAAGAAATCATTAATGATTAACTATCTAGAAGAGGCTTAAACAAAGATAAACGGTATAGGACATAGTTAAAAACATTTGTGTCTGAAATAATAAAAACATGCTTTGCATCAGTAGTGGCATGAGTGCTGGTCTTGGGAAATGAATTTTTTGTTATCTGTAGTAAACATACATCCAGAGAATTGGCTTAGTAACATTAGCTGTCATGCACTGATAGCAGAAGATTGTTCCTTCCACCAAAAAGCTCAAGTTTAACAGGTGAGACAGACAAAGATATTTCACAAAAGAAATGTTTCCTACAAGAACATATTGTTATCCTCCATTTCGAAACTAATATTCAACAAAGTTAAGGTAGGGATACTCAAAAGTTATCAGTGCTGGGCTAAATTTGGCATATCAAAACTACAAATCCCATTGACTGCCTTAAGGGTGAGCTCAGGCAACTGCCAAGTGCTTGCTAAAATTCATGGTACATGATTTGTCCAGTGTGGCACCAGTATTCTGTGGGATTGTTGAGAATTGAGTCCAGATCACTTGGCTACCAGACTGATGTCTTAAAGATGTCAGCGGTATTAAAGGTGTATTTTTTTAACACATAAAAATATTAAGAAGCCTGAGATGGGAAAATCTACCTTGTAAAACAGCAGTCTGTTTCACTGTTGTCAGTCTGTTTTTCTGCAAAACTAAAACAGTCTTACAGAGATATGGAGAACTCATTTTATGTGACATTACTTCCTAAAGGGGTGTTGTGTACATGCACTTGCTGATTCCCTGAGGTGGCTGTTTTTTATGGAGGGGATGAAAAGGAGTAGTTGAAAGAAAAAAATTAGACGTTAAAAAGTCTCATTTAACAGGCCTTTGGCTTATTCAGAACTATTATTTTGAATGTTCAAGTGAATTTAAAGTAATGGCTAGCAGGACTAGGGATGTGATTCTCCCCCTGTACTCAGCACTGGTGAGGCCTCACCTTGAGCACTGTGTACAGTTCTGGGCCCCTCACTTCAAGAAGGATATTGAGGTGCTGGAGAGGGTCCAGAGGAGAGCAACGAGGCTGGGGAAGGGACTAAAAGGAAAGTCTTATGAGGAGAGGCTGAGGGAGCTGGGGTTGTTTAGCCTGCAGAAGAGGAGACTCAGGTGGGACCTTGTCACTCTCTACAACAGCCTGAAGGGAGGTTGTAGTCAGGTGGGGGGTCGGGCTCTTCTCCCAGGCAACTAGTGACAGGATGAGAGGGCATGGCCTGAAGCTGTGTCAGGGGAGGTTTCAGTTGGATATCAGGAAGCACTTCCTAACAGAGAGTGTGATCAGACATTGGAATGATCTGCCCAGGGAGGTGGTGGAGTCACCGTGCCTGGATGTGTTTAAAGAAAGGCTGGATGTGATGGTCTAGCAGATGTGGTGGTGTCAGGGCATAGGCTGGACTTGATGATCTCAGAGGTCTTTTTCAGCCTCAGTAATTCTGTGATTCTGTGATTATGTAATGGAAATTCCCCAATGATAACAAAGAAGTCACCACAATAATTTAATAAAGGTTGACAGTATGGATGTGAGTCATGGAGTTCTGCAAGGTTTAACATGCCTTTGGATAAAGTATTCTTAATTATTTGGTGGCCATCCAAAAAAAAAAAAAAGTAAAGGCATTGCAGGTTATTTTCCTCTAATACAAATTTCTCATTAACAGGAAAATTCTAAAATATACAAACAGTTGTAAGCTCCTGTCAAATACATTTCTCCATTTAACTTGGCAAGCACTGAATATACATTGGACATGACTTCTAGCCAGTAGTGCTCCTAGGCACCTTGCATTTGAAAGAAAGTACTTCCAGTATAAATAAATGGTAAAGAATTAAACTCACATCATTGTATTTTATTTATTTAAAGCATTTTTTTTCAGTGCTATCTGTAACTAAAAATGGCAATTATATTTACATATAATTAATTTAGAATACCTTAGGCAAGCAAATCTTATTCTCAAACAATAGTAAATTCCTGTTGCATATTTTCATCTGGCAAATCTAGTAAGTAAAGGCAAATACAGTGTAAAAAGGGCTCATTTTGGAGACAGAGATGGCTAGGCATGTGATCGGGAATAACAAACTGTACCTTCAGACTGATGAAAACTCTGCCATGTCATGATAATCTACAGGCCAGGATGTTTTATTTAACTCCAAGTGACTGATAAATGACTGCATTCTAAGGTGAGAAACCAATCAGGGAACATATAACATTTCTGTGACTGTAGTTGTCTAAAGCATATAATCAGATTTTTGTGTTAAATGATCCAGATAGGAAACTTTGTGCTTCTATTTTCCTGAATGTATCAAATAATTTAATTAAACTGTCTGGTTTGGATTTGTCTGTCTTCAAAAACAAATGCAGAAACATGATACCAGGTATGTGAATCTCATGTCTAGAGAAGCTGTAAACTTTGACTCAACAAGATGTAAACAGCTATTGTTGCTTATGCTATTTATGGAGATAAATGGGTGCCTGGAACCTAATGAAGGGCTCCAGTATACAGTAATTCTCCAAGTAGCTGCATTGCTTAATCATTAAGTGTACTAATGATAAACAACCACTTCAAACATTTCTGGAGGGTCTTTCCAATTACTTTGATGAGCAGTAGGCTGGGGCTATGTAGGACTTTTCTCCCAAGAAATTTTAGAAAGGAGGATTACTAATATAATTCCAATCACTGATGGAAAAACTGAGGCAAGGAGAATCTCTGAATGTCAGTGTAGTTTCATAAACAAAGTGAAGTTCGACATCTTTTTCCCCATTTTGTGCTGAAATTTGGCTTCCTGTATAAACTAAGTGAAAACTTCTTATTTTGACTGGTTCTAGAAGACCCTGAAGGGATTGCATATGCTTCTCCTGACAAGTCTCGTGAGCAGACTGAGGCCTTTGTAAACATCTCTGAGACGTATTGTACATGAACAGAGGACACAGCAGATGAGGAAATTGTCTTTGTTGTACCATCTGCTGATTTAGAAAGCCATGAAGATGACAAACAGCCAGAATCTGTTATCTTTTCACTCATCTGCTGAATGGCACTCTGTTAGCATTGCATGAGCTGGAGTGTGGAAATGTTAAAAGTTGCAGGCATTGTTTAAAAGTAGAAGAATGATGTATTAGAGTATTACAGCCAGACACACAAGAGGAAGTGCCAGACTTTTACCACCTTCATGGCTGATTTTTAATGAATTGTGACAACTGAGCAAAATAGACTGAATGTTAGTGACATTAATACCTTCAGTTTAATCTCACAATTTCTGTTCTGTGTTCTGTTAAATTGTCAGAAAATATGACAAATATACATTTTCTGGTTTTTAACTTAAAAAAATACAGAGAAAATATGACCCTTTTCATTGATTTTTCATGTAAAGCTGGAGGAAATGAAAGCATATAAAATATGTTCAATAGAAATAATAGTGCAGCCAATTAAAATTACACCTTGGTTTCTTTTTCATGAACAACGCTTTCCACTTTGTTTCAGTCACATCAATGATTGTCCCTGTGATGTAGGAACCTGTACATTAAACCAATCTGATGCTTTTACTTTCAGCTTGTACTTCATTAATTACTTCAATATCTGTAACCTGGGTGTAGGTTATGCAGCATTTGTCAGGTTTAGGTGGCCAATGATACTTTTTTATTCTTTATTTGTTGTGATTTGCAGTGGCAGTATGATAATTGCATATTGTTCAGACTATCAATTGAAAGATACCTAAGCATAAGAGCAAGATCTGTTTCCAGTTGTATACTGAAATTTTGATGGCTGCTAGAGGGAATGAGTTGTATTTAATTTCTATTCCAATGCCATAACTCCACATATGAAAACTGAATTTCTGTGAATCTTCTTTAAGGTGTCAAAATTCAGTGTCTATTGATGGGATTAAATACACCGTAAATATCTGCCTCTTCATTGGTTATCTGTGTTTCCTCACTCACTGCATGTAGAGCTTATACTTCCTTTATGGCATGTTGTTGCATTAACACAAAAAGATACTCATGGTTTTTGCAGAGTTTTCCATGGGCTAAACATTTTTTCTTCTTGTTTGAAGATATTTTTCTTGTGTTGAACATTATGCTGCTTAAGAATGTAGATACAAAAGATCTCCATTCTTGAATCTGGTTGTCCTTAAGTTCATTTGGTTGAATCTGGATATTTAATCTTCACTAATGGACATTGTTATTTTACTCCTTCCTCTGGATACATCCAGTTGAGCTTCTCTTTTGAAAACATTTTTCAGGGCTTAAGTTCTCTTTTGTTCCATAGCTGACATTGTCTTTAACTAAGGAATCATAATATCTTCAGGATTTTCTCGCCTTTAGGTCTCTAATGTTAATGTCTGGTCTCACTTTAGTTTTCAGATTTTGGTTAAGTAGTCCCAAACTTCACTCTATTACTTGAAGAAACACAGCTACAAAAAAACCCTGTCTTGTCTGTACAGGTTTAGTTTGTCTTGTGCCATGCTGTGTCCACTGGGCTTCTGTACTAATTCCAGTCTTCCCAATATTATTTCTAGCAATGTTGACACGCTTTCCAGCCCTCTTTTCCTTCAAAAAGGCTGTATAAAAGAATTATATATATATATATTTTTTTTTTCTGATTTCACTTCCACACACTCACTTGCCATATTTGTGCAAGCTGTGTTGTTTGCTGAGAATTCATGTTTCATGGTGTTCTGATACTCCCTTACTGTTCTTTATTTTATCTATCTGCTAATGAGCCATTATCTCTTCCTCAAATTTTCATTAGACAGGCTGTTGCCACCATGTTTCATATTGTACATTTTGTCAATGGTAGTAGACAGAAAGTGTCTTCTAAAGCTGAATTGAAGCTTTTTGAAGAAGTGTGGCAGATCCAGCTGGTACCCAAGTTGAGTGCAGATAGACTGCCTTCCTATTCCAAAAGCTTTTTTGTTCAGCCTCCATCTATGAAGCTTGCTATAGCTGAAGCCCTATACTAAAGGATGCTTTGTACTCAACTTTCAGATGCTTTGTTGCAGAGAAGAGCAGTTACTACAGCCATCAATCCTTGATTTTTTCATTATGTTAGCTCTATCACATCAACAAGTGCTTTCAAAATTAGACTCAAGCTTTATAATGGGCTTTGGAAGAGCAAGAAACATGATACAGAGTGGAAATGCTTCCAGAAGTTAAGTCTGAAAAATAAAAAAGTGGGAAGCAGCAAGAAGATTTCATGTTTTGTCTTCTGTATTTATTTAATTTTTTTTGCTTACAGTGAAGCATGGTAATCCAGTCTGTAGGTGCCTGATATACAGACCATACTGGCCAGATTCTCATATCTGGGGGAGGGACAAGATAGAGAAGAAATATACATTTTTGGAATCATATGCTACCAAAAACATATGCATCCAAGTTTTTTCAGGAGTCAAAGAGCACCTAGAATTTCCATCCAACTGTGGAAAGATGGCTGTTTCCCATCATGAAAAGGTGGAGGTCTTCAATGTGTTTCCCTTTGCAAAGAAGCATCACTTTGGTCTTGTCTGGATTCAGTTTGATTCATCTGTTCTTCATTTAAGAGCTAATTTCCTGTAGTTATTCTGATGTTTTATAGTGATGATAGTTGCATCAGAAAATGAGATAAATAGTAGATTGTCAGCAACATACTGTTAGCAATTGAACACATGCCATATCACTCTCTCTCTCAGCAGTCTCATGTAGATAGATGTAGATCGTATGGATCCCTGTGGGATCCTGAAGGTGAGGACCTTGGAGGAAGAGGCTTGTATCCACCACCTTTTTTTGAATTACATGTACAACATAAGATACAGTACTACTGTGTTGCTGGAACTATGTAATAGAGGATTCAGGTGTCTGAGAACAGGAATCTGGAGATCAGAGTTCCATAGTTGGTGGAAGTTTTATAAATTCCTCCAGGAATTTGTCAGGATTTCATAGAATCATAGAATCATAGAATGTCAAGGGCTGAAAGGGACCTCGAGAAATCATCTAGCCCAACCCCTCTTCCAGAGCAGGATCACCTAGACCAGGTCATACAGGAATGCGTCCAGGTGGGTCTTGAATATCTCCAGAGAGGGAGACTCCACAGGGCAGCCTGTTCTAGTGTTCCATCACCCTCACTGTGAAAAAATTTTTCCGTATGTTTACATGAAACTTCCTGTGCCTCAGTTTCAACCCTTTACCCCTTGTCCTATCATTGGGCATCACCGAGAAGAGCCTGGCTCCGTCTTCCCGGCACTCACCCTTCATATATTTATAAACATTGATTAAATCACCCCTTAGTCTTATTTTCTCTAAGCTAAAAAGCCCCAGCTCCCTCAGTCTATCCTCATAAGAGAGATGTTCCATTCCCTTAATCATCTTTGTAGCCCTGAGCTGGACCCTCTCCAGCAGTTCCATGTCCTTCTTAAACTGGGGGGCCCAGAACTAGACACAGTATTCCAGATGTGGCCTCACTGGGGCAGAGTAGAGGGGCAGGAGAACCTCTCTCAACCTACTAGCTACACCCCTTCTAGCACACCCCAGGATGGCATTGGCCCTCTTGGCCACAAGAGCACACTGCTGGCTCATGGTCAGCCTCCCATCAACCAGGACCCCCAGGTCCTTTTCCCCTTCACTGACTTCCAACAGCTCAGTCCGCAACCTATACTGATACCTGGGGTTGTTCTTTCCCAGGTGCAGGACTCTGCACTTGCCCTTATTGAATTTCATCAAATTTCTTCCTGCCCAACCCTCCAGCCTGTCCAGGTCTCGCTGAATGGCAGCACAGCCTGCTGGGGTGTTGGACACCCCACCCAGCTTGATATCATCAGCAAACTTGCTGACAGTGCTCTCTGTGCCCTCATCCAGGTCATTGATGAACAGGTTAAACAGAACCCGTCCCAGCACCGACCCCCGTGGAACCCCACTGGTTACAGGCCTCCAGTTGGACTCCATCCCATTGACCACAGTTCTCTGACTTCTTTCTTTCAACCAATTCCCAATCCACCTCACTACCTGATCAAGCAGACCACACTGTCTCAGTTTAGCAAGAAGGATGCTGTGGGAGACAGTGTCAAATGCCTTAGAGAAATCAAGAAAAACCACATCCACTGCTCTACCATCATCTATCCACCTGGTTATGTCCTTGTAAAAGGTTATCAGGTTGGTCAAACATGACCTCCCCTTGATAAAACCGTGTTGATTGCTCCTGATAACCCTCTTGTCCCTGACATGCCTAAGTTGCTCCATTTTCTTTCCAGGGATGGAGGTGAGGCTGACCGGTCTATAGTTACCAGGGTCCTCCTTCTTGCCCCTTTTGAAGATTGGGGTGATGTTTGCCCTCCTCCAGTCCCCAGGCAGCTCTCCTGTGTGCCATGACTTACTATAGATAATGGAGAGTGGTCTGGCAATGACCTGTGCCAGCTCCCTCAGCACCCTTGGATGCATGCCGTCAGGACCCATGGACTTATGGATGTCCAGATTACTCAGCTGTTCTTTAACCCAGTCCTCATCAACCAGGGAAGAGTCCTTAGTCATGCTCTCCTCTGATGCCTCAGGTGTCAGGAGCTCTTGAGGACAGTCTCCAGCAGTACAGACAGAGACAAAGAAGGCATTTAATAACTCTGCCTTCTTTGTGTCATCTGTCACCAGGGCACCTGCCTCATTCAGCAGAGGGCCTACGTTGCCTCTAGCCTTAGCTTTTCCTGCAATATATTTGAAGAAGCCCTTTTTGTTACCCTTGACGTCCCTTGCAAGCTTGAGTTCCAGCAAGGCCTTAGCCTTCCTAGTTGCCTCTCTACATTCTCTAACAACAGTCCTATACTCCTCCCAGGTAGCCAGCCCCTCTTTCCATGAGCTTTAGACCCTCTTCTTCCTCTTAAGTCTACTCTGTAGTTCCTTACTTAACCATGCAGGTCTCCTGGCTCTCTTTCTCGATTTCCCATCTGCTGGGATGCACTGGCCCTGAGCTTGGAAGAAGAGGTCCTTAAATATTAACCAACTATCATTAGCCCCTCTGCCCTCCAGTAACCTGTCCCATGAGATTTCACCCTGCAATTTTCTGAAAAGGCCAAAGTTGGCCCTCCTAAAATCCAGAGTTTTGGTCTTACTTGACATCCTGTTCCTGCCAGACAAGATCATGAACTCCACCATCTCATGATCACTAAGGCCAAGGCTACCCCCAACCCTCACTGCTGCAACCAGCCCCTCCTTGTTGGTGAGAATAAGATCCAGCATTGCTCCCCTCCTAGTTGGCTCCTCCACCATTTGCATCATCATCAATGCACTGGAGGAACCTCCTGGACTGTGGCTGGCTGGCTGAATAGCCTTTCCAGCAAATGTCTGGATAGTTAAAATCCCACATGAGAACCAGGTGCTGAGATTGCTGTTAGCTGCCTGTAGAAGGCCTCGTCAGCTTCCTGATCCTGATCAGGTGGCCTGTAACAGACACCCACAACTGTATCACCCATGCCAGCCTGTCCCTTAATTGGCACCCACAGACTCTCAACTTGCCCCTCATCCGCCCCTGGACAGAACTGTAGACATTCCAGTTGCTCCCTCACATAGAGAGCAACTCCACCACCTCACCTTGATGACCTGTCTTTCCTGAAAAGGGCATAGCCATCCATGACCACATTCCAGTCATGTGAGCTGTCCCACCACGTCTCTGTGATTGCCACCAGGTCATAACCCCGTGTCCGCACATGGATTTCTAACTCCTTCTGTTTATTCCCCATGCTGCATGCATTGGTGTATAAACATTTCAGGTGTGGAGTAGAGTAAATAGTTTTCAACCTTGGAGGGGGGTAGACCCTCTGGTTATCTAAAATACCAACACCCTGCACCTCAAGCATTAGGCTATTACACCCAGGGTTCTCACTGACAAAGCCCGCTACACCCTCATCTCTTGTGAAGTGCCCCAGTGCATCAGCTCTGGCCTTCCTCAGGGTAACAAGTTGAGACCACTTAGTAGAGCTCTTTCCCTCAACCTCTGGTGTGCTATCCCCCTGCTTGTCACAAGCCAGGGCAAAACTATTGACCCCTTCCCCCTTCAAATCTAGTTTAAAGCCCTCTCAATGAGCCCTGCCAACTCCTGCCCCAGAGTCCTTTTCCCCCTCTGGGACAAGTGCACCTCGTTAGGTGCTCGTAGCTCCAATGCTTCGTATACTGCATCATGTTCATAAAATCCAAAGTCCTGTCTACAACAACAGTCCCAGAGCCATGAATTGACCTGTTGGCTCTTTCTATATATTCCCTCACTCGTTTCCATCTGTAGTTTGTTTACTAGAAGCCTTGCTTCCTCTTGTCCTTTGCCTCATAGTGCATATGGATATACTCAAATGTTTTCATTTCTTGGTGGAACATCTTCTGCATCTGACACTGAGACCATTGAACCCTTCCTCCATGTTTTATTTGCTTTTTTAAAAAAAACCAAAAACCACAACACTTCTGGTATTTATCTTGGCCTGTTACTATTGGTGTTCTGGTATCTATCTTTGCTCTTCTGAAGGGTAGCTGTTCCATACTAGAGTTGAGATGGTATTGAATCATGCCTCAGTGATGCAAAAAAGTCCAGGTGTTTCATCTGCAAGGAGAACACAGATGTGTTCTTTTTCTAAGAGGAATCTTTGCATTTAGCATTTCTTTGTTTAATAATGTTACCAACTAAGCCACTGATTGCCAATACCAGCTTGTAGTATTTACTGTAATGCGTGGTGTTCTGGGAGGGCGACTCCTTACCATAATGATACCAAGGACTTAGAAAAGTAAAACATAATGGCATGCAAGGTTTTGGGCAGCCTGGTTTGCCTGTTTTTTTTTTTTAGATTCCTGTGACCTAGAAGCGTTGTACAATGTAGTCTCTATGATTTGAATGCTTGGCCCTTACACAGATCATAACAGCAGGTGAGTAGTGTTGGAGTGATAATCTGTGGTCTGAATATCAGGGTGGTGTTTCATCCAATTTTTAAAAACTCTTCCTCTGACATGAGAAAGTAGCAGACTATTACAGGGTGGCATACACCAGAGATGGGGAGGTAATGGCAGGAATGCAGAGCTATGGGCTCTCCAGCAAAAAGGGAGGCAAAAGGATAGGTAGATTAAAAAATGAAACAGAACCTTCTCATACCCCTAAGGCTATGAACAACTTATCTTCTTTGTTTTGATTAACTTTCATTTTTGGAGGCAACACTTTCTGCATCTGACACTAAGACCACAGGACTCTTCCTTGTCTTATAATCAGATAGCTGGGGGGAATGTGTATATCAGGATAAGACTGATAGTGTTTTTCATTACTATTCATAGTATCTCATGCTACTCTAGTTGTTAAATATGAAGATAAATTGACATCCTTTGTTTCTGATGTTTTATATAACATAAAGGTAATTTGCCAGGACTCAATTGTGGAGACAGATGCTTTGCATGTCAAGTCAAGGTATTGGGATGGAAATTCTGAGGGTAAAGACAGGAAAGATTAATGCATTCAAAATATGTGGATGAGCCCTACCTGTCAAATAGGCCAAAGCAAATCCCTATATTCAGATGCTTTCACTGCAGGCAGGATGTTTGAAATGCAAATATTACAGCAGAAGCCTATCCCTATTAAAGCCAAAATTTGAAGAAATGACCTCATCAAGAAGTAATTTTGCATTACAAAACATTAATTATACTTGACCAACCTCAGTCTGCTATGAACTGGTAACCACAGTCAGCACAGTTCTAATGACAGTGATTCAGTTGTTACACATACATGGATGCATATACATTGTCTGCATTGTCAAAAAAAACCCTAAGCCTCTTCAACCAACAAGTTTGTTGTTTATCAGGTGCAAAAAAAAAATTAGTGTAGAACTGGCATGAATGAATTTTTCTGTTCCACGGATTTATCTGTGGCTCTTCGAATATTCATCCTATTTCACTTATTTCAGTGAAGTTTATCCTTCTGCCCCTGACTTTTAACTGAAAAAATTCCAGTGTTCTAAGCTGTGATATGCTCAGGTTGTGGTGCAGTTCCTTTCTAAAAAAAAGTTAGATTCTCACTGCTCACATTAATATATGGATGATTATAGAGCAAGATATTGTTGCTAAAGCTGGGTGGATAATTTATTATTAATATGATTCATTAAGGATAATTCTTTAGGTTTATATGGAGTATGGGGTAATGTGTGAATGAATATGTTGCCTCCTTGACTGCATAAGAGAAGCATTATTCTTCACTTCCTTTCCCCCTTCTTTGCTGGTTAACACAAAGGAAGAAAAAAGCCATGAATCCTTCCTCTTTTCCTCCAGGTAGGTAGGTCAGGAAGAAACTCTTGCTTCTCTCTCTTTTAATAAATCATTGTCAGAATAGGTT
>JANVCC010000018.1:43632770-43817549 GCA_025345505.1 Todiramphus chloris collaris | reverse complement strand
AAACTCTTGCTTCTCTCTCTTTTAATAAATCATTGTCAGAATAGGTTCCGTATGACTACATGAAAGCTAGAGAGATCATTTCTTGCTCCCCTGGGTATCAGCAGATATGCAGATGTGTGCAAAGAGGTGCAGTCCAATGCACATGCCCCTGATGCGAAGTAAGATGTGGTGAATAATGCCTGTTTTTCTTACTTTTACGTATCTTTTCGAAAGTTTGAAGAAACTTATGCTGAACTTCACAAACTGCCACTATATCTAGCTCCCCATAGAAAACCTCTAGTATTTTGTGAGTGGGGGACAGACTATTTAAGTCACAAGATTTATATTTATTTGGCTGTTTTCTCTGACTGGTAAAATCTTTCACTATAGGATACTTGAAATGGGTGAAGAAACACTCACAAGATCCATAAAAGAAGAAAAAAAAAGTAAAAATTTGCACCAGTTGCCTGAAATCCTGTAAACAATGAAAAATATAACCTTAAAGATTAAGTATTTTCCATTAAAAAAAAAATTGTTTAACATTTAGTCATCTATGTAGGCTGTTATGTGTAGCCTCCCAGATGCATGAACACACACACACACACACACACACACAAATGTGGTAAGTTTGTAGTTGTACAGTTAAAAGAGTTTTGAGGAAAATGTATCCTATTTACTGCTTAGCTATGTGACCAATGCAGAACTGTAATATAAATCTCAGAAATTTCCACCCCATTGTTTTTTATTACTGAAGAAAGTAGATCAGGATGATAACAGTTGGATGCAAAAAGTAATCATATTTTCGGTATAAAAATAGTGCTATTGTTCAGTAAGCTATACCACATAAATGTATTAGGGGGATATACTGTCTTGCCTTGGATGGTTTTATACTTTTTTTCTTAAAAATATGTTTTGTTTCCACCCCCCACTAAGAAGGAAAGAATGTTTCTCATTAAGATATGAAATGAGTTTGTTTTTCACTTTTGCCTTTTATATAGGGATACCGAATATAAAGGACTACAGCTCTCCCTGGATCAGGTCACTGCTACAAAGCCGGCATTCTCATATGCAAATTCAACTCCGACCATAACAGATAATAGAAAGGGAAGCAAATCTCGCCTCTCGAGCACAAAGTCAAAATCAAGGACATCACCATATCCACAGGTAGTTGTCTTTGAAAACCAAAATAAATATTTTTGAATATCTTGGTTTTGACTGCTATTTTAAACAAGTAATTAGAATGGGCCAAAGAACATGATACTCAAAGGGAATAAAGAATGACAGGTTATAAGATCTTGAGACAGAAATATGTTTCTTTAAACTGCTTCTAAAAAGCTGGAAACATTTATGTTTCAGCATGCATAATAAATCATCATCAACAACAACAGCGTGGGGCTCAGAGTTAATGAGGAGCGGACAGAAGGACAAGTGAAAAAAGTTGGTTTTGAAATACTTGGTTTGAGAGGATTGTGAGTTCTGCCATTTGAGAAAGCAATTCTGACATATCTAGAAAGCTGCTGTTTGACAGCAGTTTAATACTGAAATCTTAGTCAGAAGGAGTGAGTTTTGTGGAGGGAAAGCAACAAGCTAGCCTGGTGAAGTGGATCAAGAAAGCTTTTCTCTGTACAAAGCTTTGAAAGGGAGAAAAGTGCTAGGAGGTGGCCATTGGTGCCAGTAGACTTCAATTTGCCATGTATCATTTTCAAGCCTAATGTTTAAGGAACATATACCCACTTGGAGAATGGACAAGACTTGATTTGGTCTCTGAACTGAAGCTTATGTAATACATTTATGTAAATGATTTCTGCAAACAGTGTCATAGCACTTGCATACTTACATGGTCAACCCTTTAGGCTCAAATAAATCTGTTGAAATAACCATTATGTTTACTAATTAATGATGCAAGTTTTACGACCCTTATGCCATCACATAGTGGATATAAATGTAAGTATTCATGATGTCATATTGAATAACTATGTATTTTTAAAGAGTCCAGCTCAATATTTAATTGATAACAACCCTGATGACTACAGTTCCTCTGTAGGCACAATGTTTTCTAAACTGATGTTGCAGTGTACAATGTGAGTCTGTCTACATCACTCCCTTGTTTTCTCTCTTTCTCCCCTCAAAAGTACCAAGGGTAAGAATTTCAGTTAAATGACATCTGCTTTTGGAACAGCAATTTAACTGAGTGCCTAGATATGAACTCAGATTCCTAATTTTAAGAATTTAATTTTTCCAGAGATTGTTATGGCTGTTGTTGTTCAATCATTTGTTCACATCCATGTCTCTGGATTGTTAAAGAAGAGTCATTCTCTTGCATGCATCACGTCAAAGAACTGTAATAAAACTGCTTTAAAGTGTTAAGAAAGATACCTACAATTAATTCTAAATTAGATTTTTCATATGACTGTCTTTGATTTACTGAAATTACCCTTTATCTCCCTTTATATGATCCTTTCAAAAGCCCTCATTTGCTAGCAGGACAATCTGAACTAAAGACCTGTTATCGTCACACAACAACTTGCTTTTTGAAAGTTTGACTTTCATCTGTACCTCCATATTCTCTCTGCCACAAGAAAAAATTCTGAGCTAGCAGTGCAGCATTGAGACAGTTGGTTTATCAGGGATTGTTGTCTGCGAGCTCAGGACATTTAGTCTCCAGTTTTATTTTGTATCCTCATTATCAGCTGCCTGGTAGTAAAGTCACAGATTTCATCATTCAAAAAGAAGCAGCCGTGCTATTTGCCAGTCTCTTGAAAAATGGTCATACCGCTCATTGTAGCATATCACCACAAGCAGCACTGGCAGTTTGGCTTTGCATCCCTCTCATCCTTCTCCAACCCTGAATAAACTGTTGAAAGACTATGAAAAGCCGTTGTGAAGAGCATGCAGCAGGTGTCATGGCCTATGTCTCTCAGTCTCCAGCCCATGTAATTTGCCAGTTGCAGAAATTAGAGTGTGACTCAAAAGCCAGGGCTGGAAAGTGAGGTCATGGGTTTGGCTTACACAGGAGCCTGGGTTTTGGTGGAGGAAGGAAACAGGAAGTTTATTAGGAAAATAATGTCAGTGGACAAAGTATTTCTTAAAGTTAAGGGCACCCAGGTGATTTTAAATGTACATATTTCCACTGTGGGTTTTTTGTGGGTTTGGTTTTTTTTTTCTTTTTCTCCCCCCCCCCCCCCCCCCTTACCATTTACTTTGCTTCAGTCTTGAAGTGAAAAGGGAATCATATGCTTTATTGGGTGATGACCGAGAGCCTTCTCCCTTGCCAGCTGCATGCCCCTAGGATAGCTACGTGAGATGTGAACTGTATGAAAACCATGTTAATAAATTTCATCTGAATATTTACTAGTAGGGAAAAGGTAGACATTTTGGTCACCTAAGAGCATGTTAATGGTTTTTTTCTCATATCATTCAAAAGCAGACATAGTTTAATATGGCACTTGTAGACTCTAAGCAAAACCTGAGTTCATTAAATTGGAGGCATTGGTCAGCATCTCACGTTAGTACAGTGGGCTAGTGGGTTCTGTGAAACCAGCCCCAGGCAGGAGAAGGACAAGTACAGAGGAGACCAAAATTCATGACACAGCTGTAGGATTTGCCTAGACACTTTGAACAATGCTCTTCTAGTCCTGTCCTGCCAGAGAACTGGAGAGATGAAAGAGAAGGCAAAAACCCAGGAGAGACAAAGACTTGATTGAGACTTGAAGAAAAAGGAAATCATGAGTTGGTTAAAAGATGCCTGTAGTCTTCCCCCATAATAATAGTTATTGTGAGGGGATACCAAAAGCTAGCCCTGGACCTCTTTTATTCTGTACACAGGAAATAGCAATGAGATTTGAAAAACATTTTAATTGTGATCATCTGAACAACTGTTTTGGAGTTTAATCTCTCATTAATGATGATTGTTTAAAGAAAATATTTAAAATTGTCTGTTGTCTCCCTCTAATGGAAATGTTTTATGGTCAGATCTGGATAAACACTTATTGCTTCATATCTCATTGTAGTGTTTGTGTAAAGATTATTTATATTTATAAAATTAGTGCACACATACAAACAAGAAAGTATCCAAGAGCTGTTGGATGGAAGCTTTGGTGTGTGTTACAGCACGCATGAATTTTTGGAAGTAAGAGTCTTCTCTAGTAGGTGTATATTAATATACCTGATTTGGGAGTTAAATTGATTATATAGCTCCTTTAAACAGATAATCTGGATTTGTTCTGCAGTCCACCTGTATTTGGGCACATCACCCAATGGGGTAAAGATAACAGAATCAGGCTGAATTCTAGTCAGCTTTTTTATTATTATTATTATTTTTATTTCTTCCTGTAGCCTGAAGCTTTGGCAACTTCCAGTGCATTCAAAAGCAAAGCAAAATCCTCTTTTTATAGTAAACATAACTCCTGATCTGGTGAAGAGTCACCAGCAGTGGGGGTTATTTTAATGGACATGCTGTATTACTTTAATCTAAGCCTTTCACCATCTGTTCTGCCTATAATAGTGAATGCAAAAAGAACATATTTTACATTTCAGGATTACATTAGTAGAAAGTAAGATAAAAGTGATTTAAAAGCATGCATATGTTCTTAGTACAATACAGCCCGCATCTGTGATGTTTTTTCTCATGGTTAAGACACAAATCAAGAGGGAAGCTGCTAATGCTGATATAGTGAAAGTTTTCACAGAAAAGAGGACTCTGAGAGGGTCTCACTATGTATTTAATGTTTATAACGACAAAAACCTGAGTAGGCTGCCAGAAAATTAGATGTCTCTAACATCTATTGTTTGAACATCTGTCACAGTGTGTGAAGCAGGCTGATGTTGCTGCATAAGACAGGATGAGTGCTCAGGCCAGTGAAGACACCTGTAGGAATGGAAGGTCAGGCAAAAGAAAGTCACCTGAGAAATATAAAATTGTCTGCTGGCCTAATACACTTCAGTGGGCTCTTGTAAATTAATATTTTCTTAGATATGGAATTTATATTTTCTGATTTCCTTGCCCCTTCAACCTTCCTAAAGTTTTTTACTGGAGTGAAAATAGCATTCAGTGATGGCCTACAACCCCTTTCTATGTCGATGCTAATCTAGCTGGTGTGTTCTGTGGTGGTACATTGGATTAGCACTCTGGAGTACATTTCTAATATATGGAGGTGGCAATTCTGTTTCCAGGAACCAGCTGGTGGACCATTTGATTTATTTATTGTTGCTTATGCCAGAAGACAATTCAGAAATCACCTGAAGGGTTTTCACCTGTCGCCTGTCTGAAGTTCTTATATCATACTTAACTCCTGTCTTCTGGTTAGACTTTGTCAAAAAACCCCCAAAATAATAAATTCTGCTTGATAGGAATCAGAAGGCAAAAATTAGCAGAAAGTAAAACTTTTCTGGTGAGGCAGGACTGGGATTGAAAAAAACCCCCCAAATTTCCAGTAATTTGAATTTGCCATGATTCTCATTAAATCTGATTCTGTTTTCTATAGTCTTTCATCACTTGACATATGGGAGCTTAATTCTGACTTGAGAGATAGTGTTTCCACTCCCATTTCAGTAAAGTGTCTGTGATCATCCTTTCATTTCTCCCTCTGTCAACATGTCAGATATGCCTGTGTTTGGAGTCTTCACCTGTCAACATCAGATTCCTAGAAGAGGCAGTGTTAGGACTGCAATGGTAGAGGCAGCTTGATGATGCCAAAAAAAGATATGATTAGCTTTAAAGGGAATTAGACATACTTTTTGTCCTATGTCTGCTTTTGTTGTATCTTAAGAGTAATGCACTCATATCAAACCTTGGTAGACAATGTCAACCACAAACAATTCACTGTGTTAATTCTGTCCATGCCTTGGCAACTGCTGTGGGTCAGATCTCAAATAATCATCATTTACATCAAGTAGAAAGAATATGCACGAAGTGTTATTCGTCTTGACTACATGGTTATATGACATTACATGGTGCATTTCTGGTATACTGAACATGTACCACTTGAAATGGTTTCCCTGTCTTAAGAAAAGTGCATGAAGAACTGTGCAATTGAATTCTTTGTGGTTAGCTTTAAGATTAAAAAAAAAAAAAAAAAGTGGGTTTTCAGTTAAATGGAGAAATTCCCTTCAAGTTATGTTGGACCCTGAGATGTCCTTCGAAACAGAGACTTAATAGAAGAATATCTATTAGGGCTAAATGAAATGAAGAATTTTCAGTTTGAAAGAATTGCTGGCATTTAATAACATAAATTGTCAAAAAATGAAATTCCATTTTCATATTATTAGAAATTAATGTTCCTTGTCCTCCTCATGAAAGAAATACATACTATGAGTTTTGATTTTAATAAGAAAATAAAGGTACCTTTATTTCTTTATACTTACTTTTATGCCTATATAATATTATAATTTCAGCTTCACTTTTTAAATTAAAAAATCTAGTTTATAAGAGTCAAATCCCAAAAGAGTATTAAAAATAATAAGAAAATTAACAAGAAATACAAAAGTGGTTTTCCTTTTGTGATTTTTCTTTTAAACTAAAACGTAATATTCAATATTTTGTTAATAATTTCTATGTTTTTAATTGGAAACTTTATATATCAAAAAGTTTACAACAATTTATGAAGATATCTTTGTGACTAAGCAGTCTGAAGACATTAGATATCAAAGTGTAATAGAAGAGTTAGATGTTCCTAATGATGTTAGAAGTTGCTAATTGTATATCTAGTTGGTCACATAACACTGTGATGGCTGAATAAAGTTCCTAGTTAATGTATGCTGAGTTACTGACATTCAAAGGAAGTCTTTTGTGGCTCTGTAACTATCTTACCTCTATGCAAAATCACATTTATCCTGTCATCTCTAAGACCATGTGATGAATATGGTGGTACTGACTTACCTCCTCCATATCTACTGGTAGGTAGGCTATTTGCCTACATTTATTCTTCTGACAACTAATAACAAAATACAATCTAGGTCCTCAAAGCCACGACTCTTTCTTTCTTACCTTGAAATAACCTATTGTATTAACAAATAGTATTCACAAATATAAGCTGGAGTACTAAAGAAATACCCAATTAAATGCCCAAACCACTACTGATGTTGCACAGATGGTTTAAGTTTCTGTAAGGCAAACATCTGGTCAGTACTTTTGATTGCTAAGTGCATAAAACCTTGATCCTGGCTGATAATGAGGAGTTTCATAGCAACTCAATCTAATGAAAAAGAAAGTAAGCTTATGTTTTCAGGAGAGAGGCTAATGCCTATTAAAAGAAAAGGCAGAGTGGGCATCTGGAAGGTCAGTGATAGAATGGGAGAATTCCAAGTTTTCATGTTTTAATACATTGATTTGTGACATGAGTGTGCAGTACTGAAGAGGTGATCATGTACAGCTTTGGTCTCATCCCGATCCGTAATCATGGGTGAAATTGATTTAAAGATGTTCCATGAAGTTTGACAGTTCCAATAAATAAAAAGATTTGAAAATGAGATATCTAAATCCTAGGAGGTTTAAAAAGCATTCTTTTTTTTTTCTTTTTTTCCAAAAATACCTAAAAGTTTGAAACATTCATTATAAATATCTAGAAATCTGTGACATTAGATTTAACCCTTACTTCTTTCCTAAACAATGCCCATGCTTTTATTCTGTCTGCTTTTCCAACTGCCTGATGTTACTTCTACTGAGGGCCCTGCTTAAGTGACGGTGCCATATGTCCACTCTGCTTGCTTTGACCAGCACTAACTTTTTTTGGAAAATAGTTTCTGCATTTTTCTTGTTCCCACCTTGCATCAGAGCTGTGATTTTTAGCTTCCCACCAATCTGCTGTCACTTTGTAGCTTTACTCTGTAGTAATATTGGTAGACCCAGGAGACTTTCTTTTCCCTACAGATAGGAGGAAAGAAGTTCAAAGAAATCTCTCCAGGTAAAAAAAAAAAAAAAAAAAAAAACAAAAAAAAAACAAAAAACAACCAAACCATATATATATTATAACAACAACAAAAAAGAGGAAAAGAGAATGCTTAGAAAAAGAACGTGAAATACATTCAGTTTCAATTTGGCATGTGAGAATGCTTCAGGAGTGGTGTTATTTCAGTCCCTTCTGAAAGCATTTTGATGTGGAGTGTCAGATCACCATTGATGAGCATAAGCACCAGTTTTCAAAGCAATAAGAAAAACCTGGGCATATTAAAAAAATATTGAATTGCAACATTGATGTTGCTGAGCCTAACATTAGGCATCATAAAGGAGATGGCTATTACGGGTCGGCATGGGATGTTTTAGCCTTTCATGAAGTCTGTCCTGTCATCTGTGAGCTCATTACAGAGCCTTGTACAGGAAAGGACTAGGAGTCCAATCAGAAGGTGCAGACATGTGGGCACGCTCACAAAAAACACCCTATCACATATATACTCGGTTATTTCAGTGGAGTTACTTGCAGATTTCACCCAGGCATAGTAATTTTCCTGCTGCTTCTCTTATTTTGCAGTATTCTGGATTTCACACTGAGAGGTCTGAGTCTGACCACGAGAGCCAGTGGGGCGGGAGCCCCCTGACTGATACAGCTTCTCCCCAGCTACTGGAACCCACGGACAGACTGAGCTCCCAGCACCATGATGTCTCCTGTGCCTACAGACAGTACTCAGACCGCAGTGCTCTCTGCTATGGTTTTGCACTTGACCATTCCAGGCTGACTGATGACAGACATTTCCATACTCAGGCCTGTGAAGGAGGCAGATGTGAGGCTGGACGATATTTCCTTGGCACTCCACAGCCGGGAAGGGAGAGCTGGTGGGGTTCTCGTTCAGCATTGCCTTTGACTAAGTCGTCCCCTGAGAGCAGAGAAGCGTATGAAAACAGTATGCCCCATATAACATCAGTGCACAGGATTCATGGTAAGAAATGACAAGGATTTGCAGAAGTGGCACCATCTCATATAAAGCAACATGACATAAACATGCAGCTGTTTATGTGAGAGACAGAAAATGAAAGAGAATCTTGATGTATGTCCTTGTCTCAGAGATTGCATCTATGGAGATGAGGAATACTTAAAATTCATGTTGAGTTTGACAGTCTGGATTATATGCAGCAAAACATAATTTTGTTGTATATTTTTTAATATGTGAAATTAACATGGAAATAACCGACTGGTGAGATTTTAAGAATGATCTTAAAAATGTAAACCAAATTATATGCTTAATTGAAATGTATTATTTATTTGACTTAAGATCAAACTACTTTTGATGGAATACATTTAGCAAAAAATTAGACCTAAATCCAAGCTAGATATTAAAAAATCTTTAAAGCCTTTGGAGAAACTGTTCTTCAAATGACTTTTCCCTCTGCGCTGATTATTAGTAGATGCTGTAAGATTTGCTGTTTAATTAAAATTAACAATTCAAATTAACATTTACTTTTGGTTTCAGACATTTATACCAAGCTATAATTTTTTGCTAATTTGAGTCTCTTCATTCTTTCAGCACCAAGCCTGAAGCCTTGCTTGGTGTCTGGCAGGTTGGAGAGTCAGCGCAGTAGCACATCTTCAGAGGCTGAAGCTAATAAAAAAATTACAATACAAGACTGACCTTAGGTTTGGAAGAATACAAAGGTCCTTGGATTTAGAGGGCAGACCAAGAGTTGAAAGACTACAACTGACCCAAAATTCAGAGTTTAAGGTTGTAAGGACAGACGCATCTTAAAAAACACTGCTTTTCTACTAAAATAATCTGTCAAAACATAGATTATATCTAAAGAATTAATAAAAAGTAATTACATTAGTACCATTCCACTGACTTGCAGAACAAGGCTTTGGAAATCAAAAAGAACGATACTATTTTACACCAACCTTAGGTATCAGGAGTAGAAAAATTAATAAATAGCAAGTTCTAGGAAATGTAGTCAGAGAAAAAATGAGAAAGAAAAGGAGCCCTAAGTTTTGCTAATGAGGACTGTTCTCCACTTTTCCTGTGAGAACGCACCTTCTTTGTGTCTGTTCTGTGCTTCTTTCATACTTGTGTTTCTCTAGCTTTCTCTTGTCCAAAAAAGATAATTGAGAAAAGTATGGTAATTTTCTTTGGCAAATTTTATACATGATAGCTCTTGTTGAACATAGAAAGATACTAATGTAGAAATATAATGCAGAGGTACAAATAAAGAATTGTTAAATATTCCATACTTTTATTAAGGATAATTAATACAAATTAATATAATTTGAATTTTATTTATTTCTTGATTTTTCTGTAATTCTAGGTGCTGAAGTTATTTTCTTTATTGTATCAAGTCTTACATATTTCAGCAGGCCTTCAGTCTGTATGTAGTTCTTGGTGCAAGACCTGACATGCTGGTCTTAGTTGAGGAGAGGAACAACTCAACTTCCCTTGAAAATGCAAAATTTTCATTTAGATTTAGTCAGTTTCAAAGCTTGGTTTTTCACAAGTGAAACGAAGTAAATTTATTTCACAAGTGAAATAAATTTATGCTCCTAAAATGCTTCACAATACAGTACTTCCACTGACAAATGTCAGGATATATTTATTATAAAAGCACATCATTGATTTTTGTCACAAACTCTGCAACAGTGGTAGTGGTCTGCCACTTCGAACAGATCTGTATGCCTTGGACCCAACACAGAGCAGGGAGAACTAGGTCTGAAAGTGGATTTCCTTTGAGGAGTCTTGTGAACCAACCCAACAGGCCTCATCCCCAAAGAGGACTTTGTATGTGCCGAGGAAAAGTCATCGTTAAGTAATTTGTGCAAATCCAACACATGGCCTCCACAGGCCCATATCTCAGCAAATCCTTTATCAAACCCTTTATTACAGTGTGGCCCTAGTTGACTGTTCAGGTTTGGAGGTCATTCACTTTCTGTCTAGTGAGGACTGACAGGTCTGATTCTATCCTTTCAGCTACATGCAAGCTGAACACCTTCTCTTGATATATCTATGGGCCTTATTTTTAAAAAGAGAGGTGAGAATATAGTTATATTTTCCTTTACCAAAAGGTATACACAGCAAATATTTATACACTGGGATATGACACCACATTTTTACAGTAACCCTGTCTAACAGTTATGGGTTTTTATGCTTCTAAAGAATAACTGTTTCATTACTTGTGTTTATTTACTGCTGTACAATCTGTGTAAAGTCACTACAGGGCAACAAACTATTTCACAATGCTGTCTCTATGTTTTAGCTCCTGGAAAGACCTAAGATAACACACTGAAATTATGTATATTTGTAATTCCTTAAGATTTTTGTTTTCACTAGTCCCAATTCATCAGACTTTGTTGTTGCAAGGAGGTAGTGAGGCCTGAATATCAGTGTCAAGGGAACTTTGACATGCCCTAGGGTACCTTGCCTGGCCCCCAGCTGCTTTAGAAGACAGAGTTCCTGTAGAGTTGGTGCCATACTTGCTGGGTCTATGCAGATGCTTGGTTACCCTAGAGTGTCTCTGGTGGCACTGGATGTCTATGTTGAGGTGCTTAGTTATCTTCTTTGCATATTTTCAGCCATGTTATTTTTTGATGTGCAGACACCGGGAACTAGAGGTTATCATTGAAAAGCAAGTCGCCTACCACGGTCATTTTTTGTGACTTTGTTAGGCATCACTTGCCTGTCTCTTGGTAAAGGTTCTGTCTGTAAAGGTTCAGAGCACTTGTTCTTCGGGATTGCTTTCCTCCTTCAACCTCAATGCTTTCTCTCTTTCCTAGGGAGAGGACACTGGGATGAGGACAGTGTTGTTAGCTCACCTGATCCTGGCTCTGCCAGTGAATCAGGTGATCGATACCGTACTGAGCAATATCAGAGCAGTCCACATGAGCCCAGCAAAATTGAAACCCTTATAAGAGCCACCCAGCAAATGATTAAAGAGGAAGAAAACAGATTACAGCTGCGGAAAACGACCCCTGATCCACTGGTCTCCATTAATGGTACAGGGAAAAAACATGCTATCTGTTTTGCAAACTACCCACAGCAGCAGTTGGCAGGAGATGTCTGCCGAGTCCCGACGGTTGCCAACACTCCTCCCTGTGAACACATCCAGCAACGAGATGGAAAGATTATGAGCCCACATGAAAATGACTTCGACAACAGCCCCACAACACTGTCTAGGATAAGCAGCCCCAATTCTGACCGAATATCAAAATCTAGTTTGGTACTAGCTAAAGACTACCTGCATGCAGACATGTCCCCTCACCAAACCCCAGGGGACCACCCGGCAGCCTCTCCAAATTATTACAGCTCCCACAGGCAGTACTTTGATAAGCATGCTTACACATTAACTGGATATGCCCTGGAGCATCTATATGACACTGATACCATTAGAAACTATTCATTAGGCTGTAACGGATCACACTTTGATGTGACTTCTCATTTAAGGATGCAGCAAGATCCAGCACAAGGACACAAGGGAACATCTGTTATAATAACCAATGGAAGCTGACACTTTTTTTTCTAAAAACTTTTGTCCTTTAAAAAATAACCTTTGTGATCTAATTGGAAATATTATGTTTTCATGCCCTTGTCATTACCAGCATTTGATATACCACAGTGCACTAGAAAGAATAATCTAAGGTTTGGGCGGATAAGGTAACACACATTACTGTTAAAACTTAAAAATGCACTGGCATGATGTGTTAGAGTGAAAGGAGCTAAACTCAAAGTTGGTGCCATGCAAAGTGAGAAGGATGGAAAAGGTCTAGGCAGGGAGTGCTTGTGACAAGCTACAAGAGCAATTTATGCACATTGTTTAAGAGGTGGTTGCTTTAGAACACTGCCAAGTGCAGACCTTCTGAACTGCATGTGCCTCACAAGTCCCAGCCAACAAAACTGCTATACACTCTTTTTATGCAGAAAGTGGAATGTGTTCCTTCAAAATACACATCAAAATGTTTACTTCCCTAGTGTTTATTCCCTAATGGCCAAGAGTGTTAAGCTGCTCCATGGTATAGAACATCCATGGCTAATGAATGCAAAATCAAAAAGGGGAGAAAGAAGAGAGGACTCCTCCAGTTGTTATTTCCTTGTGTACTCACATGCATAGCTATTTCCACATCCTTGTTTTGAAAGGAGTCAAATGAGAAGTATCCTTATGAATAGTACTATCAAATATTTATTTCTGCTGTATTTAAAAGAAAGCCTTTCTCAGTGTATTTTTGAGATATACAAAGGGCTTGGTTGTCTTGATGTAGAGATGGGAGATCATCCTTATATTTTTGAAAGGTTGCACAAGGTGGGTAGTGGAGTGAAATGGAAGAAAATTGTCAGGAAAACCAGGGAGAATACGCTGGAATTAGGAATGGTCCAAGACAAACACATTTAACCCTATGACTATGTATGCCATTTAGTAATAACTATAAAATAAGTAAAAGTGTTTCTAAGTGGTGTAATAATTAAGTATTAATTTGAAACACAGAAGGAACTCAATAGAATCATAGAAGTCTTATTGTAAAATACAAAGGCAATTGCATAAGTGTAAAAATATGAGAGGCAAAAATAGACAAAAGCTATATCCTGGTTTGTCACACTTCTGATAAAATTTTGGAGTAAATTAAGAAAGTACAGAAAATTGTAGCTACTCTCACATGCCGTAAAGTAATAGGTATGGTTTTGAAACAGAGATATGCATTCTTTTCTGGCTTGCAGCAGAAAATGTAATAAATATCAGAACATATTATGGATATCAAAATCAGTCATATGTACATAAAAAAATACTGAGGGAAATTGGGGTTCCAAGAAATTACATTGTATTAAGAATGCTGATATTATCAGGGCCTGTCCTAGAGTTATAGAAGACATCAAAAGAGGCAGAGAAACTTTCTGCAATTTTTAATAATCTCATGAACAAAGAGACACTAATTGATTGGAAAAGAGTAAATAAAAAACATATGCTAAAAAAAAGTAAAACAGAGCATTTGTAGGCACAATTGCTAGACTTGCCCTTCTTGTATGGCATTTGTAGGAGATCTCAAAGTTGACTGCAACGAGAGCAGGACCACTGCTCCCTATTATACCAATATGGAGGTAAAGGGACTTGAGGTGGTTACTAAAATGAGATTAGCACTAAATCTAGCTTAATTTGTAACATTAAGAAGCTCAACATATGGGACTGAGTCATCAGAGGGACTAAATATAAACCAGAATGTTATGGGTGGGTTAAAAATATCTATTTTCAAATAAAACTAATCAGAAACAAGAGCTAAATAATAACATTATAAACCACGTAAGTAGAGATGTACTTGAAAGCAAAGGAAATTACCTCTCTGAACTTGGAATATCGTGTATAGTCCTGATCATTCCAAGGCAGATTGTGAATCTTGAATTGAGTGGTACCTTACTCCATAAGCAATCTTTGTTGACTGCGGTGTGATCACTCCTGGTGAAATGTACATTGAGCACAAGGAAGAGCAACACAGTCTGGTCTTTATTATCTAAACCTCATAATACAAAAGGTGGAGCAGAGCTTAGCAAAAAATAAAGAGACTGAAAGATCTAATAAAAACTTTAAATAAACTGGGTCTGTCATCTTTGTAAGGGAAAAGAGTAAGGGGGAATGTCACTGGTCTGCACCAAGCTCTTCACAGAGGAGAGATAAATAATGGTCTAAAACTATTTGAACTAGCGGCAGAAATGAAAGACAGGGTATTGAATGCTAGCCAAGGCAGAATGACAACAAAATTATTTGGCAAGAAGTTTATTTGGCTAACTTCCAAATGAATAACAAAGGACATAAAAAGAAGCAGCTAGAGATTTTTTGTTTGTTTGTTTGTTTGTTTGTTTGAAGATAAAACTGAAGCAAATAATTGAGGGAAGAAAAACGTTGACAACTGTTAACTCAGAGGAAGGAATGGACCAAAATGGACTTCTTTCAGCCCAACAATTGTATATATCCCTAAAGCATAGGAATGAGAAAGTATTTTTGATAAATCTAGTTCTGGATACATATTTATTTCACTTATTCCTATGAATAATATGAATAAACTTGTATTTGGATTCTCATTGTATAGTATTAAAATACAATTTGCAAAGCGAATTAGAGTAGAGGTACATGGTATCATATTATCCCTACTAGTACATATCAGAATAAGTCTATGTGTCAATATTATTTTGTATTACAGAAGTGTTTCCTAAAATGTTTGGATGAATGGGATTTTGTCAGCACCCAGGTTTCTTGGGATCACCAAGCACTCTTGTAATCAAGCTTTTAATTAGAAGGCAATAGAGTTCTGCCAACCAGCTGCAGTTCCCTGGCTGTGGTCTAATGGCCACAAGTAGTCAGGAAACCACAGTTTGGGCACTATTGTATTTGCATTCTGACAGGCACTTTTTAGAAATAAAAGACTTACAAACCAAACAGGCACTATATAAGACGCTTGTACTCTGTATGATTTCACCTAGGAAAAAAAGCCAGTGTGCTATGCAATAAAAATTCCCCCATTCTTTACCGTGATCCCAAAAGAAAACTTCCCAAACTGTAGTTATCTATCCTATTTTCATTAGTTCCAGTCCACTATCATGACAAATGCAGTGAAATGCATTGTAATGAATGGAATATATCAGCAGAGAGGTCTGTACATGCAACCGTGTTGTGCTACAAGAAAAGGCTGATGCTCACTCCCTCCATAGGATTCCAGCAACTGGTACTCCTTAGCGCTTCAGTACAGTTTGCTGGAGGTAGATGCCTTTTGTCAGATAATTTGCACTCCTGCTTCTTTAGATAGCCAGGAATTTCTTCTTAATTTACAGAAAACATTGAATGTTGTAAACATAGAGGCCGAATGTTACATGCTACATGAAAGCAAGTTTGCAATCTTAATTATAGCATATAATATCACTGCAGCTCATATTACATGTACTTTTCAATATGGTATAAAGCTTATTTTTTCCATTACATGTTTATTTAATTCAAATCTTCATT
The DNA here is from genome assembly GCA_025345505.1 of Todiramphus chloris collaris. Lineage (NCBI taxonomy): Eukaryota > Metazoa > Chordata > Aves > Coraciiformes > Alcedinidae > Todiramphus > Todiramphus chloris. Next base: position 43,801,681 of record JANVCC010000018.1, on the reverse strand, counting down.
TAGTATCCTTCAAGGATATAATTTTTTTTGTTTGTTTCTTTCTTTCTTTTTTAAATCAGATGAGATGAGCTATTTTGCAAAATTGAAAAATGCAAGGCATTTGAACCAAATACATTTCAAATGTATCACATTAGCTAAAAGTTACCACTTTAAGTTATAGAGGCTGTATTTTGGAAGAGAAACAATATTAATTGGTGTGTTGCATAATTTCTCTAACATAATTTGGTGTTTTGCTATAAACACCAAACTAATATTTTCTAGCTACTCCAAATATAGAGTGACCACAGCTCTTTCAAACCATTTCTTATTGATATCAGTGGAAGATGAAGTATGATTTTTGTGTATTATTATTTTGGAAATTTCTTTTGTTTAAAGAGGTGAAAAAAACCTCCTCTATTCTTTATAGAAAATTGCACCCCAATTTTGGACAAGTTTGAAAAGCAATTTTTAAATTAGAAGAAGAACCTTACTCACCGATTTGTCCCATTGATTTAAATGGGAATATTTGTGGAGTAAGATACTACTTAGTATGTGTAAGGGCTGAAAAGCTGACTTGTGAAGTGGCAATAGTTTTGGGGTTTGCAATTATTTATTTATTTTTTAAATCTCAAGATGTGTGTATGGAAACTATGGAAGATAATATCTGTGATGACTGTGTTTCTATATTTGAGGTTATTTATACACACTTTGAAAACATGAGTGCATCTCTGAAGAGCCTCAGAAGTATTTCTGAAGCATTAAATGACTTTTGTTGATGTGCCTGCAATACTGTTACAAGTTACACAGTGAAACTCTATTCTTTTAAACTCCTTTAATCATTCTTATCTGAGCCTAGTTTTTATCTCTGCAGCATTTATTCATTAATGTTCCTAAATATGTTAACCACCATATGTTCATTTACGTGAACATCCTGAGTGAGCTGGAAAAAAAATAGAAGGTCATACAGTATTTCTGGGAAAGGCGTAGCCACCCCAGAAGATCAGACTGGCTGTTCCAAAGGTCACTTTTTCAGTGAAAGAACAAAGCTATGCCATACACATTGGTTTCAGACCTTCTGCATACAAAGGTGTATATAATGGGGATTGTAGCACACAGTTCCAGGACTAGACCTAGATATGTCTATTTTAAGATGCCCATAGTTAATGTACGGCAGCAAATGGATTTGGGCTCTGGGTCTTTCCATGCACTGCAAGTTCACTTAAAACACCTAAGGGTCCAAAGTCAATACAGGTTTTATTATTAGGAACAATGGTGGATGAACATGCTCTCCTTTAGGTATACTGGATTAGGTTCAGATGCCTCCACAGTGTGGAGGACACTCTATTTCACTTCATTCACAATTAGTATTGATGGTTAAATATTTTGGCTGTATGCACTGAGAAACAAATAAAAAAAGAAAGCCAAAACCAACAATAGAAAAACCAAACCAAATCCAGTTTCTTTTTTTTTTTTTTTTTTTTTGTGTGTGTGTTAGTGAAACCTGCGGGAGGTGTAGCTGAGGGTTTATCTGTTATTGTGAAGACCAAAAAGTTAAACAGTCTTCTATTCAGAATGGTGAGAGCATTAGTGTGACTCCATTTCACATTTCCTTTGAGCATTTATTAATGAGAAAAAAAAAAAGGAAGTGAGTTTAAACTTCACTGTGGCATTCAGCTTATGGGTACAAGAGTTCTGTGGATAAATCTGGGTCTCAGTTGCTAGGAATACATCCCTTTCTGAAAAGAGGTAATTTATGACTCCATCTATGGAGCTATGTTTGTAGAGAAAGATCAAATACAGGAAGAAACAAAGCTTTTTATCTAGTTGTATTCACTATTTAATTCCCCTCTCACATGAAGTTCTCAAGATTTCCTATTATTCAAGGATTCAAAATACTATTTTAAAACATTTCTATTTTTTGCAGTTTGCACTGTATGCATTTTTTTTCTTTTCAGCTATTGATACAGTGGGTTTAGAAATCAAGAAATAATCTTGCTCACACATTATAAAACATTGGCACCTTTACTTTTCTAAGGAAATAAAGTCTATTAGGAGAAGTACTGTTAAGGCACTGCAACTTTTTCCCAAGGTAAATATTTCAATGAATAAAATATACTAGTCTAGCAAAACAAGCACTTGAGACATAACGAAGCATTTTGTGTTTGCTTTAAACCAATGAGTTGTATTTGTGGAAACAAAGACACAGATTGCCAGCATTTCAAATACCATGCCTTGCAATGTATAGGGTCTAGTGACATTGTAGCATAACATCTGTAATTTGAAGTTTTCCTTTGGTATGTAATGTAGGAAACACATTTTAGCTATGTCAACAATATCTTGCAAAGTGTTCCCATTTATAATTATTTATATTGTAAATAGCTTTCTGAAGTAAATTTGAAGGTAATGTGCATAAGATGTATTTATTATGTGAAGATTTTTTTGGTTTAAAATATAGCTACCAATATGCAAATTTTGTCTGTTTTTCTACATTTGTAAATTAAGGATTGTCCTATATAAGATATATTTTCAGGAATTCATTTTAATTAATGACAGTATTACTTAGAATTGGGAGGGCATGTGATAAAAGCAATTTATTTTGATTCCTGTGAATCCCAAGTGCTCTATGAATCTTGAAGGGAGTTTGTCAAACTATGAAGGAACACTGATCATGTACTGCTACCCCATTTAAGAAAGATATCTGAGTTTGCTCAAATACCATTCTATCAGGAAGATCTGATTCACAAGGTCTGCATTAAGATTAATTGTCTACTTTGAATAGTCTGCCATGTTTCTTGAAGCCTTCCACCACCTGTGTGCCTCAGCAAAATCAGCTTGCTGAGTTGGAGCATGATGACCTTTAGGTGCTTAAACTACTGTATTCAGACAAAGGGCAGCGTTATAATAGTGGAAGAGGGGAGAAGTTATGCTAAACTGCATTCAGACCTGAGAGCTTCCTATTGCTTGGGTTTGTGTGCTTGTACAGTATGAGCAACCCATAATAACATGAGCCACTGTGTTAGCTGCTGCAACCCTTGCCTGGTCCTTCTGAGGTCAAGGATTCAGGGTCACAGGTCTCACTTTCTAGATCAGTTTATGAGCGATCAAACTTAGGAGTTTCTCTCCCTGGGGCTCTTCCCTGCATGTGAACAAATGCAAAAAATTATTATGTTGGATACTAGTGGGAGCCTGATGCTGTGGTTCAGTGAGAAGGGAGCTTTTCCAGGAGACAAAGTGGTTGCTCACTTATTTTCCATTCATAAGACTCAGAGTAAAATACATAAGTTGTAGGGATGCGGTTGACATGTACAGAAGAGGCGCTTTTGAGTCTCAAGTAAATTAGTTGCAAAAAATGAAGATGCAATCGTGTCACTGGCCCTTTGCTTCTGCATGGGAAGAGTCACTAAGGTTTCAGAGATGGTCCTTTAAACATCTAACTGAGTTAGATGTTTAAACTGTGTTCATGATTTGAGCATTTTCTATGGGGTAGATTTGGCAGTTCCCCCCTCTGTGGCTTGAATTTGGCCCAGGTTCTCCACACGGGAAGGAAATGGTGTCATCTTTCCCCAAATGATGCTGTTTAGCTGTGCAAAACATGTGTTGGGTTTCTTTCTTTCTTTTTTTTTCTTCTTTTTTTTTTTTTTAAATTTTTTTTTTAATGTTATTATTTTTTACTGCATGGGTGAAGGGTTGCAGAATGCCTGCTATTGATCTACCTTTCTGCCTATGAAGCCCATGCCGAAAAAGACACTGAGGTCGATAGGCACTCATAGCGCTATATTGTCTTCCACAGGACTGCAATAGTTATAGTTTCTCCATGTTCAGTGCTGCAACAAAGCTGAATATTTCTTCAGTGCTGTATGTTGAGTGTCCTGACACATCTGTGCCTACTCTGTAGTCTCTCTTCTAGCACATAAAGAGTACCCCTTGCCCACTGGTTGCTATTCACTCTTGGCTCCTATGCTCATTGGCAAATTGCTCTGCACTGAGGAAATCTGCTGTCATGGCCATTGTAATAAAAGAGTGCAATACCATCAGGAACTTCCTCTATCCCCATATGGCGGCCATCAGAGGCTTCAGCATCAGCAGTTTCATTTGATACAGCTTCTCTGGCTGTCAGAAGGTCACAAATAGCCTGCTGCTGTGCAGCCTGGTGTGCTGATGTGTATAAAAAGGGCTATCTACCACAGTACAAAGTCTGATAGGCTACATGGTTTCTTCATGGATATTAACAGGAGTTTCACTAAGCATGCACACAGTGCCCTGGACTCTGGTCCAGAGGCCAGGTGCAAGGCTGCATATGCATGGAAACAGCTGGGCCTCACCATCATCAAGCCTGCTCTTCCTCACAGACATCTCTCTCTGCCCACAGTCCATCGATGGCTTTCTCCCACAGTCTTCTCATTTTTGTTTCCCTCAGGTGTTATCACTTCCATTTCCCTTCCCTCCCTCTTGCTGCAAGCCCTGGCCTGTGACTTCACAAATTCTGTGATCTAGCTTGCCCAGCAAGTGTACTGAAAGTTATGTTTTCCTAGTCATGAAGAAAATGGCTATCTGGCAACAGTTTCCATCAGTTGCACTCCCCTCTCCCTTCCCCTTCTTATACATCTGGTGTAAATGCCATACTGGAGACCCGGCAATCTCATTCTCACAGGCATTAGTTCTGCTACAAGAAAGCTATTGGATGAGGGAATGGAGGTGATGAACTTTTCAGAAAAGCTACAGACAAAAGATGATAGATGCCTTCAGCATACCAAATGCACATACTACTTTAGCTGCATTGCAAAACGTTGTCGTACTTGTCCTGCAAACAGAACATAAAGATGAAAACAGAAATCAGAGGACATATGTCTGTATTGGAAAACAACAATTAAAGGTACTATCAGATACACCTGAGAGGGAATCTTAAAAATGAGGTATTTGTCTAAGCATGCATTAAATTACATGCAAATAATTAAATGTTCATTATTACTATTCATTTCATCTTTACTCTGCCCTTGTTAGTTATTATCATGGGCTGTCATCATCAGCTTTGTTCTTTTTATCATGTTATCTGTATTATTCACTTGTTATCTCTACTCTTTTTCATCTATAAATAAAAGTATTCTATAACAAAAATAATATTAATATTAAATTAATATATAATATTAATATAAAATGCCAGGCATAAACTCAAGCCTGGAAAATCAAAATCAGAAAGTATCACCATATTCCAAGCTTTCAACTGACTATAAAGTTCACTGTTTGGTAGACAAAATATTAGGTGACAAATGTCATGTGGGAGCCATCTTTCGCTTCCAGCAATATTCCTAGGAACTGTTAGTAAGATGTATTTGGAGATTACACCAAAGTGATGTTGCAAGCAGATAAACTCATACAAGATCAAATGCGCTATATTTACTTCATTATTTATTTATTTATGTATTTATGTATTTTTGATAAGGAGAAATGTGACAAAATGGTGAAGAAAGCTTAAGGAACTTTTTAAAGCTGGATTCTTTCAATTTCCCCTCTAGATATAATGCCAGAGATTGTTTGATTCACTTTCAAAGGGAAGACTGGACCATGTTTCTATAGTTCCTTCTATCTCCCTTGAAGCTTGAGGTAGTTCTAAATTGGTTAGCCTGTTGGGATTAGCTAGAGCAGCCTTGAGGCCACACTGATTTGTGCCACCTACCATGACTGTTTACATGTCTGTCTCATATGAAAAATAATGTCCCTCTGGCTCGTAGCGAGTTTACAAGTGCAAGAGGACTGAAATAAAGCTGAGCATCTCACCACCATTGAAACACCTTTTTTTCATCAGTATTGTATGTTCTGTGAGGTAAAGCAGGTTAGGCTGCCACCTTACTCCTGTGCTATTAGATTCACAATGGTAAGAAATGAAAGGAAAAAGGTACAAGAAGAGGTGAAACTATACTTTTTCTCCCATACTGTCCAAGAAAACCAAATGAACACACAGAAGTCTTTTCTCACCATGGCAGAATAAATGCTTGGCTTGTGGAGTCTTCCCTGTATGCAACCAGATAAGGAAACCTATGTGGGGAATGCCCTTTTGCACTGACAGTGGGCTGGCTGGTGAAAAGTCCAGGCTCGAATGTCAGTGTTTTCCACGTTGGTGATATATCCTGTCAAAGGACACTAGGATTGCTCTATGCTGAGCCTTTTGCTGTTTTTCTTTTAGTATTATATTCATTTGAAACCCAGAATGGGAAGAGCCAAGACTGCAGAGCAGTTCTAACAGAAATCAGATCCATTTTTCATCTGAAGCTTCTTGGTTTTGATTCTGACACAAGATATTTCATCAGGTTATGAATTATTTTTATAAAATCAGCTCTGTGTTTTGTCTGTCTCATTTCTCTGTGGGACAGTCGTGTCGTTCTTTTTTTTAAAGAATACCAGTGAAAGTCATCTTTTGTGTTTTCAATTTGGATCGCATCAGTGAGGTGAAAAATACAGCATTACTGTTATGTCTACTTTAGCTGAGGGCACAACTGTGCATTTTGATGTTATGTTTCTGCCTTTAATGCAAAAGGCAGAGCCTTTCTTCTGTACCGCTTTCTATTTAAGCTCCAAAACAACTGCAAAGTATTAGAATGACTTCAGTATCCTCTCCAGCATGAATGTTTCTTGCACTGAAGAGAAATGCCCACAGCTTCATTAGGTTGGTTATCTGACAGACTGCTCATAGAAAACAGCTGATTCTTATTTTTTTTAACTGAACAGCTTTGGCTTCCTGTGATCAATCTTCTTGGCTACAGCAGTAAATATGCTAAACTGCAGGTGCCAGCAAGCTTTGAGACCGTCTGAGGCATGAATGTTAACCCGTGGTTGTGTTTTGTGTATCATCAAATAGCCTACCTTGTGTACAACTACTTGGCTTATTCGTTAACTTTGGTTTTTAACTTAATATGTGCTTATTTACTTAAGGAATTAGATCCAGTGTGGGAGAGATGCAAAACAGCCAGCAGTTTAGGAGTTTAGTAAATAATCTCAGCTTTGTTCAGTTTTGCTCTAGGTCAGGCTGCTGCATGGAGTAATTCCATATGGCAACCTGATTTGAGCTTACTCAAAGTAAACTTCAAAATGGATTTTGGCAAAATCCATCCAGCCATCAGGAACCCATTCTCAGTCTCTGCTGAGGATTTCCTGATAGCTTTTTTCATTTAAAAAAAAGAAACAACAACAACAACTAAAAAAAAAACAACAGAAAAAGAGGATAAATTTGAAACTTTTTTTTACTGTCTGAAATATAATTTTCCCCTCTCCCAAATCTTTATGATCAAAAAGCCCTTTAGGCTGTTTTAATTTATGCCAACAGCTATAGACGTGAGGAGGTGCAAACATGGCTTAAGAGACTTCTCCTCCCCCCAGCTTGCTTTGCTCCATGCCTTTGGTGATGTGGTGTACAGTGGGTGCAGCCTCTCAGGAGGGAGAGGCCTGATCTTTGCCTTTCTGCCCTGGTTGCTGTCCCCTAGTGTGGAGCAGCAGTTGCTTGGTCCTTCAGCAACCTATGCCATAGGGATGCATGGGCTATCAAAGCCTCTGCTGCTTGGGTAAGGATAAGAGGGAAGCATGGGGATTCAAGTGCTGAGAGAGCCTCCTGTGGAGTGCCTCCAGTATTAAAAAACCAGGGGTAAAATCCTGGCATTAATGAAGTCGTTGACAGAAATACTTTGGTCCCACTGAAGCGTGGCCAAAAATGTAAAAACATTTTGAAAACAACACTTGAGGCAGCTCAGTGTGTCTCCCTCAATGGAGCGAGTGAAAGCATAAGTAAACAGAGAGATTTACTTGTGTTTGAAACAAACATAATTAAAAAAAAATGTGGGTAGGGAAACAAGCACACACACAAAATCCTCTCTTGTCATTTAGCTGAACGATGTCAAATGTGAATAAAAACCCTGAGATAAAACCTGGGCTAGAGAGTAGAAATCCTAGCAAGGCTATTTCAAAGTGGGGCTCTTAGGAAAAGCTGCTGATTGAAATCAATACAGCAAGACCCAGAATCCGAAAAGACCATTTCTAAGACCTGAGAGGGTCACTGAGCAGAAGTGTCTGTTGATAGTATTGAGGCTGCAATTGCCTTCACCAAGGTGCTTCAGTGTTTGCTTTAGTGACTTCTTGCAGCCAGTGGCTGAGCATACATTTAACATCCCATCTGAGATTGCCCTGCTGGGGGAAGGGAAGTTTTTAAAGACTTCTCTAGTTTAAGCTATTCCCTCACCTCCCACATCAGAATGTCACAGATTTTGTGTATTAATCAATAATATTTGATTAATGCACTGCATCAAATGAATTTAAGAGGTTATTTTCTTATGGGAAGAATTTAAAAGGGATTGAAATTTTCTCTTTTTAGCTTCTGTTCTCTAAAAATATTCATTTGACTTGTTAAAAAGTAATTTATCACATGAAACTTTTTAACAGACCTTGGTTAATATATTTTTTTTCATACTGTAGTGATGGATCCTATTTTGATATTTGTTTATTTGTTTTATTATGCAGCCCTTGATTAGGTAATGTCTTCACAGGCAGGGACAAAATAAGAATACTTTATAGCATTAGAAATTAATGTAAATATTTCCTAGCAGTTTGTCAGAAGGAGATGGAAAAGACATTAGAAAACAAATAAACAGAGAAGCTATTTTCCTTATTCTACATGGCATTGTTTTTCCTGCACCAGAATTGTAGTGTTATAAAAATAAAACTAGGTCAAAAGTAAGAGTTGAACTTTTCATTTATGCCAAAATGAATTTACTGTATTTTAATTATGGGGTACTTTTACAATGGCTATTTTAAAGTGTTGGTTTTGATATTCACTTAAAAACATGCTGCTTTGTGAATGTATGAAGAACTCAAATTCAATTGCACTGTATTTGTATTGTGAGGTGGAGCAGTGGGAAGAGAGCATTCAGGTAGACTTTGCGCAGACCAGTGTTTTAATTTTAATTACTATCTATTTTTAGCATTCAAATTCTCAGCAGGTCACTCCAAGCTCATTGGGGAAAGTGAAGCTGTACTAACTTGTTCCAGCTAAAGATGTCCAAATCTCTCTAGTTGTCATGGTTTCCTATGAGAATGAAGCTCATGCTACCACATTGTCTCTTTGTCTATCTGTCAGTCACTTTATCCCTAACATCTTTGCAACTCTTCATCCTAATTGAACTAAGTTTTCAAAAGAGTTGTCAGTCTAAATTCTCACAATTTTTTTTGTAAAAATAAGATGCTACAGAGGCAAGAGACTTTCTGTGCTGCAGCTCAAGTAAAGTGAAACACAAGATTTCCTCTTACAAAATACCAGAACATGAAAATGCAGACACAAGACACCAGGCCTTAGGGACTGAGATTTGCTGGGTTATCTTCTCACAGAACCCTGTATTTTATTGCATTTAAAGTTATTTTGTTATTATCCATTCAAATCTAGCTGGAAGATCACTTTATGGGTCTGAGCCTTGAAAAGGTTACTTCACCAGGGAAATGTTCATCAACATGGTGAACCACTGAAGCTGAAGTGAAAATTATTTCAAAAGAGCTATATGGTCCACATAAAAGTGTCATTGAGATAAAGAATCTCGTAATTTAAATTAATAATTTAATTTTATTATGTATATTTATTTAATTAGATATTAATTAAATTTACAGATTTAAATCTGTACAGTGATTTAATTAAGAAAGGAAAAAACTCTGATTTAGGACTGCTTGCTCAAGTATGATTTAAATAAGAGAAAACATTATATTTCCATTTTCAAGTAGTGTCCTTACTTTTACTGTAATATTTCAGTGCAGCATATGTTTTTACCATAGCTTGAGAATTATTTAGGGTGATAGTGAAGACTGCTATGACAATATATATAGAAAAAGATAATTTTAAAATCCAAACATAACAGATAAAAGGATATTCACTGTGATATCAGACATTGCTACAATGACCACACTAATCCCTTGAGGTGAAGAAGAGCAAGAAGAAAGCATGCAAATTCACAATTGTATGTTGCATTTACAATATGGATTGCACTTATCTTTTTATTTCCCACAGACAATGTAAATTATGTGCAACAGAATGGAAATTCAAATGATCCAGCATCTGCAAAACACTATAAATTACACTTCACAGAGTATGCTAGAGAAAAAAAAAAAAAGATTTTACCAGTATCTAGTTCAAGTGAAATAGTGTAAAAAGCAGTGTCCAAAATCAGTGCCAGAGTAATGATGAGCAGATCTTTACAAGTACAGTGGTTCAACTACATTTTGATGTAAGTACATTACACATATGGATTTAAAAACACACTTTTCCAATTTTCTTTTACTGTCAGTCAGAGGCAATCATATTAAAATCATAACAAGCACCTGAGATGACCCAAGGTTTTGCAGTGTTCATATGAGTGCATCTAGATTAAGATCTTTAGGGTCTCTCCCACTGTACAATATTCCACGTGCAGTCTTTTGTTCTTCTTAAGGGCTTCCTCTTCTGGTGAATGGAGAATGCTTTGCCAGTTGTACACCTTCACTCCCTGGAAAGTGCATATCTATGGCTTGTCGGCTGCAGTTGTGAAGGACCTAGTCACTGTTAGGGTCTCTCTTAAAAAATCACAAGACAATCTGAGGAAACTTCTTGGTTCCCCCACAGATTTCACAGATTTGCATTTACTTTGTTTCTGACCTTGTAGATAAACTCAGATGATGGAGATTTCAGAAGTCAGAGAAAAAAGAGAGGGAAAACTGAGCCTTTTTTCAACAATTTCCACTGTGCTCACTGATTCTTAGATGTTGTAGAGCCATCATAAATCAAACAGCAGGGGGCTTTAATTGATGAAATCATCCTTACTAATTTTTAAGCTGTCACAGACAGAGCTCAGGCAAGTTATGTGGTTGAGTTGGAATGGATTGTTTTTTCTTAGAAATGTACAAAGCATTTTGTCTTCAATTCTGCAAGTGGAAACATGACTTCTTCCTGGCCTTGCCTGGGTGTGCGGGGCTTGCTGGCTCAAAAGAAGAAACATATTTGCTTTAAAAAAGGAACAACAACATTTTTCTAAATGTTCCAGAAATACCAGGTCACATCTTCCTCAAAAGATCCTTCACAACTTTTGTAACAGTACCAACAATAACTTGTGCAGGTTTTGGACAAAGTGTGCCAGTAACAGTGCAAAAACATGAAATCGATGACCATCTCAGACACAGAGCTGTTGCTCATGAGAAGATTGATGTGTTCGCACAAAATTGCTCTGAGAGGCCCTAGACATGTTGGGGTCAAATTGGCAAAATAGGTAGCAACTGTATTCTTGCAGCAGCCTCCAAAGGAGAGAGACAGATGTCTATTCTATCTTGCAAACACATTCTTTTACAATGTGTTACTTCATCTCTTTTATTGCACAAGAGGAAAGTGAGGGACAGAGAATCAAGGATAACACTAATGATAGACCATATGGAATCCATAAACAATGTTGTTCTGGAATAAGACAGCCTTTAAAGAGGATGGGGGCCTTATTGTACTTGGGCCAGACATTACCTAACTCCCCAGGTGAAAGAAGGAGAATAGGTGAGAATAGGGAGCAGACGTTGGGAGTATTCAAATCAGAGCAAGGCGTTCTGGAAGATATAAAGAGCAGCTTGAATCTCTTTAAAGGTCTGAGTTCCTTTGTATTAAAATAGCCTGCTCCTGCTCTCTGGGAGCTGAACCTTCCTCATGAAGACTACTGAAGAAAATACTATTTTGAAACTGGATTAGGAATGCGGCCTGTTGTTTGTGAACCACTTAGGAAATCCTACACTTTTATCTGCAGGGTCTCAAAGGGGGGAAATGAGTGAGAGAACATCCTCCAGTACAAAATGCCCTTTCTTTGACAAAGGGAAGCCAGTAATAAGAGCAAAGACTCAGGACTATCCTAAAAAAACTGCTACGCTGCCACTCATATATTTTTTTTAAAGCTTGTTTTGGATAGCACTGTCCTCAGCAAGCCACCCTACTGAAAGTAGTCATTGCTTTTGGTGCTAGCATCTGAGCCAACCTAGCCCAGGGGCCAGTAAGTGAGACAGCTGTCTGCAGCAAGGAAGCTAGAGGAGTTATATCTCTTCATATTGCATCTAACTGGCCAATGTTTTAACTGCATGAGCATAGGGAAGAATGATAGTGTCTGTCCCCCCCAGCATATGTGAAGGCTTCAGGTTTTGGCCTTGCTGTATTTGACCTCATTTAGGACAAGAATGCTTTTATCTAAATCAAAGCCAATTTCTAGTATTAGTCTGAACTTGCAAAGACCCCCAGTGAACAAAAATATCACAGGAATTAGGCAATACATTCAGAATGCATTTTGAAGTTTTAAGCATGTGCTTAAGTGCTTTTCTGGCTCTACTTTAATGAAAGATGGAAACGTAATGTGGAAATATGACCGAGAAATTCTGTTTCATTAAAATTGGAATGAATCCCAGCAATGAACAAAACTCAAAATGAAGTACTATTTTGAGATTTAAAAGTAGCTTCTCTCCATGTTTATTCTCTCCATTTTCCTGTTGCCCAATGTGAGCCCATGGTGAGAACACCACAACAAGCCTGCTTGCTACATTTCTAATGTGAAATAAAACATACTAGTTATTGGACAGCGGTTTGTCACACTAGGGCATGCTAGAAGGATGGTATGAGCAGCTGAATTATGAAAGCATAACAGGAGATTTCTGATTGCTTATCCAAAGTTATCTGACTTCCTTGAAAAGGCTATAGGACAAAGAAATGGGTAATAGTAAATATCTGATACAAAAGAAAAAAAAGCCATTTCTGGTTTTATTTCTTCTTTGATGTAATTCCATAATATATATAGTAATAGTAATAAAATAGAAGCAGGTTGAGGAAGATACATTCATTTGATGCAAAACATCATAGCTATACTGACTTCTGCATGTTTGTTTAGGGGAGAGGGCACAGGCACCCAACTCAGTATGTTCCAAAAGGGCTTTCTAGATTTTCTAGATGGGGCCCTGTGCCTTTTTGTAGCTATGACTAAGTGACCAAGCAGATGCAACCACTCAGCCATCACAGTCAACGCCAAAATGAAGTGTCAGAACAGGGCGCCCTTTCTGGTGGCTCAGAGAGAGGCAGGAAAATTCTGAAGTGGAAGGCAGTCAAATGCCTAGGGAAATAGTGAAGGATTTTAGGAGGAACAGTGCTCTGTTGTTTTCTGTAGGATGTTTTGGCTGGGTTACAGAAGAGGAGTCTGGGTTTTGTCTTTCTGTACAAGGGAGACTGACAGCTCAAGAGGAGGTAATTGTGCTGAAACCTGGTGAGCTCCTGTCCTGGGAGTACCTTGGTGTTCATCACACATCTTTGCTTTGAAGACTAATGTTTTATAACAGTACTTGTGAGAATGGTACTACCACTAGCATGGCAGAACGAGCACTGTGTGATGAAGGCTTTTGTGCTGGGTATGAGCTCTATGTGGGCATTAGCAGGTGACTTAGTTATCCTCTTCTCTATTTGTTAGAGCTATAGATGTTGACTAGGAGCCAAAAGCTAAACAGGTCCAAATGAGCGACGGATAGGTCAGACAGTTGCAAACAACAAAAAGAACAGTGGAATAGGGTACACAGGGAGGTGGTTGAGGCCCCGTCCCTGGAGATATTCAAAGTGAGGTTGGACAAGTCTCTGAGCAGCCTGGTCTAGTTGAGGGTATCCCTGCTCACTGCAAGGGGGCTGGACTAGATGACCTTCAGAGGTCCCTTCCAGCCCTAGCCATTCTATGACTCTATGATTCTATGATTCTATGATTCTAAATACATGTGATGGTCTAGATGTAATCTGGATGGTGGGGGTGGGGGGAAGTTTGTCTATGCACTCTGTTGCACTCATGTGCAGCCTTCGTTGGCTTCTGCTGTAAAAAGTGACAACATAGTCCAGCCTTTGTTATTAGTCATTAAAAAAAAAATTCATAAATTCAACCTGCCACACTTCTTCCTTCCTTAATTTAAGCTAGGCAGCAGCAGCTTTTTAATGAAAATATTGAACTGTTAGGGGTCCCATAGCACAATAATGTAAATTCCCAAATATATCTCTGAGTATGATCAGCTGTTTTTAACATGCATTCCCTAGACACCCATGAAAATCCAGTGAGAATTATTATGGTGAAGCACATGAAAGAAAAATGTACCATGAATATGATAGATATAAATTTTTTCCAGTTGTGACTTTTAATACCACTTTTTTCATAGCTCATCAGTAGACCTGAGCTGTACTGAGCAACTGCCAAAGGGCATGGTTAACTAACAAGTGGGTTTTCTATATGTTATCTTCAGTTTAGTGGGCCTTTGTAGGGCAACAACCCACTAGTAGATCACAACTCATTTTGGCAGGCCATTTTGTGTGCATTATTGACCTTTTCTTGCTGTCCATAAATCCCTGACAATGCTGACACAGAAACGCAGCAACTGACCTTTCAAAAAATGTTGGAAATAATCCGTTCCATCTGCAGACTAAGGACACTGACCATATTCAAATATAAATCTCTCCATCAGCACCATGGACTGCTGGCAACAGCAGCATTCACACTCCCCAAACAGATTCTCTGCACCAACAGGCCTTAATGTCCCTTATGAAAAGGAAATTCTCACTGACTAAAAGCAGGAGGAGGAAACACTCTTTTTAAAGCTGATTATGTAAGGAAAATTTAGAACAGCACAGGTTTGACTTCCCCAAAAGCTGCCTAGCAACTAGTGCATACTCCCTTGACAGCTCTTAGTGTAAAATGTTCTTAGCACCTGTAAGACCTCTGGACCCTAGGCTTAAGCCTAGAACAAAGTATGTTTTCTGTTTTAAAGCACAAGGCTTTCCTCTCAAAACTCTTTCAGCACTGAATCCTCTTCATGTGCAAGCAAGCAGTATTGTTTTTCCCTATCTTCTAAAGATAAAAACCCCCCACAACCCATCTAAATAACTGATTCCTCAACTGTGATAAAGTATTACAGTTGTCTAGGGGTTCTCATGAGGCTGGATCCTCGAACAAGCTACCTGGGTTAGCTAAGCTGTGTTAAATGCTTACTGTATGTGGAAAAGGTCTTAACTTGAGGTCAGCAGTGGATGAAATGCTTTGAATAAGCACTTGAGCATTTATTGTAGGCTGAGAGAACTGTAAGTTTGCAGACTGCCTTACCTTGGCATACTTTGTTCAAGTTCCTAAATTAGTTAGCTTTGACTTATATTTGGCTTTCCTATTAAACCATGATGAAATATATTAGTAGGTACATGAGATAAATATCACATACTTACAAGTAGCTTTACAACCATGTGCATTTCTTTGGTGAGGAGATGGACTCTCAGGGAGACTTGTGTGCCTCTGTGGAAAACACAATTTGAGTAACTGAAAGACAATCTAGAGCTGAGGTAGTAGATCTGGGTTCAGAAAGTGATAGAAGCCAGGTATTTGCTAAGGTTGAAAGAGGAACTTCTGTAGCAGTTCTGTTTCTTGGTAGAAGAGAATCTTCTATAGCAATTACACTCAGGGGCAATAATCAAATTTAAGATTACAGAAAAGAAGATTAAATATCTCACATTGTTGAAGTACAAAGTCCTCTAACTGCTGAGGTAAGGATAAGATGCTGATGGGCGATTCTGCATGTTACAAGGTATATTCTGAAATGTATGGTGTCAACCTCTGTCATATATAAGAAAAAGTTTAATTTAGGTAAACAAAAAGTCCCTATGTAGTTGCTTCAGGATCACAGCTGAAAGAAAATCTGTATTGTGAACATATTAAAGTTACAAGTCCTATTGGATCTTTATTATGGATACTAATCATACTAAAACTATTTCACATTTCCAAGAAAATGTTTAAATTTATTTGCATACAATATATCAAAGGGGATACACAGGAAAAAAAATGCTTTAAAAAAAAAGAAAAATGAAGTTTACAATAAGCAGTTTTTCTTCTGTGTCATCCTCATAAACACCCTGGCTAATAATTCTCAATATGGTCCTTTTATCAGCCTCTTCTCTGTTTTCTGATCTGTTTTCCTTTGTCACCCATGGGCTTGATAATACAGATTTGACTTTGCTAATGTGCTTCTTTCTGGGAAAGAACAGTAGCATGTTCTGCATGGAAGAGTGCTTCGCATTTCCTTTCCAGGGTGCTAGCATATAATTTTTGTAATTATTGTTTCTACATTTGTTTCAAATTTTCCTAACTCCTTAAAGTAAGGGGTAATAGTTTTGAGAAGCGGTGCATGGGTATTAAAGTAATCTGTGTAAAAGGGAATTCCAGCAGCTTGGATGAGATTCTAACACTTTTTTTCCCCCTCTTGTAAGGCCAGGGACCATGTAATGATCTAGTCCAACCTTCTATATAAGGCCATAAACCTCAGCACAGATCCATAGCTTCTTTTCACTGTGTACTTTCTAAGTACAGTGTAAATGCTAAGCAGTGGAGAATCTGATAAAGTTCTTCTGAAAAATCATAGTGAGAAAAGTTCTAAGAAGTCTAAAAACCTGAGGGGCTACAATTAGCAGATGGTTTTCATAACTGCATGTAAACTTCTTGTAAAAAGCCAAAATAACTTAGTCTGTGTGGCTTGAATATTTCACAGCCCTTAGATCTTAAAGGAAAACAAAGATTTAAATGTGCATTTGTCTTGACAGTATACTTGTCGTGCAGAATGCTTCAATACTGTTTCATTAACTGAATATTCTCTCTTTTTGTAGTGTTCTTATGTAGATCAGTTATTCTTTTACATCTCAAGATAATACTTTATATATTCTGCTTTTACTTCAGTTAAAAATGTTGACAATTTGTTCATACTGTGATTTGTGTATGTCTTCAGCACTTATATTCCCTTGTTCTGTAGGAGATCTTTAACTTCAGCTCCAAAAGGTCGTCACACAGAAGGAGCTGGAATCTCTAAGTTGGAATTGAACATTTTCCTTAAGGTTTGTTTTGCTTTGCTTCTACAGTTTGTCACTGAGTTCACTGAAGACATTGGTAGTGAGCAGCAGAATGTTTCTATAAACTAACTATAGAGGTTCTTTTCATGCTTTTTATCACTTATTTCTCTAGTGAGTTTGAAAACTTCATGGAAACAGGTGAATACATGGAAAATAAATACATTGGCAGACCTATTTAGCAGCGTATCACTAAAGTTCCTTTGACTCTTCATGCTCTTGATGATGAGATATTAGGCAACCACAGCCTCTTTAATGACAGGCACTCCTATTTCAGCTTTGTAACTTTATGTTGTACTTATGAGGAAGGATATATCTGAAGCCCTGGTCTTATAGTCCAACCTTTCCTTGAAAGGCCACTTAAACCAAGTCCCCAGTGTTGCCTTTCCTCTTTCTTTCACCTCAAATTTCAGTATTTGAGTTAACAAGAAAGAAGTTTTCCCCTTTGTTTTCTGATCATTTTTATGCTCAACCAGTCCTAATGCTTCTGCCCCTAAGAGTAACCACATGCAGTTGTCACCTCTCCAGAGGATAAACAGTTATCTCACTGCACTACTGGGCTTTCTGAGCTTTGGCAAGCTTTTAATGTAGCATTAACCCATACTGAGAGAAAATGCTTTAGCTTTCCTGATAAGAAATTAGGTAAAAATCTATCATTTGACAGTAGCAATGCTTAAATCAGCCTAAGCGGTTGCCATCCTTCACTAGATATCCTTCGGCTGGATAACCATGATGAGAACTGAGTCAGAGCTGTGATGTGGCTGGAAAATTACCTAACTGAGAAAGCTGTATTTCTGCTGGATCAGCTCCTTGGTCTGGTTCACTATGCAGCTGCTAGAGGGGAGAAAGGACAGTGGTGCAAGGAGCAAGCACCTTGGACAGAGAATGCCACCATTAGCAGTGCTACTGGAGGAATAATGCTATGAAAAAAGTGTATGTTTCTGTATGAATCACTTTATGAATCATAGGTTCAGAATGAAACATCTTCATACACTCACAAACTGAAGGCTGCCCTTGTACCAACACTGTCAAGCCTATAGGTGCTTCTTGATTTTGTATGAGACAAAAGAAGAATTATTTGTGGGGATAATGAACTTGGGATGAACTGACTCAACTGGGATAATGAATTTGGGATGAACTGACTCAGCAGGCAGATATTTCAATTTCAATGAATTTGTTGTCCAGATAATTCCTTTGAAGGAATTCTAAAGATGTTTTGGGGAAATTAAATAGTTTCCAGCCATCAAGAACTGATGAAAAGTTAAGTTCTTTTCCATCATAAACCTCTAAAAGTATATTAGAAGAAATGAATGGTTCCTTATTAAATCATAACATCACTAATGGCTTTTCTAAAAAGAGCATTAAGATAATTTAGTAGAAGTTGAACCTAACTAGAATGACAGTGACAGGATTATAATTGTCTAAAATATTATTTAGAGGTTTTTATTTTATCAAGATGATTTAGGTTTCACAAACATTTAACTTTGCATACTTATCTAAAACTCTTGACATCAGCACAGGTTGGGTTTGTTTTTTTTAATCTTTTATGTTCAGCAGTAATGATTTTATTATGTTTAACTTAAATGATCCTTTTAATATATTTAAGGAAGGACAAATCACCCTTCCTTTTACCTCATTGTTCTGCTGAGTTAACACATGAGTTTTGTAGTACAGTGAAGAATGAATTTTAGATTAGACATGTACAGGGAACACTTTGTTAAGTATCAAATAATTTTTTCACTGTCAATTTCTGGTCATTTCGGTATTCTAAAGTTAAATTCTGGAAACTAGTAACAGACATTTTTATTGAAATATGGTTCTAAAATAATGATATCCACAAAAATGTCTATTTTTTAACTGGGTAGTAGAATACACACAAGTACTACTAGTATAATGGTGTACTGCAAGAATTTGTAACTTCCTAATGGCTTAAATTAGTGGTAGATAATACAGATGTTACTATACCTTATACAGTTTGTTTGGCCTCAGTAACATGAGAAATATGGAAAAAGAAAAGACAGTATTTCATCCACAATGAATTCTGACTTTGAGCAGTCCAATCTTTGAAAACACAAGTTGAATTTTTAATGCAATGGAAATAAAATTGCTTCTTATGTGGGAACAGTAATAACATCTATGGGAATACATCATCAGTGTCTGTTCTCTCAGATGATTTTTGGCAAACATTTCCTATGAACTCACAGGTTTGTTTACTTGTTTCTTCACATTCTTTGATGGAGACAACAGTCTCTAAACTCTGTCAGCTTCCTCTGATTGCCCATATAAAGTAAGAAACTCTAGGGACCTTTGCTAATATTCTGTGTTTTGAAGCACCTAGTATGCAGAGTTTTCGTGTGCATATGTTATGAATTTTCAGATTGGGTGCTAATGTTTCTTCCCTTTTCAGTGGGGCAGATAAAGCAAAATACTGGGAAAAAAATCTTTTCTTGCCAAAATGAATTGTTTGAAAGCATTGTCTTCTGGCATAAAATAAATAAAATATAACTTTAGGTACTTAGAGTAAGAGGGGTCTAGATTCATATTCCTTACTGGGAATTTTATTTCAGCTCTAAACGTTTTAACAGTTCTAAGATCAAGGGTCATGGTGGTGCAAATAGAGTAAAAAGCTTGCTTCCATGACTAAGCAGCAAGGGTACACCTAGAATGTTAAAGGTCTAAGATTTATCAGTTAAGACCTCTAGTCAAACTCTGACTGGCCTTTGAGTCAGAAACAGATTTCAGGGAACAAGAATTAAAAGACATGGTCAATGAATTAATTCTTTACATTCACAGAACAAAAAATGACCACAGAATGGTATCAGACTCATTTAGATAACAATGAAGTATATGCATTAGGACAAAAGTCAAATCTAGTCCACTGGGACATTAAGTGCATTCATTTGCCATATTTGTACTAGTGCAGATTAATGTTGGTGATTAGGTAATAAAAGACTCTTCCATGAGGCAGCCTTCATCTGGCACTGAAGTCATATTCATGCCAAAGTTCCCATCTGCAAATGCAATGAGACCTCCATTTCTTTTCAGCTTAACATCTAAGGCTTAGGCAAGATTTATCCCTAACAGACTGGCCACCTGTTACTGTTTTCTAACATCTTAAAAAGTTACAATAATTTCTGAATTATCATTCCTTTAAAAAAAAAAACAGAACAACACAAAAAAAAAACCCTTTAGTATGCATATTTAAATAATTTATTTTTGTATGGGATATTCTTATTTGCTGAATTCTGTAATTATTTTCAGTCAAGTATTTTAAAAACTTTCTTTCTTTAATAGGACCTTGTTCCTTGAGTTCTATTAGTTCTTGGCACATATATATGGATTAAGAGAGTACTCAGAACGGGCAGGAGACCCAGATTCAGACTTCATGTTCTCATTCCTCCGTCTCTCTTAGAGCCCCAGCGAACAAAGGGAATACTGAAGTCAGCAGGCTGTAGGGCTCTGAAAGAATTGTCTTAACCACTAGCCTGGAGAGCAAATTGTTCTATCTTGGGAACTGTTTACTTTATGTAAAATGAGAAAGAGGGAGGTTCACATGAATATTCCCTACAGGCAACTTGTTAGGCTGCTTCTACTGAGGAGTAAGCATAAAGTTGATTTTAACCTCATGAATGGTGTGGCAAAAGGCCAACATCCCATGGGGTGTACCAAGTAATAGAGAAGATATTGAAAGTCTAAGGTGGTCTTTTCTTTATTGTTCCTACTGGAGCTGCTTTACTTCACTTAAACTGTTTTTTGAAAGTGTCCTCTGAAACACGTTTTATACAGTATTTTTAGTCACTGCAATATTTCAGAGATCTTACATTCCTGTACTGGTATCTTTCCCCCTGTCCTGCCTCCCATTTGTGTAAGTAGGTTTCCAATAGTGAGAAAGGTATAGCATACAGCCCTAGTGTTACATGGAATTGTCTGGCTATACTGGGATCAGTTTTTATTAGATCTTCATATTTTTCTAGTGTGATAATCGGTCTTCAAAATAGAAATAAAGCTGAATCAACTAAAGTCCAAAAAAACCCTCAAAACAGCTGGTGACTTCATTATATAGATCAGTAGCAACTGATCTCAGACTTACCAAAAAACTGCTCCATGTGGATCGTCTTTTCCAGTGATAACTAGATTGACTTATCTAATACTAGTTCTATTCCCCTAAGGGAAAAGGAAACAACAATAAGAAAATTCAAGAAAGAGTATCTCTTTTTAGTCCTGTGAAGAGAAAAATAGGCCCATCTATTAACATAGAAGCTCAGTAGACATACGAGTTGCTCTTAGTTTTGCAATGTTTCATTGAGATATCTGCTAATGTTTTTCATATGACTTGACAATAAATAACTCTTTCTTGGTTTTAATTCAAGATATAAAGATATGCCCTGCTCAGAGCAGGGATCTTGTTCTGTATTACAGTCCCTTCCCCATCAAAGTTAGTTAAGGACTAGCTGCATAACAGCAGAGAGCAAATGGAACATGTCTTTCTTCTGTGCAGTTTTGCCTACAGCTTTTTAGCCTGAAGCATTAAAAAATGCCAAATTAACCTTTTTTTTTTTTGCAAATTAATGCTTGAAATGCTTAACCTTTTTTTTTTCTCCAGATTCCTGGATCTTCCGTGTTTCTGTTGCTCCATAGTTTCAGTCAATGGTTGTTATACTGTTTGCAAAGCTAGACAGTATTTGCATAGGTGTCAGTCCCCAGCTGCCTGAGGAGCTGCAGGGCTATATTATGTCTCCATATATTCCACAGTTTTCTTATGCTCCCTCTGGGAATACTTGATCACATTGTTTTATTCTTCTAAACTGTTGGCAGGTCCTGTTAACTTAGTCCTCACAATAGCATGATTTGTTGCAAACGTTGCATTTTGGAACTTGCAGATTTTACCACTTAAAAATAAGTAAGATCAGGCTTGTTGTGAATTCCTGCATAACTCACAACTGTGTAAATCAGAGTAAATTTTGGACAAGTAAATCCACATTTCTGCTTCTTTTACATTGGAATGAACTGATGTTCTTTTCTTAAAAAAATAAAGCCACATGAGGCCTTCCACTTCAGTACAGCTGCATCTAATTCCTGGGTATTCTGTCATCCAGTGGAAACTTGAAATCAGGTACCTGGGAACAGGACCTACTGTACTAAGAGGGAATCTTCTCATTCTATCATGGAAAGGCCAAATCATTAATTTAAAATCCTCTGTTTCTAACAACTAACCTTCTTTCTTTTGTCATGGATTCACTCCCCAGTGCACCCAGTTTTCTCCTGGAGATGGCCATGGAAGCTAAATTTCTTGTGAACAGAACAAGGATGTGCACAGAACAAGGATACCTCTACATGCCCTTGGACGGTTCCTGTGACCAATTCCTTATGCAATCACTTAAACTCACTTAGCATGTTTTATTACAATTTTTTTAGAAAATACAACCTTTTTTTCTTTTTTTTTGTTGGGTTTTTTTTTGTTTGTTTGTTTTTTGGGTTTTTTTTTGTTTTGGCATTCCTTATCAAAGATCTTGGACTCCAAGTTACTTAAGTATCTGTCACTGATTACTGAAAATTAAAGCAGTGGATATCTCCACTAAATCAGGTGGATTCGGTGATGAACACAAAGTTATGATGGAAGCAACTCAATAAACAACTAGTTAAAAAATCCCAAACTGTGAATGATTATGCACCCAATAATGCTGTCCATATTGTATGTTGCATGAGGCTGAATGAAATAATAATGTAGTTTATAAAGACTTTTTATATTGTGCATTCATAAAATTTTGAACTAAAATTTCACAAGCAACCTTAGAAATGATATCTTCTGAATTCTGATTATTTAACTTAGAAAGCTGTCATGGTTTAGGGTGAGGGCGGTTCCTTAGACCTATAACAGATGCTCTCTGTTAACCCCCCTCCTTCCCCAAAAGGGAAGAGAAAGGGATAAGGGAGAGAGACTTAGTGATTAGAAAAGGAAGCTAGAGCAGCTTTAATGAAAATGAAATTAATAATAATAAAAATAGAATATATACACATCTATACAAAACCAGTATCGAACCCAACCCCCCTGATGGTAATTACATCACTGTCACCACTGATGCTGTGCAGGCACTGGGGGCAGTCCCAGGCTGGGCCCCGCAGCAGACGGGAGCTGTGTTCAGGAGCTGGATTCTGGTACCGGGTTCAGGAACACACAGACCGGATCGAAGGCAGAACGGACAGAGTCCTCCTTGGGTGCTCCAAGGAAGGAACTGAAAGAGGACCTGAGCCAAGCCAAGCAAAGCTGGCAAAGCAGTCCAAGAGGGGAGAAGAGCCCAGAGACCCTTTGAATCCCTCAGCTCTAAACTGAATATGATGTATATGGCATGGAATACCTCGCTGGTCAGTTTAGGGTCACCTGTCCTGTCTGCTCCTCCCTGCAGGTGCAGCCTTTCTCTTTCTGCACCCCCCAATGTGGTTCACAAGATCCAGCAGTGGCCTTGGTCTGCATACCAATCCTTGGTAGTAACTCTAAACATGGGGTGTTATCACTGCCAGAAGTAGACACTGTCTGCGAGAACAGGCTGCTAACTTCAGAAAGTGAAGTTAATTAGAAGAACTGAGCTGAAAAGTAAAATTACTGAACAGAATTAGTTCTGTTTTCACTGAAACCGGGACAAAACCTTAGTGGGCTTACTAAGCTAACTGAATTCAGGCAATGGTATCATTTGGACTAAGGAACTAGGAGAACAAAATACAGACAAGAATTGGATTTACTTTAAGTCAAAGTGCAAAAGCTCACTGGAATACTATTCAAAGTTGAGAGGGACACTCATCCTGGCTGAAAAATAACCTTCTTCAAAATAAGAGTAAAATGTGAGAAGAGATATTGGACTTAAGGTTTAGATAAGAGAATGTGAATGAAAAGAATGATTGTTAAGCAAATGAAATAACATTGAAATGAAATAACATGAGTGGAGACTATATTGAGTGAGTATTGAAAGAATGAACTAAATACAGAATCACAGAATCACTGAGGCTGGAAAAGACCTGAGATCATCAAGTCCAGCCTATGACCTGACACCACCACATCTGCTAGATCATGGCACTACGTGCCAAATCCGGCTTTTCTTTAAACACATCCAGGCACGGTGACTCCACCACCTCCCTGGGAAGATCATCCCAATGTCTGATCACACTTTCTGTCAGGAAGTCCTTCCTGATATCCAGCCGAAACCTCCCCTGGCACAGCTTCAGGCCATGCCCTCTCATCCTGTCACTAGTTGCCTGGGAGAAGAGCCCGACCCCCCACCTGACTACAACCTCCCTTCAGGCTGTTGTAGAGAGTGACAAGGTCCCACCTGAGTCTCCTCTTCTGCAGGCTAAACAACCCCAGCTCCCTCAGCCTCTCCTCATATGACTTTCCTTCTAGTCCCTTCCCCAGCCTCGTTGCTCTCCTCTGGACCCTCTCCAGCACCTCAATATCCTTCTTGAAGTGAGGGGCCCAGAACTGTACACAGTGCTCAAGGTGAGGCCTCACCAGTGCTGAGTACAGGGGGAGAATCACATCCCTAGTCCTGCAGGCCACACTGTTCCTGATACAAGCCAGGATACATTAAAATATATATATCTTGAATAATTGGCCTGGATTACAATTGCAGTGAAATGACACTGAACAGAGAGAATTACAAATTCATGTCCTTCAGGGTTAATAACAAAATTCAAAAGTCATTGCTAGAGGACGAGAAAGATTTTACATTAGTTAATCACAAAATGGGTGTAACCCACAGGTAGGATAAAACCACAGGAAATGCAAATTCAGTCACTGCATTTATTATGCAAAGTTTTTCAATAGATGTGAAGAATTAATTCTAACTTGACCCAGGGTATTCTTCCA
Organism: Todiramphus chloris collaris; assembly: GCA_025345505.1. Classification (NCBI taxonomy): domain Eukaryota; kingdom Metazoa; phylum Chordata; class Aves; order Coraciiformes; family Alcedinidae; genus Todiramphus; species Todiramphus chloris. The sequence goes on along the minus strand of JANVCC010000018.1, from coordinate 43,776,929 downwards.
GAATATTGTGCTTGGATATCCATATTCTAGAAACCTACAATTCAACTAAAAATTCAAAGTGAGGAAAATTGGGTGATCAGAGGATGCAGAGATAACGTGTAAAGACAGACTAGAGGAACTGGTTTTGTGTAGCATGGCAACCTAAGAGCTGGGAGAATTTCTACTGCTGTCTTAGAATGTATGATGGAAACAAGCCCTAGGAAGAGAAAAGAATTATTTATGTGCATCCCAAAGAGTACGAAATCAAGTAAGAGAGTTAGGAGACCTGCACGGTTGAGCAGGGAGCTACTAGATAAACCTAAGCAGAAGAAGGAATTATACAGAACATAGAAGGAGAGGCAGGCCACCTGGGAAGAATACAGGGAGGTTGTCAGAGGATGCAGAAATGCAACAAGGAAAGCTAAGGCTTCTGCAGAACTAAACCTGGCGAGGGAGGTCTAGGACAACAAGAAAAGCTTTTCCAAGTATGTTGGAGGCAAAAGGAAGTCTAGAGGAAATGTGGGTCCGCTGCTGAATGAAGTGTGTGTGCTGGTGACCGAGGATAGAGAGAAGGCTGAGTTACTGAATGCCACCTTCGCCTCGGTCTTTACTACTAAGGCCAGCTACCAGGAGTCACAGGCCTTCAAGACCACAGAGGAAGTCTGGAGGAAGGAAGGAAGTTTTTACCTCTGTTGAAGAGGCTTGGGTTAGAGATCAGCTGAACAAACTGGACATCCACAAGTCCATGGGCCCCGATGGGATACACCCACGAGTGATGAGGGAGATGGCAGAGGCCATTGCTAGGCCACTCCTCATAATCTTTGAGAGGTCCTGGAGAACAGGAGAGGTGCCTGAGGACTGGAGGAAGGCCAGTGTCATCCCAATCTTCAAAAAGGGCAAAAAGGAGGACCCAGGTAACTATAGGCCGGTCAGCTTCACCTCCATCCCTGTAAAGGTGATGGAACAGCTTGTTCTTGCCACCATCTCAAAGAATGTGGAAGAAAGGAGGTTTATCACGAGTAGTCAACATGGATTCCGTAAGGGGAAATCATGCTTGACTAATCGGATAGCCTTTTATGATGGCACAAGTAGTTGGATAGATGAGGGGAGGGCAGTGGATGTGCTATTTCTTGATTTCAGCAAGGCTTTCGATACTGTCTCCCATGGTATCCTCACAGCCAAGCTCAAGAAGTGCAGATTGGGTGATTGTGCAGTGAGGTGGATTGGGAACTGGCTGAAGGACAGAGCCCAGATAGTTGTGGTCAGTGGAGCAGAGTCTAGCTGGAGGCCTGTGACTGGTGGTGACCCTCAAGAGTCAGTGCTGGGTCCAATACTGTTCAAAATATTCATCAGTGACCTGGACAAAGGGATGGAGTGTACCCTCAGCAAGTTTGCTGACACAAAGCTGGGAGGAGTGGCTGACACTCCAGAAGGCTGTGCTGTCTTCCAGCGTGACCTGGACAGGGTGGAGAGCTGGGCAGGGGGAAATTTAATGCAATTTAACAAGAGTAAGTGTAAAGTGCTGCATCTGGGGAAGAACAACCCTATGTATCAGTATAAACTGGGGGCTGATCTGTTGGAAAGCAGCTCTGGGGAGAAAGACCTAGGGGTCCTGGTGGACAAGAGGATGACCATGAGCCAACAATGTGCCCTCGCGGCCAAGAACGCCAATGGCATCCTGGGATGCACGAAGAAGAGTGTGGTCAGCAGGTTCGAGAGAGGTTCTCCCCCTGTGCTCTGCATTGGTGAGGCCCCACCTGGAATACTGTGTCCAGTTCTGGGCACCCCAGTTCAAGAAGGACTTGAAGAGAGCTACTGGAGAGAGTCCAATGCAGGGCCACCAAGATTATTAAGGGAGTGGAGCTCAGCCTCCTTATGAGGAGAGGCTGAGAGAGCTGGGTCTCTTTAACCTGAAGAAGAGAAGACTGAAGGGGGCCCTCATTAATGTCTATAAATATGTTAAGGGTGAGTGTAAGGAGGATGGAGCCAGACTCTTCTCAATGTTATCCAGTGTTAGGCCAAGAGGCAATGGGAGTAAGTTGGAGCACAGAGGTTTAGGGTAAACACAGGGAAAAACTTTTTCACAGTGAGGATGACAGAGCACTGGAACAGGCTGCCCAAGGAGGTTGTGGAGTCTCCTTCTCTGGAGAAGTTCAAAACCTGCCTGGACACATTCCTGTGTGACTTGGTCTAGGTGATGCTGCTCTGGCAGGGGGTTTGGGCTAGATGATCTTTCTAGGTCCCTTACAACCCCTAACATTCTATAATTCTATGATTTATCCAAATGGACGATCTTGATCCAAGAACAAACGCGTAGAAGGTGCTTTTTGAAAAAGTGCAGAGTGAAAACCAAGGACAATTTTGAGTGTAGAGCACTGATGTGCTCTAGAACAAAGAAAATTAAGACAAAATAATTAAAAGATGTGGAAACTTGTGAGTAATTATGACTGCCTGTAAGAGCGGCTGAGTAGTCTGAGATATTTTGCAGTTCTATACTTCTCAATGTAGTTTGTATACACAACACATAATCATGAAATACTTATGGTATTGAGTCAATTTTTCTTTAATAACAGATACAAGGGCTGTAGTACAACCCTTGGTAGTAACTCTAAACATGGGGTGTTATCACTGCTAGAAGCAGATACTGTCTGTGAAAACATGATGCGAACTTCAGAAAGTGCAGTGAGTTAGAAGAGACTGAGCTGAAAAGTAAAATCACTGAACAGAATTAGTTCCGTTCTCACTCAAACCAGGACAAATTTTAATTGCAGTGGAATGAAAATTTTATAAACATGTTTTAACACTTTTCAGCATGAATTCTGACCTCTTTTGTCTAGCAATTCTCATTAATAAATAAATGAGTGTGCACATAACACCTCTAAAATACCTGTGAGAAGCAGATGCAAATATTACAGAGCAAACCTCATCTGTAGGAGAGTGGATATCTGGTTGTATGAGGGCAAAGAGAGTATGTTATGTACTCTGAATAAGACTTTCTGTACAAGTAGGCAACTAGTAAAAGTTTATAACTTAGGAAAAGAGTTACAGTGAGTTATAATGGACTGAGAAGGTGCTAGGGCAACTTCAAGAAGGAGAATAATCCTAAAGAGGCTAATCCTCCAGACTTCAAGAAGCAATATGTTTCACAGTTCACATAGTGTAATTCTGAGCCTTCTCTTATCACAGGTGAAGAACATTAACTGGAATGAGATATTCATTGATAAGCATGGTAGTAACAAATTGGTCTTGATGAAAGGTAGAATTGTCTTTGTTAAGGATAAAAAGGTTTGGACCGGATAATCTCATGAAGCCCTTTCCCGCTGATATCTTTATGAGTCTATGACTGTATAATAAGACACTATCTGTCTATATGATACGTGTGCTGTGTAAGGTTTAAGAATTTTCTTAAAGTTTTTTTTTTCAAATTTTACAAACCTTTTGATATTTGCAATAAAATTTTCTTATTTCTCATTAATTTTCATTCACATGTAGAACAAACTATATATATATATATAAACACATATATATATAAAACCTACCATCAATGTCAATAGGACCTTTAGAAACTTTTATGTGTATAGAGATTTACATTTGTGAAGAATATTGTGTAGACAGAAAGGATATAAAGATTTTTTGTTAATTATGGTTTTTTTTAGGAAATGAAGGTACATTGACTGGAATACCATCTTGTTATTGAATATATAAATTTGCCAACTCAACTACAAAGAATCATATCAATAATTTGAGGAGGATACATGCAAATTTCAAATCCACCCCAGCAATAATCCATTGAAACATCTCCACAAGTTTCTTATAGGATTATAGGGTGAGATGAATGTGTCCAACCTAAATAAAGGGAATTACATATCTTTTTCTGCAATGGTTCTGTGACACTTTTCTTCCTAATGACTAGGGTAAAGTTAATAACATATTTTCTGGCCGTCGAGGTTGATGCAGGGTGGAAATGCAAAAGCAACTGGTTAGCTGTAAGCACTTCTATAGTAGCTTCATGATCAAAGAACATGTTTCTAAATTGTAGAAAAGCACAAAGTTTTCTACGTCATGAAAAAAAAAAGTTTTATTGAGGAAGTTAAGAAGTTTTGCTGCCTGGGAGCTAATTATAAAGTTTATGCCATGCAGCCAGAGACAGAGATGCTCTAGCTTTTCAGGACAGCTGAAGCCCCTGTCCTGTTGCAGAGGCTCACTTGTGTTTGTGTGAATGTGGGTCACAGAAGGAAAAAGGTGCAATGATATTCAAGGACTTAGCCTTGCAAGTAGTATATGATAGTCTTCAGAAACTGTAACACGGCATAAAATACAGCTTTGTCTTTTTGTCTATCACTACTGGAAGCAGTGGTTCAGATTTTGTCTCAGCCCTCACAAATTCACTTTTTTTTCCCCCAGTGAGACTACCTGCATGTCATACAATCCTGTGATTTACAGCAGTTGTCTCCTTCTGTCTGCTCATATTCTATTGTTCATCAACTGTGTCCTTGTCTTTTGTCAACAAGCTGTACTTTGATAGTTACCTCTGCTTCTGTGAACCTCTGTGGGAAGTCATCAGTGCTTGCAGTTTCTTCATTAGATCTTGCCATAACATAGGCAGAGTTTAGTTCTCTTTCATGCTCATCATCACCAGTTATGCTCAAGAGAGTCTGTGATATGGTGGAAGGAGTACAGATCATGGTCCAAACAATATTCCCATAAAAAGGAAAAAAGAAGGTTGGTGTATTCATTTGACAAGCTGGCTTCCAACACTGATGAAAACTTGTAACTCACTGAAGTTAGCAGTATCTGCATAGAGTCAGCAGACCTGACTGATATTATGACCTATACTCATGGCTTGAAGTTGGCACTGCGTGATTGGAGAACAGAGAATTTTAACAGGCCCTCTCTCCCCTTCCCATTTCTATCCTTTGCTGTCAGGTTTCCAGACATTCTTCTCCACTGAATACTCTTTCTTTAGTTTCCTGATACAGGTGGCTACCATTTGTAGAGCTATCAATTTCTTTGCCCATTTTAAAGCAGCTATTATTTATGCCAGTCCCTGCTTATCATCCGCTTTATTCATTTGGACAAGAACAGCTACAAACCATTTTAAACTGTTTGAGATAAAGGTTAAGCTTAAAAATCACATGTTATCATGCACAGCTTCAAAATAATAGGTTAAACCTGCTTCAACACAATGTTCAGAAATCATGTCTTTAATGTGCATTTAATTTGTGCCACTCTTTCAGATGTAAGAAATGTGAAAACATGAATCAAGCTAAAAAGCTATGGCCCGTAAAGAAAATCATCTGCAGTAGTGTAAAAGGTATATGCTGCACTTTTTTTTTTACTACTCTTCATATGCAAGATCATACAGAATTGAAAAACACATCCTTTTTCAAATGTCTTTTATGACTTTATCTTTTAATAGTAGTATGTATCAGTGACATATGCCTCACTAAAGTCCTGCATTTATCCTTCAAGTAATTTTAGAAGTTTTTGCATTAGAATTAATGGTAAGCTCATAGCCCTTGTTACAAACAATAAATTATCACCACACGTCTTGCTATTGAAATAGATTACTTAGCCATTCACCATTTGCCACGGGATGCTCTCCAGATGTGTTGCATCTGAATTTCTCTGAATTTTCACTTGAGTACTATGAAGTTAATCTGTTGTTTAGCACACCAAAAGAATCGTTAAATATCTGCTAAACATTATACCAGTTTGCAGTGTTCTGGTGTAAGGATTTTTTCCTTCTCTTTCTTCCTTCTCTCCATTCCAGTGATCCTTAACAATACCCCACTGTTGCAATGCTGTTCTTTTTCCTCCTTCAAAGTATAATTTTATGTTAATCCTTGAGCTGCTGAAGAGGGCATTAGCTTTCAGCTCATTTTCTGCTTTGTTATGCTAGGGAAACTTTGTTACTTACAACCTGGCACAACCTGAACTTTCCACTAACACTACCTATTGCTTCCATAGTTTAAATTGTTTAAAAATTTGGTAGAGATTACATGATAAGGATGCGTGGTCCTTCTGTCTACTATATATTTTACAATCTAACTGCTGAGAGGACTGAACTTTAATCTCTATGTTGGAATATGGCTCAAATTTTGGATTTCAAAGCAACTAAAAGGAATACAATCATTAAGACAATGTTCCCTCAAATCCCAGTTCAAATACGCTCAGTCTATGCAAAACCCAAACATTGACCTCACAGAACTTCCCAACCTCCAGAATAGTTCACAAAGCTCTGAAAACACTTGCGAACATATTTCTGAAAGTTTTTTTTTTTTTTTTTTTCTTTTTCCATTGTGGGCAAAATATCCGTTGGTTGCCATTAGTTTTACTTAAATCCTGTGGAAATATTCAGAGCTTCCTGGTGTATTCAACAACTCAGAAAAAACGTCTCATCATCTCAGTTTAGCTCAGTCTGCATGATTGCTTGTTTACTTAGTCCCCACTTATTTTTTTCAGGTTCACTATCAGGCTAGACAGCTCTGTCAACTCAAAAAGACAAGCTTTTTTCAAACTATTGATCTCTGTTGCTCTTCCAAATCCTTTAGTATTGGCTCTTTGGATTACTATAATGCTATAATCATTCTGTTAAGGATTCAGATTTGTGGTGGACTAAAAGATGGTAACATCAAAAGGATTGAAATGCCCTTGAAGCAATCAATTTTTGTTCATCAAATACAAATGCAGAGAGGCTGCTTTCAGCTAATAATTTATAACTGAATTAATGACACATGGCTTCCGTCAGTAATGATCTCCTCTCTGGGATCTTTTTTTTCCTTTTCTGTGATCTGATTTCATATTCTGGGAAAGAAAATCAGAGTGCTAAAGAATTTAATCAGAAATGAGGTCTATCTGAAGTTAAAAGTTTAGTTTTCTTGCTTCCCATTGAATGCTGTTGAAATCTTTATCTTTCAATTTTTGCAAACTTGTTTTTTCAAGCCAATCTTACTTATGTGGAATTCTATTTCCACTTTTTTTTATTCTACATACAAATAATCACTGAGCTGTGGAAAGCATCTTGCAGAAATTTCAATTAAGTCCCTTGCATTCCTCGTAGGTCTTCAAACATTTTGGTTAATGAGAAATCTTCCATATTAATAGAACTATGCCAACAAATGAGCACAGACAATGCCTTTTCTCACTCCAGCCTCCTTTTGCTGGATTCTAGCACAGGTTGAAAGTAAAACTGCCATTTTTGCAGTTTAAAGCAAACTTAAAATAGTTGACTCTCATGTCCTGTCTCAGTCCTGTTTCTCCTTTTCTGGTGATTTAAGTGAGTCTATTTGTTCAGAAAGTCAATCCAAAACATTGTCAACTTTTTTTTTCTTTTCTTATTTTCCCCTGAATTTTGTGTGGAAATGGGAATATGCCCCAGGCTTGCCATCTGTCAAAACATTCTGAACAAGAATAACATTAAGAAGCCAATACCAGATAGGGTTAGAGGGGAAAAAGAAGAAAAAAAAAAAAAGGGCTTTCTACAGGAAAACTCCTACACCTGAATAAGTGCCAAATTATTGAACACCTGCATAAACTGATCTCAGCTTTGTAGTGCCTCCTCTCTGCTAGATTGATTAAAGACAAACAGCTGTGTGATGAAGTTGCTCTGGGATGTAGTTCTACTATGGTGTGGTGCTTCTGTATAGCTGTCAATTATGTCAGTCAGTGTTTGGGACAGGTTACTGAGGGGAATGTTTTTTGTGGCAGAAGAGAAAAAAATCAGCCATGGTACCAGCTTAAAGAATGAAATAGCTGATTAATCTAGTTATCACTTCTTAGTATCTCTTTTTTTGCAAAGCACAGATATTCATATTAGCTGAAGAAAATTCTTAAGTGTTGCTTATACTTTACATGTACAGTATGGCAAGCTTTGGAAACAATCTTGGGTCTATAAATTACTAGCAAAAATAGCAGGTAGGCTGTCACATGTTCTTTAGGTCTTCAAGGTGACATTATAGACCAGTTCTCCTCATACAAACCGCCTGCTCACGTCCAATTAATTTTCTCCATTTCTTTTCTTCTTCTCCAGTTATCCATTACCATCTCTTCCCTCTCCCACAAACTCCCTGCAGTTTATAATTGGTTTAGTTACTTATATTTAATAGCTGAAAGTACTTAGGATAATTTTATTATAGCAATTTGTATCAGTTAATACTAAATCTTCGGTCATAGCAAATCTTCAACACAGGTCTTGCATTGGAACTTATCTGTTGTGCTTGTATATTAAAAGTGTATGTGGCATGGATATCATCCATGTATTGCTGATCTCCTTGACATATCAGTTGGTTTTCACTATTATACAACCTTTAATAGGGAACTTACAGAATGTGCAGAATCCAGAGTCAAGGTAGAACAAAAACAGTTAATCAAAACTGAAATGGTTAAATAGAAATAGAAAGAACGTAGTGCATCAGGTAGAAAAGCAAGAATATACTAATGTAAAATAACGTATTGATTAAAGAAATCTCCATATCAGATTTGACTTGTACACAAATCATCAGTATCTGAATTTGTTGAATCTCAGTTGGAAACAATAGCTGAAATTCTGAAAGGTGCTTAGCACCTCAAATGAATCAAAGCTAAGCCTCACACAAAGCTTTGCAAAATCAGATCAGTAGATAAGAAACAAACACAACATGTACTTTTTGAAACATTAAAACAAAAAGTCACTAAAAGTTGAAAAATGTACAGTAACCTTACTTTGACAAGTACTCATATTTGATACCACTTGAAAATAGAATGTACTTTAGAACATGTTTCAAATGTTCTTTCAAATAAGAATTACAAAATAACTGAAGGACCATAATAAAAATGATCAATTAAAAATAAAAGCTTTTAAACTGCTTGAAAATGTTGTAACATGAAGCTTTATGAAAATCATGCTCTTTTCCTCACACACAATCTTTGTCAGGGGATTTTTGTTTTTAAGACTGCTTAATGCAGTCTAAATGTCTTCACTACTGAGAATGGAGCAAAGACATTTCTCTTCACAGAAGTAGCTGGTGGTCCTAAAATTAATTTATGATAAATACCTTGACCTTCTCTAATTTTGTCTTCCAAGTAATTTTCCATCATCTTTTCCTCCATCGGTGTTCTCTTCTGTTATTTTTTCAGTCTTTGAGCTGAGGTGAAAATATATATTCATATATATATATATATATGTATATGAGGTGCCTCATATACAGAAGTGTGGAAGAGACCCCAAAGAGTGGACTCTCAAGAGACCTCAAAGATGTTAACCTTTGGCTCCAGAATATAAGAAGTGTCTGTTTCTTCAGTGGGAAGCTCTGTATGTTTGGATTCCTTTTATTGTGCAGGGTGCCAAGTTATCTTTTGTCTCCTTCCTTGTATCTCTGGACTCACACCAATCCAATGACAATGCTGGGAATGACTGTGATTGCAGTGGTCTCCAGGCACAGGAAATGTTAGTGGATGCAGCAGCAGCAGCAGCAGCAAGGTAAGATGTGGATAGCAAAGAGCCCATAGCGATCACTGTCCTGGAGTCCTGAAGAAGCCACTATGATTCAAAGTGTAGGAGATAGCCCCTTTCAGAAACAGCAAGTCTGGCTCCCAAGCGCTGTCCTTTTTTCACTTTTTATTACAGGACGAGCCTTATCCTGACTCCTCAGAGCTGCAGAAGGAAATGTTGCCCATACTACCAGAAGTTGGCTCCAATTACCAGCCTTAAATCAAGAGGCATGGAGATCCTAAGGTACTGTCATCCTACAGACACATGGGTATGGACTTGAAATGTGCAGCTAGCTTCAATGGGATGGTTCACATGCCTGAAGTTCAGTTTCTGTGTAGCTTCCTGCCGGAAGACTGCTCGTAAAAACTTCTGAGTACTTCAATGACTTTGGGAGCAATGGACCACCAAGCGTTAGGAGGTACATTCTGTGTGAAGGCAGAAGAAAAGCATTCAAAACAGCTTCATCAGTAAAATAATAAAAGTACTCGAATGTGCCTTTTATCCCAGCAGTTCCTAGCACTATTGTTAGCTGGATTGCAGTCTCGGTGACTTCCAAGTCTGTTAGAGGTAATCTTCAGAAGCAGATACCTTATAAAACAAACCTCATTCTAGTTGGATAGTACACAATGTCATCCCTGTCTTGTGTTTATCACTAAATTCATACAGACAAAAATGTTGTTAAAAGAAACCTTTAAAACTCTTTCACTAACCATGTTGAGCAGTAAATGGTCCCAGAGGTTATGGTTGATACCCAGAAGCTTTAACTAGCTTAAAGAGTGTTGGTAAACCCCCTTTTTACTTCTCATCTGGACTTTGAAACACAAGAGAAAGGGAAGTGCTCTCTAAAAGATTTGTGACCATATTCAATAGCCCTTTGAAGTCTCATCTGCTACAACAGGTCTATAACAGTCTTCCTTTGGCCTGCAATGGGCATCCTTGGTCTGAACAGGGAGAACCAGAAATGCTGAGGATGTGGATTCAGCTTTACGGTAACACTGAGGTCCAGTCAATAGCACTAAAGGGCACAGCACTTTCCTCTTGAGATAGTCAGGTAAGAAATCCCCCATCCACTCTGTCAGTCATAGTTGAGAATGAAACATTCTCACTCCTTCCTCTGCTGTGTGCTATGCCCATGACTGTAAGTAGCTATGAAAGAGTTTTCATTCAAAACTCTGAGTGTATTTGTTTAGAAAGGAATCAGGAAAAGCATTAAAGATCTACCAGCTTACTTAGATGTTCATACTTGTCAGGATCTGCAAACATGCCGTTGTCTCAGATAAATGAATGAGGGTTTATGTGGTCAGTGCTTTACAGGCTCATATGTTAAGCAAAATAAACCAGTGGCTATTACTATATTTTTCTCCATCTTTGTTGTATACAGTTTAAAATAAAATATCAGTATTTTCTAGAACTTGTTCATCATGTGTAACAAATAACTCAGAACTTTTTCATTCAATAATGATAGCAAGGACTATGAAATTTAAGATGGAAGTATGTTTTTGTGGGGAAAAAATATATATCTAAGCCTTAAGACATAATGTAAAAACCCAATTCAGATAGAATGGTCTGTGTGAAAATTTGAAGTAAATTATACTCATCGTATCAAAGACTTCAAAATTTTTGTTATGAAGTCTTTCTAGTCGTATGCCCAACTGATTAAGAAAGATGATTTAGTCTCATATTTCTTTCACACAGGCACCAGCAGAATAGTATAAAGTTAATATACTGAGAACACAAAAAATATGGGGCAAGTCACCGAAAAAATATATGACATTTTTTTGCCATTGATTCTGAATATATATTGCATCCAGTTTGGGTGGAAGTGGTACTGTCAATATTAATGTGGAGTCTAGTAAGGCTCCTGAACACCCAAGGCAGCACAGTTCTGCAAAGGAAGCATCATTTATCTCAGCACTGTTTGGGAACTGGGGGACAAGGGGTTTCCTGTTGTATATGGAGTCCTTCAGGTTGACCTGAGCTGCTCCTTGTGTGCCTTGCATTTTGTTAGAAGCTGACATTCAGTTGCAAGACCCCTCCCTTTATAAAACAAACTGAGTGCATCTCAAAGCCAATGCAGCACAGGACTTAACTCCTCCTGGTAGCATTTTAACAACTGTCAGTGTGGGTCTGATTTTCCAGCTTGCTTGCATTTGCTCTGAGTTTTTTTTATAAGGATCTCAACACACCGAGTTCATTTGTACTTTTCTATTGATTTTTCCACAACTAATGTGAAATAGAAGTATCTTTTAGGCTCTATGCTTAACTGCATTTACTTGTGTTTTCCCCTCTAATCTTTGTAAACTTAGATCTTCCTAAGGTTATGGCAGTATGTTTGTTATCGCTTCTTGTCATGTGATATTTATCTAGCTGTGAATGTGATACTGCTGGTGCTTCTGAAACAGCACTGGGTTCCTCTGTTATCTTTCTGCAGGTGTTAGATTTTCCAGTCTCAGTGCAGTTTGGGATCCTCAGTAATAGTTAATAGTCTTTAAAACTAGGAACCTGGGATTTCCCTGTAAGTTTTGTCTCTTGATAAACTGGATTCTTGTTATGGAATGAAAATATACCCAAAAAATAAAAGAAGAAAAATAGCTCACTAAATTTTTTTTGCTGCTTGATTGGATAAATCAACTGCACATTTCAAATTCTAAAATGCCAAAGGAGATAATTGATACTTGATAATTGATACAACTTGATACTTAAACATGTTGTCTGTTGCCAGATTTCTGCCAGTGAGTATTATTCATCTGCCCAAGATTCTGTCTTCAAATTACTGTAGAAAATATGGATCATTAAATTTCATCACTTTAAGCATAGTATGAGTCCTCAACAAGAAGACTTTATACAGGGGAAGGCATTTTAAAGCCTTCACTTTTCATTTTAAGTAAGACATCTTACAAAATAAAACCTTGTGTGCTTGTTTTTCTGAAATGTACATGGAAATTTGTAAGTCAATGACCCACGGAAAAAGTAAAAATTAGTTACAAGAGCTGACCTTTATCTAGAGCTTGAACAAAATGTAATCTTGCAGAATGCTGGAGGTGATTGTTTAACTGTGGGTGTATTCTGCTGGAGTGGAACTTACTGTGGTTTTGCAGCAGACAGAAATCTTTTACCTACCCAGAACCATGGTCTTAATTTCTAGTTTTTCTGATGCCTGAATATATATAGTAACAGCAGCTAAGTTTACTCACATTGCAAACTTCATTGAAATAAGAGGGAAGAAAACTGAAAAACTTTGAAACCATTATTTTGAAATAGACTGACCTTATTCAATCATTTTGAAACATCAAAGGATTGTGTATTCTGTCTGCAAGTTAGTTTTCTGAATAAATTATTATCTGATTCATCTCCCCATGATCTATTTTTAGTTTTTTGTGAGACTTTTGAAAGCAAAAGTGCTTCCCCCCCCCCCCCCCCTTGGTTTCTATCATATGGTTTGGAAGCTTACAGCTCTTTCTTGCTGCCTGACAGATTCTCAAACAATTACCCTTCCAGAAAATTCACCCTTGATGGAACTTACTTCTTAGGCATTCTTCCAGTGCCCCTTGCACTCTTGTATGTCTGTATATTTTGCTGATCAAAGAACATTCTTCTCTATCCACTTATCAAATGGTTTATTTTTACATAATGTGCCTGTTGACACCACAGATGCTTTTTTGAACTGGGGAGGGAAGAACTGTTGTTGAATAGAGAAGATGACGTTAAAATTGAACCGTACATTTTTACAAGTAGCTGCAGGACCATAGCTGTGCTTTTGGCGGGTTATTGTCCTCAATGATGTTGTCTGCAGCAGAGTCGACTAGCCACGTAGCAGTCTCACACTATGAGTGGGGTGTCTGATGGATGCTGATTTAGCAGAGCTACCCAGTTGCTTTGCTGAACCTGAGATCACTACTTTATAGTGTACTATTTCCCTACAAAAAGTTAAAATTAATGTAAATTCAGCTGAAAACAATATTCCTCCTTTATTGGATAACATGCTTTAAACTGGTATTTACCAACATGTAACTCCTGACAACCACAGACTGGAAAACAAGCTGCAGATAGATGTAACAGACCTACGTGAATGAAAACTGTAGATTCTTGAATAAAAACATATGTGGCTTTTAATAAATTTATTAATTTCACTCTAGGCAGATCTGTTCTGTTCTATTGGCAGTAACATGTAAGTACAGTTTTGTGGTATCTCTTCTATATAAGGCACTTTAATCTACAACCTTTTAATCTTGAAATATTTATTCCATACCCATTGTTATGCTGTGAGGCATAGTAGCATTAAAAGCAAAGGTGAATTTCCATCAGCTTCCTGAATCTCTGAAGAAGGCAAAGTAGGTTTCTGTACCTCTAAAAAGACTGTTTCTCAAAGATGTGATGTAGACCATACCAATTTCTGAACTCAGCATACTTCTGTCAGGGCCCAGTCCCACCAAAATACCCATTTCATTTAAAATTATAGAATCAGATTTGTAATATAAAATACAACCTGTGAATTGTTTGTATTGCTCTGAAGCACATAGGCATAAAATAGTCTCAGAGCTGCTTCTCTCTCTACTGTCAAAAAGTTACTGTGACTGATCTATGAACCAAGGGTGTGCTTTCTCCTCCCCACGAAACATGAATACCTTTGCTGTATTCAGAGAAGTTTCAGTTTTATTCAAGTCTGTTTATAAAAAATGGATTAGCAATGCTTCTTGGTACAACCAGGATTTTTCATGCTAATTTTAAGTATGAATATCTAAAGTGGTTTTACTTTTTCTTAATGCCAAATACTATTGCCCTGAAGGCAATTCTTCTTAGAAACACAGAACTGTTTTTCAGCTTTGTGTATATATAACCTAAATTATGCAGTTGGATGCTTATTGTTTTAATGCACATAAAAGCCCTCTTAATAGCTGGCAGTCAGTCATAAGTGTCATTCCTCAGGGCCCAGTATTGGGACGGCTTCTGTTTAACATCTTTAGCAATGATCTTGATGAGGAGATAGAATGCACCCTCAGCAAGTTTGCAGATGACACCAAGTCAGGTGGGAGTGTCAGTCTGCTTGAGCGTAGAAAGGGTCTTCAGAGGGAGCTGGACAGGCTGGATCTATGGGCTGAGTCCATTCATATGGGCTTCAACGGTCAAGTGTCAAGTCCTGCACTTGGATCACAACAACCCCAGGAAATGCTGCGGGCTTGGGGAAGAGTGGTTGGACAGCTGTCTGGCAGAAAGGGACCTGGGGGTACTGGTTGACAAATGACTGAATATGAGCCAGCAGTGTGCCCAGGTGGCCAAGAAGGCCAATGGCATCCTGGCTTGTGTCAGAAACAGTGTGGCAAGCAGGACCAGGGAAATGATTGTCCGTCTGTACTCAGCACTGGTGAGGCTTCATTTCGAGTACTGTGTACAGTTCTGGGCCCCTCAATACAAAAAAAGACATCGAGGTGCTGGAGTGTGTCCAGAGAAGAGCAACAAAGCTGGTGAAGGGCGTGGAGAACAAGTCTTATGAGGAGAGGCTGAGGGAACTGTGGCTATTTAGTCTGAAAAAAAAGAAGGTTGAGGGGAGACCTTATTGTTCTCTATACCTACCAGAAAGGATGCTGTAGACAGGTAGGCACTGGTCTCTTCATGCACTGATCTCTTATAAGTTAGTAATGGTAGAACAAGAGTGAATGGCCTCAAGCTGCACCAAGGGAGGTTTAAACTGGACATTAGAAAAAAATTTCACTGGAAGGGTTCTCAGGCATTGGAACAGGCTTCCCAGGGAGGTGGTTGAATCACCATCCCTGGATGTGTTTAAAAGTTGTACAGATTTGGTGCTTAGGGATATAGCTTAGGGGTGGACTTGGTAGAGTAGGGTTAATGCTTGGACTCGATAATCTCAGAGGTCTTTTCCAGCCTAGGTGATTGTATGATTCTATAATAGTTTCAAGTGGCTAATTTCTTCATATCATGTGCATTCCTCTCATAGTTACATACTTTGGACTCAGAAAAATATCCCATTTGTCCAAGTGCCTGCAGATGAACTATGCTACCTGAAAGATTTTCCCACCAACCAAACTCCTCTTTCTCACCTTGCTCACCTTCTATAACCCACATACAGTGCAATTGCATTTTTGGGAAAATAGGTTGCAAAATAAGAAACCTTGCTTGGAAAATGGCCATTTTTGTCATTCAAGCAATTGATCAGAAAAAAAAAATGACATCAAGCTTTTTGTTTATTTGTTTGTTTGTTTGTTTTAAAGAGCCCATAAGGAATGGTTCCACTCTTTGAAAGCAATATACATTTATATGTACTGTCTCTTTATTGTGAAAAATCAGAATGTGTTGGTACATGTTCTCAGCCAAAATTCTCAAGAAATTATGAATAAAAAGTTAAGATTCTCTGAGGGTTTGTTGAGGCTGATGATACAACAAAATATTTTCAGAGGGTAATCAAATACCAGGTGATTTTTTTTCTAGAAGTCTTGAGATTATTCTATAAACTGCTGAGACAAAGCTACCACTGACTAAAGTACTGGCATAAATGGTAAATGCCAGCACTCTGTGGAAGTATTTACTACAAAGGAGGCAAAATGGTAGGCTGTCATAGGAAAAAGCATCTGGAGACTGTGATTTAGGTAAAAAAATAAACAACCCTATCTCTTATGTCATTTTATCTTATGCTGTCTTGCTCATTGATATGCTTTGGGCATCTCCATCAATCTTTCTTATTTGATCTGGTGGCACAGTTCTGGTACCACCTGTGTCTCACCCCACTGACTTCTTCAGCAAGAGGTTACTGACATGCAGCAAAAGGAACAGGCATAGTCCTTCAGGCCCTCCTCTGCTTGCAGAAGATCCCTGATAATTCCCATGGGATGCTACGTATGAGACTTCACTGGTTCAAATTAAGTAACTTCATTGCAGCAGTCCTTCTTGCAAGTGAGGAAGGGAAGATGATGTCTCTACCACTTCAGGCTGAATAAGAAGACAGGAGGCTTCCCTGGAGTTTGTCACCCATGTGGCTGGCTTCTCTGCTGCCCATGCCTTTGGGGCAGGACGGATGTTATTTAGGACAACACCTTTCTGCAAAACAGTAACCATTTTCCTGTCTTTCGCTTCACCATTTTGCCTCCCCATGCTAATTCCTCTTGGTTTATGTCTGAATTGAAGGAGATGTAAAAAGTCATGAAAGTAGTGCTTCTCTTCAGGCACTTCTGCCTTTGTGGAGAATCCCATTTACCCTGCATGGCAGTGCAGCTGCAGTTTCAACAGCATGATGCCCAGATGTTGTCTAAGTCAGAGAAATTTCCCTTGTATGTATGTTTCGTATCTTAAACTCCACACTTGGTTTGGGGCTCTGAGTCTCCCTACGGAGCCACTCTGCTTCCTGGAGGCACCTTGTGGTGAGGTTAGTGAGCTCCCTGCTCCAGATCCACAGCCCCAGGACTCACACAAGGGGAAAAACAGCAGAGATGAAGGATAAAACTTAATCCAGCACAGACTGGCAGATGCTCCTAGGGCAGCACTCAGCAGCTTTTTGTTACTCTACATCAGTTTAGGACGGAAAAGAAGATCAGTATTGCTGTCATCGCATTTGAGATAGGCAGAATTTACGTACGAAATTCTGATCCCTTGCCTGTCTTAATTTCTTACCTGTAAAACACTACTATAACAAAAACAAACAAAAAAAGCTTACTGTCAGTATAGGTATACTACTTTCAAATCTGAGCAGCTTCACATTTGCTACCGTAGGCTACTTATCTGGCCTTGACTCCTGGTAAAATTCAAGTTACCAGACTTGTAGCCTATATTTTGAAGCCTGCAAGCAGTCAGCACTTTGGTTTTCTGTCTGACCAGTACGGTGCCTAAACTTTCCTGTGTTCATGCATTATTTTTTTTACTCAATCAATCACTTTTTCTCCCTGCAGAATGTAACCTTCTCAGATAACTGTGATTATACATTCATAATAGCAAAGTTAAAATAAAAGCCTAGAACATATGGAATTGATCAGAATATGGTGTAATAGCAGCAATGCCATTTACTGTATATAATCAATTTAGCACACCAATAAATATGTACATATATAAACCTCTGACAAGCATACTATTCTTTTCTATAAAACTTTTCATTTAAATTCTGGTGCCATAGTTTTGGAATAAATTTTCTTGTCACAAAGATATGGCTTTTTATTTGACTCAGTCTTATTACATCATTAAAATATTGATATCTTTTATGTTTTGCAAACATTTGTGGACACACCATTAACCAACATAAAACACAATGCAGTAACAAATGCCTGTTTTATGACTGCTGTCAGACTATATATTCTCTAATGGTCTAACATTATCAGCAATCTAAGCCTAAATTATCACAACTAAAAGTCTATGAAATACAAGACACATATATAATCTCCAGGAGTCGATGTATTGAAACATTAGAATTAAAGGTTCAGGCAATCAATTCAGCCAAAAATGCAGTTTTGCAGAATTTTTCATCCAAGTAGCAAAAAGGAAAAGGAAGGAAGCAGCAAATTATTATCAGAAAGATTGCCCATACCCAAAGAAGATATAGTTTCTCTGGACATTTATGTACTGTCAGGAGGAGGAGGAGAAAGAAAAAAATAAAAGAGGTGAACTAGAGAGAGAGAAGGGAATTTGATAAAGGTGCAGTGCTTATGTCTTTATCACTTCTATTATAAATGCTTTTTGATCAATGAATTTTTTCCATTACCTATTTGTAAGATTGATTTGTGTTGTTTCCTGACACGTTTTATTTGGCCTGAGAATTTTACTGTGTGTCTATGGGAGCAGAAGAATTTAAGACAAGGATGATAAATTGCTAAGCACATATGGTTCATTCCAAGTTGTGTGAGAATACTCTCTGTGCTGCTGGAGAATGCAACTAATGAAAGTGTATCAGGGACACTAAATTTAGATAGTGATAAAGTCCAAGGTATTTTGTTGTGTGTATGGCATGGTTGGCAGTGGTCAGCAGTGAATGCACGCAAGGAATGATTTGCCTTTTTCATGATGACCATTTAAAAGTTTTCTTTAATCTTCTATGTAAACCCTAGAAAAGAACTTTTTCTTTTGGTTGTCTTCTCTCCTAAAGGTGATGACAGGATCAGTTTCATTGGCTTAGAATGACAATATTAATCACAGGGGTCTGTCAAGATACATAATGGCAATATATATTGGAGAAGCGTCTTGGCAGATTGCACTTCTTATTATGAATCTCGCTTTTATTGTACTCTTTGACAGCAACAGTCTAAAGGGTAAAGAGAGTTCTAAAATCTCAGCACCACAGACAGACAATGTCGAGTAAAGAGAAGCAGGGAGGAAGAAAAGCAAACAAGTTTGAAAGAAAGTGTCCAGACTCTCAAATGCATTCCTAATCAAACAGCAAAGGAATTGTGATTTAGTGTGATTCTAAAGTATGCCATTTACTCTCCATCAAAAGGTTTGTAGGTTTTTTTAACTTTCTTTTCTAAACTAAAAAGGTAGAAGGCACACAAAAGTCTGCTACCTAAGATTGTTTTGAAATACAAAGGTTCTGTGTTTAGTTTACTTTTTGGATTAGATGTGTCAGTTCCAACAACCCCAACTAACCTATGCTCTCGCCTATCCTCTGTGCAACTTGTCCTTCTTACAGAGATTATACCTCATCTATTAGGCTTTTTCATTTTTGTTCCCACTGCTTCCACAGATTTTGTCCAAACACTTTGCCACTTTTGAAGGTCTGCGTTCTTTGTAATTTGTTTATTGTCCTCTAATGAAAGTATTGGAGTTCTTTATGGAATACTAATTAAAGCCTTTTTACCCCTTTATCTTTGAAAAGAAATGGAAACATTTTCCCGTTTACTCAAAGAAAAATAAGTGGCATAGAGCTGATGTATAGATTTCACACTGTAATTTGCTAGACGTCCTCTTTTCTTTGCCTGCTTCCATTTTTAAGACTCTATGACAGTAATCAGAATTTAAGAAATACATGTTCTTTATATATTTATCTTTTCCTGATTAATCCAATAAATCACAATCAATAAGTATTATTATGGTTTACTATTCTATACCTTCTTTTGAACTCCTAGGTCTCTGCAGTGGTTTATAAAACTGTGTTATGCTTCTTTCTATTCATGTCTTTTCTGTGGAATGCAATATTACTTGGAAATTATAATAAGATTTATTGTAAAATGGCAGTGGGAGTTTGTGAATAACAGTACAATTTTTCTGAAGTTTTTGGAGATAGATTTTATCTGGCCTTAAAAATTTATAGTAACTTAGAAGGCTAAGTGTAGAATGATCTATTATGGTCTAGTGAACGAATTCTTTTCCAGTTGTACTGAAAATGATAGCATAGCTGATATCTATTTCGGTAGGGAAACTACAGACAGCATTCAATATTCTCCTAGACTAGACACTTACAAACTACATTTATGTAAACTCTCTTGAATTCATTGGCTAATACCTATTTGAGTAAGGACTGCTTACCCATGAAAAGATTTTCAGGCTCAAGCCCTGTCTCAATATTCTCCACTTTAACCAGCAATTATCTCACCCTCCTGAGCAGATTACAAATTATGCAAAACTATAAACAAGGTTGAAAGGGCAAGAGGAAAATAGAGATTATGTATGAAGTATGCATCATGCTATTAGAATTCTTAAAAGCAGTGTGACTTACAATTTGGAGACAGCAGAGTATTAATGTGAAGATGGATACAAGATCCTCTGCTAGCATGAGTATCACATCTAAAACTTTAAAAATGGAAATAGAAAATAAAGGACGAAAAAGCAGAGGCATTCTGTGTGCTACAGGCTAAGTTGCACAGCATTTTTGTAACTTAAA
This sequence comes from Todiramphus chloris collaris, assembly GCA_025345505.1. NCBI lineage: Eukaryota > Metazoa > Chordata > Aves > Coraciiformes > Alcedinidae > Todiramphus > Todiramphus chloris. The sequence goes on along the minus strand of JANVCC010000018.1, from coordinate 43,756,668 downwards.
ATATAAAAATACCATATACAGAAGTTGATTGATAAGGATAAAATGTTTTCCGTTTTATTTTCCACAGATTCACAAGCTTCTCACTGTGCTGTTTTTAAGGGACCATGATTCATTCCAGGTAAAATCAGATAGGTATGAATTTTGGGAAAGCAGTGGTACTAAGAAATGAAAATTGAAGTTTCTAGGATGTGACATTGATGAAGCTTTTTTTTTTTTTTTTAAATCTCCTGATAAATAAAAATGTGAATACTTTTGTTAGAAACATTCCTGAAGAAAAAATTATTTCTTTTTTCACTAATCAATGAACTCCTTAAATTGGATACAAGACAGAAACAGCTCTGAGAAGGATTAAACTGAACATAGTACTGGTGATTGACCAGAGAGAGAAAAATACATTTGTGAAAAGATGGTAATGAGGAGCTTATCAAGGAATTTGCCACAACTATACTTAGGTCTCATCTTCAGGCAGATATAGGTGGTGGTATTTTTTCCTTCTTTCAAAACAAAATTATATCCTTTCTTCAGCAACTGAAGCTCTAGGTGAACTCAAATAAAGGTGGATTTGAGAAGAAAGTATCATCTTTTATTCAATTTAGTAATCCATTATATTTAACATAAACAGTTTTGGATAACTCATCTTGCAACAGCAGAAACTTGCTGCAGTAATTCCAGGAAAGGAAAAAAAAAATCTTCTTGTGGTATTGGTCTCATATGCTCTGAGTTAAAGGTACTGTTCATAAATGTTTAGGAAAAGATATTTTGAATTTCTCCTGGACACTTTTTGCAATACTGTTGGATTCATGGGATTGGAGGAATGAAATCACATGCATAGTATTTTACAACATGAGTCTACATCTTGGCACTCGCATCTTTTTTAAAATAGAGTTTTTGAGAAAAAGTCTGGGTTCTTAATTTTTCTGTTCAGGTGTGGGGAAGTCAGTTCAACGACAATACCATTCTAATTAATACACTGTGGGGCAACTTATCTTTTTGGTGTGAACAGTTTTGCTTGATTAACTGGCTACTTCTGGGTGAATTGCTCTATAATGCAGGAAATAGTTTAATCATAATTTGGTGGAATACTACTTTATTTGTATACATTTCATTGTAATGTCTACACAAAAATTGAGTATTGCTTTAGTTATTCAAGACACAGAGTTATGTTAGTCACATTCTTTCATCTGTATGCCTGATCCTCTCGGTGGTATAATATAATTTCTCTTCCTCTTTGTCACAAGCTGTCCAAAAGACTATTGAACAGTTTTCTTCCTCTTACCTAATAGTATTTTTCTGAACACTCCTTAAAACAGAATTTTTCTTAGGACATGTGCTGTTGGAGACGTGAAAATTTAAACAAAACCAGCATGACTAGTTTGAATAATTATTTTGTAAGAGTTTGTGTTTCTCACCCACCTCTAAGATTTTTAAGTACTCTGGCTTGAAAATGGTTCCTGACTTGACCTTCAGCCCTCTGCTCTGAAACAAAATATTAAAATGGAGAAGTTATTCAGACTTACTGTTTCTGGAAGACTTTGTAACCAATAAAACTACTATAGTTCTGCTGCATAGAGAAGAAGGATGTGGGTAATAGTGTCTCTGTTCTGCAGATGTGGTTTATTTGGGCTTCTCTACCATTGGCTACATGAGTTTTTGAGAGTCATGGAATATTAGAACAATTAGATCATTAGCTACAATAAGGCACTTTATTTATTTATTTATTTTAGTTTTATGACACCTACTTATTTACTTTATCTTTTACAGATTGCATTACTGAAACATAGAAGCAGGTTTCGGTTTTGGGGTTTTTTTTTTAAGTTGAACAGAATGCCTGATTTATACATACATTTCTAGAACAGATTTTGCTCCATGTGGGATCAACAAACAGTGCCACAAATTCTGTCTTAACCCCTGCTAAGTAACATAGGAAAGTCTCAGTATGACAGTCCCAAATGACATACCACCAGTGACTACACTTTTATAATTTCTGACAAAAAATACCTGATTTTAACATAGCTGTCATATTAAATCTTCTTCAAATTCATGACTACAAAATGATGAGATGATCTTTCAGATCCTGAGTTAAGATCATATAATATGTATTAGCATTTACAGTAAGAAAAAAGTGTCTTTATCCAGTTAAGTGATGGAATGTACTGCACTTTTGTAAAGGGGTTTAGAAGAAGGGAGTCTAAATGCTATATGGGCAAGTGGCCTTCTTGTGATATATCTGTAGGGTCATTACATGTGGCTTTTAAAATTATTTTTAGAGGCTAATTATTACTTACTTTAGAGAGCAGAGAAAGAATTAAAAGTAATTCTCTTAACAGACTCTGGTAATAGTTTTTGCTTAAGACAGAATTTTTAAAGTGCTCATGTACAATTATTTTGAGATTTAATATTATATATTATTTACTTTCATTTGAATTATATGTTGATGGCTTACTTTTCTTCAGCTATCTGGTTTTAAAATATCAATTGGATTGGATTTTAAACTATTGGATTTAATGTATTGGTCTGCTGGATTTTCATATTATATTTAATGTACAATTAATTCTGCTCCTGTTTATATAAAAACCTCTGGTTGTTTGTAAAGACTATGTTTCATACAATGAAGATAGGAAGAACTAGATGAAATGAGATTGATGATTCTTTTTTTTCTCTTGAAACTCATACTGGAAAAAAACAGGTTTATTTCTTTTAGGTTTGTAATTGCTCCTGAAATTGTGATGCTCCTTGAGGACTTTGAATTTCCTCTGAAATGGTATTTTGTACATAGGTTTCTCACTACAAACATAGTTTAAGATTTCTTCTGTGGCTATCAAATTGTTCTTTTATCCCAGATATTTTCTGTCATTGTGTCTAGACATTTTGCTGTCATAAACTTTTTGTGAATATTCTGTAGCAGAATGGTTTATATACCACTGCCTAAAAGTGGAAAACAAAATAGCTAATTAACTATTGATATCACATTGATATGGTGATCTGTCATTCTGACATTACATTTTGAAAAATGGGTTATACTTTTTCTCTGTTTTCAGATACACCTGTATATTCCTGTGACAAACAGCACTCAGCTAAAAAAGGGCAGATCAACATCATGTCAAAATTCATTTTTCTTGAAGGAGAAAAACAAATGCTCACATATGCCCTCCCCCAACTAACTTTCAAATAGTCTGAACATCTGTCCAACAACAATGATGCTCTGTAAAATTTTGAACCACAGTACTTATTTTCATATCCATCCATGTTAACTTTGATTATGTATAGAAGGTTAGCTGCCACTTCAGTTCAACCATATTGTAAAGGGAAACTTTTAATGTTGATTACATTTCAAGGATCATGAAGGGAGAAATATTCTAAGCTGATGAACTCTGATATCAAAGAAGTTGTGTTTTTAAAAATGAAATGAATCATTAAACAGAAAATGAACCCTGACTTCTTGTTAGAAAGAGATAATGCCTCAAGTTCGTTAACTTATATAATGGAGGAGGAGTAGCATGTTATGAACTATCATCTCTGTCACTTTATTATGCTATGAATTTAATTGAACTTGTCAAAATAACTTATTATGAAGAAATACAGTTTCTTTGATTATTTTACTATTTCTACTATTTATGCAGTGGCTTGAATTTTTGCCCTTACATTTCTTAAAATTTTGGTTCACTTTAAGAGTGCAGCATGTCCATCTCTGAATGAATTGCCTCCTATAAAACTAGATTGGAAAAAAAAAATCTTTCAAATACAATGTGAATTTGGAATCTAATTACAATAACTGAATGAGTATGATAAATTGAAAATATTCCATATGAGACATATTTTAGTAGCTAGTATGAATATTAACTCTCAGAGTTTTGCTTACAAAGAATTAATCTACTGAATGCTTATCTCTGTCTTGCCTGGGTGACAGTGCCCAGGGACTGAAAGAGTTAGGAAAGCTCTACAAATTCAGGTGCAAAAAAACACCTAAGAGAAGCGTTAAGACTGAGGCCATAAATTGAGAACTTTAATCTCTAAATTTTTTAAGAGACATTGATCATTTTGATCTTTAACATAAATGATTCAGGTTTTCTGTCTCTTCTATTTTAACATGGTTTTTTAACAGCTTTTTTTTACTTTTTTTTTTCACTTGCACATTTGCAGATGTTGATAACATGGTCAACAGCATTACCAAGAGAAACAGAAGTCTCATATTTCAAAAGTGTGACCAGAGCTTCCCCAGTTGAGAAGCCTTATTCTAGGCATTTAAATTCATAGTTTGAGAGACACCTGTGGGCCACACAGGAGCCATTTTGATCAGTATGAACTTCACAGATTTGATGAAAGATGTTGAAGAAAAGCCAACAAGAGAACGATGGAAAAGCTTGGTCACTTAGCTGCAATTCTCACAGTCAATGATTTAATGAAAAACCCAAATATCTGCCACCTGGGAAACAACAGGAGTTACAAATTCAGCTTACTGAACAATTTTACTCTAACAATGCATTGTTATGCAAAGGACTGTGACAAATGTTCTTCAACAATATTCAGGGTTTTTATTCAGGTGGAAGAAACAAGTCTCTTTGTGGAGCTGTCTAGTTGGTCTGTAGTTTCATATGAAACCTGACCTATCTGTGAAACTCAGTAAGGTAAACTGAGTGGCTAGAGGAGTTATGAATGGATCAGGAATTGCAGAGAAATGGTAGAAACAGGATGGCTATACACTAAAAAAGAGAAGAGATGTTTTGTGAGGATGAACTTGAGAAAATCTGAGGTGTAATTTTTGGCTGAAGTGTTGCCTGAAAAAGAAGTTGTGTCTGTGGGCAAATCAACTGTCTCCTATGTGAGTTCTTCTTGTACTTCAAATATACTCTGTAAATAAAGAAGATTTTATCTAAGAAACACCTTGACAGAATCAGTGTCGCCTTCTATCGCAGCAACCTGCAAATCTGTTAAATTTGGCTAATTGCTCACATCAAAGAAAGGCAACAGCATGGCTATAAGTGGATAAGCCTAATCTATACATAAAATTAGAATATTCAGTCTGAAATGCTTGCTTCAAACTTACTTTACTGTTAACTTTCTAAATTACTGGAACAGGGCAACTCGTTTCACTCCATATCATTTTTATCAATGATGAATATTATTTGTGAATGTTCAGGGAATTTTATAGAAGGTAATGGAAAGTGTCCCACATTGTCCTTAGCCTATACTTTTGTGCATATGAAGATGACTCAAATGCACCATGTAGTAATCACTGAGCATTTGAGCATTCCTGTAATACCTTCAGCTGCTTCAGCCAGCTTGATAGGTTGGGATTTTTTTTTTTTCCAGACAGTTTGATGGCCTGATTTTACCGTTAATGTGAACCAACAGACAAAAGGCAGTGAACTAACAGTCTTGAAAAAAAAATATGTTCATCAAAGTCATTCTGGCAAACAAACTGCGGCAGATCTATTAATCATGTCTGGTTTATGTTCCTTTCTTGCTCGTTCCCCTTGTTCAGTCTAGTTGTCACATGCAGTGTTTGCCTTATGCCAGCACAAGGATACTGGAATGAAGACAGACAAACCAATGGAGAACAAATATATTATTTAAGTAGTTCACCTGAACCACTCACCCTGTATGCTTTATGATCAGTAAGCCAGACTATTACATATTAGTGAATGAGGACTGAGCCATTTTTTTCACTAACTTGATTTTAAAAATATATTGGTATTGCAATTATTTTTATTCCTAAGCTGCTTTGGAAGCTGCATGCTAAGATGTAGCTTCAGACTACGTGGAGTTTTCTGTGACTGCTGTCTATGTGCTGAAGTCATGATTCCTTGCTTGCAAATTTGCATCACTAGGTAACCACATCATTTCGCACGTGTAAATAGAGTTCATATAAATCTTACTGTTTATGCACACAGAAGCATTTGTGGGGAATTGCATGCTCATTTTACAGCCTACACTCCTATTTTGAAATTAGGTATGTGACAGTAAGATTGTTTCCAGATCTGTAAGTTATTTCATTTTTATAAAAATACTGCGACCAAAATCAGAGAATAAATCTGTGGCTTTTTCTGTATGCATCCTCATTTTTCCATTTTGCTGTGAAAACTAAACAAAAAAGCCTTAAGTAGAAATTCTGTGAGAAACCCCGCATGTATAACCATCTGTTTCCTTGCTAGTTTTTTTTTTTTCCTAGCATCTAGGGTGGCTTCTTTAGCTTTTACCAATTGCCAGGCTCAGGTCTTCCGCTCTGAGAAATTGCACACCTTGCAGACAGATGTGGATATATAAGAATCAGAACAACTCTCCATCCCTCCCTCGCTTCCCTACACATCCTCACATCCCCACACACAAGTGTTTACAAGGAGAAGCCTTGTATGCCTTTTTAACTTTGCCCCATTAGGGCCAGTGTATGAGCTATTGGTGTGGCGCAGCAAAGAGCAATTTCACCAGTCAGTGATCTTGTGAACTGTGGAAATGAACCTTTCTGAGAAGCAGCCCAAACATTAATAATTCAGTGGCTGTAGAATTTCAAACAGCAAAGCTTATTTCACCTCATGCTGTAACTTGTGAACTCCTTTAAGATGCAGGTAAGTATGCAAGAGTGGACAATAAATTGAACATTGTGCAAATGTTGTCTGACCTCCATATGTCTTGGTACGTCAAGAGGTCTTCTAATGTCTATTAGTGGGGGTCAGGCACAAACCTTACCTTCATTTGATGAACTGGGTCTCTCAGGTTAAATGGTGAAGTTTGCAAAGTATTTAAATGGAAAAAAAAAGGCTCTAACATACAAGTAATGCCCATTTCAGAGTGACATTGCTTATCTTTTTAAACGTTTAGAGCACAGATCTAGTTTGCAGTTGAGGTTTTCCACTTCCTCTTCTGATGTCTAAAATTAATGTTGGTTCTGCTATAAGTAGTAATAGATATGTGAGCTTTTGCAAAGAAACAAAAGAGCAATGCCAGCAGTTGCCACTGTATTTGAGACAAATGGATTCAGCACAGCTATGCAACACTACTTATATATATTCCATTATTAGAATACTGCAAGGAACAATGGGGATGGCAGATTGACAGGAAAAAGATTAAAATCAATATGATTCTTACTGGTTTGATATTACACAAAGGGCTGATTATTTTCAGCAGAGGTACTTTTAGTACATAAAATACTTTCAATACATAAGTATTAAGATACTTTTAATACATAAAAATATAGATATTGTTCATTCTATCAGTGGTATGTTAACAGAAGATTTTTTTTTTCCTAAGAAAATAAGAAAAGCTCTATTTCCTTTCAGTTTAGCTTATATCTGGTCTAATGATTTGACCTAATGATTTTTGCAGTATGTATACAAACAGTTTGGTATGGGAAAAAACTCCACAGTCCAAACCAGCAACTTGATTTTGTATTTCATCTTATTTTAAGGATACTATTGCTATAAGAGAGGAAATACAGAAATAGCTAAGGACCTGAATCTCATTCCTGCTTAAAAGTTTTTATACTGCTCCAGCATTAAGTGTGAATTAGCTTGATGTGCTTGATGTCTGGAGAAATAAAATTGTCTGCAATTTAGTTTAAAAATTATGATCATTATTCTAAGGCAGGCTGTGCTTTAAGGGAGTCCAGTTGTGGTATTCATATGCAAACTTCTTTAACATTCTGTAGTTGGGTCTTTGTTAAAAGCTTTACTGATACTCTTAGTTGTGATACTGTTGAGTAGAAGTTAATGTCTAAATAAAAGTTTGAAAGCTAATGCATCTGACTTTAATCAGTTTAGTGATTCAAAACTACAATTGATAATACAAAATACTTGACTGGAATAACTCTTTATTGGAGTATGCTGCTGCCATTTGCAATAGTGCAAATCTAGCCTACAAAATTAGTGACATATTTTTATACCTTATTCATTGATTACAGAACATTTACAGTACTACTTTATTTACACTTTTTTTGTTTCCAAAGCAACAGAGATTAGTGAAGTGTTGTTTACCAGGATCAGTTTTATAATATTTCATCTGGCATTCTTAGGATAGGAAATATGATGCATATACAACATATAAATCCTCTATGGACTAAAACCATTACTTATCCTGTGCCATCTTTAAATTAAATCGCAAACACAATGAAAGCACCAGGAAAGTTTGACTTAAAACTTTAAAAGGATGTTACAAATTATATTTTAAATAAAATAGTAAGTAATTAAGATTAAGAGTAAAATCATCCAATTAACAGCATGGGCCATCAATACACAGCATAACAAGTCTTGACATTCAGATGAAAGTACATTTTTTTTAAACAATTCCCCTTTACCTTTCTGAAGGTACTGTCTCTGGCAAAATAAGAATGGCAGTTATTGATGCGGCAGCAATATGTCTGATGAGCAGAATCACTGCTTCAAGGAAACAGAACAGAATTTCTTCCAAATATATTGTTGCAACATCTGGGGTAAGAAGTTTGGCTTCATGGAGTATGCTTGTAGAATCTGAAAACTGCTTGGTCTAGTGTGAGTAGCATGAGAAAATGTTTAGTGTTCAGAATTAAAATTGTCTCCAGAGACTTGCTGTCTTTTGTCATTGTTCAGAAACTTGTTTTAAAACCCTTTTCTTTCTTAAAGGTTCCTCTGATTATTGGTCACTCCCATTGAAGACGGGAGTAGGCATAACTCATAACCACCAAGAGGACACTCACAAGTCCTTTTTTCTTTTTATTGTGTAGGAGTGCAAAGAACATCAGATGACTCTTTTATTAATAATAGTAGAGACTTTTTCATAGGCTGAAACATAAAAAAGGTGCTACAACAGCTGGATACTTTATGGACCAACAAACTACTAGAACCAGATTATATGACACAAATGAGATTAAAAAATCCTACAAAAGTATGTAAGGTTTAGCTGCTTTCTTGAAACTGTGAAAAGCTGTAAATGTCATTTTCAAGCACTGCCTAATGTGGGAGGCAGAGCAAAAATGAGAAGAGACTGTGCTTTTGCAGTTTTATAGGTCCTCATGTTTTGTTTCTCTGTGGACCTAGGAACTTCTTAGTCTCAATAGCACTGAGCAGCTTGGAGCCTAATTCTTAGCCAAACCCCTCTGTGATTCACAAGGTTCATTCCTGAGGGCCTTTGTCAGCTAAGTGTTCCCAAACCATCCATAAGGGATCAATATGTTGTGTGTGCTCCCCCTCCAACACTCAAAAGTATTGCAATGGCAATGCCTTTTGCTCTTTTCTTCTAGACGGCATCTACATTGTCTTATTAATGAGCCGCACATGGCTCCCTCAGGGGGAGGTTCCCTGGCTTTCTGTTGTGGCCTTGACCCATATGTTTTATGAGCAGGGTGTGGGGAACACTGCAGAGGTGGGAACCTCATATCTACCCCTGCCGCACCCTGCTAACATGCAGCTTTATGCTGTGTCAAGAAATCCCCCTCTCCCTCAGATTTCCCATTTGAGGAATGAGAAATCTGGGCTCACCAATGAGCACATACAAGAACACATACATCAGCAGGTCTTCTGAGAACCTCCACTACTCAGATAGTCTCGCTATCTCAAGAGTTGGTCTGTACCGTTTATAGTTTCCAAAACTGCCTATTGTATCATGTGCCTGGATTACATGAGCTAATCACAACTTACTGACAACTATATGCCTTGACCACTAACTGTATGCAGTCCTGGTCACTGTCTGATTGTCTTCCCACCTCAGCAAAGCCACTTTCAGCAGGTCCCAGCATCTCCTATCTCCAATGTGTACAGGAAGTAAAACAGATATAAGGTTTTTTTGCATGTTGGGTTTTTTTTTTTGTTGTTCTTGTTTGTTTGGTTTGTTGGGGTTTTTTTTAATTAAAAAAATAAAAAAGAAAAATGTGCTTGCTGCAAGAATCTGTATCAGCTTGCCCATTTCCCCATCCCATGCTCTGCAGTTGTAATGTAGGCATGAGGCAGAGAGGAAAAGTACACTGATATAAGAGAAGTCCAGGGCTCATGTCTGGAAATGCACAACTTGAACCAGTTCAAGGCAGCAGAGGTTATTCTAGCAAACCATTGCTGTTTCTTAGAGGGAAAAACCCAACAGGAAACTCATCATTCTGCCTTTCCCTGGTGACTTACTCACTTTGGTTGTCCCCATCACGCTGAATTATTTGTTGTCTTTGTATGTTATATTCTCACACTTGTGGCTTTTGCATATCACACAGCTCACTGAGGTCCAGATTGAGGAGGGATGAGGCTGTTGGGGTAACATTGAAAAAACGGCACCTCAGGGAACCTTAAAAGGTGCAAATCCCCCTTGGGAATATTGTATATTGCATATTGCATTGCTATATCCAGGAAATATCTAAGGTGCTGTGTAGGTTTTAGGAGTAACCATTTGGATTTGGACTCTACCTAAAGCACTCATGAATGGTTTATCTGGTTAATCTTTTGCATTTGGTGCAGATGTTTGTCTAAGGAAAGACCTTCTGAGACAGCCTGAGGCCATTTACAAAGCCAGCTCTTAGTTGGACTCATCATGAGATGAGCTACAAGATTGGTGGGAAAAAGTGGAAGCCCATGTTATGAAAATATCCATTAAAAGATTTGGGTGAATGCTTTTTTCTTTAAATTTTTCTCACTACAGGGTGAGTTTTGTGTTGAACTGAGCTGTCTGAGCAGAGACTCCTTCAGCCAGGCTGAAAGGACAGAGTGCAGAGTGCATTGTGTACGTCAGGATTCATTGCTGGTTCTAGCCAAAACTGTTGGTGACGGCATATAATTAACCAAGGAACCACCACCCAAGGTGCTCATCTCAGTGCAATCTGTTTTTCACATCTCTGAGCCCTAACTGTGCAGCTGATTGCTGTCTTGGTGCGTATATTCAAGCAGGTCATGAGGAAGTATTCCTCTTTTTCAACACCTTCTGTAGCTGCTAAAGGATTGCAATATATATCACAGGAACATTTAATCTTCTTTCCCCATGTCATTTGTGGGCCAGAATAATAAAGTACTTTATCTAGGACAATGATAATGTGTTCATTAAAGGGTGCCGTGTCTTGTGTCCTTCTCAGTGGTGGTAGAAATAAGTCCTGCTTGTCAGATCCCTCCTGTCTTGTGGTTAGTGGTTAGAACAGCTTGCTAGAGGAGTGCTTGCTCTAATAAATACCCGAGGACACTCATATTTGATTTTCAAGCTCTGCAGTAATCTTATAATTAATTCCCTTACTCACTGAGTAGCAAAGAGTTTACATATATATGAAACTGGATGAACACGGCTCTCTAGGACACAGGCAAAGACTCCAGAAGTAAGTTCATGGTTCAGGTACACTGTTTTGATATATATGGCATTTAAGTTGTTCCTTCATGCAGGTATAACAGGACCCATGGGATAGAAGGCACTGAATAAGTAGCTATATTGTACTTATGATCATTGCACTTGTGAGACTATGTTGCCAGCTCTGTGTAATCAATTCTGTGAGTAGAATATCCAAAGCTATTGCTATTTATTTATTAACCATCTAGAAAAAAGAGCAAAATGAGATAAGTGGCACATATCAAAAACTGAATTAGGCTAGTAGCACTTGCACTAGTCAAGATTTGATAAGAATCATAAAAAGCATTAAAAAAAGTAAGCACAGTGTCAGTTTAACTGCTCCTAAATCCTGAGATAGAATGGTCTAGATGAATTCTGCCAATTTTAAATTCAGTGCTGACATTAAGGAAAGTAAACCTTGGCATCATTGGGTTTGCCTCAATGACCCTCTCATCACTCTGCTGCTACAGTGAAACCAGTGCAGAAAATGTTCCAAGAAAGAGAGGAAAAAATCCTAATGTTATTGTAGTGCCAATAATACCAACAGGCAGTATGACCTCATTTGTGTTCCATTTCAGATATGAGATCTTATTAAAAATACTTCTGATACATATAATTTTTTTTTATGCATATACCAGAAAATTCACAGATGGAAAAAAAAAATTATTAAGGGAATGAGTGAGACTTTGTAGAGGTCGGCAAACACAAGAATGCAAAAGTAAAGACAACATAAGTTAACATGCTTCTGATTATGAGAAAAGGGATTGTTTAAATCATTTAGAAGATGAAAAAATTTAAAAAGAAAATAAAAACATACAATGTATAATCTCTTTCTGGAATTAATTGCTACGAAATACAGTTGCTTGCAGATTCCACCATAAATTTTTATCGTTTATATTTATTTGGACAATAAGAAAGAGAAATAAACAAAAGAGGCTAAGATTAAGTGTGAGGATTCTGTATCAGAATGAAAGTCAACTACTTCCTAAAAAGTTAAGATGTATTTTGTCCCATTATTAACCTTTTTTTTTTTTTTAAATGGATCTTGTGCCATTTTGTGGAATATCTGACATTGGCCATAGTTGGATAAGTGTGCAAGACCTCCCACTTAACACAGTCAAAATCTCTACATTTCTAAATGATGACTATACTTCTAATGGGACTGGATGACAAGTTATTGTAAAACCCTGATAGATTTTGAGGAGTCTCCCTGTATTCCTGATTTCTGACTAACTTCTTATGGAAAATAAAAAACATGCAGCACACAAAAAATATGCGTGAGCATAAATGGCACAGACAGCAGTGGCTGTTCTCTGTCCCACTAATGAGGGGCTGAGATCAAAAGCAGAGAAGTGACTAGAGCAGTGATCTGCATTCTCTATTGCCCTGTTCTGAGTTGATTTATCCCAGTCTGCAGGTAGCTCTGACTTGGCCTTTTAATGCAATATAATTGATTATTAATGAATCTGTATTATTTCAGCATTCCCCCCCTTCTGTCCCCCTTTTTTTTTTTTATTTTTGATTTCATTAGGTCTGGATTATCCTCTCTGACTGACTGTGCTTCCCCTCTGGTATTTAGCACATTTCTTGACAGGACATTCTTCTTGTTCCAAATCTGGATTAACTTTTTAGGGATTTCTCTAGTAATACAGCCAGAGCAAAATGCCCTCTTAGATAAACAAAGCTCCCATAAAAAATACTTTTTCATTGTACGCAACATTATCTCAGTAAAATAAGAAACTCAAAGATTATTCAAGTTTTTACTGAATGTTGCAGTGAAATGCCTAAAACCAGATTTGCACAGTAGCTCACAAGTTGAAATCTACTGCAGTTTAAGAGGTTTTTTTGTCTTGGGTGTTAATGGAGATGCTGAGATTTCGGGAACTGGAATTTCTAACACAAGAAAAGAAAGTTTGTTTGTCTGTTTGTGGGGTTTTTTTGTGATACGAAGTAAAAAGGCATGTGAAAAAGGTGCTTTTTCATTGCTTTTCCACTTTTATGTTGACTTGTTGGCAGGCATAATATAATGCTGAATCACATGACAACATTAAGAGTAAGATGAGTAGTTTTTCTTAGGAGGAAAAAAAAATTAAAAAAATTGGTAAAAAATGTTGGCGATTGAAGTTTTCAGAGTCTGCTCTGTAAGCTCCCATGCCTTCTATCATATATGTAATTTGGATCAGCCACCAGAACAGTGTGTACTTGAATAGCAGAAAAGTGCCAGCAAGGCTCAGGGAGAAAGCTCTGCAAATTGCTAGCTCACCTCTGAGCTCTGGTGTGGATTATAGGATCAAAAGTCATTACAATAAATGCTTTGTTTGCTGTTGCATGAATGAAAACTAAGTTTACTGTGCAGAATGTTTGGTGGTTGGGTTTTCACACATGGAGTCAAACAGACTTGTTCATATTTGTGAGTGACATTTTCAGAGAGGTTGAATTTGTTTGGAAATATCTCCATATTTGTGGGTTTGTAAGTTTAGCTCTTTACCAATACACTAGTGAATATGGGTAATTTAATCATAACTGCCCTTCCCTGAGCAAAGGCCAGGCAAAAATGCAAACATTTCCATTTCCAGTGGCTGTGTAAGACTTCAGTTTGTTGTATTTTACTGGAAAAAAATCTGTTGAAAGTAAGTCTCTAAATCACTCAGTACTGTGCTGACTGTGTGTCCTCTTGAAATAGTGGCAGAAAAAGCAGACCGATCCACAATACTTCAAAAATTTATCCTAAGAGTCCATTAGGTGTTAAACACTGATTAGTGATCCAGACTGCATTAAAAAGTATCCCCCCACTTCCAAATTAAGCCACATGCATGACTTAATGGTACCTTCAAAGCAGTAATTAGGGATGGAGTGAAGATATTTATAGCTGTTCAAATGATGAATGCACATGTTGAAATAACGGAAATAAGTTCTGTAAACAAAAGCTAGCATGAAGGAAAAAATACATATGGACAAAAGAATACAAAATAAAGTAATCAAAAGTGCTCAAAAGCAGGTCTGTATCACCTAGGAATTTTTCTAATACTTATAGCAACAGGGAAACCTTCCTGACTTTGGTCTTGATGAAATATCAACCTGTAAGGCCTCTGTAAACTGATTATAAAAAGAGAAATCAAATGCAATCTGAGTAATTATTTTAATGCTTTAAAAATACCTTGATACTTTAATATGAGAGGGATTTTCATGTGAAAAATAAAGCTTTTATTCTGATGCTATTTGTAAAAATAAATGTAGGCAGCTCTGAACATATCTATTTTTTGCAAGCCTGCATGTGCAAATTATTGCTCATATTAATAGCTTGATCTTTAATCAACCCCCAGATGTTGTGTTGTCATACCATTCCTGACCAGGTGATACAGAAGCATTTGGACAGAGGATGACTTGAGGCAAAGCTTTTTAATTTTGCTAATCATTGTAGCATGAAATCTATAAGCAACCAGTGCTATTGACACAGCTCAGTGTCACAGGTCAGTAGGTGTGTGTCACATAGGGAGTGCAGTGGGTATTAGAACCAGGTAGCTAGATGATAACTCTGGTGAAGACAGAAATTTATCCAATAGGGTCAAATTAGGGGAGAAAAAAATTAGAATTCCTTTGTTTTCTCATTCATGGTAAATTCTCCCCCCCACAGGCCTTTTACATCAGTCTGATATTTACCAATCTCTCTATAGTTGAGGTACCTAAGAATTAGAGAACCATTATCAGACCAGGATGATTTAGAGCACAATGACTACTAATTTATAAGGCAGATGCAAAATTAATAGAGATTAATACCTCCAGGCCATGATTCAGATCTTAGAGATTTTGAATAAATTTTTGCTGTTTCTTAATTGACCTCAGAAGAAAGTTAAGAGTATGTGTGCCTACTCTGAATATGCCAGTTCAAGTGAATTAAAATTAAGCAGGATGAACATGGGTCCAATCACCCAGAATATGAAATAGAAAAGCCTTAGTAAACAGTGCGCTCTGTAACTGCAAGTGCTTGGTTGCTGAGCTGTGAAAAAGTTTTTCCTTGTTTTCTTTACTCTGCATGGTGTGTGTGTGATTTGTTATTGTTCCTGGTGTGCTAACTAGTGCTACAAGGTAGCATAGTCTGAAAACTAAAAGCAATTAAACAACATTCTTATGTATATCTGAAAGTTAAAACTCTTCTTGATTCATCGGAAACAGCTTAATGTGTTTCTGTTTGGGAATATCTCTGAGTAAATTCTTTTGGTTTTGAACTACCACTGCAGATTGTATTATTTGCACATAAAACGTCTCTGGGCCTCTTCCTTCAGTTCTATGCCACAACTGGTTTAAATCAGTGGAGTTACTTGAACAAGGACTTACTGCTGAGCCCTAAGATACAATTAGTAGGACCTGAGTTCCTAGGCCACCTAGACCTTTTTTTAGAAAAGACCTCCCTTTGTCGTTAGTTATGAGAGGTAATCATCTTCTATTTGTATGATTTTTTTTTTTTTTTCCTAGAGACATGCCCATATAAGGCATACATTAATCATGGCCTAAGAACGGTGAGGAAGATAATTCTGTCTTCTTTTTCCTAGAGGAAGGAGTTACTGAAGAATTGGTATAATTGGAGTCCAGGAGAAACAAGGAAACAAATAATCAAACACATTGCATGTAAACACCTTAAAGATAATAACTTGCTAAGTAACAATTAACATAAATTGCCAAATCAGTCTGGTATTTCCTCATATGAGTCCTCTGACAAATAAAGGGAAGGCTCCCTTGATTTTGTGTTGTTTCACAAAGGTGGATCTCCACCTGGCTGGCAGTTCTGCAGAAAAGAGATTAGGAACTAGAAGGGACCCCAAACTGAGCATGTATTCTCAATGTTAAACTTATGCCAAAAATATTTTTGAAAAAGCAAACACTGTATCAGGATGTATAAACATGAGTATTATATGTAAACCAGCTGCTCTGCTGAATACTAGCCTCAGCTGGAGCATTACTGCATCCAATTAGAGGCACCATATTTCCAAAAGTTTGTGGACCAAAAGATGAGGAGGGCAAAGCAGAGCAAAAAGATTGATCAGAAGCGTAAAAAACGTGGTTTTAAAGAAAGGATTTGGATGGTGTGGTACAAAGAATAGAAAACTGAGGGGTAGAAGTAAGTCTTCAGATATGTAAAAGGCTGTTTCAACGGTGAGAGTTATAAAATGTTATCAAGTCATTATTTAGGACTTTGATTCATTGATCTTTAGGGTGCAAAGTAGCATGCTAAAATGCAGCTAGGAAGATTTAGGTTAGACGTGAGAAAAGATTTTCTATCGGTAAGGATAATTACATTAAAGAAGAGATTTCTGAAGGTAGCTAAGGAGTCCCAATTACTTGAAGTTTTAAAGAAAATATTAGACAAACATCTGCCAGGAATGGTTTAGGATAGTTGATTCTGCCTTTAGACTAGTTGACCTCCCTACTAACTCTGTGATCATGACTGTTTATCCTGAGTGATTTGTAAGATACTGGATTAAAGGTGATAAGGTCAAATGTGGTAGATATATTGATTTCCCCCTGTCCCTAGCTAATATGGGTGCTGGTTTGGGAAATGATGAGCTAAATTTACCAGCAGTCAGTGAAGACAGTGAAAGAGGGCAGAGTCTGAGATGAGTACTAGGGGTAATTTCCTTTTCCTCTCTTGACCTCCAGTTTGAACTTAGCTGATGGACTTGCCATCTGTACCTGCTTCTTAAAGGAGCATACTTTCACCCATGTGCTGTCAGAAATGGCATTTCCAAGTTCAGAACTGATCACTTCAAGTTGGGGAAAAAAGCAGGGTAAAAGTTCATTTGATAATTAAGAATGGAGCCGGCAAATAGCTGTTGCACCCAAATTTTAGCAAGACAGAAGAGAGAGACAGAAAGTGGTAGTTCACTATCAAAGCAATTTAAGTTACAACAAAAGGTAATTTGAACCTTGGAAGTGGGAACAAGCTGAACTTGGGATATGCAGCCAAAGAGATGAAGCTGGCATCTTACCATCCAAATTATGAGACATTGTACCATATGGTCAAACTGCATTTTTAAACTGCCCTCGTCTAGTGAATATAAGAGCCCTCCAGTAATACATTACGTGGGGTGATTTATATCTGCCAGAGGGGTTTGTTCTTTTGATCATTCCTTTTCCTGAGGGGCACTGTATTGTTCTAGTTTAGGAGTTTTTTAAATGGTATGATTGATTAAAAAAATGTTCCCCAACACATGACTTTGATATTCATGTTTCATTCCCAGGAAATCTTTAGGATTTATCAGTCCCACCATGTGAAGCTAGTGAATTTTCACTTGATTAGTTTTGTTATTTTATTTTGAATGATTTTGTGACTACACAGAGTTTACCTTAACTCCAAAGATCACCATTTTTGAGTCAGAAATGTGGAAAGTCCTACTTTTAAACACTTCATGAGCACCAATACTTACTAGCTAATGTAATATCTAAACCTGGAAAAAAATATAAGAAAGGTAGGAAAAGGGTTTTTTCTTTCTTAGGAACTTCTTTTTATTGTTTGCCTTTTTTAATACATAAAAGGTAGTGCAGTTTTCCTTACTTATGTCTTGAAGAAACAATGATGATGTTCTGTAGCTTGTGAATTATCTCTTTACATGGCATATATACAGCTTCTAAGGAGCTATGGTGTCAACTGAAATCTTTTAATATGTGAAAGAGAAGTTCAGTCATTTCTGGACTTCAAGTCCTATCTAGATGAAGGACTTCAAAACTGAGTCCAAACAGTATTCCAAAAATGTGGGTTGGTACTGACTTCACAAGGAATTAATCTGTTGCCTAATAATGACCAAAGATTGGGTTGATTTAATTACTGTTTACAGTAAAAATTCTAAGAGGTATTTCATATCAGGTCTAAAAATTAGATATCAAACACTGGGGAAAGTAAAAATTTGGCATATTTCTATCAACAACCACATGAGTAATAAGTTCTCGCATATTTTATGTCCATCCCAGGATATTTACAACTACCACTTCTCACTCAACACTCAAACTTTATTTTTGTCAAAAGCAAATTGGCTAAATTTGCTACTTTACCATGTTTTCCTCTACTTCATACACAAACTTCACATTGTCTAAAACCCTTTTATTCTTCTTCAGGTTTTCAGAATTTGTATGCTTGGATTCTGATGCTCCTGCTGGTTTAAAGAAGAAATGCAGCACTAATAAATTATAATAAATTGTCAGTCTCAACGGGTCTGTGACCTTCAATCGGTAGGGGGTTATGTGCAACACTTCATTTCCCCTTCTTTTAGCTCTCGCTGTTTCCCTTGCTGTTAGGCAGTGTCCTTGATTTATGGGTGGGCCACCAGCAGGATATCTCACCTGCAAAAATAGTTCACACTGTGTTGTTTATTGTACTAAGTAGGCTTCATGCTGACTGAGGGTTTTTACAAGCGAAAGGAGCTGCTGTCAGTCTTTCCATCATTTGAGCAAAGCAGGCTCCAAAGTTCTCTCAAATTTCTACATGAAGTCTAGGAGCAAGAAGCCAGAGTGAGCTCTTGGCCCTTCTTTAGTACACCAGTCTCTTTTGGCTTTTTTGACTAGAAGTTCAACATAAGATGAGAACAAAACTAATGAAAAACAGGGATAATATTTTTTTTTTAAATTCCATGCTTAATTGAGAGTAAATATTTAATGCTGCCCACATAATTTTAAATATCTGATTTTCCGCCATGTTAAATTATTACCTGCTGTGTGACACATTGCAATTTCTTGTGATTAAAACAAAAGAGGTTTATTTGCTGAAGCAAAAAAAAAAAAAACCAAAACCAACCTTAATTGTCCCAGTGTTGTAATTTTAGTGCAAATACAGAAACATTATTTACGTACTTAGCTTCCAAAACATGAACTAGGAGGCAAGAAAAGCAATCAGTAAGTCAGTAAAGTTACCTACATACTATATTTTTCCTGTCTTTGTATTTATGAGCTTTTCTAAGAGAATATTCTATGTTGCATCAAGGCAACATTAGAATAAAGAAAGGAAGTAAAGACACTGGGGATATCTACTGATTTTGCATATATTTATGTTGCCAAGTTCTGTAATAGGTCTTCATATAAAGACTGTCCACTGTATCACATTGGCAAAAAGCTCCAGAGATTGTCAACACTTTTGGTGGGATGTTTGCTATTGATGGCAAAAAAAATCACCATCTATAATCCAGAAATATCCCTTTTCCCACTCTGCTCCTCTTTAACTTCTTTGTGCTGCTGTGGTGCAATGTCACTGGGCGGCTACTGGATGTCATGGTCAATTTTGTTGTATCATCAAAGCTGAACTATTACGATGTTTTCCATATTATGGAACCTTTATCTGCTGCTTACCTGAACAAGACTGACTTCTTGGTTGAGCCAGTAGGAAATGCACAAACGTGTAGTGCTTTCTGAGCATTGCCTCAAGTGCAGTCAGGATGTGGTACTATGATGGCCCATTTTGTTGCTCTCACTATTAGTTTTCTCTACAAGTCTCCAGGTGTTTCCAGTCTCTTGGAAAAATCTTGCTACTGCGTTTCTGGTGCTGTGTTTGGTTCCATGTTGTTGAATCAGAAACTATTGGAAACACTTGGGATTTTTATCTATATGGACATTTTAGGGTTTTGAGAGTCTAATTATTGATCAAAAGAACAAGTGGCACAACAGAAAGAAAGGGATTGTAGAGCATCCTAAAGACATTGTACATGAAATCATACTGCTTATCTCATTAAACTAGAATGAACTGGCATATTAGCAAACATGCATGAAACTAGACAACATTTATGAAGTTAAAAGCACAGGTTAGAACTGCAAACCGTAAAGATGAACAAATTAGGATTACATACGTATTCTGTAGACACTCTGAAGGAAGAGTAATGACATCCTTATTCGCTAGTTCATAATGTTTTGTATACCTCCTGATTGTCCTACCTTTGCTAAAATACATACAATGCCTTTCACTTCAAGATTTTTTTGTGATTATTTGGAAAAAGATCTAGTCATTTACAAACAGAACACTCTCTCTCTCTCTCTCCCCCTCCCTATCTGTCAATCAATCAATCAATCAATCACCTACCAACAATACAACTTTGCTGAGGAGAAAGAAGTTTTGCTTTGAGTGTATTTAAACCTAATTAAACACTGTCATACTCAATACTTTATCAAAACTATTATATTAATTCAAGAATATGTTTTTCTTCAATGCCACTTACAAATCTACTTTTTTTTCAGAATAAATAAAGAAATAAACTAAAAAGTACTACTATCTATTTCTTTGTCCAATATTTGTTTTCATATGCTTACATTTTTGATATGCAGAATTATAATGCCATTTTTAGAAATCCAAGAAACAGAGAATGATACTTGCGTAAAGTCTTTTCAGTTCCCCAGTGTTAACTGTGTGAGATTTTATCACTTTTTCTGTAAGAAATGTAGCCAGAAATGTTATTATAGACTATTACACAACATTGGCTTTCAAGTAGTTTTCACCTTGAGACACCTTGAGGAAAAAAAGATGTTTCTGAATTCACCTTTTTTCCATGTGAAAAATGAAGCTGACTGATGTTAGTCAGTCTTCTTTTTAATTTAATTTCCCACATCCCTTAAAAGTAGTTGATAGACCACAAGGATGATAAGGTCACTTCTTTGGGTTAGTCTGCTTGAATAAATATGTCACATGTTGCATAGACTTCAGTTCAAGAGATCTATTTGTTTCAAGACAACTTGCTGTTTGTCAGCAAGCAACAGTTCATTTGCTGACCTGATCTTGAATGCCAAGGGATTCTCCACAGGATCTACTTGCAGCTTGGCCTGCTCTGTTTAGCCTAGGAGACATTGGCAGAGGCACACACGGAGCTTTCATGTTGCCTGCACGCATTATGCCTGGCTCTGCACTGTAATAGCTACAGCTACGCTACTTCCATTTTTTCAAGATATTGATTTGAAAATACACAGCCAAAATACCCAAAGAATTTGGTAATCCTTAGAGAGTGGACTTTGCTTGTCAAGATTAAGCATGACTTATAGTAACGTGTATTAAAGTTTTGAATCCTTCCACATTGTGTTAAACTACAGCAGGTCTGTGCGATACCTGTGCATTGAACAATATGTGTGGTTTAAACCACACCTCAGTTTCAAAAATCTCATGCATCTGCACATCTCTGTTCATGACTAAAAGGAATAAACAAAAAGGGGTCTGTCTGGTATTCATGGAGGTGGCAAAGTCACTTCCTCTCAAATGATGTTGGGGGCTGGTATTTATTTCCTTGAACACTGGCCCCTTCTGACTTGTCTTGAAGACATGTTGATCTTTTATTCTGCCACTCTTCCTCTCAGATACAAATACCCCATGTAGGCCCGAACTTGCAAAGTAATTTTCCTTGTCCCTTGCATTGATGAGAACATGTCTATCTTTGAAACTTTCTAAAGGTTTCCACAGTATCAAGACCAACCTTTTAGTATCCCTCTTCAAAGCCACTTATCTAATGCTGTGTTTCAATATATCTGTCCAGCAGTCTTCCTAATATTAAAGACAGGTTATACACTTGTGCTGCTGATCATCTCCACAGCTGATATCATGGCACTGGTCACATAAGTTTTCCTCCATAAATATACCTGCAAAGCTGCTAATCCAAATGTCTTTCTGATGATCTCTGCTGGATGCTACAAGTAACCAGAAGACAGGCACAATGTCAGTTGTGGATTTCCTTTTGAAAACAAATACCCCGATACATCCTCTTTCTCCCTTTTCTCAAACCTGTAGGTTTTGCTGACATCAATTAAAACGGGCTCACACTGTCTATTTTGAATTTGATTTACAGGATATAAACAACAACAAAAAATAATCATAACCAACTGTGTAAATAAAATCAATATTAAGCTCTGGTTTGCTTTGACTGCTGACTTCTTATATTTCCACTCTTTTATTTGTTATTCACTGATAATATGCAAGACATTTTCACCCTGGTGATAGTTATCTGTCCTTGCCTGATGCCTGTTCACAGGGACAAACAAAAGTAATAAGATGGCATTGGCATAACTAAACTCACCAAGATCCCTATGCTTGGCTTATTCTGAACGCCAGTGACAGCAAGTGCCTGCCTGTGTAACTTTAAGAGACATATTTGTTATATTAAGAGAAGGAACACTAAGCAATCTGTTTAGCAATTAACACTTCACTTTCATCACTTCTGAAACTCAGTGGGTTTAATTCTTTGGAAATTTTAAAGAAATTGGCTTTCTTTATGTTTGCAATTTGTGCTGAATAGCCAGTTTTGTAAGAACGTTGAGCAGAATTTTTTTTTTTAATTGTTAAAGATACTTGTCACTTCTGAGCTATGTATTCCAAAGTGTTTTTGAAAGGAACTTAATATCATTACCCCTATTGAAAAGCATTTTCTTTTGGCTGTCTTTCCTCCAGGTCCCCTGAAGAATATTTGGCTCATAATGTTTAATATTTTACATAATATTTTACTCATTTTCCTCTTGGCACTGAAACAACAGAGTCAAGTAGGAAATCTGGAATATGTTCCACATTTTTCCCTTCTGTCTGTGATCAGTAAGCTGCAAGAGATGAAAGGGATTGTGACTTGAATGCTTCCTTTCTGTATTTTTTTTAACCCTGAAAATAGTTCTGTATTCTTTTTAATTCATTCATTTTTCTTCTATAAGCATAAATAAAAGTGATTGTAAAAAATGGCAATTGTCTTTCACAAAAGTGATCACCGTTTTAGTGATTAAAAAAAAAAACCTGACACCAATTCACAGGAAAAAGCAACATTCATATTTTCCTGGGAGTGTAATAGGAATGATATTTTGACGGTACATAAATATGAGCTGCATATCCTAAGTGCCATTATATTACTTGTGCATTTTGGAAGAACAATGTGCAGAGCCAGACTCCATTTCTTCTTGAATTTTTCTTGAATTTGTACCTCCTGTATTCAGATACTGTATATTACTGTGGACAATTAAGTAAATCAACGCAAAGTGCGCACAATGACTGCATATATTGGTATCTATGGTCAAGTATGATCATCCTGTCCTCTTGTAACCATCAACAAATGGCACGGACTTAAAGAATTATAATTTAAGTTTCATGTTGCATAGTTTTAGCTACATGGCAAGTACCAAACTGTGATCAGACAGCTATGTATATAAATCAGATAAATGACTGAATTTACAGAAACCTTATTAAATATACAATATATATCATGAATTATATGGAAATGGTTTTTTACTTCAAGCAAAAATGCTTGCCTCAGAAATATAAAATACTCTGGAATTCAAATATATTACACACAAAAATTTCAAAATATAACTGAAGCCTGGAGAAGGAACACTAAATGCACAACACATTTAGAATAAACTAAATAAACTTCATTACCATTTTTATTTTTTACAGTGTATGATATTGATTTTTTTTTCCCTTCCCTATTTCTTATTTGCATACAAAATAAATCTGGAAAAGGCAATTCAAATAGCTTTACCTTTGTCTTAGAACTGAAACTGCAAGAGCTTCACTATAATGCCCCTCACTTTAGAATAAACGTATCATTTCCCTAAAATTGCTCAGAGATAACACCATGTGTATCTGCAGCCTGCCTGGCAATGTGCCATCTCCAGCACAGTGCTGTGCAAAGGTCTGCATTGGTATTTGTCAGTCATTTCTTGGCGATTTATAACTGAGCTGAAGTCCTTCCCCTCCCCCTCCTCCCCCCATTCCCACTACTGCAGGAATTTGTGATGAATAGGATGGAAAATCCACAGCATGCGTATTAGTTAACAGAAGGCTGTGACTGCAGTTTAAATCTGAAAAGAAATCAAGAGGCCTCGGAGGAATTAAGGGGGTTTTAATTCATTTAAACTGACCAGCCCTGGTTTAACTTCTCTACAATTGTGAGCCTTTATCATCTAGGATATCTATTACACTCTACTAAGCATGAGAAAATACACATATTTTTTGTCTTTACAGGAAAATGATTATCCTTCTTATTCACCTATATGTCAGGCCCCTTTGAGTTACAAAACCTAAGCCTACATAATTCAGCTGAGGTTTAAAAGCAGAAAATATCTATTTAGAAACCATGGAAAGCTGTTATGAAGGTACCATGAAATATGCTGTCTCTGTTGACCAAAGAGCAAAAATGAAACATTATGTAGAGTGAGTTCTATAACACTTGGATTGAGTTCAGTCTCATACTGAGTGTTTCCCCTACAGACAAAGACATTTCCAGTAGAAGATTGGCTGGATGTCTAGACTGTGGAGCAGGTGTATTTGGTGGTACTGAGTGCCTTCCCAATTCCTCAGATGTTCATCTTTAAGAAGCTGGTGCTTTACCTTGTGGTTCCTTCCCAGGAAAGAGGGAAAAATGATGTGTTTCCAAGTCTTCCTGTCAGCAAGAGGAAAAGAGCTGGGAGCAAAGTCTGGGATGTTCTCCTAACCCCCTGAGACCATGTCACGATACTGAAAGAGATAAAATATAGTTTGGTGAACCTACAGCTAGACATGTGCCTTTCATTATAGCTTATAAAATTTCATCTAGATCCAAGTTAATAAAATCCACAAACTAACATGACTTTAGTCTTAAAAGGCTTTCTAGGCATTATGTGTGTTCTGACACAGAAAATGAAGTTTGGCAAAGACAACAGACACAAAACATGAGTAAGAAAACAAAAGACTAGCACTAACTACTCTTTCAAGGTCATGATTTTCACAGCCCTGTGTGTGGATAAAAGCCAGGTCATTTACAGTCCTTCAGCAGTCTGCTCTCAAATGTCTCAGTGTAGAATTGAAACAATGATTATGGGAAACCTTACGATGAAATATGCAAAACTCAGAAAGTATAGTCCTGCATATATTTGCCTAACTGAATTTTAAACCCTTTTAATGGTTTAAAGAAATACATTTTTGAGGGTATTTCCAGATTTTGGCAAGTCTGTTAGTGTCTTGCCTCTGAAAGATGAAGTAATTTTGTCTGTTATCACAAGTGTAGCGTCACAGAGGACTGTTTCACTGCTTTCAGGAGCAAGATCTGACTACAAATATCAAACCAAATCAATACAGGCTGTCAGGATTCTGGGGTTCTGCATCAGTGATGGATGGCTCCTGACTGCTGGTATTCACAAGTGTATTTTTTCTTCAGGCTTGGCTGTTTTAGTTCTATATTCCCAAATGCTATGGGGTATTTTATAACCCTTTGCAGTTTGCAGTAAGTCAAATAAATATCTTGAATTGGAGGTTGACCAAATTCCTTTATTATCTTACAGTGAGGAAAGGAGCTCTCAAGCTATCTAATTTATCTAGTTAATGCATGTCTAGAGTACTTCTCACATTTAGTATTTCTCTTGAACTGGCAATTGACCAAATTCGCTAAATATGCCTTTGTACCAGTAGAAAAGAAAAAAAGATAAAGAAAAAAGAAACGGAAGACTTATCTTCATTATGTCCAAGGAATTTAAATATTATTATTTGCTAAGTACTAAAAAAGCTGAAGATCTATTAACAGCCTTAGTGCCAGAACAGCTGCTGCTGGACATGCAATATTAATGCACTTACATCACTGCAGAGTCCAACTTTACCTCCACATTTCATTGTGCTTAATATGGCAAAGCTATCAATGCAGACTTTGCTAACAGCATAATATAAGTCTACAGGAAAGCATTTTCTTTACTACTGGTATTTGGTCTCTAGCATAAGCAAAGCAACACAGTAAGTCACAGGCCAGTGTCTTCAACCCACTTACTATTGTTGCCACTAGTTTCAGTCATCAGCGAATACTCGATGAAAAATGCTGTGCATTTAATACACACTCAGCTCTACACACCTGTCCTTAGAATTTATTCTGTCCAGGAGGAGTATGATACAGGAAGAAGATGAAGAAAATTATAGTAAAGCAAAGTCTTGTGAGTGAAATAGTATCTACAGCATTTTGGTAGCCTTGCACTTCTAAATATGTGCAATGGTGCATTTTCAAGTGGTATGAATAGGAAGACTGGTTAGGGCTACCTATTGCTGTCCTTTAGAACATTTTCTGTTGTTTCTTCCATATGTAATATTTCACTGTGAATATAAGGAAGATCATTCAGGCAAATGTATTAATAATCTGTCCCACTTTATTTCAGACATAATATTAGACCATATATTATGTGCTTGCACCTGACCTTTATATTTATAGAAAAGATATATAGTAGTAGAGAACTTATATAGGTCTGACAGTATAGGTTTTCCCTAGAGCTGTGTAAAAAAGCATAGTGTACAAAACAATCTAAACCAACAAGATTAATTTAAAACTAAGAGAACAGGAAGTCCTTTAACCACTTGCTAAGAATGCAATGTCAAGAAACAATAATACAGTATCATCTGTTCAAAAATATTATCAGTGTTACAGCTGGTTGAAAGGTATAAAAATGTTTAAGAATAGCAGTCAGCCTTTAAATGATTTAGTTTTGTTTTGTCTTGTTGAATATTATTGTAAAGTATCCTGTCAAAGCTGTGAAGAATGATTCTAAACCAGTTAACTGCTTATTCCAATCAATAGACTAGGTGCTATCTGTTGTATTTCTGAAAAAGAACATCATAAGAAAACTCTAAATTGCATATGAACATTCTGTTGCAAGATAATTGTCAAATCATGTGAATCCAACTGCAACTATTTGGACATTAGAAAGGCACTAACAACTGTTTCATAGCGTAAGTTTGAAAGGGTCACAGCATTACAGCACTTCTGTGACTAATAATCACTCTTAGCTGGAGAGAAATTCCATTAAATCAGTGGTAAAATCATTGTAATAGAAAACATACATTTTCATTTGAATCAGTGTGAACATGATTAGGAGGCTCAAGTCAGTATTAGTTTATACTTACTTGCATGTCAAATCAGAGCATTACATAATTACTTTCTTATGCTCTTTTGTGCATGTTTGCCTATAAAACCAGTAAATTTACTCTGCCTTCCCTTATAATAAATTCAACCTTGTTGTATTAAGCTTTCTGGGTAACAAAAATAGATTAGATTTATATCTATCCCTCCACAAAGCAACACAAAAACTCCTGAAAACACTGTCTTCTTAAAACCAGGCACTGGTAATTTCTATCAGAACTTTTACATGAAGTAGCTTATTTTTATTATAACTTTTACTGATAATTTTGACTTTTATAGAAATGTTGTTTTTTCATTAAAAAAAAAAAAAAAAAAAAAAAAAAAAACAAAAAAAACCCAGACAAAATCATAGAATCACAGAAGGGATGAGATTGAAAGGTACCTCTGGAGATGTCTAGTCCAAGCCCTCTAGTAAAATCATGGTCAATTACAGCAGGTTGTCTTGACCTGTGTCTAGTCAGGTTTTGTATATTTCCAAGGATGGAGACTTTACAACATCTCTGGACAATAAATGGCTATGGGCACCTTGAAAATGAAAATATATGAAAATGAAACTGTAAATAAATTAAAAGAACTGCTCATATAAATTATGTCTATAAAACCAAAAAACAACTATTGGTCTCATGTATCTTCACATTTAACCTACAAAAGTGATTGGAAGCTGGTTTCATTGGTGTAACTCTACACTTATTTTCTTCTTTAGGCTAGAAAAATATTAGTTTTCTAGTAAGTTCCAATTAATAGCCAGAATCTGCATGTCTCAAAAACTGAGAGTTAAGATTCATCTTGTCCATCTTTACAAGAGACTGGACACAGGCTGACTTTATAATCAGTGAAGGGAGACACGCTGCAACAATTTATTGCTCTCTTTAATAAAATTGATAAAATAAAAATTGAAACATCAATTTAAAATTCTTGGAGTCAGTATTAGAAAATGACTGATTTATTTTCTGACTTAAAGAAAATAATCTGATATTTTCTGAGTTGTACGTTTATATATTTAGTAATGTTCACATTTAGGTAAACAGATCTTACTTCAACCATGGGAGAAAAATTCACACTGTTAGGTGGATATATTTTCTTTACATCCTTCACAAATTGGAAAGTCATCATGTTTTAAAGGAACAGCTATTCTAGCCCAGCATGAGAGCAGTCTGATCTGCTGTGATTCCTGAAACAGGCTTCACTCACATATGTAAAGTACTGCTGACTAAAGAGTGTCTAACACCATGAGCTCCTATCCTTCCTGCTGAACACAATCCTTTGTAATTTGGACATGCTCAGAACAGACTTTGGAAACAAAAATCCAGGCACATAAACAGATTTATATCAGGATAGCAAAACTGGAAGGTTTGCTATTTGACAAAGTAACTTTCTTGTCAAAAACCTGTATACCAGGCAGCTATGTGCCTAGACGAGATGGCAGATTTGTCTGTCTTTGTTCCTCTCATTAAACTAGCATTATGGTTTTTTAGCTTGATTGTGCTACTTCCAGCTCCTGAAATGAAGAACAAGTCACTTACTGAATGAGGGCCACACAATGTGAACAGTGATACATAGGCTGTGTAGCCTGACTCTTAGCCTGTTATCAGGGTTTAACACCAGCCAGCAACTAAGCCCCACACAGCCACTTGCTCACGCCCTTTCACCATATGGTGGGATAGGGGGGGGAATCATCAGGGTAGAGTGAGAAGATTCGTAGGTTGAGATAAAGACAGTTCAATAGGGAGAGCAAAACCTCCATGGGCAAGTAAAGTAAAATAAGGAATTCATTCACTCCCTCCATGTTCAGCCATGTCCAGGAACGCCTGGCTCCATCAATTGTTATATGAGAAGACAAATGAAGTAACTCTGAAAATCCCCAGACTTCCTTCTTCTTCCCCCAGCTTTATATGCTGGGCATGACTCATATGGTATGGAATATCCTTTTGGTCAGTTGGGGTCAACTGTCCTGGCTGTGTTCCCTCCCAGCTCCTTGTGCACCCCCAGCCTACTCACTGGTGGGATTGTGTGAGAAGCAGAAAAGCCCTTGCTGCTGTGTTAGTACTTCTTGGCAAAAACTAAAACATCCCTGAATTATCAATAATGTTTCCAACACAAAGCCCCACATAGCTCCATGCCAGCTACTATGAAGAAAATTATCTCAGCCAAAACCAGCACACCCAATATTCTTTGTGGTGTTCATCAAAAGTCTTCCTTTGACTCAAACAAAAGCTATGTACGTATAAAGAAGGCATCATCAAGATGATCTGAAATGGCTTAAGAATTTCCATAAAGAAATACAAGGAAGGTGAGATGGAATGGGTCTACCCACACTCAGGTTTTGGAGGAGCAGTTCCACTGGTCTGGGGCCAGATTTTCTGCTCTGTGCCTTGCCCCAGGAATGTGATACAGGGTACTGAGACAGGAAGCAAGGGCACTAAAGGAGAGTCTTTCGCAGGTGAAAAGCTCTTGCTCATATTTGGGCAATTATCTGCTGGTGGAATGCTAAATTATATCTGTCAGTAGAAGTTCACTGAAATCTCCTGAAAAAAACAAGTTTTATCTGAAGCTTACTGAGGCCAGTGGAAGTTTTCCTGAACTTCTTTTGTATATTAATTCATCCCAGTCTTGTCACCAGTAGCATCCATAGCTTTCCATGTATTTTCCCACGTTTCCTACAATGCACCGATAATTTTTAGCACCTTTATTTACAAACACATCACCTTGTCCTCATTCAAATGCTTTCTAAAGCACTTTTCTTTAAACACACAAAAGTGGATTTAAGAGTGAGAAAAGAAAATCCTCAAACCCCACATTGCTAACCTTAGCATCTTCTACTGGGTCCAATCCCCCTGTGTATCTAAGTCAGAGGGTAGAGGCAGGGAACATCTTTATTTGGGTAGTGTATTACATAAGGATACTCTAAGTATTAAATAACTTATAGGACATAATGTTAGAGGATCACCTTTACAGTTGTCTGTCTTCTATATTGCTAATGTTGACAGCCTCTTTTCTCTTAAAAAAAAATATCTCCTGTAGTCTGTACACAGTTGGGGTTTTTTTCTGTTACAAAATGGTTATCCACTTTTTGCTTCTTGCTGAGCCTTAGTATGGTTTCTTTAATTTAAATCAAATTTGCATGCTGCATTTTTCAACACAATTGAGACTAGATCCTGATAGAAAAATAGTGTTAGAATGAATTAATTGTTGGTACTAGTTTGATACCAGATACAAAGAATCTGTTTTTAATTAAGTGTCCCTCTGGTGAAAATGCTGTGTTACAAAAATGACAACTCAGCATGCATATGAATACTGCATTATAACTTCGATGTCATGTTTGCATAGTTTACTGTTTTATGAAATGTATTGCTGTGCTCTGCCCTACTGGAATTGAATTTAATTATGAAACTCAAGCTGGCACAAAAATAATGGACTGAGGATGTATACAACATTAGATTCTTCCCACTCCTCTTAATAACAAATAAATCGAAATGTCATCTGGTTTAATTTTTTTGGAGGAAGTGGAGCAGTATAAAAAAAGTCTGGAGGGGTGCTTTTATACTTTTTAATAGTTGCATTGCAAGATGTAAAATTCTGAAATAACTTTTGCCTAGCTGGAGGAACATTCAGAGGAAAATGCTTCAAACATAATGAACAAGATCTCTTTTGTTATGGTTTTATTTTTAGGAAAAAATATACTGTGGAACTGTCAGTACAGCTGTGACAGTATAATTCAGGACAGAAAACATAGGAAATCTATGTCTCCTTCAGAACTGAGATGGAGCTCTTAAGATCAGTAAAGCCCCACCAGACTTTTCACAGCTGCAAGACGTTAAGTTAGGTTGTCCCAGCTATTTCAAATGTGGAGGGTTTTTTGCTTACCTGCTGTCCTCCCTTATCTATCTTGTTTGGGAAATACTGAAATAAAGGTACTTAATATGCATGAATATGTTTCACCTTCATCCGTGAAAAAAAGCAGTTATATCTTTCTTGGAAGCATTTAGGGTATATTTTAAGTGATGTAAAAGATAAGCGGGGTTACATGTCTGACTTAGGTGGATTAGAAAAGCTGTATGATCTGCCAGAGATATTTATGCTATTTCTAAACAAAGTATTTCTTTTAAACATTGATCATTTTAATCATTGATCATACTGATTCCTTTTTTTTCTTTTGGGGAAAACAAACAAACAAACAAAACAGCAACTGTGAAACAATTACAGGGAGAAGAAACATCCTTAACATTCCCTTAGAAGGTTATCCCATATTTCCATCATCAGAATGAACAACTACAGAACTTGGCGAGCAACCCATGGATTGTTCTTCAGCCATCATAGGAAAAGTTGGCTGCCTTCTGTTTCAGGTGAAAATCTGTGTCTCTAGTCCACACTCTATCCCAGAAACAGCTGGGAGGATGCCTATTAGAAAGAAAGAGTATCTAAAATGTACTATCTGACTTATAGAAAAATAAACATACAGTCCCTTCATACTAGTAGCATTCACAGTCTAATCTCACACACTAAGAGCACACATGTAGAAGGGGGGGAACAAAAAAGGATAAAGCAACAGTAATAAGATTTGAGATCCTTAGTCACATTTTTCTTAAAGCTGCAGAAGCAGCAGAAGATGAAGGGAGGCTGGAGTGGGTAAGTACCAGTAGCTGGAGTTAGTGAAGTGACATTAAAACCTTTAAAGTTTGTGGCAGAAGATGATGAGATAGTTGAAACAGATGATACTTTATGCTGTCAGACTGTAACTATCTTAAAGTTCATCATCCAGTCTAAACTAGTGGTCCAGTCTCTATCTGTGGAGCTTGCTAGGAGGTCTTGCAAGATTTTATTTGATACTGGTGTATGAAGTGCACAGTATAACTTTGGTAAATATATTTATTCTCTGTTGACTATAAAGGGAGTAGAAATAACAGCTTTAGACAAAATATTCAATATTCCTATGGTTGTAGCTATGTGAGATAAATCCACTCAGTATGATGAGCAAAATTTGAAAGAAAAAGGGTTATCAAAAAGATATAAAAAAAGTAGAGGAACAGAAAAGGTAGCGTGAAGGAAGGCGATACAAAAAAAACCCAAAAAAACCACCGACAACAAAAAACCCCAAACAAACTAGTATGAAGAAGTATAAGACATTGAAAAAAGATACAAAACATACGAAAAATATTATCATTAGTCACATGAAAAACAGGAGAGGAAAGAATGTAGCTGATGTCTCCACATATTAAATTTAGAAGCCTATAGATTCAGACTCTAAAAAGACCCAGATACCTTCCTGGCAGCCGACTTTTCAATATATTTATCAGGAAAAGGTCTATGGAGAAGTGCCTATAAGCATGCAGCTCCACCTTTGACTTATTAAGGGCATTATCACTAAAGACTGTGAGGGAAAACAATCTTTGGAAACATCCACTGAAAACAGAAACAAGGAAGGACTAATTGTCACTGCAGAGTGATAATTGTTTGGATGGTCACAAACTATAGCAACAATTTATGTGCTACCATTCTAGACCATTTCATCCTATGATAATTTGTGTAATGACATTGAAAAATCTCTTCAGAAGCATTTGGAGTTTGATACAGAGCATTTATGCATGACTAGAAGATTGTCAAGAAACAGAAGACCAGTGCATACAATAAAAATATCATAGAGGTTTTGATTCTATTGTGTGACACAACATAGGTTTATTTTATTTGTCCACTTGGATGAATAAAATAAAATTGATTTGTTAGCAGATTAAATGATCAAACATCAAGTAAAGCACCTGATAGGAGCAACAAATCAAATCATTGGTTACTTAGATATTTTTCCTCTTGGAGGAAAAGTTCTGTCTTTACCTAAATCTTTGTCAACTGATTATTTTTCATTCAAAGAACAATGCCAAATCATCTTCACATTTAATCCAAATGGACAACCATTTACAAGTAACAACACCAAAATTTAGGACAATCAAATTTAAACGGCTCAGAAAATATATGTATCATTATTGTTCTTTTGTGTTCTTTTACAAAGTCACAGTCTGACTTCCTAATTACTTTTGGCTATTTTATAATTACAAATCTCTATAAACAAGCTTGACTTTCAAAACCAACAAAACATGTTCAGGCAATTGTACTTTGAAGCTTATCTGTAGCCTGTTCAGATCGTGCATCTTTTGTTTGTAGAGATTCTACTGCTTTTAGGCTGTTATTTATTCCTGGGCTGCATTGTTCATTTTACTGCTTTTTTATATGAATAGCAGGTTGTCTTCTGGAAGGAAAAAAAACCCGAAAAAAAACCCAAAAAAAAACAAAAACAAAAAAAAGACTTGGTACATCATAAATGAGGAGGGATTTTTTTTAAGTTTTAAATCCTGCTTGTTCACAAAGAGAGACAATAGTTGTTGCTAATGTTAAATGTTGTTCAGAGAAGCAAGTTAACATTTCGTTATATGTGGAAAATGGTAATTAATCAGAAAGGAAATTAATCACTGAGAATCAAAGAAATATTAATGACTTATAATGACTGTAGCAAAACTAAAAGGGTAAAAGCTTTAGAGTCACCATAGGAGTGTGGGTATTTTCTCATGTTACTACAGTAGCTGATTTTCTGGTTTACTTGTAAATTAAGCAAGATTCATCTTCCCTAATTTAAGTGTTAAAAGTTGTTTAAATTTAACTGAGTGTCCCGAGAGACCATATGTAGTCAATAAGAGAAACAAGCAATTCATTCCATCTTAAAACTGGTTTTATTAAGATAGGCAACATGAATTGTTTTCTAAAGTTATGTGACTTCTTTTGACCATAAAACAGACCAGGGTGACTTGAACTACTAAAATGAAGAATCAGATTAAAGAAGAATCCCAGTCTAGGGAGATAGCTACAAAGCAATTGGTATTAGTCTCTCAGCTTTTCCCCCTGTTTTAGTGGGAGAAAAAAAAAAAAAAAAGCCTTGCAACAGGCTATTGAGAAGAGAAGAGAAAAGAGAAAAACAGAATTTGTATTATTTTTAACTTGCCTGTTTAAAATTTTTAAGTATATCTTCAGAAGCAGAATATTTTTAGTGTAAAAGTTCCTTACATTTTGATAAATAACAAAAGATAGTAGAGATAAGAAATTAAATAAATATTTCAAAATTAGACTGAAACTTGTTATTACTCTTTGAATAATAGAAAATATTGTTGTTTTCTGAATGATATAATTAAACACAGTCTATTTAGTTAAATCTTGCTTAACAATGTCACCAGAGAGAAAGGTACAAAGTACCCATGGCTGCTAGACATATAAATCCTTTTCTAGGAAGTCTAAACCAAACAATTAGCAATGGTTTTAAAATCTAAAAGATACATTTGTATGTCCCAGCTGCAGTTGCTGGTAGTGTGGGGCTGGATATTCTTCCTATCTTGTAATATTTCACTTCTTTTTAAAAGATTCATCTTGAGAACGCTACTGACAGTATTCGGTCCTTTAGTTCCAGATTGTATCAGTCTGGTTCCTTTTGATAACTAGATATAAAGTCACAGATTATTGATTAACAATGGCAATAGTTTTTGTATATTGTAATTTTCTTCTTTTTTTTTTTTTCTTTTAATGTGGTTTGCAGAAAAAACTTTGACATCCCTAAATGGAAGTCCAAATAAGTATAGTATGTGGCATTTCCACAGATGTGAGCAATTTGATTTCTGTGTATAAAAACCTATAGCATAAAACTGAGCATGAAAATTTAGAAGCATCAACAATAATCCCCTTTATATCTGTGACATTATTTAAAGACAATAATAGTCAAAGAATTTGCACAGATTTAAAGAAGCAAGATGTATTTTAAAAAAAGTGTTTGTACAGTACCAGGTTTTTCCCTACTTACTGTGGATTACAAAGGATGCAGCTCTTGTCTTCAGAAGGTGAAGTGTAAGAGGCATATTTTCAAAGCATGTTCCAATAGCATGATTTATTTTAGACCCTGCTATTTGTTGACTGCAATGCTTGGATAACTTTTTAAGGATAACTTCTGAGTTTATAGGAGAGCTTTTTAGGAAACAAGAGAACTTCATAGAGAAAATAGATCTCAATAGTGTCTTTAGAGGAAACTATTCAATTAAAGAAAAAATGTTGAAGAGCTGGACCTTGACACTCCTATTGCAAGGAGTCAGAAATTGTGCTGTTGACTGTCTGGGTGCAGAAAATGTCCTGTGGTACTTTTTGAATATTGACAAATTATAATCATTCAGTCCTGTACAACTAACTGTGAGTGACTTTAGGATTTTTCAAATAGAATTTAATTCCTTTTATTTTTACTTGAAGAACTGTGTGGTGGTTATACAATTTTTTTCTTATTGTGTATTTTTGCTTTTGTGGCTCTTCATATTGATCATTTAGATAAAAATAAATTATATTAGAAGTCACAATAGTTTCCCAGACTCAAACATGAGCATTTTTGTTTATTTTGTTCCTCTCATTTTATCATATTCCATTTTTTTTAGAATAAAAAACGAATATCTTTTAATTATATGCATGCTGAATTTGTTGCTCTGCCATGTATGCATGGAACATCATTGTGTTCAACAAAATTACAATGGGATTATATTGAGTTCATGGTCTCATCTTTCACAGCAATGAGTGAGAGAAGGGAAAAGTGCTGCAACTTCAACAAGGCACAACAACAAAAAAATCTGTTTCCATGTATGGTTTTAGTTAAATTCTAGTTTCTAGTTTCAAAATGTAGCAATCAGTTTTAGTGTGTGTGCATGCAGCTTTCCACCATACTCTCTTTCTTTGGTTTTCCAGAATAATTTGAAAACAGAAAAGAAACATAATCTTTCTTTATTATTAGATCATCCTTCAAGAGGCAGGACAATGATGTCTTCAGGGAGGCTGTGGTCTTCTTCCAGCATTGTGAAATCTCCATACATTGATATTTGAAATCACAGAGCTTTGCTTGATTCTGACAGCATGACATGGACCTGTTCTCCAGCATAGCTGGAGAAAACTTTCACGGGCTGCTGTTAGCTTGCAGGTTTGCAGAATAATTGTGCCTGGGTTGCATCATCCAGTTCTTTCCACAGACAAAGTGTGTTAAATTTCAGATCTTTGCTGGCAGTAACGTTTTGTAAGAAATAGTGAGCAAGTCAAGAATCAGAGATTGTGGAACAGAAAAAGTAACAGTAAGACAGTTCATCTAGATTTCAGTGGCCTAGCAGTTTATGTAAGGCCATACTCTGAGATATGTGGGAAAGACCATGTTAAGTTAATATGCAGAAATATAAATGGGAGAGGAAAAAAGGAATTGATGTTTCATATTTTTGTTGACTGGGTGAGGTATTAATTTAGTTGCAACAGCATTAGTATGAGCAAACAGCCATTTAATTTCAGTCACATATTTATTGATTAGTTATTTCCTTACACTAAGGTAGCATATCAGTTTAGACACTTTATTTTTTGTTGGAATTAACTGCTCTAAACACCATGTGAAAAATACTAATAAATATGGAATGGGATGGTCAAGTGTAGTAGTTGATGGATACGTGGAATAAGAACTGAGTTACTCAGGAAAGGAATTTTTTAATTATTATTATTTTTTAATATATCTTGATTATACTAAAACTCTTTTCTCCCTGTGTATCCACCTTCTGCACCTTTAACCATCCTAGTATAGGGAATTGATGACAAAAGAGAAACATTTCACAGGATCTGGCAATAGGAAAGTAAGTATTGCGTAAAAAATATAATACAATGGCATTTTGTTTCCAACATTAAATTAGCAGGATATATTCTTATAATTTTTGGTGATACAGTAGCAGTAAGTGATTTCACTGTAGTTTCAGCATGTCAAGGCTGCACCTTGAATACTGTGTTCAGTTTTGTTCACCTCAATACAAGAAATATGTTGAGGTGCTGGAGTGGGTCCAGGGAAGAGTAATGAAGCTGGTAAAGGGCCTGGAGAACAAGTCTTATAAGAAGCAGCTGAGGAAACTGGGGCTATTTAGTCTGAATAAAAGTAAGTTGCTGGGAGACCTTATTGCTCTCTACAACTACCTGAAAGGATGTTGTAGAGAGGTAGGTGCTGGTCTCTTCTCACAAGTAACTAGTGATAGAACAAGAGGGAATGGCCTCTAGCTGCACCAGGGGAGGTTTAAACTGGACATTAGGAAATATTTTTTCACTGAAAGGGTTGTCAGGCATTGGAACAGGCTGCCCAGGGCGGTGGTTGAGTCATCATCCCTGGATGTGTTTAAAAGCTGTATAGTGCTGGACTTGGTAGAATAGGGTTAATGGTTGGACTCAATGATCTTAAAGGTCTTTTCCAACCTAGATGATTCTATGATTCCTGGGGCACTAATCACACACAATGACAATGTTCAGCTAGACACTGTACAAAGAACAGAAATATAATTCCCGCCTCAGCGTTCACTCTCTAGCTGTAAGTAAAGAGATAGCAAATGGATTGAGTCATATGGGGACTACGAGGCAGCAGTGAGAAAATCTGCAGTTTTAAACAATGTCAAGTTTATTGTTAAGTTTCCTGTATGTAGTGTGGTAAAAGCAAGTTCCTAAGGATAATTTAAAACATGATTGCATGTGCAGGTATTTACTTGAGAAGCTTTTTCTAGAATTACTCGATTTCTTCTGACTGCTGTTTATCTTGAAATTGATGCTGAATGACACAATGCAAATGCATTTAATTTGAGCAGACTTTATAAACATGTGGGAATTACTGCTAATAGCAAAATGAACCCTTTAGAGAAAAAAAAAAAAATCTATAATAAACACCTGAACAGAAAAAAATCCTGCAATTCAAAGTAAATGCTGTCACATTAACTCATATGAGGAGCTAGAAGTTTGGGCTATTCATCTGAACGTGAATTGCTCATATAACTGAGGGGCATAAACTTGAGGCACTATTTTATGATATGAGAGCTCATCTGCATGTGATTTGCCACACTAGTAGAGCTGTTTCTGTATTATTCACTCAAGTTTCTTATTTCCTTCTCTGTGATTCTTTCAGAGAGTGAAGTAGGCAAGAGTAAAATGCCTTTGAAAAACAAGCAGTGAAGTTATTCTCATAGCAAAACCATTGGATAGGTAATTACAATCAGCTATTGATGTTTTTGGCTAAATTTTATGTTTGACTTTGACATTGGTTTTACATCTGTCTCATCATAAAGTAATCTTTGAATACTTGTGTAGATATATTGATTTCTTTCCAAGGAACTGACCCAATCAGATACAGTAAGAGGACATTGTTTTTAATAACGAAGGAATAAACAAAATCATTGGCTTGGAAGTGTCACTGAAAATCAGCTACTCTTCTCCAAAGCAATATGTCTTTTTAACAAAAGTTAAAGGTTCTCTACCCAAAAGATTAAAATACACTAGGGTTTTTTTTGTTGTTGGATTGTTTGGGGGTTTTTTTTCCCATTAATTTGATGAAACTAAGCACACTGGATTTACTTCAGGGCATTTGTATTGTGGGATTACCATTAAATTACAGACATTATGCCACCATCAAAACTATTTATTTGGACCCGTGTGAGATGGTGACTAATAAAACTTTACTTAGATGAAGTAACCTTATTTCATTCATGTTAGCCTAAGTACATTTTCCTGTACATTGCCACATGCTCAACCAAGCTAATGCATATTCTACTAAATGAGGAAAGCCATGTGTCATTGGATGGCTATTTCCCTTCTCTGCAGCTTCACAACCCCAACGAGGTGCCAGGGAGCACATCCCTGCTCCCTTTCTCAACACAACACCCTGCTTCGGTGGCTCCTCCGATTCCTTGTGAGGAGAGCTGCCTATCTGATCTTGGAGCTCTGGCAAAAAGCCTGAGCTCATTGATTACAGATCACTGTTAATAAAGAGCATTTGTAATGCAGCAGTGGTGATACAATCTCCACACGCTAGTTCATGATGGCCCTTCAGTCTCCACAATTAAGTCGTCCAGCAGGCATGCCCCCTGTTGCAGCTGCTCTGTCAATCTCATTTTGTAGTACAAATGATCTTAGACCCAGTGTTTGACATGGGGTTTTAACACCAAAGAAGGCAATTCTGCAACTTCAAATGAGCCTAATTGGTTGTGCGCTCAGGCGTTCACTCAAGCTGCTTCAGTCCATCAGAGAGAGATTTCCAACTAATTGAACAGCTCAGAAGAAAAAGAACCACGGAAATCACAATGCACTGGGTCGTTTGAGAGGGTTTTTCATGATAAAAACCTTCAAAATAAGGTATTTATTTTTTTGTTAAATAAGCCACCTGTCAATCAAGAAAGAGGTTTCATTGGTACAGAAGCTCTTAATGAGGTATGGCCTATAAAATAGGTGGCTATTAAGAGCAAAGTCTGCAGGTAAATGTAATTTTTTTACAATAAAAAATGTTTATTTTTGTGTTGCCAAAGTATTTTCTTTAGACTGGCAAGCTTTTCTTACGGTCCGTAACAATTATGTGGTGCTGGACACAACCGACTCTGCAAATACAGGACATCTCTTACCCGAGGAATGCTGTTCAAGACAATCTTACTGCTAAAGTGTGTAAAGTTATTCATGTGTAGAAGTGTTGGGACTGGGCTATGTAAGATTCTGCTCACATAAATATTTGCTCTTTTTTTTTTTGGCATAGCTGAATTTAAATTGTTCATGTTTGTTCTAGGAAATTATGATCCTGGTTTCTCTTCTGAATTGCACCTTTTTTACCTCTTGTTTTCACTCCACTAATTTAAATAACATTCCTTCAAAGGTCAATTCAGAGACTTTTGCCCTAGTGTTGACATACTGTACGCCTAATAATTCCATATGTATTCCATGAGTGAATCAAACATATAATTTATGCAATATTTGTATTCAACATTCAAGGTAGTAGTCCACATCTGAACTGATGACAACTCAGTATCTACTTTTTTTACAAAAAAGGAATATAGAATAGGCTAAATAATATATATTTATTAATTTCCAGTTTAACATAGGAAGAAACTGAACTTTTGCTTCAGTAAATATGAGTACAGAACTTCTTTATTGAAATGAAAGAGTGTTCTGGGGAGGAGATGATTAACCCCATCTTATAAAGCACTTCAGCTGCTGTTTAATTGTAAGTATGTAAGTAGTCTTCTGATTCCAAATGCCAAGTTGCTTTTGCCACTGTTTGGACTGTGGTGGTATGGGGGAGGGTAAGCCCATTTTAAGCCCCTGTTGAATGTGATATACACTTTAATGAGCAGCAATGCTTACCCCAAAGAGTATACATACATACATACACATATAAATATAAAATATAAACTAATTGTTCTAGCTTATGGAAAAATCCAGAAGGTCTGAGACTTACGCCCTGTATTTGATTGTTTTTCAGAAGTGTTTTTACACAATTAGGTTCTAAAATAATGATATATCTCAATAAGACCTGATCTGACAGCTGGAAATGCAAAACTCCATTAAGTCAATGAGAATATTTTTTGTTCATCTAGGTAATTAAAGCAACATTTATATATTGCTGTCATCTTTAAAGCCCAGTGGCAGTGAAATTAAGCCCAAAGTAGCAGACACTTAGGTTGAAGTCTCATAAATGCATATATCCTAACATTTTACAGGCATCCATAGAAGTTAACAGCAACACTCTCATTTAACTTCAGTGAGAACAGAATCAAACACTCCAGTTTCAGGATCAAAGACTAAATTCCTTCGGTTGAAATGAATAGAGAAGAATGATACCTGCATGTTCAGAATGTACTTTTCCCAATTACTTGAGGTGCTTTATTGCTCTAGTGTTGAATCATCACTCAGAATTTTAAAATTCAAGCACATGTAAGAGTATATAAACATAACATGGTTACTTAAGTAAAATATCCTTTTATTTCAGAAATATTCACTAAATTAAATTAAAACATCATGATGTTTATCTCTCTGAGGATATATTTCAGTGTGAACTATACTTCAAGAATATTTTTCTGTAAATTCTGAAGGATCATACTATACATATGATATCAAATGCACTTGTAATCCTATAGTAAAGATAGTAATTGTTAAGTGCCTTCTAGGTCCCCTAACAGTGGGGTGGAACTGTAGTTACAGCGATCCTTGTTGCTGAGCTCAGCAGACAAGCTGCCCATGTGCTTCCAGATGTTTCTAGTTTTTTGGGGCAGAGGACCTCCCAAGATCAGAATGCCAGCATGTCTGAGGTAGGGAAGCCACCCTTTGACACTGGAAGCTCAGTAGTCCTAACCCTATAGCTCTGCAAGAAATTCAGTTGGATCCTTAGGGGCAGATGGGCTAAATAGATCCATGTTGTCAACTTCCCTAGCCAATTGCATATGCCAAAAATCTCATGTTTAATTTGCATGCACACAGAGAGAGTATATTTCTGAACCAAGAGTTAAAAAAAACAGCCAAAAAGAGAAGCTGAAAACCTTATGCAGAAAAACAGCTGCACTCATTTGTGCTATGAACCAGCTGAGTCACCCTTAAATCAAGCCCTAATTAATTTGTGCACACGGTGTAACCAACAAAGAATGGCGAAAGAAGAATGGGCTGTGTTGAGGGGGACTAGTCTCCAGCAGAAAGGGTGCCTGAGAAAAGAGAGCCTGATGACAGCTAATTGCTGCCAGGAGGAGCAAAATAATGGGCAGTCTGCAAGAAAAAGAGAAAAGAAAGGACTGGAGGAAGTAGTCATCAGGTGTTTTTGGTGATGAAATTCATTGCCCCCACTGTTTACTCTGGTGTTCAGCCTGCCTATTTGGAACTAGCACAGTAAGAAGCCTCATTAAAATAATAAATTGGAGTGTGTAACATATTGATGGAGTCAGAACTCCATGCAAATGTCCCATTCACAGGGGTTATTCAGTCTGAACCCTGGCATATAGGGTTCATGCACTGAGACCTGGAAAGAGCTGAATAACCTGATGTTTTCACACATCAGCTTCTGCAGACACTTAACATCCGTGCTTAATACAGCTTCCTCTAATGGAAATTGTTTAAGTGGGTGATGTCTGAAGAGATTTTTGGCTTTTAGGATTTGCTCATTCTGTTTTCACCTAGGAACCACAGCACAGTGTTACTAAACCACTAGTAGTAACCTAAACATTATCGTACATTATTTTGAACATGCCTTGCTAAAGGTAGAAAAAAGTTAAACATACTTAGAATCATAGAATCGTTTAGGTTGAAAAAGACCGTTAAGACCATTGTGTCCAACTGTTAACCTAACACAGCCCAGTCTACCACTAAACCACATCATTAAGCACCATATCCACACTTCTTCTAAATACTTCCAGGGATAGTGACTCAACCACTTCCCTGGGCAGACTGTTCCAGTGCTTAACAACCCTTTTGGTGAAGAAGTTTTTCTTACTGTCCAATCTAAACCTCTCCTGTGCAACTTGATGCTATTTCATCTTGTCCTAATGTTTGGTACTTGGCAGAAGAGACACATAACCTCTTTTCAGCTATCTGTAGAAACTGATAAGGTCTTCCTTGAGCATCCTTTTCTCCAGTTTCCTCAGTCACTCCTCTTAAGACTTGTGCTCTAGGTCCTTCCCCATCTTTGTTGCCCTTCTTTGGACATGCTCCAGCACCTCACTGTCCTTGTAGTGAGGGGCCCAAAACTGAACACAGTATTAGAGGTACTTCTGTGGTTTCATTTCTTAAAATCTGAACAATGAATGTTTAATATTTGATAAATACACAACATATTAGACTACCCTTGTGGTTCTTTATGTGTGAATGTGCTCAAAAAGGAAGAAAAAAAAAAAAGTGCACCACTACTACTATTCCTTCTGAAGTTACTGTAAATTGCCAGCAGTAAGTACTGATAAAATTCAAGCCCCAGGTGTTGCGAACTGAGCACTGAAAACTGATGGTCTGCAAAATGCTAACTCTCTGCTCTCACAAATGCTTTCAGTATTTTGCTTTATGTATCCATTACAGCAGGACTGTATTAAACTTGTTAGCTGAAAATTGTTGAACAGTCCTTTCTGGAGGAATGAGTAGAAACTCTGAAACATCAAAAATATTTTCTGTGATTAGAAAGTCATCCCAGTTAGAAAAATACATGGGTCTGTTGTGCATAATATATATGTAGATAAGCTGTAGAAAC
Source organism: Todiramphus chloris collaris (assembly GCA_025345505.1). NCBI lineage: Eukaryota > Metazoa > Chordata > Aves > Coraciiformes > Alcedinidae > Todiramphus > Todiramphus chloris. Next base: position 43,713,507 of record JANVCC010000018.1, on the reverse strand, counting down.
ATGTTCATGAATGTATAGATAGATAAATGTTTCATAAACAATAAATGCCATCAGTGACTGATAATAGACAAGGGACTCTATCAGATAGTTAAGAAATAATATTTACAAAATAAGAGAAAAAAAGAAGGAAATCCTATTGTTCATATAGTTCCAGTAAGAGATAAGGGTAGAACAGCTATCACAGTGCAAAACCTACTATCTACTCACAAGAATGTTAAACCAAATGTAGTATAATGAGACAATTTGAATCTACATGAATGGAAAACCTACATCCAACAAACACCAAAGTTATCTCATTAATTTCTCAGTCACTATTCCTGATTTGTAAGAAACATACATATACTGTCCTGATATGAAAAAAAGATAAAGCATTTTGAGTATTCAAGCTGGCTAGTCTTCTGATCAAAGCCATGGAAAAGTTCATATTATGCATAGTCAAATATCAAATTAAAATACTTTAACATAATCAATGCCAACTGACAAAATTAACTGTGTTGACATCATATACAGTGTAAAGGTTCGGTACCATATTACCTTCTGGTTAAAAATAGTTTAATAAAATATATCATGGAGCCCATATGAAAGAAATTAAACTGGTCTGCAAGCACTGATTTCACATGGAAAATTTACATCCAAAAAGGGGAAAAAAGTCTAGTTAGGTCTTGCCTGGTCCTGTTCATGTATGATATATCTCCATTTTCTGTTGTGATCTAGAAGAAAGTATAAAATCATTGCTTAGAAAATGATGATGATAAAAAACCTAAAATTGAATGAAATAAAACTATGAGGAAAAGATTGTCAGATAATGAACTTCCTTTGCATGGAGTGTGGAACAAACTAAGGTATCAGAATTTGCCTTCATGAACTTTTACTATGAGCTATGAACATATACATTCTGCATTAAGGAAGAAAAAAAATCTTTAACTATTTTTACTTTAATATTTCATTTTAATATTAGTTGCTTGTTTGGGTTTTTTTTTTACTCAAAAAACCTCTCCCAATCAGCAAAGCAGGTATCTTGCTCTCAAACTGTAAATCTCATAATTGTCTCTAACATCTTTCTTCTGGAATGCAACTCCAGGAAAACCTTTATGATTCTTGATGGAAGTGCACATTCAGGTGGAACGTGAGTCCATCAAATTTTCACCAATTAGTTCTGCTAATGTAGAACTACAAAGCAGGTCATGCATAGCAGATGAGCAGCACTGATCTCAACTTAGGTGACATGGAAAAGAATCCAGAGCTGAAGTAATGAATCAGCATAGGTATGAATGAGGAGTATTTGTTCAGGTTTATAAGAGAGCAAAACAGACAGTATTGTTTAAAGATGTATAATCCGTTGTACAAAAAAAGCAAACTGAAAAACTACAGAAATGATAGAAAAGTCACCAGAATTATTGTAAGTGTGAAACATTGGGAAATGCAGGTTATGGTTAGGTCATTTCTTAAGCTGTCCTTGGATAACTAAAACCTATTAAGCTTCCAGAGAAAGACATCCTGAGACTGGTTAGCTACTTAATCTAGCATTTTTTTTTTATATCTCGCTTTCCCCTAAACACAGCAAAGCTGAAAATACACTAACTTGACTTGAAATGTTGTCTTTTAAATTGTGACAAATATAATGACTACAACTTTACTTGGGTATCAGACATGGGCAGAACTAACCCCTGGACCCAATAGCAAGTAACACAGTACATTTATTAAACATTTATTAATCTCATCTCTACCATCCTGCCCACAATCCATGTTAAACCTACTGGGAGCAGATCATAGCTTGTGTCCTCTCCTGAATGTGCCAGAGCAGTGTTTGGACCTATGGAGCACTGACTAAAGCTGTGACAATGAGCACAATAACAATTAAACAATATGGAATTGTCCAACTTTGGGTAGGTTTACTGCGACAGAGACAGTCAATGTAGTCACATAAAAATATCCTGTTTTCTCCTTTACTCCTTTACTTTTTACTTAGAACCCACTTGTCCTCACAGCTGACATGACACCACCACCAGAACGGTTAAGGACAGGGTTCTGCTCTGGGGTTTGTCATTAACTTGATACATGCCTTTGGACTACTGAATATAAATGTTTGGCCAGATTCTCTCTATTTGATCCAGACATGAAGTGTGCTAGCTTCCTGATGAGCCTGTTCCTCTAGTGAAAAAATAATTACTGTTTTCCCATTTCAGGGAATTTTACATTAAACAAATCTTGTACAGCTGCTGAATGTTTCTTCTTTGTTAGGTAGTGATAGGGTTTGTGGTTTTGCATCAGACCAATTTTCTATCAGTAGATTTCAGTCCATTATTCAAATTATTTTCTGATGAAGCAAATATATTTAATAAAGATCAGATAGTTTTAACACCAAACAAAGGTGCTTAAACCACATACAGATGATTTCCTTTTACAAAAATTCTGTCTCTTCCTAAGGAATTTCTGTCTTGGCAAGCAGTCTTCATTGACAGCCACAGCAGTATACTCTGCTACAATAAGTAGTATAGCTCTAAACTCTCCATACCTGAAAGACCCCTAATCCAAAGGTTAGGCACACCAATAACAGTCTCCGATGTTTTCTTCTGCAAAGAAGAAAATTAGTTTTATGTCTGTCCTTCAGCTGCCTTGGCTCAGCTTGAGTTCCCCAGGGTATATTGAGCTGGTGGGCTTGGGCAGTGAACTTCCTCCCTCCTGCCAGATTGAGGCAGCATCCAAGAATTTGCACAGCTCCGACTGCAAGATGGTCTTTTTTATGTGGATGTAATGGATGAGGACTCAGGGGCAAACGGTTGACCATTTCATAACACAGACCTGTGATATGCAAAGATTTCATGGAATAAGGACTTATGCTTGATTTCAACTCTGCACTCTGTCTGTTCTAATATCCTTTCAAATTGTGCGACAAGGTTGAGAGACACGGCAAGAGGAAAGTGCAATAAGAGGTTTACAATAGTTCTCTTTTTTTTTCCCAGGAGCGACATTAACAAGAAAAGACCGTGTTCCTGGCACAGTCCCACAGTAGACATTAATCTCAGCCCTCTGGGATGATAAAGGATTGAGACCCTTGAAGGCTCAGTGTCTTTTCTGAGAATTACTTTTAATAGTCCAGATTAAATGACTAAACTGACCAAATCATAGATCAGTGCAAACCTGAAGTGTCCTATTGAAATTGTTATTTCTTGGTTTTTGTTTTCTCTGACAAAAAAAACAAACAAAAACCCCACAAAAAATAGAAGAGAAAAAAGTTTCTAATGCTCTTTTTCAGTTTCTTCATCTTTGCATGTTTTTCTATAGTCCCCATGCAAACATTTATGAAACACTTGGTATTCCTTTTTCTTATGTGACCTAGTGGCAAAAGCTTATCAACATTTCTCAAGAGACTTTAGAGTTGAAAGAGCCAAGGCTTTCAGTGGAAATGCAAGCAATCATTTCTATGTCGGCATTTTTTTCTCCATAGACCTGGAAAGCAATGTGATAATGAAAGGTTTATTTGTCATGGCTAGATGAACAAGCTGCAGCTGAATAGAGGGCAAATGTTGTGTGATTTTACCATGTTCTTTGAGTAGTTTTTCCTTGTCTGAAGACACTAATTATTGTATTGTTTTTGATTACTTGGCACAATTCTCATCTCCATATATCAGATTTTCTTATTCTCATGGCTTTTGCTATTTAATGCATGTCTTTTGTTGATTTATGCCCTGGACTACTCTACCAAAAAATCCTCCAACCAGGTAGCAGCTGTAATTAAAAGCTCTGTATGTATTTATTGTATTCACTTCTATAACGAAAAAGTCATGTTGTCTTGCTGCTGAAAAGGTACATGATAGAAATCAGTTTAGAAGACAATATAATTACAGAAAAATTATTAAAAAATATATTCACAGAATACAGCCCATGGATTCTGTATAAGCTCAGAATGATATATGATAGATAACCTGTTATATAGATCCTTCTTTTCAAAATGAGAAGATCTGTAAATCTCTTTAATCCCACTTGTTTTAAATCTCAGTTTGAATATTTACTTGAATATCCAAAATGGAAGTCTCAGACTTCACTAATTAAGTGCAAATATTCAAATCAGCATAAACTGTGGCATGCACTGAATGGAAGCCAACACGTTCTGCAGGTAATAACCAATGCATGCATACTTCAGGCAGGTAACTGTATTTGTAAGTACTTTCTGGTATATATAAAAGCTAGTTTAAATAGTAAAATGTTATTTTTCCTCTAAGCAAAGAAAGTACATCATACAAGAAGTAGTATAATTACAAATCAGTATTTATGGAGGATTAATATATTGTTATGAAACCAAATACTATTTTTACATATTCAAATAACAGTGTTATTTGATTCTTAAATAGATGTTGAAAGGTTTTTGGTTTGATGCTGATTTTGATTATTTTTGTTCTAATACATGATTGGGCTTCTGTAAAAGTGAAATATGAGTATATGATAACATTACTAGGAATCTCATCAATTGGGGATATGATTGAAAAATAAAACCAACAAACGTATTTAAGTTGTTGGATAGATCCTTTGGTTTTTATCCTTTCATTGGTTTAGTTTCATTTTTATCATATTTCTTTTGCTTACGTGGCTTGCTAACTATGTAGTTTCTATAGCAACATCCATTGACCGTTGGAATAATGAAAGCCACAAGCAACTCTCCTGCAGTGAAATCCTTCATGCTGACAAGCACAACTCTAATTTTCTTTGTCCAGTGTTGCCCATTACTTACACAACTGACTCATTTTTCCAACATGCTCAAGATATTTGCTAATTACTTCTGAATTTCACAAATGCAGCCAAGACATCTAAACTTTTTTAGTGTACCTGCAGACTAACATTGTAACAAAGAGTTAAAACAGGAATCCTCTTTGTGTGCTGGAAATCTGATTTCTTAACTGTGGAAGGATTTCGAATTTGTATTTGTGATATTTAGAAGAAAGAGCAACTTGAATTTTGAAAAACAAAACAAATCAAACAAACATTAGTTTATTTAACTTAATTCTCAGGGGTTTCTACCTACCTCTAGACTGCTCTATTTTATATTTCTTGAATTTGATTCCAAATTAACAACAAACAAGATCGATACCTGGATGCTGGTCCTGAAGGAAAAACATAAGAGAAGCAGGAAGTGGTTCTGGTCACTTGGTGGCACTTAAGATTTTTATCTCACTAATTCAACTGTTCATCATGCAGTTAGTCAGCTCTTTACTATTGGAAATGCCATCTTCCAGCTGAAATAAAGAACTAACAACTGATGCTAACTAAAGAACCTGTAGCACTTTCTGCATTAATCTAATGATGTTGACCATTGTGCCATGCAAGTAACTATAGTTTTCAAAATTAAATTCTCCAGATGGTCAAGCCATATGAAATAGGAGTGATCTGTTTGTGGCTTTTAATCAGATGTAGCTCTTCCTCTGTTGAAGTGAAGCTTACAGATGACTTGCTTCTTGTAAAATGGAGGATGGAGGCCACATACTCTGGACTCGATCAAGTGGGTAAACAAGACTGTGGAGGCTTTTGCCTTGCCCTGCTCTGGCTCACCCTGACACCCTCTAGGCAGAGAAAATGAAACCTTTGGAAAGCAACTGTGGCCTTTTGCCTATGGACAACTTTTCAATACTCCTCCTTATCTCTCCAATCTGTGTGACTGCTGGAAGTATTAGTATGAGACTACAAAGAGTGCCGTTCAGTATCTCTATCAATGTCAGAGAATGGGATCGAGTGTACCCTCAGCAAGTTTGCAAGTGACACCAAGCAGAGTTGTGCAATTGGCATGCCAGAGAGATGGGATGCTGTCCAGAGGGATCAAGGCAAGCTTGAGTAGTGGGCCCGTGCGGACTTCGTGAGGTTCAACAATGCCAAGTGCAAGGACCTGCACCTGGGTTGTGGCAACCCCTGATGCCAATACAGGCTGAGAAATGAAGGGATTGAGAGCAGCCCTGCAGAAGACTTGGAGGTACTGGTGAATGAATAAGGGCACATGAGCTGACAATGTGTGCTTGCAGCCCAGAAATTCAACTTTATTCTGGGCTGCATCAGAATAAGCGTGGCCAACAGGTCAAGGGAGGTGATTCTGCTGCTCTACTCCACTCTGGTGAGACCTCACCCAGAGTACTGTGTTCAGCTCTGGAGGCCTCAGAACAAGAAGGACATGAACCTGTTGGAGTGGGTCCAGAGGGGGGGCCACAAAAACAATCCGAGGGGTGGAATACCTCTCCTACGAGGACAGGCTGAGACATTTGGGGTTGTTCAGTCCTGGAGAAGAGAGAAGTCTCTGGGAAGACATTATTGCAGCCTTTCAATACTTAAAGGAGGCTTATAAGAAAACCAGGGACAGTCTTTTTTAGCAGGGCCTGTTGCAACAGGACAAGCGTTGATGGTTTTAAAGAAAAAGAGGATAGATTTAGACTAGGTAGAGGAAAACATTTTTTACAGTGTGGTGAAACACAGGCACAAGTTGACTAGGGGAGTGGTAGAAGTGCCATCTCTGGAAACATTGAAAGTCAGGTTGGACAGGGCTCTGAGCAACCTGATCTAGTTGAAGATGTCCCTGCTCACTGCAAAGGGGTTGTACTAGGTAACCTTTAAAGGTGTTTTCCAATCCAAACCATTCTATGACTCTATAATGATAACTATTTCTGATGCAGAGTAATGTTACCCTGCACAGCTTCTTCTCTTAGAATGATCTGCTTTCTAGCTGTGAACTATTAATTACTATATGCACTTTGGAGCTGGAAGTAGCACTTACCTACTTTTGTAAGATTTAATGCTGATGAACTGATTTCAAATGCTGATGGACTTTTTAAGCTGAGCATAAATCAAAATGAAATAATGAGTCCTGGTAAATTGTAAAGGAACTTGACTTTGTGACTTTTTTCCCTTTTATAAAGATTTGTTTGAAATCAATCCAGACACCACAGAAATTATGTATTGTGCCCTTTTGGATTTGCCTCAACGATGCAAAATATGACTTTTGAGGGGTTTATTTGATTGCTGGCATGATTATCCCTTTTTAAAGTAGCAAATGAAAGGAAAACATAGGGACGGGAGTAAAACCAAAAAGAATCAAAATATAGTAGACATTTAAATATTCATATAACATTTTGATTGAACACTGTTTCTGATATAATTTTGCAGAACAGCAATGTAAAAAGCAGTGCTGCTGAGCAATACTGTCAGCCTGGTCAGCACAAAGCAACACTGTGAGAGGGACAAGAAGAGAGAGCGTAACTAAGAGGTTACTCCACTGGAGAAGAGTAAGTTCTGCAGAAGGTTAATTGCTGTTCTCTGTAAGGCTACTCTGACTGATAATGCTTATTTTTTTTCTTCTGGTCATATGACTTGGGATAGAGTGTGCCCTCAGCAAGTTTGCCGATGATATGAAACTGGGAGGAGTGGCTGACATGCCAGAAGATTGTGCTGCCATTCAGAGAGATCTGGACACACTGGAGAGCTGGGCAAAGGGGAACTTAATGAAGTTCAACAAGGATAAGTGTAGAGTCCCACACATGGGGAGGAATAGCACCATGCATTAGTACAGGTTAGAGGTAGACCCACTGGAAAGCATCTCCACAGAGAAGGACCTTGGAGTCCTGGTGGACAATAAGTTATCCATGGGACAGCAATGTGCCCCTGTGCCCAGGAAGGCCAATGGTATCCTGGGGTGTGTAAAGAAGTGTGTCCAGTAGGTCCAGGGAGGATGTCCTCCCCCTCTATTCTGACCTAGTGAGACCACATCTGGAGTATTGTGTCCAGTTCTGGTCTCCCCATTTCAAGAGGGACAGGGAAATACTAGAGACAGTCCAATGAAGAGCTACAAGGATGATTAAGGGACTGGAATATCTCTCTTATGAGGAAAGGCTGAGAGCCCTGGCGCTGTTTAGTCTGGAGAACAGAAGACTGAGAGGAGATCTTATTCATGTCTACAAATATCTGAAGGATGGGTGTCAAGTAGAAAGGGCCAGTCTCTTTTCAGTTATGCCCTCTTATAGGACAAGAGGTAATGGTCACTCGCTGGAACACAGGAAGTTCCACCTGAACATGAGGAAAAACTTCTTTACTGTGAGGGTGACGAAACACTGGCACAGGCTGCCCAGAGAGGCTGTGGAGTTTCCTTCTCTAGGGACTTTCAAGACCCACCTGGATATGTTCCTGTGTGGCCTGCCCTAGGTGATCCTGCTCTGACAAGGGATTGGTCTCTTCCAATCCCTACCATTCTATGATCCTATGATTTGCCTCTGTTTATATAAATGAGAAAATACAAGCAGCAAAACAAATGTGGTAATATGTGAAAAGGTAATATTTTATTCATTCATAGCTAGTTTAATATTTAGCTTTGGTTCATCTTCCATCTGGATTCATGAAACATATTGTTTGAGTCTTTTTTTTTTTTTAATTTTAATATATAACTGAAATTGTCCAGCTCTGAAATTATTAGCTCTTCAGCTCACCAGTGGACATAACTGATAAGGAGCTGAGTCATACTGGGAAAAATACAGAAAGTTCTTGAATGTGACAACTCCTGCATTGCCTGAGACATCACAGGCTTTAGACGAACTCAGCAGGACCTGGAAGAGCTTCTGTATCTGGGAATAGATGACATTAATCTTCATTCCTGAGGTTAGCAGACACTGGCAGTCACGGCCTTGGACCTGTTTTGGTCAGTGGTCTCCCACAAAGTCTTCTATCTCTTCCTAGTTTGGAACCATATTCTTGTACTCCCCTCTATCACTAAATACTGGGTGCAGACAGGTTTGAATCGGCCTCTTGTGATAACTGTGGACTAAATGAGCCTGTATTCCCAATGGGTCTTGGGTATGTTGAAATGCTAATTGGGTTTCAAAAGGAAAATTCTGACTAGCTCCAGTTTTTAAACAGAAAACACAGGTCTTTTAGGTATGTGCTGTATTTAGAAGCAGTTATTTACTGGTTTTGATCATATCATTCTTATTTAGTTATGGACTTGAATCCCTGGCGTTTCATGTAGATCCTCAACTTCATTTGTTTAATCTAATAGCAGATAAATCAGAAAAGTATGCTTGAGTGAATATGAGATCATGTTAACACCTATAGAGTTGTAAGGATAGAAAAGGAAAGACCAAAATCTGCTGTCTTGCATTTGGTTGAAAGCTAATAACCTTACCTGCTTCTTTGGAGGTGCTCTGACTTGGTGTGTCCAAACCCAGCATTTCAGGCAGTATCTTCAAGGTGAAACAACATATTATATTTTTCCTGCTTTAATATCTCAAACTTTCCTTTTAGCTTTAAAAAATTTAACTTTATTTCTGTTTCTACATAGGCCAGAAAAAGGTGTATGCACTACCTCAATTACTGGATATAATAGCTGGAGTCTGAAGTCCTTTATCTGGATTCATGGAAAATAATTTCTTGCCACCATCTAAAATGATTCCATATCAGCCTTTCACAAGGGAAAAACAGGGTATTCAATAAACTGCTTAGTCTTATATGCAATTGATTTTAATGTTAGAGCATGGTAAGCTCTTAAGAATGTAAAACTCACCAGGCATTTAACATACAAATGTTCAACACAGCTTTGCACTATATTTCATCTGAAAAAAACCCCAATAGAAGTATGATTGCACAGGTATAATTCACCAATAAGCGTGATCTGACTGGTTTGCTTTTAGTTTAGTAGTGAAAACTGACTAAATTCTTTAGTAGCATGGATTCTTCTGAAGGTTTATGCCATAGTAGCCAAAATCAGCTACCGTCTGCAAGTTAATAATGTATTTGGACAGATGATTGTTCACTAGAGTAATTTGAAATGGGAGTCTGTTTCTGTGCAGGACTTGTTCAATCGATTTCATGGCTTGGATACATTGTCCTTAGCTAATGGGTATCAACGTAATTGTTGCATGGAAATGTTCTCTTCCATACAGTTTTTGCCATGGTGGTATGCTGTTTTCAGTAGTCATCTCTCAGGAGTATGCTGATGATAATTTATATATATAAATTAATTCATAACTAGCTGACCATTTACTAGGGCATGAAAATTGAAAATTTAATTTGATTTTTTTTCAGTTGAGCTTGTCAAATCTGTTTATTGCATAATACAATTTTATGGGCATAAATGTCTAAATTTACAAATTACCTACACTGATACCTCTGAGCCAAAAATATCAGTAGATGTTTTTGATAGTGAACCTTGCTGGATATAGTCTGGTGAATCTTTTACTGGAGGAAAAAATAAAGACAACAGCATATTGGTTAGTGTAGCATTTTTACATCACTTTTATGCTCATTTTTAGTTCAGTTCTAAAATAAGCAATAACCATTAGGAGCCTTTGATAATAAAAAATTAAGCTGAACTTTGTCTTTAGGTTCATCTCTCTCATTTTCATATATTAATGCAATATGTTTAATATAATATTAACTATTGAACCTTTAAAGTTGTATTTTCACTAAACCAAAGCTGCTTTGAATCTGTATCAGTTCTGGAGCATCTGAAAACATTGACAAAGCTGTAGGATGATACACTGGACTGCTTCAAAATTGTTCAAAATCCTTTCTTAAGTGATGATTATATGTTCTTCTCAGTGTGCAGAGATTATTCTCTCTACTTATTAGACATATTATCTTACAGTGGAAAGAGCTGCCAGAGCAGACACTGAACAGGGAGGTAGGCCAGGTGATTCAGTCAGATGGGGCACCTAACTTCCTCATGGATGAACCTACGTGGTATGAACTACATGCTATAAAATGAACACACAAATAGGACTATCTCTTGACTGTTGTATTTTTGACATGTGAAGGAAGGTAATTTTACTTTTGTTTTCTTCTTCCAAACAGGGTGAATGTTTTCATATCACTCTAGAGTGGGGGTGGCAGGAAAAAAGTAAGAGGACTGTTCTGTTAATAAAGCTTGTAGCCCAAAACCAGAGCCCCTGTGCTCCACTCCTGGTTTTACCTCACACCACAGACAAGTCACACCATTTCTCTAGCTTCTCTGTTTTCCTTCCCTTTTGATAAAATGTGTGTAGCAAGACTACCCTGCAGTAAACCACAGATATGTAAGAGTGCATTAAGCTTCTTGTATGACAGTTCTCATGCAAGTGCTAAATATTATGTTATGTAATATGGATGTTCTTGCATGTGGTTGTCTTTTGATGTTAAGGAAAGACTGAAGTAGTTTAAATACAGCACAGATTTACAAATGGGTGATATGGAGACAAATGATGAAGCAGTCCATCTGCTGCCCTCGGTGAAAACACTTTCTGTTTCAGGGAATTTATTCTTTAATATGAATAGCTTCCATACAGTATAAGATTTTCTGTCATACTCTAAGACAAATTGGATCTAAAAGTAAATGACCTGCATTTCCATCCATAAAATGGATTCTTTCTAGATTATGGACAAGATGACCAGTTCAATGACACTGGTAGAATACAAAGCTGCTTTTGAAAGATGTAAGTTGTCCATTCACCAATACTGTCTGGCCCATCCCCAGATATGAACTGGCTTCCTTCTTGTCAGATTTTTATGACAACCAATTAAATCAATATGACTGTTGAGACATATGGCAACAATAACACTCTGAGTTTCTGCCCATTACCACTCCAGCAGGAAACCAAGAACATGCAGTATTTCTTACTGCTTATTGCAGGGATTCACTGAAGAATATCTCCTCCTTAAATAAAAGATTCACTATGACTGTGTCAAAGACAATACTGTGAATACTATCTGTGGAGCTGCTAATGTACCAGTGTGCAGGAGTTTTCCTGTTTTCTACCATCTGGAGCCATGTTCAGACAATGTTGCTGGAATCTTAATGCACATCTGTTCTTGCCAAGACATATTTGAAAATATTAGATATTAATCTTCCTGTAGAGAATCCTATGAGACAAGCCTACACTAATGCGCATTTCTGGGGTTTCTGCTTCATGGATGACTAGACATTTGAGTGGTGAAGACTGTGGTGAGAATTCACAAACCAGAGCTTCTTTCAGTGAGGACATTAGACTGGTGATTTGTAGCCTTTATCAGTCATGAACTTATTTTGGAAAATATACATTTTTCTCTATGTATTTCTAGGTCCTGACATATTTTTCCTCAGATAATGCCATGTTGGTAGAGATGAACAGGGAATTTTAGTGCAGGGCAGTTTCAGCAAAAGGTTTGACTCTAGAATTTCCATTTCTACTTGGTTCAGTGTGTAAAATAGACATGGTCCAAAGTCTCTGGGTTCTCTGATTAATCATTCTTAAGTAGGGCTAATGACCAAAGAGATTTGTTTGGGGATTCCCCCTTCCTGTTTGTTTTCTGTTTGGGTTTTTTTTTGTCAGGAGTTATTGTTTTGTTGCTATACTGGGAGGCAAGAGATGTATTTTTCACTGTAACTGTGATTTATATGACATAATGTATATGCTCCCAAAGCGGAACAAATGTGCACATATTTAAGAGAAAGAAAACCCATGGGACTTCACTGCATAAGATGACCATAAAGTTGAGATGTTCTCCCTAGATCCAGGGAGAACTATATGCTACTGCAGTTAAATGACTGCTAGTACCTGAGTGGGCTAGCTTCTGTATCCTAATTTTAGAAGAAAAAGTAGATATCCAAAGAAGTATAATAGCTCTCCTGTGTCAATGACTGACAGGGTCTTTTTGATCTTCCTTCTAATTCTTAAATTGTTATTAAGCTCAATCACATAGAAGCATCAATTTGTGCATTAGTGTGTGATTACAACCTCCCTTGCATATGTAATTACAAATAGTTTTAATTTAGAAAATACACACTTTAAAACTACTAGATAATAGATGTATGTTATGGCCAAGGAACATGCAGACTTATAATTCTGAAATTAATTTGCTACAATTTTAGTCTGAAGTATTTCTAGATGAGGCTTGAAGATTTCAAGAAGATGCATATGTTTATACATTTCACTTAAAGAGAAGCAACAATTTGAAATGTATTTAACCTTTGCTGTTGTAATAATCTAATGATTCTTGCATCAGATGAATCTATGAGTAGAAACAGAATGTTTTTTAAGAATTTTCATGAAATTTTGAGACCACATTAAAGAGACATGATTGTTTTCCTCCTTTTTTTAGAAAAACAATACCAACAAAATCCCCTAACATTAAAGTTCGGTACAGAATGAATTCTAAAGTTTTGGTGTTGTTGCCCCCATTGACATTTTTGGGAATTTGTGTGATTAGGAGTGAACAAAACCTTTTGGATAGAGCCAGCCATTCATACCTTCACTGGATGTCAGGTGTCATCTTCCTTCAAGGCTTACTCCACTGATAAGAATAGAATTAGTTAAGAATAAATTATTTTCAACGTGAAAAAAAGATTATATCTCCTGATCCAAAACATAAACCTGCAGATTAGGCTGTAAGCACACTTAAAATGTGAGATAAAACTTTCAAAATCAATTTAGACTGGGGATTTGTATAATGCTGGCACCTAAACGACTGAAGTGATTTGGAGACATTATCCCCAGCATTATATATCTCTAGAAGCACCTACATCTTTCTAGATATCTTGCTGGTGGTCTTGAAATTTTACTAGATGTCTTATGTTCACTTCTTGCACGTATGCATAAGTGCTTTGACTTGAGCAACTGGGTGTCCAACCTTCCCCTCAATTTTATCACGATCAATCTGGAAAGCAGAAAAATCACATGAATACCTTAGCCCTGGAAAACACTATACACTGGTAACATTGAGTCTAGCACAGAAAGTACAAGCCCCACTATGCAAGAGTAACAACAAAAGAACAGTGCTGAAGGGAAAAGAAGGAAGGCAGAAACTTATGATCACCCTTCACAGCCTAAGAACATAAAAATTTCTTCTATCCTCCACTTGCAAGTATGTGCTGCTCTCAATCCAAACAGTGATTCAGAGACACCTTCCTTCATCCGATTGACACTGGCCACCATGGAGTGCATCAATCGTGGAGTTAGAAGAAGCCAGAAGGGACAGGACTGGTTCGTGGTGTGATGGCTAGGATATTCAGACTAGACAGAAGATGTCTGAGTCCTGGCTTGTGCTCTGAGTACTGTTTCTGTAGGGAGTAAAATACACTGATTAAAATACAAATTCCACTTAAGTTCAGATTAGTTCCATATAGTAAATATAGGTCAAGATTTTGAGAGCAGATTACCTCTGCACAGGTCCAGAAGCAAAGGTGAAGAAAGGCACATCAGAAGTGTTTTAAAATGTCTTCTGTGTCATAGTTACTATGAAGGTGGTGAAATTGCTTTATATAACTTCAGGCTTGAGGTCTTGTTCTTGGACTGAGCACCACAGTAGAAGATAACTCAGACTAGCAAGTCTGAAGCCTGTCTTTTTCAATGTTTTAAAATCTAAGTTGAGTGTCTAGCGTGGACATTTTGGATTTTTCAGTGACATTTAGTTAATCTGTTTTCTGAAGGCACCCCACTCATTCCCTTCTGCCTGCTAACTTTATTATGTAGAAAGTTCTGATAGCTGATTTAATGTGTATGGATGATAGTTTTGAAAAAGCATGGTATTTTGTAAACTGACATCTATAATTACATATGATATTTTAAAGGTTTTTTTTAAAGGACATTAATGCCCTTAAAATATTGTGGATAAGAAGCCCATTGGGACCTAATTCTGCACATTTTACGAATTTAATTCATGATGTTATTGAAAGGATAAGAAATTTTACTAGCCATTTAAATGTCTATTTTGGCCATCAAAGCACAAATTTCTTTTTAGGAATTTCTTTCTTACACAGTGTTTTCAAATATGGATTTCAAAAGCAACACATGTAAATCAAAGTTATAGTGCTTTGTATTAATATTTCCACATCTTTAAATTTTGCCTCTATCAGATCACATGAAGGGAAGGCTTTGTGTTTGAAATCATAATTTCTTTGAACCTCCTTGACATTCTAGAGACATCAGCCACCCTTGGAATACATCCTGATAGTCTGTCTAATGTCTTTTGTTTCACAACAGAACTGAGCTGAGCATGGCTTTGTGATTTTTTGTTCTTGAAAAACTATAAAGAAATAGATTGCATGCAGCTTTCCACACCAAACATTGGTGGCTACTCAGATCAAAGCAGAGAATTGCTTTCTTATCACTGCTTTAGAAAAACACTAATCTAAATGGTTTGAGGAAAAAGGACATTTTCATAGCTTCTTGACACACATATATGCCTTGTTGTATTTGACCAAGCTTAACATTGTTGTCAGCTTTCACAGGTGAATGAGAAAAAAAAATATTTCCACCTATGTTTACGTTTCTAACATAATATTTGTATTATTTAATTAAATTTTTCATTCCAGTCTCATTATCAGTGTCATTCCACCATGATTTTTTTTTTCTGCATTTTTTTCACAATGCCTTGTCTTGCAATGTGTAGCCAATTAGCTTTTGTATTTATAGAGATAAGATACTTCATTTCCACTATAGAATCTCAGAATAGCTTGCATCAATGCTGAAAAAATAAAGCAAGAAAGCACAAATATGGATCATGATAAAATATACAGCTAGATATATGATGCTAAAATTTTATTCCAGCTGTCTTATAATGGCTCTCATTTTCATCAAAAAGCTTTCAGTGCTTTGAAGAAGGTAGTGCCCAGTATTTTCCACGAAGCCAAGAAAACCTTCTCCCAGAAAGGTGCAGTTAAGGGAGTGCATTGGATGAATCCATATGAAAAACATCATCTTTAGATACTGGATTCTTGCTTCTAACAATTTAGTCTCTTTCTTGGAAATTATTATGATAAAAGGCCACACTTGTAATATATGATCTTCTGTAACTTAAAATGTCTAATTATATACAGTGTATAGCATAGTGAGGTGCACCTAAAAGTATAGGCCTATCTAGAAAACAATGCAGCCCTTCACAATAAGGCACAGGAAGACAAAACCAAAATATTTCTTTCCCCAGTTATAGGAAACTGGTTACTATTTTATACATGCCTATATAGTTTCTGTAGAGAGATACAATATGAAATCATAGACTCACAGAATCATTATAGGTTGCACAAGACCTACAAAATCATCAAGTCCAACCATCAACCCAACACTACCATGACCACTAAACTATGTGCCAAAGTGCCATGTCCACATATTTTTTTAATGCTTCCAAGGATGGTGACTCCACCACTTCCATGGGCAGCTTGTTCCAATGCTTCACCACTCTTTTAGTAAAGAAATGTTTCCTAATATCCAATCTAAATCTCATTTCCTCTTGTACTATTACTGGTTACTTGGGAGAAGAGACCAATACCTACCTCACTAAAAGATCCTTTCAGGTAGTTGTAGAGAGCAATAAAGTCTCCCCTCAACCTTCTCTCCTCCAGACTAAATAATCCCAGCTCCCTCAGCCGTTCCTTATAAGAGATGTTCTCCAGAACCCTCACCAGCTTCATTGCCCTTTTCTGGACCTGCTCCATCACCTCAATGTCTTTTTTGTATTGAGGGGCCCAGAGATGTACACAGGACTCGAAGTGAGGCCTCACCAGTGCTGTGTACAGACGGACAATCATTTCCCTGGTCCTGCTTGCCACAGTGTTCCTAATACAAGCCAGGATGCCACTGGCTTTCTTGGCCACCTGGGCACACTGCTGGCTCATATGCAGCTGCTTGTCAACCAGTACCCCCAGGCCCCTTTCTGCTGGACAGCTGTCCAACCACTCTTCCCCAGTCCTGTAGCGTTGCCTGGGGTTGTTGTGATTCAAGTGCAAGACTCATCACTTGGCCTTGTTGAAGCCCATATGAATGGACTCAGCCCATAGGTCCAGCCTGTCCAGCTCCCTCTGAAGACCCTCCGTACCCTCGAGAAGATTGACACTCCCACCCGACTTGGTGTCATCTGCAAACTCACTGAGGTTGCATTCTATCTCCTCATCAAGATTATTGCTAAAGATATTAAACAAGACTGGCCCCAAAACTGAGCCATGGAGCACACCACTTGTGACTGGCCACCAACTGTACGCTTCTAAAAAATTATTTCCTCAAGAGACATAGAAGGTCTCATAAGAACACAAAATGCTGTCTAAATTAAGCTGCTAAGCATGGGGGTATGAACCATAAGTTAAAAGAAACCCCACCAACGATGAGGCCTTTCTTTCCCAATGCCTTAACACTGATTTCATATGACTATTTCCAATAACTGTTTTGAACATGACACGCTGAGTATGATGGAAAAGATGAAGAGCTAGCACTGTCATACACACACTTTTATGGTTAATTGACAGGCAGCAATCCCTTGCCTCCAGACCAAAAGGTGTAAAGTGACTCCTAGCAATGCACAGCTGCTCTTCTCTTGAACAGTGACCAAGATACTGAGCACAGGGCTTATATTATCCTCTCAGCCTACTGTGGTTCAGATGCTATTTTTTTGACGTGTGTCTTTTTCAGAAAAATGCCTTAAAGAATATGAGGAGTGCCATAGAGAGCATACCAGCATTTTTTTTCAGCATAGTCTCAGGTACATGTTTGAGTAGGTAAGTCCTGTCCAAGTTGAAGGTGGATGCTGTCCATCATTAGTTCAGTCCTCTTACAGTGTTTTCAGGAATTATGTCATGGTTAAACCATCCCAGGAAACATGTACAGCTTGATCCTGGAGTTATTGTCTGGATCACTCCAAAAGAAAGCCTGAGAATAAGTGTCTGTAGACAGAGAGACAATAAGAGGGTAAAACATAGAGGCAAACCATAAAGGTAAAGTATTTGTCAGTGGAGACTGACCCTGTAAGACTTACTAATGGCAAGAGCAAGGTCTTGTCATGTAAACAAAAGTCCTTTTAAATAATTTCCAGTGTCATCAGTAAAGATTTGGAAAGCTGATTATTAAGAGGATTGCATAGAAATAGACAGTGGACACCTGCAAATACAGAGTCACAAGATACACTCATTTTCATTTGACATCAAAAAAGTCTACCAAACAAATATTTTTATAATGCATAATTGTGAGTAATTCAAAAGAAAAATTATGAAAAGGTATCACCAATGTTTCTAGCTGAACTGTTTTTTTCCACAGGCAAGTAATCAGATTTTGGTAATGGTTTTAAATTGCATGCTTACATGTTGCAAATGCTTTTAAAGATCTTAAATCTGTACCTGGTTTATATTCAGATTGTGTCTCTTTGTAATTTAAATCTGGTATGGTAATGAGGAAAATAGTAAGCACAATAATCAAAACAAGATCATGGAATAGAAGTGATTAAAGTGAAAATGTAACCTAGCTATATAAAATAGTGCTAATAGTAATAGCTGAAGCAAGGATATTTAAGATCTAAGGATCTTGCATTCTTTTTTTATGATCTAATAGAAGCTACTATTACAGTACCATTGTTTTGCTATAGGGACTCTGACTAAATGGAAAAATGTTCTTTCCAAAGAACTTCTCTCAGAGACTTAATAAGCTGTTTTAGCTGAAAAGACATCTGATAAAAGTTACAAAAATTCTTGTGATAAGTAGAAGGTACCTTTTCTGAAAAAATCTCTTTCCTCCCTTCTTTCTCACACTTTTCTTTCTTGAGTAGCTGTAAATCCATTATGGTCACATTCGTGTATTTTGTGGTAAGAAACTGGGAACTGTTATAAGTTAAAGAACTAGTATTTGGCACTTATGCATGTAGCTGAAATACTGTTTCTTCCTGCATAATTAGGGTGTGCTTTTCATCAGCAAGAATCTCTGTCTGTAGTGTGAAATTCCATTAGCTGATACTGGAATCGCCTTAATGCAACAGCAGCAGCATGAAAAGGCTCATGCCTAATTCATTGCAGCACTCCTAAGCCTCCCCCATCCTGATGTATGAAGGCGTGATCCTCCTGTAAAAGAATGCTGCGTAGGCCTTTCTCCACAATACAGTTCTCTGGGATGAAATATGGGACAGGTTCATTTTTTTTTGAGACTTCAGGTACCCCTGACCTCTTGATCTTTTGTATGTCTTTATTTTTTTGGTTTGACAGACCACATGCCAATGTGCAGCCCAGAATTCTTCACTCGCGTGATTTATTGTTTACAGCTGTTTGGGTATTTCAGACATGGCAGCTGCTTTTCAGATGTCCTCAAAGCAGAATGAAAGTCTTAGATAGAGGTCTTAATGCAAACCTGTGTGCTTGCAGAAAGAAAGGGGAGAAGCTGATGAAAAAATCATCTGAATTCTGCTCTAAAAG
This sequence comes from Todiramphus chloris collaris, assembly GCA_025345505.1. Taxonomy (NCBI): domain Eukaryota; kingdom Metazoa; phylum Chordata; class Aves; order Coraciiformes; family Alcedinidae; genus Todiramphus; species Todiramphus chloris. The sequence goes on along the minus strand of JANVCC010000018.1, from coordinate 43,694,372 downwards.
CTCTCAATTGATCCTAGCCTTGAGGGCAAAGGAAAATGTTTGGTTTATTTCATAAGCTCATTAAGTGTGGGAGACCCTATTTGGCATTTGCTATTGACCGAGCCTGAGTGAAAAGTGATCACTGGAAGGATGTTCAATAAGAGATCAATAACAAGCGTGTGATTGGATTAGCTACTTGATCAATGCTTTGTGCTAATATATTAACAAGCAAATTACCAGGCAGCCCATAAGAGCAGAGTGCTGACTATAATTGTATTACAAACTATCGTGATCTAATGACCCTTAAAGTGCAAAAGGTTATTTATACAGTCAAAAGGCCTAAAAGTGCTTTGAGTGATGTTGCATTATTTCAGAAAGAAAATCTTTCCCTCAGTTGGGTATCATTCAATCATGTGGTTAAAACAGGCATATGTATTTTGCATTCTTCCAAAATTTTCAGACCAGTTTTAGCCATACAGCTGAGACAGAAGAGGGAGAATGAGTGACTGTTTCAGTGGGCAATTAAAGGTGGCAGCACTTTCACAAGAGCTGGGAAATAACTGAAGAGGAGTCTGGGGAAGGAGGTGGCTTCCTGGGAGGCAAGAAAGCATTATGAAGCAGCACCGGGGACTCAGTGGAAAGACTGCCACAGAGCTGAAGGAATTGCTAAAAGACATCTCAGCCTGCAGACAGGGCTGTGAAAATACCTAAATTAAAATCTGAAAATTATATATGAAATTTAGAAGTAAGATGTAAGGTATTGTAAAAACAGAACTCTCACACTTTTAGAAGAGTCTGTGCTGATTTCATCTAACACGAGACCAGAATAAGGCATCTGTTCCTTGAAGTTACGTTGCCTGGGTTCTTAGCACATGACCTGAAACTTACAAGTTTCCCGAAAGAACAGATAAGCATGCTTAAAAACAAGATCACTGTGATTCTTAAGACACGGGAACAAGCCTGTCTTCCGAGTTTGGTTCTCATAGTTAAATGGAAAATAAGGAAAATAATTGTAAAAACCACAAACATTTCTCTTACTTTCTAGTTAATTCTCCTAATTTCATTTTATAGTGCAAAACATCAGCTGGTTTAATTTCTGTTCTTTATAGCCATTATCTGTGATATACCACCAGGAACAAGACAGGTAAGCACACAAGCGTTCAAATAAATAAGTAGTTGTGATGTCCTAGACTTCATATTCATCTAGACAGATATTTTTAGCTGCAAATTCATATTTCTATGGTGTTGCCACTGCCCTCCCCCTACCCTCTGCCTTTCCTTCCTCCTGAGGGGAGGCTGAAATGATGGCAATGAGATGTTATTTGAGGGCAGGTGGGGGGCCAAGGGGCACACTGGCTGCAGCCGCCAGCAAGGGCCAAGGCCTGGGCTGGGCCCCCTGCAATGCGCAGGGTCCCTGCCCGGGCTGACAGCGGCCAGCCACAGCTGACAAAACAAACTGCCAGGCTGCTACCCTCAGGGTCTTGCTCGGCGGAAGAGGAAGAGTTGTCAATCAATGTACACACATGTAAAGAATGAAACATGATCACCAACAGAGCCTCTTCAGGTTTTGATGGGTGCTTGTCAGTAGTTTCTGACTTCTCAGTCGAGCAGACATGGTCAGGCGAGTCACCTGCAGCAGCAGTGTGGGCTGGTTCTCTGTGTGCTTGTGGAGCTAAGAAGAGTGTGTTTACTCATTTTACTTCACTTCATGTCTTTTCTTTCTTTTAATTTTACAGAAGGACCTTCCCGCAGATGTCAGATGATGAAATGGGACTCTCTGATGATGATGGCTTTGAACCATGTGTGATTCATTTGACTTCTCTCTTTCCTTTCCCGATTTAGAATTCCAAAGTGACTGTCTAAAGTGAATGTTTTCATAGCAACCAACACCTTTACAAAAAACTTTAAAAGAATCTGTTTCCTTTTCAAAGCGACATGTTAGAACTTGAAAAAATATCTGCAGTTACTACTTTAAAGTAGTTTTGGAGAATTTAAAAATCATATGTATCTTCTTATTTCAGGTACAGGTATTAGTTATTTACCTTAAAAATATACAGACCCCAGACAATACCATAAAACTAATTGCCTATGACAGAACAGCTCAGTCAACAAGTCATCAGGTCACTTAGCATAATTTCAGCACATACATTATACATTATTGCCTCCATGACAAAATTACTCAAAGGAATATTTTGCCATCTGCTCCCCTAACCATGTACACCCAAAATCTTTATTTGCAATTTTGAACCTTAGTTTGAAGCTGAGAGTAGCAAAGAAGTTAAAGAATGGTCATAATTTCAAAACACTGTTGAGACACTGAACCAGATACCATTTTTACTTTAATTGGTTAGTGCTCCATAGATCAAAAAGATACACACACTCCTGTCACCTGCAGTGAGGGAAAGGGAGTGGTCACATTTAGCTTGTATCTTAGCTAGTCCCTATCCATCCTAAGCTTAGGGTCTAAAAATCCTTAGGAAATTTTTTGTTAGGAAATAGTTATATGCCCTTTAAATTACTATATTTTGTGGTAATTTCACACAGTCATTCTGATTACTACACTTGATAAAATCAATTACTTCTCAGATCTCAATTTTTCCACAGGTTATTATAGACCAAGGAGTCTAATAGTTGGGAATGCTGTTCGTTTTATGCAGGTTGAACATAACCTAGCATCTTAAAATAAATATTAACTTTTTTTCCCCCCCTCTAGAAAAATCCTTTCTCCCAGTCTTCACAGACAACAGGTTCCCTTCCAATAACAACAATGATAAGGAAAATTTCAGCTCCTGCCTAAGATAAGTTTTGCCAAGATTGTCTCAAAAGATTTTTTAATGACAATTTATAAATCATTGCCAACTGTAGACCAATACTGTTATGTCACAACCTGCAGTATAAAACAAAGCCACAAAGTGGAGTTAATCATTATATCTTCAGTGGAGAATAATGATTCTTTACTAAACAGTAAAATCCCATTTAATTTTTAAGCTTCCGTAACTCATCCACAGGTTTATCAAATGCTTAAATTCAGCTGTTAAAGAAAATCCTACATCTTAGCTAAGTTCCATAAAGCTATTAGCCCTTCTTGTGAAGCTGTAATACCACTCTCCATTGCACACAATGTGTGGTTAATCGTACTTCTAGGAATAACTGCTAGAGATGTTTCTTCCTAGAGGAACCTAGTCTTCTCCAGTGAGGGCCCCTGATGGAAAAGTACTGTCTCTACTCCATGCCTTGTGATGTTTGGTTGGTGAGTCTGAGCAGGAAGAGAGAAGATTGGGCAGTTGTATGAAAGAAAGAGAGGGAGAGTGGGAGAAAAAAAAAATAGTTTCTGAGCTATAGACCAGGTTGGGAGTACTATATGAGAGGCTGGGAAGATTAATAATATACTGTTAAGCCATTTCAGCAATGTCACTAAATGGATAAGTTAAAAGAGAAATTGAATTGAAACCTACTAACTGGTTTATACATTTATTTACACATAAATGTGTGTAAGCATGATCCATTATGCTTCAGAAAACTGGCTAGATAAAACAGCAGAATTCCAAGCACATACTTTTCAAACCCATAACCCCATTCTATCATCATGGCCTTGGTCTGTATCTAGAATGATTATAACTGTGTGTCTCAAGATGGGCATATGTTCTTTCTTGTAGAAGCAGAAATATCCACTGTGCCCTGGGAAACTGTGGAAACAGCTTTGTCATCTTCTGATGGGAATCTCAACACCTTAGATTATAACATTCAGAGACTTCTTCCTTCCTCCACCTTACACCATGTCATTCCTCACTCTAGTGGTATTACTTTCTGGGCTACAGAAGACAGCAATCTTTAGAGTAAAATACTACAGAGCTGCAAGAGATAGTTTTCTTCTCTTAGAGATTATTTCCAGGATTCCTTCAAAACCCAGACAGGCATCCCTGCATTGGTTGTAGTTATCTTGAATTTCAACCCTTCCTTCAAAATTGTTGGGAGTGAGAAGATGAAATTTGTCATGAAATGAAAACTGAGATTGAGATGTAACCATGTGAAGTCAGGAATTTAGACTGTAGATGAGGCATTAAGTCAATGTTTTCACACCCTTTTTTCCCCATATGAAAGCAATATGGGCTTCTCTGAAGACAAGGCAGGTTGATCATCTGACAACACAGTAACTCTGCTGCTTTGAGAGGTGTGTTCTACTTGGGACCCTTCCTTACTCAGCATGGTTCAAACACACAGGTTTGAAGGAGCATCTGCGACACTGGCATCCATTTTTCCCTGTCCAAGTACATAAGAGGAGCAGTGGGCACCACTGTAACTTGTCTCCTTCACTGCAGACAACCCTCAGAGAAAAGGAAATCCCTCTACAAGTGAAGAGGATCAAGATAACCAGGCTAAAGGATTTTCATGAGCAGTACAGCTCCGAGACCCAGCAGTTTGGTACGGTAAGTGACCCCTCTTTCTTCCGAGGCTAACACTCCCAGTAGCCTGGAAATTGATAAGGAAGGAAGACGTGCTCCAGGGTGAATCCAGATGTAGGCAAGGATTACAGAAAACATTTACCAAGGCAGACATCCAGTAGCCAGCAAATGGGGTCAGAGTTCTCTGCATGTTTTTGTTTGGGTTGCTGGCTGATCACAGGTGGTGATCCCATGGGCTCAGTATTGGGGCCTGTTGACATGGGATCAAGTAGACTTTCATTAGGTTTGCAGACAACATGAAGTTGGGCAGGAGTGTTAATGATCTGCCTGAGGTAGGAAGGCTCTACAGAGCGAACTGGACAGGCTGGATATGAGGTTCAACAGGACCAAGTGCTGAGTCCTGCACTTGAGCCACAGCAACCTCACGCAACATTACAGGCATGGGGCTGGAAAGCTGCCTGGTGGAAAAGGACCTGGGAGTGCTGGTCGACAGCTGTCTGAATATGACCCAGCAGTGTGGTCATGTGACCAAGAAGGCCAACAGTATCCTGGCTTGTATCAGAAATAGAGTATCCAGCAGGACTAGGATTATCCCTCTGTACTCAGCACTAGTGAGGCTGCATGCCAAATACTGTGTTCAGTTTTGGGGCCCTCACTACAAGGACATTGAGGTGCTGGAGCATGTCCAAAGAAGGGCAACAATGCTGGTGAAGGGTCTAGAGCACAAGTCTTATGAGGAGAGGCTGAACTGGAGTTGTTTATCCTGGAGAAAAGGAAACCGAGGGACACATTATAGCTCTCTACAATTACCTGAAAAGAGGTTGTAGCAAGGTGGGAGTCGGTCTCTTCTCCCAAATGACAATCAATTAGAGAAGAGGAAACAGACTTGAGTTGTGCTAGGGGAGGTTTATGTTGGATATCAGAGATAATTTCTTCACCAAAATGGTTGTTGAGCACTGGAACAGGATGCCCAGGGAAGTGGTGGAGTCACCATCCCTGGAGGTATTCAAAAGATGTGTAGATGTGCCACTTAGGGACATGGTTTAGTGGTGACCTGGCTCTGCTGAGTTAACGGTTGGACTAGATGATCTTAAAGGTCTTTTCCAACCTAAATAATTGTACGATTCTATGATTCTATATACAGAATGTAAGGGGTCCACATCTGCAGAAGTATGATAGCATGAGTATTTCTGAGTCAGTAGCATTTCTTACTCTTATTAGTACTTCATTAAAAAATAAATTTAGTGGAATTAGTAAACATCAAAGTGTGCAGAATATCCTTGCACATATATCAACATATCAAACAACACTGCAGTGGTGTTAAATGCAGAAAAATCATTGCAGAGATTTACCAACTCTATATACTTCAAAACAGTTCACTTAAAATCCCCCATTCCTTTGATCAAATACCTGGAAAACATGACTTAATGCATTGACAGTCTGGAATAATCATGCTTTGGTCATTCTAATGCATAGCTAATGTTCAAAATCACATACAGATTTTTGACATAAAACAACTTTCCTCTGCTTTTTTTCTGTTGGCATTTCATTGTGCTAAGGCAAATGTTCAGTTTCTTTACAAATTTTTTAGGAAACATTTTCACACTTCACATTCAGAGATTATTTTGCTGTTGACATGGTTACACCCCACTGCATTGAGGTTTTCTTGATGAACCTAGATGTACAAGTGTATATATAAACCTTTCATTAAGACATCTATTTCTTACTCTCTGTGTTGTGTGGAGCATCCTACAAAAGCTAGATATGATTTTGAAGGAAGTAGTTATTTAATAAAGGGGATCATAATCTTACAGTCCTTGCATACCCCAAACTTTCTTTACTTCATAGGAATGTTACAACATCAGCTATTATTTTCCACTGTGCCTTACAGTCACTAGTTAATGTAATCTCACTGTACATCTATAACGTCAGCGATTATTATTATTAGCTCAATTTCTTATGCAGAAAAACAGACATTGAACATCTGTGCAATTCGTTCAAAGACTTACCTCAGCTAAATGAGAAGGCAATGAAGAACATCCAGATCTATCCTTAACCACATGACAATCCTGCCAGACCTAAAAAGACATATTGAATTCTACTTAATCACTTCTTGGAGAATGATAAAACACTCAGCACTAAACTTTGATGAAATAGACATTTTCAAACTATTAATGATTGGCCACTACTTTAAAAGTAATTAATTACGTTATAAAGATGGAATTGTCCCTCCCATCTGCTATATGTATTTCTCTATGTATCATGCCTGCGTTTCTTTTCTAAGGCATTTTTGTGTGCATGTCACTTCTAAAGAACTCGATATTCTGAACACTAAACAACAAGTTGTCATCCTCCAGACATTTCATTCATGTTAACCTTTTGTTTTAAAAAATTGACTATTAGTATATAATGGCTTAATACTTATGGTAAATCGTTGAACTGTTCTCATTATTCCCAGTAGATGAATTGATTAAATAATTTATTCTGAGCATATTAGTCATCCTGCAAACTTTCTAGTGGTCCTTGGTGGAGCCTGCATTTGTATGAATGCGAGTTTTATATACAAATCATTTTTATGGGTCTTTCAGCACCCTTCACTTTTGTACAAAATCAATAGAATGTGCACACATTAAACCTCATTTAGATGTGAAAATAGCTTTCATACCCATGATGGGAGGCCATTTTGGAAAAGACAGGGGGTTTTTTTTCCTTCTAAAGTCAAACTTGGCTTCTGAGAATACCTAGACAGGACTATAAAGTGCCTCCAAAAATATCCCAGTATCCCATGTTCCACTCTTTTCACAATATATGCCTGCATTTGTTTATTTGTTTGTTCAGTGCCTTTCAACGTGGGCAAATATGTGTACTGATTTAGTAGTGCTGTAATATTTTAGAATGTTCTTTGCATTTCTGAAAAATTTATCTTGTTCTTTGTATTGTACATTGCTGTAGTACTATGCACATTATTTGTATGTCAATGAACATACTTCAGTGATTGTAGATGGTCTGTGCATTTGCAAAGACAATGATCAAATAGTACTTCATTTCAAATTTATATTCGTGGAACATTAACCCGAGGTAAAAGAATATTTACAGTATTATGAATTATGAGAACGGGCTTCCTCCCTATTGAATAAACTATACATCCAGTCCCTGCTTCACTACGGTTTTTTGTTTCTGAGCAAGGAATGCTACTGATACATAGAAAATATTATGATGTAATGGAATTTCCTTTAATTTTTTTAATCTTTCTCCTTAGAAACATGTAGAAACTCAGTTAAAAACTGTTACAGTGATGAGGTTGGAAAGTGGAGAAATTAAAAGTTAGAAAGACCGAACTGGAAGTAATGAACACAATCTTAACATTACCCTCTGTACACAAATCTCATGGTAAAGACTTCTTTTCAGGTCCCTGGTTTCATCCAGTTTATAGACTATGGGGAAATTATGAAAGAAAGAAGTAACTCAGAGATCCTCTGCTTCCTTCCTTCAGTGACTGATTGTGTGCAGGGAAGAAAATATGGTATATTTCTTGAACAGAACGATGATGAAGAATTTAGTGATGCATACCTACTTCATCCCTCCTCTCACTACAGAATGAGAGGGCATGAGACAGAAATCATGTGTACTGTTTCATATAAATAATTCCTGCCTTGGTCAGTTAAATGTCATGGCCCTACATTGGAGCTATACCACTATAAAACTGAAATTATAATCTGGATGAAAATTGACTGATAACACATATATAAAGAGGATGGAGCTAGAAGCATGAAAATGTCGCCTTTCTTTCTGAACTTGTCTGCATTTATCTTTAAAAGCCATACTATTATTTCAGTATAGATTTTATAGAATTTTATGCAGTCATGCATACATAGAGATAATTTTCACTGAGATGCTTTCAATGCCCATTGAAAAGACTAGGAATGAAGAACAAGTTTGAGGGCACTGCATTGTGTTTTGCTCGGTAGATGTTTCTGAGTCTTACAAGAGTTTGAACTAAGTACAGACCAGGTAGCATCTTAGGAACGCATTTGCAAAGCAATTTGTAAAAGAGCATGAATTTACATACTTCAAAAATGTGAAAAAATGAGTTTGGTATGACCCTCAAAATTGGCCAGCATATTCCATGTCCCATTGAAGTCATGTACATGGCTCCTTTGAAAAAAAAAAAAAAAAAAAAAGAATCTGTAGCACAAAATAGGGATGTGGCATAAATAGTAATTTGCTCCATTATGATGTTGCTTTAGGACAGCGAGCAGTAAACCTGATGTTTACTTGTGCACATATAATTGTTTTTAATGAATTAATAAATACCATTTAAGGAAATTTGAAAAAAAGAAGCAGACTATAATTTCATTTTATGGCCAGATAGCAAGAGGGTTACCAGTTTTGCTACAGTTGACAGCACACAGTGGTAAATTTAGATATTGTCCAATATTCATTTTTAAATGCTAAAGTAAAATCTGGTTCAACTCATGAAAATACCATTCAACCTTTTCCTTTTATATTTTTATTTACTTGTTTGGTTGTTTTACAAAAATTCTTCACTGCATTAACTACATTGAAATTCTTCTTCAGAATAAGATCAACATCCAAGGCTAAAATTTAAACCTCGGGAAAGGTAAAAGAATCTTTAATTTATGAAACTGAACAAGTAGACTTATCTAAACATCTCTAGGGCTTTAATGGGGGATATCTATAATTCTCTGAATTGTATTCCTTTCACAGTGATATTTTGTAATTCCATTCTATTACCCTTGCTTAACATTAATGAGATAAAAAGATCACATTATGGCGATTGATGTTCTCCAAATTAAATGCACGTTTCCATGTACAAAGCTGTCTGCTAATTTAAAAAACATAGCATGTAACATAGAATCATGACCATGGTCATCACTCAGCTGGGATCAGATAGCATTTTTTATCTATTCATTGGATTTAACAAGGCATGAGATGGAAGCAGAATACAAAGTGTGGGTAGATTATCCGGTATCCCCCCTTTTGGCCACTTCTTGGCAATCTCAGCAAGGAAACTGAGGCTTCATGTTGCCATGGAAATAAACCTCAAGGTCAAAGGGGCATATGGAAGGTCAGGCAATGACAAAGGAACATCTGAGAGGCCATCTGGATGAGTGACCTGACATAATTAGTCATTAATCCCACTCTTGGGAACAATAGAGTTAGCCGAGAATGTGTTTGGACTTTGATCGTGGTCAGGGTGATCTCATGGGGAAAAGGGAAGAAAGCTCCACTTGGTAACTAAGCAGATTACCCTGGCATGCTGTTAACTAAAGAAGAGTAGTCAGAAGAGGCCAGTGGGATATGCATTTTACATGTGCTATGTTTTCCCTTTAGTTCCTACTGGCCTCTCTAGAGCCATGTGTCTCCAGGATTAGCTTTAGGGTAGTGATTTTAAATTTTTTTTTTTTATTTTTATTTTTTTTACAGTTTTCAATGAAAAGAGAGCAAGTATCCCAAAATGCTTCACTTAAAATTCCCAGGCAACAGATGGGAAGAGAGCTGAAGAGCCAAAGGCATCAGCCAGCTTGGTTTACAGGTGTCAATATTTACTAAGTCGAGTTGGCCAGGGTGCCTTTTGGGAAAAAAGGGAGAGAATAGCTAATCAGTAAAACAATAGCAATCATCCCTGTTGTCTGTTTTATACCAAATGGTTAGAATTATAAGATGACCAAGTGTGTGGCAAAAGCTCCACATCAGCATCTGTCTTTCCATCCTCACTTGCATGTCATGTTTTCATTATTGAGACCAGTGCCTTGACGAGAAGATAACCCTCACATATATCTGAGATTCTGCTACTTCAAGAGTTCGTGATATGTGGCGATTGATTGTCTACAGTGTTGTGGGGTGTGAGTGTGATAATGGAGTACAGTATATTCATGCAACCCAGGACACAGAGAAATTCCTTTTTCCTTTGAATAGAAATACATGCTTTTAACTGTGCCATCAAAGTAACTAATACATAACATAGACTGAGAAAATACTGTAAGAACAGAGGGAGATTTCAGAGATTTATTTTTTCTTTAAATAAAGAGAAATGTAACATGTAACATTCTCATTTTCAGCTAGGGTGTATTTCCTGTATTTTCCTCTTAAAACCACCATATTGGAATGAACAATCTCTGCTCAAATGTAGTGTCTTTGCCCCTGGAAAAGGCGTTTTCCTAAGTTAAGAGCAAAAGCTAAACCACAGGTACTTTGCTAAAATACAAGTAAGCATCCAGGAACTCCATTAGGAGGGCCAGATATGACATCAGCAACTGCAGTTTAGTGCTGTCCCTGTGTAATGAAAGTAGCTTTTGCAAATAATTTCTGCCACCAATAGGTTCCACATTTTAAATTAAGTCTTTAATAGTTGACCAAACCCAGGAGGAGTATATGCTGCTTCTCTATAATTAGTACGTGATTTCTTGATTTACCAGTGTGTAGAGGAAACGAAATATTCTCTCTTTTATTGTTGTCATTTTGACAGCAAATGTTACTTCACCCGCCCCCCCCCGCCCCGGTCATATACTTTATCTGTTTTATTAATAACAAGCAATTGTAACCCAGGAAAACATAACATTTGTCAGCGAGGATCAGCAAAATCCTTGGAAACAGTAGTTTGTCACTCTTCTCTTCATTCCCTTTAAAATTAACAAATGAAAGACTCACAAAATTATATTGGTGTGTACCTTCATGGAGCTGTATGGTGATTATATTATGAGTATATAAATTCTTTACCCAATGAAAAAATTATTTTAATTTTGCATTTGTTTTCCTAATGACTTGTTATGGATTACAAGCAATTGCTGATGGCATTCCAGAAATGAAGGTATATTATCGCTGAGGAAAAGTTGTTATTCCTTGAAGCACAATTAGTATCATAGCTGTCATTGATGGACTGGCATTTAATGAATAGACTTTGTATGAATAAACACAAACTTGTCAGCTTCATAAGAACGTAGAGGCAATTCTGGCAAAATTTAAACATTACACTACAAGGAATAATCCAGACCATATGATCAGTGGTATTCACACAATGACAAAAGTCAAAAGTATACAGGATGCAGAACACGTTAATTTGGAACAATCTATGAGCAACAAATACCATCTAATTTTTGCAGCATCATCTTGTTTTCATTTCAGAGAATCATGCTATGGCCATTTCAAACACAAATACTTGACTTCAGTAACAGTATTTTCGACTTCACAGGCAATAGGTGCTAGCATAGAACCACTTGAGAGAGAATCATTATATTGACAGCGATGACCTTGCAAATCTATAGGTTCTTTTATTTCTTTTATAGAAAGAATATATGTTCATAGGATTCTATCCAGGCTTCATGTACCATACTGTCCCTGAGCAAGTCAAAACAAAACAGCTGAATGGGGATATAAGCAGGCCATTGTTTAACAGCGTTGGTGGATTGCTTTAGGTTTGACTTGGAGTTGTTAAGATAGTGTATTTCAGAATGACTCATCCCAGTGCCCATGGTAACAAGCTGCATTTGGTTTAATTTATCAGTACTGTTAAATGAAATGCATTGCCCATGTCCCCACTGCCACCTAATACCTAGACATTACTCAAAGGACAAACACTTTCCCCTGTACAGATTGATTTAACAACTCTTTATCATTCAGGGAAGTGCTGTTTTCATACTTTACAGTTTGTTTATTTCTTGGTTGTGTATAGTTTTGTAGATAAGACCTTCACCTCCTTGGTTTAATTAACATTTGGGGAGATTTGAAAGTGTTTAATTCTTGATCTCTTTGCCATTTACCCCAGGCAGGATCATGTTGTCCTTCTGTTGCATCAGTGATAAATTTCTGCCCTTGATGCAATGAGTAAGAATGACACTACTGTCTATTAACAACTTTGCATATGTTTCTTATATCTCTCTTCAGAATTACTAAAGCTTTGCATGGAAGAAATCTAGGTCTTAATCTACCAGTTCACTGCATGTGCCAACAACTGACTGATGACTGCCTGGCTAGGGGAAGTGGCATTTAGGTTAGATCCTGAGCCTATGTTTCTGGTGTCCTTGCTGCAGTTGTGCTCAAGCACTTCCATCTCATGGAGTGGAGAGAAGGAAAGAAACTAACTGCTGAAAACAACAAACCACTTTTTTCTTAAGCTTTTCCTCAACTGCATCTGTCTGAGGGTTCCTTGTTTTCTTCATTCCTCCACTTTCCCTCCAAGTCAATGATATTGCTGATGGGGGAAGTTAAAGAAAACCAAAAAAACCCCAACAAACCCATGATTTTCTCTCCGCTTTTAGCTTCTGCTTTCCAGCCTGGCTTCTGTATGGCTCAGTGTTTTTCTGGCTCACTAAAGAAAGCCCAGACCAACCAGCAGTGATGGCTGGTACCTAGCTTGGGATCACTGAAGGATTATGACCCAGAGCTAGGAATTGCACTCCTCAGGCTGTGCTTTACCCTGGGCACTGAATTAACTGATGGTGGAACTGTGTGTGATTTCACACAGCAAAGCTGCAGGACTGTAGCGTTCATTTCCACCTAGTTCTCACAATATTCCATAATCCCTGAGCTAGTCTATTTATTTTCACAATACTTGATTGAAAAATGGCTTAGAAATACTGAGAAAATTCTGGTGATAATTGAAATATCGATTGAGAACTGCTATTGATATTCTACCCTGGAAGATTCATAGCACTCTGAGGTTATTTCCAGTCCTGTTATTTGTTTTCACAAAATGGAAGCCAGAGGTTATGAGCTGATTTCTTATGACCTAGAAACATTACAGAAATAGACAAAGAAGTTACAATAAGTTTACTGCTTCTGAATTTGTCATTTCATGTAAATGAGAAAGAAAACCAAGAACCTCTGAACTCAGTTTTTAAAGCTAGTCTTTGAAGATTGACAAATTTATACAAATATTCTTTAAAGGATTTCTGAAGAAAGTTTTTCCGGTATTAAAATTATATTTTAAAAAAATCTAAATAATGAATAGAACCCCCTCAAATACTATAAATTTATCATGAAAAAGCCTTCCAGCCTGGATGTCCTGGGCTAAAATTCATAATCTAAAAGAGGAAATGGAGTTGATCTTCAGTCCTTTGCATGAGCATACCCATTCCTGGACTGTCTCATCTGCATGTGTAAGGAAACTGACTTTTCCTCTATCATTTTTTAAAGTGTCAAATTTGAGCCTCAAAACCAAAGAAGTTCTCCAAAGAGTTCAAAATTTGACAGTAATTGTTCCTTTTTATATTAAAACCATTTGTAAGACATGACTTAAATTCCCAAATAAATTTTGATTTACTAAAACAAATTTTTCATTTAAGTGTGAAAAATGCCAAATAGATCTCAGTTTGTTTCTGCCAAAGTTCAATGTATTTACACAGATGTAGTACTTGGCAAAATCAGATTTATAGCTATACAACTGTAGCAAAATTTTATGTATTAGAATGAAATCAGGGTAGATACACTAAGAATGAATGGAGTCTTTAATTAATCTTTCTATTGTTTATAACAGCTGTGAAGCAAAAGCACCTTCCTAATTTTAACTGTTACCAAAATATTTAATACCATATATGAGTCAGACTGAAAGAATTCTGTAGAACCAGCCACTAGGAGACATTTCAATAAACTGCGTAGAAGTTCCCTGAAGCCGAACACCTGCCTCAACAAGTACTGGCAGAAACATAGAATCAGAATGTCTGGAAGGTCTGGAAGTGACCTCCAAATGTCATCTAGTCCGACCCCCCTGCAGTAAGCAGGGACATCTTCAACTAGAACAGGCTGCTCAGAGCCCCATCAGGCCTGACCTTGAATGTCTCCAGGGATGGGACCTCCACCACTTCCCTGGGAAACCTATTTCAGTGTTCCACCACTCATTAAAACATTAATAGAAGAATGTAAAATTCTAAGTAAACCAAAAAGCTATTGAGCTTGGTGTAATGCTTTTTGAAACAAACAAACAAAAAAAAAAAAATTCAGGTTCATTTGAGAAAGGCAAATAAATAAAAATAGTTAATTTCTTTAAAAATTTTAGTAAACAAAAAAACCTATAGTGGAGTTTTTTTTTTTTTTTTTTTTTCTTCTTTTTTCTATCAGGAATACTCAACATTTACTTGCTTGTAATAGAAGAACTTAAACTTAGGTCTTGAAGCTGACATTTCAGCTCAAAGGCCAGTTTGTAGTGAGTTTTACTGTACAAACCTTTTTAGTAGTTCACACAACACTTCATAAAAAATAAAACCTTCAGAGGAAAATAATTATGTTTGAATAAAACTTAATGCATTAAGATTCAGATTAATTCAGTGTTAAGATTCACACAGCAAGCCTTAAATTTGCTAGTGAAGTAGATAAAGCTTGCACTTATATTGTCATACTGTTATAACAGAATTCAGAAACAGGACTAAAGGTCTTGTTGTTGACAGGGAGAAGCAATTAATTAAATACTAATATGCAGACTTGATAATCATCTGCAATGTTCTACACCTGCATCTGCTACTGTAAAAGCAAGAAATAACAGTATTGTTATATGACCGTTTGTTTGAAAGTATACCTGTGCTTGACTGAAATATTCTGTAACTGATGAACTGTCCTAAAAGCTTCTTTAAAATAAATACGATTTTAGAACATTTGATCTACATATTATATACATTCATGCAGTAAAACTGAACATCACTGAAATAAAAATTCTAATCATGAGAACAAGAGAAGTAGTTTTATGGTATGGTTGAATTTAAAAGGAAGCATAAGATATTAAAATTGTCCTAGAAACATATCTGTCAAGAAGACTAATACAGAGCCTAAAAAGGCTTTGTCATTTCTCACTTCACATCCACAAATATATTGCAGGACTCATACTCACAGTGTTTTAAAAAATTTTGAAACACTCCATGATGTGGTGTCATACATGACAGGTATTCTTCAGGCAAAATAAATGTTTTGAGAAGTCAGCTGAGTGATTTCTGCCCAGCTCTCAAAAGCCATTCAGTATCACTACAGCAGATTTAGAGGTGGACTCCACAAAGCTGTAACAAATGAATTCCATCCTTATACAGCAAACAAAAAAAGCTAGAGCTGAAAGATGATTACCACAACAGAGAACATGCTCAAAAATAAACCACCTACACCAAGAATCCCTAGAAGAAGTCTTGAAGGACAGTTGTGTGACAGTCTGTGCTGTCTAATCAACCACATCAGTAAACCATTAAGCCAATTCTTCTAGTTTGCCAACTTCACTATCCAAAATGAAAATTCTTTGGGGCCAGAGTGCAGAGGAGAGTCTGGAGGAAACATACAGGTGCTCAAGCTCTGAAACCTGGCTTAACCTTTATTACTGTAAAAAGTTAAAAAAAAAAGTGCAGAGGGAAGGTACTTTTATGCTATTTTGAGATTAACATATAACAGGTTGGTCTTTATTACTTCTCAGGTTTATATTACTGGTTTCTGAGAGACCTATTCTGTTCTGTTTCAGAGCTAAGTTAAAGATGCAGGTTTAAATCACTAAGAGTCATGGCTTTCAGTCTTTACCTGTTTGGTTTTGCTTTCAAAGGGACCGCATGCATCCTCATTGTCAGTTACCAGATTTTAGCTGGGAGCCAGGATCAAACAGCTGAGATGATAGAAAACAGGTCCATAAACTACTTCTTACTTATTCCCATACATATAAGCACTGCCAACCTGCTTGTTTGATTTTGGCATGAGGCAAGCTCAATTTGAGTTTTAGTCTTATGTTATCAACTTGCCTTTGCCTTGAAAAGGAAATGCTCACAGAGGTATTGCTGGGAAGCAGTTTAGGAAGCTGCTCCTTGCTGCCTCTCAGCTGTACGCTAATGGCTTCCAGCTGAACTAACTGCATTCATGCTTCTTCCCCAGCCTGTGCCCCTGCAAACCACTGCTGGAGACAGCCACAGGCCCAATCAGATGTCTTAGGTATCAGAGCTGGGAGCCACTGTTTCTTAACAGTAACTTTACTGCTTTCCTGCCTATCTCCGAGTGAGTTCCTGTCTTCAGCTTTGCTCCTTTCCCAGTGAAACAGGGTTAGCACTTGCCTAGGCAGTCTGTGCTTCAGCTGGGAGCCATTAACTGACAGCTTGTGAAATGGTAAGGAACAATTTCCTAATTGCTTGTCAGTTGTAGCTGCCCGAGGAACTCTTCCAGCATGTGTCATAGCAAAGTCAAGCAGGTTATTTTGGTTATTTGAGACAACTCCCAGCAGAGATTTAGGCTACTATGATTTCATTTTTTGTGACAGAGCACTCACAAAGTCCAGTGATGGAGGAATTATATGTATGTTTGTCCTTACAGACTCTCCACTTTTAGTTACCTGCTCTTAACTCAGATACAGCTATCCATGATCACACTGTCACACTGTGCACGTGAGGCACAGAGTTAGGAAGCCCCCTGTGACCACGCTGGGGATCACACTCTGTGTACAAGACTGAAGGTTTGCCAGCAGCCTAGAGTACAGACCCAGGACAGGACAAGTGTCGCTGCCTTGTGTGTATCTTACATGCTGTTTTATTGGGAAGATAGCGGAAAGAGAGGTTAGTCCTTGCCTTTTGCATAAGAGCTTACTGTCAGAAGGGTTCAAACAGGAGGAAAAACAGCTATGTTAACCACTCCAGCTTCAGTTCAAATGGATTTGAAGCCACATCTCACAGGAGACTGTTTTACCTGCCCGGGTACAGAGCACTCTGGACTTGGGAATGTTTCACTATTACTCTTAAAGCTGAACATCAGCACAGCCAATATTGCAAGGGCCTTCAAGTGGGAAGAAGAGGAGGGAAGAGGGGAGTCTATATATTTGTAGACTGTTAGAGCTATGATGTGTTAGACGAGGTTTATGTTCCTATTTCCAGAGTGGTTTGTGTATTTTATCTCAACCAGTTTTATATATTGTTACCCCAGGAGCTGAGCAAGTGATAGTTAAACTGCATTTTGTTTTAATTTTCACCTGAACAAGCTCCATAATCAGGGACCTTCTAGTGACAGTATGCTGTATAGTAGACGGTACAGAGTAGCAGTAGACAGTACAGAGTGGACGATACAGAGTGGAGTAGAAAGGGTGACTGAAATAGCTCAGCTTTGTCTCACCCAGGGTGACACATCAAGGGACAGGGACTCTGAGCTAGAATTTTACAAGTTATGAACGTGCAAAACCCGAATGGTATTTTTTTATACCAAGATTCAAATATGCTCTAATGGTCCTGGATAAATGTAAGAGAATGAACTATTAGTCTGGAGATGAAAGAGCATGATTTCTCTCTAGTCATTATTTGGATCTTACATCCAATAAATGTGCATAGTACCTGCATGTTAAAAATGAAAAGCAGCCTTTCTAACTGTTTTCATTTTGTGAAAGCCTGAGTTTTACTGCAGAAACATCTGGGTTTTTGTTTTTTTTTTTTTCAGAAATTGCTTATGTTGAATAGGTAGAGATTAAACAAATTGGGAGACAGTATAGAATTAGGCCCTTTCTGAAGAGTCCAACAGATCTCCAGGCTGGCACACAAGAAGACCAGAAGGGACTAGGCAAAGCTATTTTGTGTAGGTAGCTGTTCAGTTTCATAAGTGAGATTAGCAGATAGCTTAAAAGGTGTTAGTACCATAGATATCCAAGTCTCCAGACCCACCTCACTAATGGGTACCTCTCAATAACAGTCTTAAATAAGAGCTTGAGGATTGAACCTCACAATCCAGTGCATATGTGTTACACTGCCAGCTACATATTCAAACCCCAGATGGCTTTGTGCTTCATCCTGCAAAAAGATCTCTCTGATATGTTAGCATGACTTAAACAATCAAATCAGCAAATTAAATGAGCTGTATTAAGTACAGAAAGAGTGCCTCATTCAGATAGCATTCGGAAGTTCCAGAGTTAAAGTGCTCTGCTGTTTAAAAAACTTAACTGTTGGGGAAGATACACAGCATTCTGAATTTGCTTATCTCAAGCAAAAAAGCTTATGCATTTTTCTGTCAGTGTGTTTACTTGAGCAAGGCCTAGTCCTACTGGGAAAGGGAAAAAGCTGAGACTGCTCACATGACTGCTCTAATTGTCCCAAACTAATTAAGTGCTTTCAGCTGTGTCCATATTGTGACATTGTTTACTTAGCTTGTTCACACTCAGCTGTAGGTGGCTCTTCCAAACATTCCTGTGTTTGTTACTTTTGTCTCCTTTTTCACTATGTTTTTTTGAGGAGATATAATATTGACAAACATGCCAAACTCAACTTTTGCACCTTGTCTTTTAAATAATGGCTTGCAAGCATGCTGATGCTATAAGGGAATGTGCAGAATGCAGAGGTGAGTGCTTGCAAAGAACAGTCACCCTTGAATCTCCAAATCTGTGACTGCTTTCAACACAAATAGAGCGACCAGCTTCTTTCAGGAGTGGGCTGTAATTGTGAACATCAAATGTCCATTACTTTTTTTAGAATATTGTAATGATATACATAATATCCTCGTGGCAACCAAACTATAACTCTCTTAGAAAGACTGAGGAGAAAAAAAAAAAACGAAAAAGGAATAAAAGCTTAATGGGATGACAGTTCCCATTGTTCTCAAATTGTACCCAGATACAGTGGAAGCATTCCACTGCTGCAGCATGTGTTCAGTGGTTACAGTCATGAGCAACATTAGAAAATCCTATGACAAATAAATGTTGATCACTTTTGAAAATCTCACCCTCAGTTTTTGCTGAAGACTCCTGTAAGGAGGCTCCTTTATGCTCTGCAGCACTGTATTCAGTGCAGGAATGTAATAGGAATGCAGCATGTATAACATTTATATATCATTATCTTCATCATTATCATGATGTGTTATCTGTCCGGCAATCTGCTTGCAATATGAATGACAATTCTTCATATTGGTCATGTTTTTCCAAGAAGCAGATAATTATTGCTGGCAGAGAAAGGCAGCTTGGATTTAAGAAGGCACCAGATGTTGCTAAAACTGCCTTTAAACTCCTCTTTGCCGCTTCCTGGAGCTTGCAGCATACAGAGAAATTGCAGCATAGTACTGCTGCACCAGAACCAGTAGCCTAATCTCTTCAGCTGTTTCTGTTACACTTTAGCACCAACGGCTGTGTTGTGAACACCCAAGGAAGCCAGGAAATCTAGTACAGGTCCTTCCTGTGGTTCACTGGTATCAATTAAAGATATTCATGGCAGCTAATGTCTACTTTGTTGAGACACATAGCTGGGACCCATAGCAAAGAACAGCCCACCTTAAGGAAGAGGAACACCAAAATTTGCTTGCAAACTAAATGTCTTTCCTTTCAGCAAAATATTTTGCACTGAATTTTGGCAGCAGAAGGCCAGGGTTTGACACCGAAAATTGGTTTCATATCAGATATTTGAGAATATACATATTGGAAACTGGATACCAGCTTCAGAGTTTCCTACTTAAGACATTGCTTCCACTTGGCCAAGAACTTTATTTTCCATGTGTTTGTCCTAAGTTCCACAACATGTAGGTGCAATTAATTACTTGAATGCTCCTGAACAGAGATACCATCAAACATAATTTCATCATGGGATAACATAAAAGAGTTGGGAAGGGAGTTAAGGAAGGAAATCAACAGGTCTGAACCTTTTGCATGAGTGTATTATCTAAGGCAAGAACCATTATCAATATATAGTAATATATCCACAATAATTCATGGATCTCAAGAAGTATATATTTTCAATTATTTTTTCTAGTTTCATAAGCCTTTGCAGTTTTTGTTGGGTTTTGTTTGTTTGTTTTTGCTTTGTTCCTTTTATATATATATATATATATATGTTTATTAGCTTTCTAACTTTGCAAAAAATTAATAAAACCTTTAACCTTCTATGAAAAAAGTAGTCTTCAGCTAGCAAAAGGATAGCTTGTTAAATTTTAAAGAGAATTACAAATGTCTTAAAATCACAGTAAGTTTCTTTTCAAGATCTCTTGGGCCTGATTCTCTCTTTACAGACACTAAATTACACAAGTGTGATTACTTTTGTGATATTTCACTGGAGATGTTCCCAATCCTACAGCTGTAAAGCAACAAAGAATCAATTATCTTATGTAGATTTAAAATTCTCCAGATCACACTGGTGTATAGAGCAAAAAGGGCAAGGAGAGAATCATAACAATAAGATAGTCCATTTTAACCTCATCAAACAACAAACAAAGTCCTTCAAAGAAATCATATCATCAAGCATTCATTTGCATTGATAAAATATGTAGCTGTCCAATTGAAATAGTGATTTCAATTATCCTTACAGCTAGTCATTTACAACTGAAATACATTTATAAGTCAGATCCTCATCCAAGACAGGCCAAACCACCTTTATTTCGTCTATCATTCTCTATAAACTTAACATCTTTCTATCTCTTAGTGGAGAAAAATTTAGTGGAAAGAATAGTTGGAATGTTAGAGGTATTAGCATTTCGTTATTTTTCTTAATTAAAATGTCACAGAAGATGTCTCATATCTAGATGTCAGGATCTCGTTTTCTAAAATGCTATGCCTAAAAGACAAAGCTAAAGGTTAAAATTAACTGCAGTTATATTACCCAGGAATAAAATGGATATACATTAAAAGTATAGTTAGTATGTAAATTCATTTAAGCTTTTAAATATTACAAAAGAATATATAAAATGCAAATTAAAGGAGAAAATCTTATTTATCCTCCCTGTTTGTATGGTAATTGGCTGCTTTTAATGAATTAATCTCATGCACAGACTCCTGCTAAATTAGACTACCTATAATGTACTGTCTTCAAGTAACTTCACATTCTCATTATGGCCTCCCTAATTTCTAAAGTAAAATTAATATAATTAGGGAGCAAATCAATACATATTGATCTTGAGTTACTTCAATGGAATAAAAGAATAACAGATTAAAAGGAGGTGATTTTTGTTAGCATTGATTTTGTTAGCATGCTGAAACAACAGTGTTGAAGAATTAAGTCTTAAAATATTTTCCTTCCCTGAATGATATCTTTTGGTCATTTTATATTCTCTGTGAAACAAACATTTTTGCATGTCTGTGTTTGCAAGAAATGAAAAAATAATATTTTCACCCTCTGTATTTGGGTGACTGTTTTCTCATGGCATAGTTTTCTGATAGCAAAAAGACATTGAGTACATTTTCTTTTCATGGAGATCAATTTCAGGCTGCAAATTATTTCATCAGCCTACGTTTCTTTTTTCTGAGTGTAAATTAAAGGTGGATGCATGCTGGCAAGCACTACCTGAATAAATAACTGGTAGTATACTGGGATGTAATCAAGCATATGCAGTGAGGAACTTGAGAATCATAATGAGAAATAATGGAAGCATTCACAGAAATCAAAGCAGCAATACTTTTATACATACCCACCAACTTATTTCACATTGAAGAAAATGACACTTCCTAGCAGAAGAGAGTAAATTTTTTTTTTTATTGTATTCAGGAAGACATATTGCTACATAATGGCTTTAGACTGACATTTATTAGTAAGGTGTGAAGGAAAAATGATCATACGTTACCTCAGCAGCTGAAGTCCATATTCTAAAAGTTGCTGCTGGGGATGGAAACGTCTCAGGTGGTTCTAGACAAGGGCTTGTGCCACTCCACATTCCTCTAGAGCCTCCACAGGGCACCAGGCTGCTGCTGCAGGTAGATTTTAACCAAACTCATAAGAGCATGTTGATTGAAGTCAGGGGCAGTTAATTTGCTTTTCACATCTTAAAGTCTCTACAGAGCATAAACCCTTTTTCCTAACTCATATTTCATTTCTGTGTTTCACAGAAGCTTTATGATATATGAACAAATTCCCTTGCTGCATGTGATAAATCTAAATTGCTTTGTTCAAAAAGGTAATTAATTTAGAGTTTTTCTTTCAATTTTCACACCATATGAACATGAATAAAGCTTTTCATGGTGTATAAATTTATGTACAGTGATTACCCAAATGAATGGCAGAAACAGCTGCACCTTAAATCTTTACACTGAATATGCTGATTTACTTGAAGCTAAATTGTAGACTCTGGTTGCATTTCAGACATTCATTTAAACATAATTTTAGGGGAACAATAGTAATATATACAAAAGATGTTAGAAATATTAGAGGAAGAAGAGATTTTGTGGGGTTTTTTTTCAAATATATAAAAGGTTTTGTGGTATGTATTTGTGTTTACTAAAAAAGAGGCTTGGATGGAGGGAAGGTTCTTTGACTGTTTAACAGTGTTCTACAATAAGTTGCATGTTGATACATTTCTAGTTCAGTGACTTGTATAACAATCTGAAAGCAAACATAACTGGCCTTCTACATGATGGATGGGAAAGCTATTGTTTAATATGAAATTTTGTCATTGGAAAAACAAAAGTACTTTTAACACAAAATCTTAATGAAAACAAGGTAGATGCAAGGTAGAGACTGCCATCACTAAAACATAATTTTTTTTTCTTATATTAAGACACAGCCTCATTCTAAGCTGGGAAAGCAGATGACGAAGACAATTTAAATATTTTTAATTGATAATTTAGGAACACATTTTCTGTTATAAATAAAATGACAGTTGTGCAACAATATGACAATATCAGGAAAACTGGGACACTTCCTCTCTTCTTACCACATAGTAATATTTACTTTAGCTCTTCTTTTTATTTACTGATTATACTCTTACTGCATTATGAGATATTAGTATAATTTATTTAATAATAGTTTTCAGACATTCTTGATCTTGGACCCTCCTTGAACAAATGAGGACCTGATGATAGCAAATTTTGACGAGGAAGTCTGGCCATCCATGCTGGAACCAAAATGATCTCAGTCCTGCTGAATGACAATTATTTTGCTTTTAGTTTCATCAGGAACCTCAAGAAAAAGTATCAGGGGATGGGCACCATTGACAGGAGCAGACTGATCCTGGAGGTCAACAAATAAATGTCACTTCTTGTTGACACCCACAAAAAAAAGAAATTTAATTTGGGCGATTGACCCTGAATAAAGATGTTCCAGGTGAAGGATATCCTGTTACTCTCTGAGATCCTATTTGGATCTCAGGTTCATGTTCTCTAAAACTGATGTGAAAGACATGGAAAAATATTCTTCTGTGAATTCACTGACTGATAAGTAAAGTTGGTGGGAAGTTAGTATTTTTATTTATTTATTTATTTGAGTCCTTTTAGGAGAACCTTTTTTTAGGATCTTGATTATAGATTATTTTTCTTCTTTTTTCTTTTTTTCTTTTTTTTTTTTCTTCTTTCTTCTTTCTTTGTTCTTTCCATTCTTCTTTTCTTTTTTCTTCTATCTCCTGTTTCTCTCCTCTTTCCCCTCTCTCCAAATTTTTTTCCTTTTTTTTCTTTTCTTTCTTTTACCATTTTCCTTTTTTTTCACAGGTTTTCCTTTCTGCTTTCTCTTTTTTTTCTACTTTTCCACATCACTGGCAATCTCATCTGGCAGAACAGTCCTTTTGACATCATATAAAGATTCTCACACAAAGACCAGAAAGAGGGAAGCAAGTCTACTTCTTAGAAGAGGAGAACTGCCCCTTTTGGGCAGGTTTAATGTCTAGCATGTCATGAAAATGCCTAAAAAGAAACGGAGGTAGAGTTACCAGAGAAACAATAAATTCAATCTAAGCAAAAGAAAAAAATAAAATCAGCAGAGTTGACTTTGGAACCATAAACTGAGGGAGAGCTAGCCTGGGAAGTTGTCTAAAGCTACTGTTTCCAGGAGTTCATCCATGTTTGTGCTAGGCTAGTGCAAAACCTAGTAGTCAGTGTGAAGATCACTCTTGTGACCCAGAGATGAACTCCTAATTCAAAGGAGCCTTATTTTCCTTTTAATTGGAAGAGACCGGCCAAATTCACATTTGGCTAAGGCAATTAGAACAGTATCATGGAAATGAGGAAATATGTCTTTTCATTGTCTTTTCTGTAGCTAATTTTTAAGCTATATCAAATATATTGCTTTGCCAGAGAAATAGGCAAAATAGCCAATAGCCAAGACACTAATAATAAATTATAATTCCCTCACAGATCACATAGAGTTTGAAGACGGAAGGCTTAACAGAGGAAAGCTGCTAATAAAAGGAAAAAAAAAGTTTCTAATATTGGAAATTTGAAAGTCTCAGAGTTTATTTTTTCAATGAAAATTTTCCAAAAATCACAGTACTGTAAAAAAGAGACAATTATATTACAAAATATACAACAAAGAGTCAAGATAGACCTCAGGAGAAATTGATTTGAAGGAATGCCATTTAACATACCAAGGAAGTCATAGAGAAGATGAAATGGAGAAGCAAAATTAAGGTAGAGGGACCAAAAATGGGAAAGACAAATAAATAGGATCCTCCTGGTGCCTGCCTCCTGAGACAAAAAAGTCTGTGTTTTGAGCACACAGGCGTATGTATCCATCCTGTGAGTATGTCTAGAAAACTACACTGGGAAGATTTGCTGGGAGCAACATATTTGTGACTAAATAGCTATACACATATGATAGAAATAAATAGATCCAGAATCCTTTGAAATCTTTCTCAGGGAAATTTCTGTCAATATATACTTCCCTCTGAAGGAGGTAATTTGTGTCACACAAAATTCCTGAAGAAGTAAGATTTATGGAATGGAACTGACATTTTAGCATAAGAGAGGTTGTCATCCTCGTTCTCATATCCACATCTGGATATATTTCCATCACAGAGAACTGTTGAGAAAAAGATATTGATCAGTAAATTCATTTTAGTTAAGTATAACACTAAGCTGGACTTAAGCTTACTTTTGAACTTCAATAGTTTTTTTAGCTTGCTTATAACTTCTCTCAGAGGATGCAGTGTGAAATTTTTTCAGTCATTGGTGTAAACCTTACTAGTCCGTTGAAAAAACCCTTCTAATAGCCATCACCTCATGGAGTGGTAGAGAATAGATACCTTTAAAAACACTGAATGAGAAAAGGGGAAAAAGAATATGCCAGGATATGGCTAGAAATGAATTAAGGAATATAAGATGAGTCTCAGACACGGACAGCTATGCAATATGGATTGAGTTCTGTGGATTTCGAGATTATTAGTGCTACTTAGGCACATATTATTTTAAACACAGAAACGAGACTTTTTGAATTTTACTGCTACTTTAAGTGAGAAATAAATCAGACACCAAAAACATTAATCTTTCTTGTGAAATACCAACATTTTTTACAGAAACACCTCATTTACTGCCAAAGAGAGTGGACAAATGTGTAATAGCAAAAGATGGTTCGAGACAAAGACCTCCTGAGCTGTAACAGCAAGAGCTTGTCAAGGACATTTCATGTTTAAATTCTGGAGGGATTCTCAGACTAAGAACTCTCTGAGGTATCCCAACATTGCTTGATAAAATAATTAGGAATTACCTTACTCAAATTATACCTTTGGAGGAGCACCAGTCATACCCTTATGTTGGTCATCTTGCCAATATAACCTTAATACTCAATAAATATGA
This sequence comes from Todiramphus chloris collaris, assembly GCA_025345505.1. NCBI lineage: Eukaryota > Metazoa > Chordata > Aves > Coraciiformes > Alcedinidae > Todiramphus > Todiramphus chloris. Next base: position 43,668,578 of record JANVCC010000018.1, on the reverse strand, counting down.
GGGAAAAAAATTCATAGAGCAGGAGTCGAGAGAAAGAAGGTAGGAAAGGGTACACCATATAATAAGTTCACAATTAACTTCAGAAAGGACAGCTTGTTTTTGAAATGAATTTATTGTGTAAATGAAAGCTGCTCCTGTAAAAGAGAGGGTCTGATAGGCAAGATTTCATCAGAGCTCTCCTTTATGCCTTGTATGCAGAGTTCTTCAAGCAAGTCTCTGCAGACTTTCCAGTATTCCTCATTATTTCCCAAAAGGCAATGGGGAGCCCTGAATATTTATTGGCTCAAATTATTCATCACCTTGATTGTATACGACTAGGTTCCCCTTGAGTGACATAATAACATTTGAGTTTGGTCCTAAGGTATTTGATAGAGGAATTCATTATCGTTTCTTCTGCAATGCCTGGATGCCCAAATTATGAGGATTTGTAATATCTCACATGTTCACTCTAAACATGAGTGAAATTTGAAATTGCTGTTTGAAAATGTTATTATGCAGAAATTTAAAACTTAAATTATAACAAAAAAATTTACGGCAAACTCAGAATGTCCCCAGGGGAAATTTGCTTTTGGCCAAATTTGTGATTTCTGTTGAAAAATTATTCTTCATTCTATCAGTTCTGGTGCATGGCTTTGAAAACTCAGCCTACCATTGCATTTCAAATCATTTTGTAGAGTCTGTACAAAGTTTCATCTAGATTCTCTAACACTGAAAATTCTAAATTATCATTTAACATTCCTTTACCAAAGCAGGCTTACAGTCACTGTGGACAAAACACAAATTAGCTATTGCTGTTTTCTATCCCACATAATCTGTTCTAGTAATACAAGAAGAGGAGATGAGCACAAAACTTTCTTTCCCTCTTTCTCATGCTTTTTTTTAATGGCATAGGAAGCTAACATTTGTATGTGACAAGTAAAAACAATAAAGCAAACACTGGGAGGAGGCTAGCCTCCCGAAAATCTTCAAAACTAAAATGAATTTAAATGCAGAACATCAAGTTTATATAGGCAAAGTCAAGAAAAGTCAAGAAACTCACAAAGTTTTCAACAATTACCAATCATATTCTATAGATACTCCATTTATAATCCTGTTTCCTTGCTAAATGTGAAGCTTAATAGATTATTGATTATGCTGTAAAATCTATACCATAAGATATACAAGATATCTGCAGTGGAAACATTGAGGTTGCTCTTGTAATGTTAACTTTTATGTTTCCGAACTGGATTTTAACTATGACCCTTAAACATTACATTTTTCTACTAACAGTTCATGTATCTGCTACTAAAAAAAAAATTGGACTTACCTTTAGCATTTATCAATTGACTGGAAAAATAAGACAAGGGTCTTTTTATTCAAAATTTGTTGTGACAATCATGACAAACATATGGATAATAACAGTCTTACAAGCAGGATGCTTATCTGTTTTACTAGTTCAGAAAGGTCTGATTGATGTGAAAGACCAAGGTCTCTCTAAAGATAATTTAGCCATTTCCATACAGTTTACGCTTGTGTTAGCTGTATCCTGCAAGGGGACTCCCAGGGGGATTTTCTCTGACCTTCCCTCTAAAAGGTAACACATAAGAGATTCCTAAAGGAACCATCATCTAACAAGACTAATGATAGTTTCCATGCCTATTATCATTCAGTGAGAGTGAAAGAGACTTTAAAAATGCAGTACCACATTCCTCCCTTGATGTTTCTCATGATCTATTAAGGTATTAGATGCCAGATAAATTAATCATTAAAAACTTACAGTTAAGTCTTTACAAATAATAACCAGGTGTACTTTGATTACTTTTTATCTCACTATATATATTTATATATTTCTGTCACTAATCACAAATGATACAAGAACATTTGTTTATTAATGACCAATGGCTAGATAAAGTTCACAGAAAAGACCTATATTTTTCAGCCTAGAAAGTTAGGAGGATTACAGAAAACCATCCATTCTTCATTTCAGAAATACCTCATGATTAGTCATTCAGCTATACTTTCATACTATTTTAGGGAGTGTGAGCTATTGTGATGACTGTTTATTAGTGCATATATCCTAAACTTGATTTATTTTTCATGATCAGTTGTATTTTGCTTAAAACTTCCTCCAGTACAGTTACTACAGAAAATTTGCTTGGGAACTAATTTTAACTGAAGCAGTTTTTCTTCCTTATGTTAGTATTTTTAGCATAAAAGAGATGATCTACATTTCTGTTTAAGCTCTTGTCACCAAAATATTTTGACATATTTTTCACTGTTATCCAATGTATACATTTAACCAAGAAAAATAAAAATCTTCTGGAGTAGTGATGACTTGTTGAATTTCACTGTTGTCATAAAGATCTATTTTCTTCAGGGTTTATATTGTTAGTCCTATGGGGACCATGTGCCTGCATTTCTCTAGTGACCATGTTGCTTTCTACAGATTTTAAGTTTTCACTTTAAACCAGAAAATGATTGACCTGTATGGCTGGAGCTTTAGTCTCCCGATGTGAACTAGGTCAATTCTATTTCTAGATTCCTAGGTAAGCACTCATTTCCACAGAACATGAATAATTCTTGGTGTTTCTCCACTGGAATATAACAAATGGAGATTAATTCAACAGAGTGATTCTAGATATGTTTTTAAATGCTGAAAGAGTATTCCAACAATAATGTTTATAGTTCATTTTATGAACAAGTATGCTTATAATTTTTTCAGTATGATGCTTTAATATCTATTTATTTTATTAAGAGTCTTGATTGCTTTATATTGATATTTGGAAAAGTTGCACCAGAATATGGACTATTCATTCAAACAAGGGTACAAGATTTGTCAAGTATTTCACAGCACAATGTACTGATAAAATTATATCTAGAGACATAGTAATGTACAGATATATTACTGTATAAGAAGGCTATCTGGAGGTCTTTGTGATATCCTGGCTATTCCTGGTGGATCTATGTCTGCCACGGATATCACATCGTTTAGGAAAATCCCTGCTAAACAAGAAAGTAGACTAGCCAAAGGTATGTCCTATACCACAAAACTCTTTTTCCCCCAATCCACTGATTTGAATCATACAGGAACATGCTTAATACGTCAGGAGCTGTAGTGCATGTCATCCTGGAGAGTATTCAGAAAGAAAAGATACTCTTCCTTACTGTCTTTCATCCATAATCAGACAGCATGACAGATGCTCTACTGTGGCAAGTCTGTACTAGTCAACAGACCTTGTGTGCTATGATGCAAACTCTATGAGGTGTGACAAAGTCCTTCTCTACTTCCCTCAAAGCAGTTACAAACAATGCTAACCTAAACAGTAGTTCCTACTGACTTTGATGGGACAGTGCTGTATACACATCTACATCCAAGGTATTGACATGATGTTTAATAGTAGTTTCCCTCTCTTAAGAGAGCAAAACTTAAACAGAAAAGAAAATGGAGAGTTAGAATGATGATTAGCAAATCAATTAATAATAAATTTAAATAACTGTAGCTTTCCCCTCCCATATTATTTGAACAAGGTCTTTACATTCACATGGTTTTTGGAAAGCTTATTCGTTATATCTGGAGATAAACTGTAACCTGCCAAACTACCTGCAGAAAAATTTGAGTATCTTTTTATAACTGAAATCTGTAAAGTTTTAACTATGAAAAGTTAAAGTGATGAACAAAGCAGTGAGGGTTGGATACTGATCTGTACGCTTATTAATATCACTTCAGGTTTCACTTTTCCCTGGTTTCTTTGAAATATGATGCTATTTGTTTCTAAGGCCTATATCTTCTATTCTCCAGTTAGGTTCCAATACCAGTAGGAGGTTCTCAGTGTATACAGCAGTGCAAGAAAGAGCTTACAAAATATATCCATTATCTGGAGAATATTCCTGCCACTACAGTTAATTTGATATTATATTCATATAAAGCATGAGAAATTAAAGAAAAATGAAATGTTCTATTAGTTAGTAAACGTCATAATTTATGCAAGTCAGTAGAGAAAGGTTCTGCTCCAAATGGTTTATACAGAACATATCTGAAAGTCCACTGCAGTCAATTAGAATTGATATGATTTAAATCAGTTCTCATGCTAGGTCTAGGCTTGCTAAGAATTTTCTAAGAATTCTAAGAATCTATCAGAGTAAACATGTAAATATTTGAAAAATATTTTGCGCAATATATTATGATTCACTTATCCACCTCTGTCACTGGCACTTGAACAAAGAAAAGGACGTGAAATCCCTTCATAGGAAAGCTGTCCTCAAGACTACACTTAGTGGAAGAGAGAAGACTCCAACAATTGTGATGTTACTTTACAGTTACTTTTCATTCCTGTCCTTTCCTGTAATCCATTCACTTAGACCTAAAGCTGAAGTGTCTTTTGTGGCATTGAACACATGTGTTACTCAAGGCAAACCACTAATAATATTGTTTACACATACATCAGTCAATTGCATCAGTCAGTTTCAAGTACTTGCATGACATACCTTCCCTAAGGGTCAGATATCTAGTCTAGTATTGGCCAGTAACAGGACCAAAGTATATCATTTTTTTTATATTGTTGAGCAAAATACTGAAATCTAGGAGTTGAATAGACATTTAACCAAAAAAAAATCCTTAACTGGCAAATCTGTGAGACAAGGAAAACAAGGTGAAAAACAAAATTGTGCCTAGAATTTTGAGAGTCCTCACAATAAAATAATTTCAGAAAAATTATAACATTCTTCAGAAGGGAAACTATTAACAATAGCATCTTCAGTTTCATCTTTTGGACTCTTCCAAAGCTGCAAACCGTCTTCATCCCATCTCTCTCTCTCTGGACATTTGCATGAGTAGATGTTTGGTCTGTGGGCACCAAGGAAGACCATCAAGGACAGAGCAGATCTTAAACAGGCTGAATTGCTTTTGAAGATTCCTTTCCCTCCCTTCAGTAGGGGAAAGGCTAAAACCAGAAACCTCATTTTAGCAGCATTTTTCTGACCAAGAAGGAAGTAATTGGAAAAGAATACCCATAGAGTATCAATCTGTTAACTTCAAGCTGGACTCAGGCATAATGATCAGATCTAGGATGGCTTGCTCCTTTTTCTGGTAGACAAAAGAAAAAACAATGCAGTTTTTCCTTCTTAGGGAAGGGTGGAATATAGTTCTAAATGTGTCAGAGATTGTTACGTAAGTTATTACACACTGTCCACTCAGGCTGGATACAGCAGTGAGATGGCTCAAGAGGCAGTGGTGGAGTGGGGTAAGGAAGGCAACCAGAGACAGAGAAAAGCTATTGGGTATTTATCATATGTAAATGCTGAATGTTATTCTTTAAACAGAATGATTTGAAGCTAGCGCTGCACATTCAACATTTTTCCTCTTATCTCAATGTAAGTATCCTGTGCATTGATTAATTATCTCTTTTGGTAACCATACCACCTTTTCTAACATTTCTCATTTGATTTCCTAAGTACCCTGTTGAAGACTTATGTTCAGGTCCTATAAATGTAGAAATGAATGATTGCCTATAGTGTTAATAAGCAATAAAAACTCCAACACAACATTCATATAAGGCAAATGTTTTATTATGGGAATTAAAAAGCTGTAGTGTGGAGGGGTCATGGAATCTGGAGTGTGGAAATGATAGAGATGCAGAGCATTGTCATAGGAAAAGAATGTTATATGAACAAAGGGCAGTGAGGAAGTGATGGAAAAGCAGATCAGAGAACCATTCTCTTGCTCTGTGACCTGGCTGTTTCTAAGCATAATAAAAATAAGAGATATGAGGGTAATAAAATTCATGCTAGACACATCTCTAAAAAGGGAACAGACTAAGGAATAAAAAAAGCACTTTCCTCACATATGTTTTAAATTTCCCAGAGTGTATTCATCTCTAGTAGCAAAGTACAAAGGTACCAGTGGCCCTGGGCTACTTTAAGATACAGGCAATTCTAGCCAAGGGCAATGTATGCATGGAGCAAAGACTTTAGAGCCATTCTGAAAGACACTTTTTTTCTCCTGTGTTCATTTTACAAATGTCTGTATTGTCACAAAATACAGTGAACAGTTTAGGAAGGGATTCATTGTGGATGTAGTAACTATATGTTTCAGGACTTGTGGGCATTGCTTTTAGCTTTGTCAAAGTCTTTAGATCAGACAACCATGCCTTGAAGTTCTTCATAATGTAATAAAGCCTAGACTCATACAGCTGCTAATAAAGCATTATGCTTTAACTTCAACATTACAGAAACATCACTTATTGACAAGTGTTTAATTCACTATTTAATAGTAAATAAAGCTTTTTCTCCCATAAACTATATATATCTTCTCTGTGTCATGTTGTCTTGAAGCTTTAAACTTGTTGACAATGAAAAATGCAAATAGGGATATACTGGTTTTCATGGTGTCCTATTCGAAGAGCTCTCTCACTTGTGTGTAAGCACAGGTGTATGGGAGGGAGTTCTGCAGCATTTCTACAACACGTCACTAGTGTTTCAGCCTCAGGTCTCAGCCATACCTTAACGCACATCTTCTACCTCTGTTTTAGTTCTGAGGACAGTAGAAAATATATGGAGATAATAAGAGAATTATCATGGAAATTTAAAAAGAAGGGACAGAACACTTTGAATGTCTTGATTAGGTCATCACTGGAACTAAGAAATCAACAGTGGAGTGGTTTCAGAACAGTTTTGTTGCAGATAATATTATTCACAATTCTCCATGGAATGGAGACTCAGGCCACAGCTGAGTAGCTTCACGTGTTAGGGTGTTGTTTCAAAATATTTCAGCAGCAAAAGTGTCTAAAAGTGTAAATTCTCCCTCTGGTGCTTGTTTCCATGTCTGTGTTGCAGCTTGCCACCAACTATACTGACAGACTTGTTATTTAACCTGTGCTCTGCACACCCTCTAGGGCAATTACAGAGGAACAGATGAGAGCTAGGAAATGACAGCACAGGGATGGGATTGTACTGTGAAGGGAAGAAAACTGGTCATCTTCTACCAGCTCTGGTAGAGTTTCTACCAGATCTTCTGGTAAAAGAAGCAAAATAAATGCAACTTCAGCCTTAGCTACAACTACAAAGGGCTTGTTTATGATGAGTTCAGTTTTGAAGAATTTTGATGCATTTATCATATCTTATCTTCTTTAGGAGGTGGGAATCAGGATGACATTTTTTCCAAGGCTTTGAAAGCAGTGGTTGGATAGCTACAATTAACCTTCAAAGTGGATATATTAAAATGTGAATCTGTATAAATAAATGGAGAATGTGTATTCTTTCTTGACTGGCACTTCCCAGAAGAAATTGGGATTTTTGGTATAACATCAAAAGCAGAGATCTTTTGCCTCATAATGTAAAATTTTTTGCCATAGTCCTTCAGATTAATCTTGAAAACTGCACATACGATTCAGAAGTATTGAAGAATTACATGGAAATTGAACTGCAGCTGCTTTGTACATGTTATCTTGTATCAGCTTGTTGACCATCATGTGCTATGAAATCCATGAGTCACAATGTACTTCCTAAAAGTACCTGTCATGGTGAATTCATAATGGGGAATCCTGTCTACAAAAAAGATGAGAGACATTTGGCATCCAACAGTGAACTCCTGTGAGGAGCTGGAGAAAACTTTTGTAAAAACACACCTTTTTTTTTTTTTTTTTAATAACTTGCATTTCAGAAAAAAAAAAACCTAAACAAAACAAAGCAAACAAACAAACAAACAAAAAACCGAAACCAAAACAAACCACCACCAAAATCTGTTTTCCCTTAAAAACAGGTTTGCCCAAAGTTTTTCAGCCACCTGTAGATGTTAGGAAGGATGCTGCTACTGCTTGGAGAAAACTGTTCTATCTTTTATTTGTTCAAAAGATTTTCAATGGCCTTTCTGAGACATTTCCAACTAATTTCTGAATAGGTAGGTGCTTGTAGCTATAGTAATTAAAGCCAAAACTAGTGCTCCAGTCAGAAGACTGCAGGGCACTGTTTGTTTCTCAGCCACTATTGCAAGTAGGACTGTATTTACCCAGGCTCCCTTGACTTCATGCCAAGAGTAGCAGAAAAGAAATAAAACAGACATGCACACTCAGGTGCATGGGCACACACTTTATTGGAGGTGTGGAGATTTTATTCAAGATAAACATTCTAAAGATACAGCCCCAGAAAATTCAGGGGATGTACATTTTTCTCCTGAATCGTATACCACTGACATGAACTTCCCAGGTGCAAAGTTGAAAAGGGACTTTAAAGGTCTTTAGGCATTTTAAATAATACATTTACAGAGGAGTTATATGTCTGAATACTTTTGAGAATTTGGCTGAAATGTTGCTAACTATTCTGTGGCATCCTACTGTTAAAATGAAAGATGGTAGAAGAGAGGATTATCAACAAAATAACTTGAGCAATTTGATCTAGTGGGAGGTGTCCCTGCCATTGGTAGGGGGGTTGGAACTAGATGATCTTTAAGGTCCCTTCCAAGCCTGACAGTTCTATGATTCTATGATTCTAACTTAAAAGCATATATTCTGACACCTATTGTTTGTATGAGTTCAGTGAGAGACTGGATGTGTTCACATAAGACTTCCTTATTCCCTCCCTCTCTCCTTGCTTCCTTTACACCTTTTAATTCCCTGTTCATTTTCCTTCTTGTTTCCTTCCTTCCTTCCTTCCTTCCTAGACTTGAGGTGACTAACATGTAGTTCTTAAAACAGAAATGTAAGACAAGATTTAAAAATGCAGATTAAATGGTTCTGTAGATATTGGTAACTCAAAAATATTTCCAGCTTTGGAATAAATATTTCTCTTTGTCTTTGGTGTAAATCCAGCAGTTTTGAAAACAAGAACTGACACAGTTTAGGGTCAGGATAGTCTGCTAGACCTATAACAGACTCTCTCTGTTAACAGCCCTTCCTCCCCAAAGGAGAAGAGAAAGGGAATAAGGGAGACAGGGACTTATTGATTAGAAAAGGAAAGTAGAACAGCTCTGATGAAAATTAAAATAATAATAGTAGAAATGGAATGTATATAGAAATATATACAAAACCGGTACCAAACCCAACCCCCCCTTGATGGCAATTATGTCACTGTCACCACTGATGCTGTGGAGCAGCCACTGGGAAAGTCCCAGTTTGGGCCCAGCAACAGACAGGAGCTGTGTTCAGGAGCTGGATTCTGGTACCAGATTCAGGAACAAACAGATCAGGATCACAGACAGTCCTCCTTGGATATCGGCCATTGAAGAAGTGAGGAAGACAGATAAAGACCTGAGCCAAGCTGAGAGAGGTGAGACCCTCATGATCCCTCAGTTTTATACTGAATATGAGATATATGGGCTGGAATCCCTCGTTGGTCAGTTTAGGGTCACCTGTTCTCTCAACTCCTCCCTGCAGGTGCAACCTTTTACTTTCTACACTCCTCAACATGGTACACAAGATATACACTGGCCTTGGTCTGCACACCAATCCTTGGTAGTAACTCTAAACATGAGGTGTTATCACTGTTAGAAGGAGAGACTGCCTGTGAGAAAAGGCTGCTAACTTCAGAAAGTGCAGTTAGTTAGAACTGAGCTGAAAAGTAGAATCACTGAATATAATTAGTTCTGTTCTCACTCAAACTAGGACAGCAATAAATACTTTCAAAACCAAGAACTGATTTGCTTATCCAAAATGAAACTTGCTAACGTCTGATGAGGACATGCACCAGACATGCGTAAGACATGCACCACCTTCTCAAAGTATAACAATTAAATCACATGAGAACAGAGGCAGTCAAAAATCACAAGTTCTTTATAAAAAAATCAGTAAAAGAGGATTTTCAGTCAAAGTTAAGAGATTGTCAGTGACTGTATGTCTTAACAGCTTAAAATAGAAGGAAGAAGCCATTGAGTTCTTTTATTAAATACAGAGCTTAAAAGCAAGGACGGGTGCCCACAGCACCTCCTTCAGTGATGCTGCCCTATGTCATTTCACACTTAGCCTGGGAACTGATTGCAGTGAAGCAGATGTTTCTGTGCATGTGAGAAAGAAGGAGGGGAAATGATGTGGAAGTAGTAAGAGCAGTGGAGATACAGTTACCAAAGCACAGCCTGTGTGGCACTGAGTGCTAAGTGTTGGCTTGAAAGAAACCCACAACTGCAAATATGGAAACTGTCAACTGCTGCTTGATTGTTTACTGTTTTGAGGGCAATAGGACTGAGTTCCTTTGGAGACAAACAGGATGACGTCTGAGACACTGCTGACTCAATTTTTCCTCCCAACAAACTGCCCACCTGGTTCTGAGTTTTGACTAAATGCCTATATAAAACTATTTTAAGTAATTAATATTATCATTGTATGATGGTAATGCATCCCATTCAGCTTCCTATTTACATATGAGAGATTTCTCCCTCAATGTGCTATTATACATTTCTCCACAGAAATAGTTATTTCTCAGTTTTTCTGTTGCTTTTTCTTACATGTCAATATGCTACATATAAGATGCTCTAATATTTCTGGTGCATGGTTCAAGATAAAAAAGATTGAAATATCAGCCCATACATCCTAAGATACCATGGTTTTGTCACATTTATAACAGCAGATAGCAGTTGTGCCACAGCATGTGTTAACAATTAGCAGATTCATTTTAGTAGCAGCTTCCCTGTAAAGGCTTCAATATTTCTGAGCACAAGGACTGTGTCATTTGGCTAATCTGCTTATTTTACTGTCCAAATCAATGCTTGCCCATTCTTTGAATTTCATGTTTGCACACAGAATCCTTTTGACTGTAGGTTTGGGAAGTACCAAATGCTTCCCCATCTGGGAAGGTCATTTTAATCCCCAAAATGGACTTGCTGACATGAAAACAACATATCTGGAATCACTGCCAACTCTGGGTTGGTCCTTTCCAAATGGCACTTCAGGCATGGGGCATGGGAAATAGACATTTATTACCCACGTGTCCTATTTATAGAAATGAAAGTAGTTAGTAAAGCATATTATTCACATGTTTTGTCTATTTATTAGTGTTATTTTCCTTTTGTTTTCACCCAGTGTCTTTCCTCTGGCCAGCAGGATCCTTAAGTAGTTGCCTGCCATCCCAGCTGCTGATGTTAAGTTACGTACTGCACTGCTGAGTCCAGCCTCTCCCGGAGGGAATGATATATAGGCTCATATCTGACAACAACAGAAAATAAAAACAGGGCTGTATAACCACACAGAGCAGGAGGTTGCCTTGGGCAGCAAAATATAATGGGCTGCAAAATGTTAAGAGACTGTTTACACACTGGCAGACTGTCATGCTGCCCCAACACAAATCATTTCATCTAGATGAAATTGCATTAAGTATGCAACCATATATATGTATATCTGTAGGGAGTATGTGAGGTGTCCTTCAGTTGTTTGTCCTGCTTTCCTTATTGCAATTAACAGAGTGTACAACTTTACCTAAGAGGCAATGGTTTCTAGATTGTCTTGGGTAGAGGTATCCACATATTTTTTCCAGCTGGGGACTATGATGGTTATTTGCTGCAAGCAGGAAGACCACATATAGACTGTTTAGGGTGGAGCAAATTACAGCTACTCCCAACTAATATGAGAACTCATGTTTTAAAGCCACAGCTCCCACCTCAGTTTGATCCAAGCAGCTCCACTAGAATCAATATGGCATATGGAATGCTGGGATCTCACTGGAGTGGTCTTACCACTCTGCCCTTGGCTGTAGCTAGCACTTGTGGCTAGGACAGCTGCAGAACCTAGAGAATATCCGATGCTTGACAGAGCTGTTGATATGAATGAACAGTGTTAAGTCTGGTATCAAATAATTGGTTGAGGCTGCTCATGTAGAAGGAACTACTTTTAGAACAGGAGCTGTCTTAAGCTAAAATTCTTAGTAGAGTTGTGTCCATTTACTTTGGAGATATATGCCTCCATCATCAATATCTATACACACTTTGCTATCTATAGATTTGCATCAGTACTTTCAACAATATATTTCATAAAATTGTAGGGTCATTTGGGTAATGCAATCAATGTTTAATTTATAGAGCAGTAACTCTCCAGATAGTTAACTATAACTTTTTGGCTCACAGTCTTCATTTTGGAGTAAAAAGATACATGAAAACCTACAACTATTTGATAAATAGGTCCAGGGTAAGATTTTAACCTCTTTCTTTTTTGGCCATGCTTTTCCTGTTGTAGGAAAAGCATTAATTTGGAATTATTTGGAATTATTTAGAATTAGTTCAGCCTTGCTACTCAGATATGCTTTACCTCAAAGGGTGAAAAGGTGAAAGGTAAAGTTGACTTTATTAAGGACTGTTTAACATAGTCAAGATTTTAATTTCCGGTGCACAGAAACCTGAATAACACAAAAAGGCATTTCTATAAGAAGAAAACTAAGTAGAGCTTGATCAATGAGACAAAACTTTTCCGTTATTATTTGATTCAAAATTTACATTATATTATTCAGCCATGATTGCACTTCGTGTGTGTGCTGATTTTCTGCAAACATTGGAGAAATTGAATTTGAATGTCACAAATATAAAACCAATTTCAAAAAGATATGTATAATTGCAGACAGAAACAAACTTTTAAACTCACATACAGAAGTAGTTTGTGCTGGAAACTCTAGAGGTCTCATCCAGTCAGAGGGAAAAAAATCTATACTATTTTAACTAACCAAAAGCCCTTATGTTTTGAACACCTGCATGCATATATATTGACCTGGGAAGAACCCATGAGTGTAAATTTCCCTATGTAAACATACTATTTTAATGTAAAACACAACTGGTCTCTAATGTTTATTCTGTGGCTGAGAAAACAATTCATCAGTTATTTAAAAGCTTGGATTCTTTAAGCATCACATTGACATAGGAAAGGTAAGATGTGATGGAAAAAGCACCCTCCAAAACAGCCTGAACATAAAAGAGATGTGTGCTGAGATAAAATGGATGTGAAAAAACACTCCTATCTTCAAGTCATCAGCATGATATAGTGTTTATTTTCATATATACATTTGCTTTTTCTTTAAATCTAAAAGTCTAGGACTATACAATCACATTGATCACATTGCATTTGGTGATCATATAGCTGTGGTTACTTTCCATTTCTTTGCCATTACTTAAACCCCTCAAGGCTCCTCCTATGAAAACTCACATCTTCCCATGTTCATGGATACTTAAGCTCCAGAAAATCTTTGAAATCCTTCAGGGCCTGAGCTTTGTGACAAGGTGTCATGAACGCATCAAAAGAAAGAAAGATATTCTAGAAAAAAAAGAAAACAGGATTGGAAAAAAGTGTATTAGCTTTCCTTTTTGTCACAGGATAGGCTTTTTAATTCTTGAAACATAAATGTTATACATATTGTAGCATGATATAATATAAAAGTTCTGATTTACCTTCAAACAAGTTGAAGTATACAGTTTCACAAAGTAAAATTTAAGAATCCGTAGGTTATTAAATAGGTTTTCCTTGCTTGGAAACTATTTTTCAAATGCTTACAAGAATTGGGACAGAAAAGCATTTTAAAACTTGAGTGATAACAATTTAAATTAGAAGATGATAATCAGTATATGATTATTTGATATATTAAGTTAGTATATGTTAGATTTCCACATTTAAAAAAAAATTGTGCAGGTACACTGAACTTTGGAATTATATATCAGGCTGATTCAAAGATAACTGAGAAGACATGTGATGTGATGTCTGCTGAAATAAGTCCTGAATTAAATATTTCAATTGAGCAAAATACAGTCACATAACAGAAGAATTAGCACCAAGATAGACAGTAATCTTGACAAAGGTAAAACAAATTAAAATTTTTAAGTTTTTACAGCTCAGGTGACACAGGTGACACTGTGTAGTATCTTTGCTCCCAGTGTAAGTAACGGTGTTTTACCAACATTCACAGTCTTTGGCTTATAATCTTAATCTTTTTTTTTTTTTTTTTCAAGTAAAATATCTGACTGCAGAGTGGTTTGAAAACTTCTGTGAAAACTTCACTACCAGGAAACTAACAGAGTGCACCATCCTATTCTAAGTCATTTCAACTTTTGGTAAAGGCTCTCCCCACAGACATCATCAAATGATTCCACCCATCTTCATTATTGAAGTAATAGCAGCAAATACTACTGGTACAAATCAGCATTCATTGACATCATTGATCTGACATGTTGAATTATAACTTAAGTTACAGTTAAATTACCTGCACGTGGTCAAATGGAAATGCCATCACAGGGATTAACATCTCAGCATTACTGAACAGAATAAAAATTATAGGCAACAGATATATATAAACATCCTTGATATTTCTCAATTCTTAGACTTGAAGAGATTAACAGTAAAATAACATCTTGACTTTGATGGAGCTTCTTCTATCTGAGCAAGACTGTTCTCCTTATTCTTCACTGTTATGAGACAATGCTGATAAGTCTATGTACAGTTTTTTCTGAAGAGTCTTAAACTCTACGAGGGCTGGGTTTTTTTCCCCTACTAACAGACTTCTCCTCTGAGACCTGAAGTACAGTTTCACTCATTATATCCTGTCATGTCTCATTAGAAGTTACAGCTGAGCTAAATAAAGTATCTTCTGTGGTGTTTTATGAGACAAGAAAATTACATAGTTTTGCATAATATTTTTGCATTTATTAAGAAATTAAATGCACGTGTGATTTCACTAGACTTTGGCTCTAACTCAGTGGAAATGTCTAATGTTGTTTGTTGGCCTCCCAGCGTGAGAGTCAGGGAGTTTCAATCTGAATCAAGTGGATCTGGGTCAGAGATAGATCTGAGCACAGCTGTTCAAAATACACTGTACTCTCTCCAAATGTTGTTGTTCACAGGCTTCAGGTGGATCCTGAGTAAATGCTCAAGCCACATTGAAACAACATTTTTGGTTATCCTTTATTTTAAAAATTTGCAAGAATAAAGTTAATGAGGAAAAATGGAATATCTAAGAGTGGAATGAGCCAGTCCAAGGGCAACATAACTTTTCTTTTACTTTTTGTTTTATTTCAAAATAAAAATTCCCCTGAGTTCTTTAGAGATTAGTATTTAGTGACTAGATTCTATTTCAGGTGTCTTGCTAAAGTGTCCTTAATTTGGAGACTAATATAACCAAGCCCAAGTCCATATAAACATAAACAGAGACACATACAAGTGCTTTTACAATTTGCTTCTAAATGATCCAGTCCTCTGTTTCCACAGAGGATTTCAGAATGGATGGAGCCAGGATCTTCTCTGTTATGTCCAATGATAGGACAAGGGGCAACGGGTGCAAGCTGAAGCATAAGAGGTTCCGCAGAAACATAAGGAAAAACTTTTTTACTGTGAAGGTAACAGAGCACTGGAACAGGCTGCCCAGAGGGGTTGTGGAGTTTCCTTCTCTGGAGACACTTAAAACCTGGCTGGATGTGTTCCTATGTGACCTGCTCTAGGTGGTCCTGCTCTGGCAGGGGGCTTGGACTAAATGATCTTTTGAGGTTCCTTCCAACCCTTAATATTCTGTGATTCTGTGATTTCCCTTCAGACCTAGCTTTGAAATAAATAAACAGTGCTAAAGATGCTAATTTTACTCATTCAAATATAATAAAAATAATAACACCTCATTATTTTCTTTGGAGGTTGATAACTGGATCCAGATCACAGGCTCTGTAAATATTTCACTTTGATGACCTCTTACTTTTTTTACTTATGCTAGCTTTCTCCTTTTACTCCTGCCTACCATTTGTAATGGGAAAAGAGTACACATCAACAGAGATTTTCAGGTAATAAACTTTTTCAAATTCTTTCCAACAAAGCCTCTCCAATTTTTGCTTGGATATATATTGGAATTTCAAATCTGAATTCTTTCTAGATATCAATTTTTAAAATGTCTAAATTGATTCTGGATTAATTACTAAATTTAAGTACTCATTTATGTGAAAATTTTTACAAAAAATTAATTTTAATGTTAATTAAGAATTATAGAATTATGTATAAAATTTATATTTTGTCAAAATATGCCTATGTAATACTGACTTTAGAACTTTATTCTTGTGAGAGCAAGATGGGTATAAGCTCTAAAAAAATAATAAAATAAATCACCTTTACTTTGGTAGGAGAAAAAGAGGGAAAGAGTTTTTTAAAAGCTTACAGTAAAAAAGTAGGTTAAGGTAAATCAGAAGGCATGACAAGCCGAGAAACCATAGGGAGACATACAACAATATAAAAGCTAATTAATCTCACCTATTACAGACACCTATATCAAGATGCAGTGAACTGTCTTCTCCACATGCCTGGTTTTCTCTATTAACTGTAAAAAGAGCATAGATGACAAAATTATATTATATCCAGTGCCTAAATTTGTAATGGTTAAAGGCAAAGGAAAAAATTCCCAGTCTTGCAGTTCTTGAAAAGGAAGATGGTATGTTCCCACTACTGCAGCGAATACAGATTATACTTAAATGACTCAAGTATAGCTGGCTTCCTTTTTTTAACAAGAATCTGATGCTCTTAGCTCTTGGCATTTTCAACTCCTGATAAAACAAGTGAGAGAACTTAAATCTTGGGCATTCACAAACATATGCCTACATTTTGGCATGCTTGTAGCTTTACAAAAGTCAAAAGGTCACTTGTATAGGAGGAAGAGCGGGGGCAAGTCACTGGTGAATCAAAAATCTCAAAAACTGGAATAAACGATGCAGTCAATCTTGTAGTGGGAGGCAATGGAAAATTACACCAACCTCAGTGTTTAAAAATACATCGGTGTAACAATCTACTTTTATAGGCAACATAGAAAAGGGAATTTGAAAATAAACTTTAAAACTGTCATAATAAAAAAATGCATTTCAGGCAAACCAATTCAGAAGTGGAGGATAGCGGTATTCCATTTGAATGAAATGAAATCTAAATAAGCAGTAGCATTACTGAGCTTTGAAACATCAATGTTTACATAAAATATAAAAGTATTTCTACTATAAATGCAGAAGAAAGGAAAAATCAACTCAAACCCAAGAAAATAGTTCTCATTACTCTGTGCCTTACCTTACCAACAGAGCAATCTCAATTTAAAGACATCCAGTTGGAAGAAACAAAAACTCATCCTTGTAGACTTAAACAGCCAAAGAACACAAGAGGAAATAGTGGTTAACATCCATATTATATTTGTATACAAATGAAAAAGTATACTATTAAGACACAAAGAGTCAATGAAAGGCCAAATGTAAATTGAGAAACTGAGGACTGCAATTTAACCCCCCAGAGATCTCTCCAAAACAAATTCTGCATGGAAGATGAAGGGATAGCCCCAAACTATATCAACATATTGTTTGTTAATTGGCTGCCATGTGTGGCAAAATTTTTTTATATTAATCCCATAGCAGATGCTGGTGAATATTCAGTGTATAGTAGAGAAGAGTTCATGTTAGCATTCCTAGAGCTGTGATTATAGCTCATACAATCATGGTTGTAAATGGCCTCTTGGGATAATCTGTGTATAAAAGAAGGACTCCAGATTGAGAAAATAAATCATGATCAAATATTATATAATTTACACCATTTGCTAACTAAGACAGAACATTAGTCCATTAGTCCATGTAAATAGAAGGACAAATGATAGCCAGAGGCATTTGAGCATTCAGCTTATTTTTGTGTTTGATGTGATCAATATTATGCAAAAATCTATCTTGATTTTTGTCTTTGGGTCCTTTTATCTAGTAACAGTGCTATGCAAGCAAAAGACAGTGCTGTATTACTAATAGTTGTGATTTCTGTGCTATGTCAGCTAGTCTAGACAAGCTACGAGGCTATGCTCCTCCCTCTCCATCAGCAAGCTGAGCAGCTGCCATTCTCAGCCAACTAAAATAACTGCTGCCACAACAGGCAACAAAAGCAGTTCTGTGGCACCTGCTACCTTGGCCAGATGAGGCAATGATAGGCTATCATTCAAGCTAGTGGCAATAGGGCCACATAAAGCCAAACACACGCCCTTGCTAGCTCAGCTGCTGTCCTATCCACACACAGACATGTACCTGCCAGACAGGTTCCCTTTCCCAGTTGCAGTCCTTGGGAGACATCTTCCTCCTGAAAATTACAAAGAAAGAGCAGGCACAGCAGTCAGAGAGCAGGTCACAGGACTTCAGTGGGACTCTGTCAAATTTTTCTTCCCGAGCACTTTGTTTTCATGACGTGCCATGCAGTTATGAAATACTCTGAAATGCTCTTCAGGCCTTGCCATAAGGACATAGCATTTAGACCTGCACAGACTATTTCTTACACAGTTCAGTGCCTCTTATAATTATTTCTTATAGAAACAGGGAAATACTACAGACATTTAGCATAATCATCTGGAGAATGACAGCCTCAGTCCTGCATCCAAATCTTAGTCTCAGTAACTTTAAAAACCTATGAATACAATTATATTTTTTCTGTTCTTACTGTTACATGAAAATAACACAAAGATAATTTACATCACATAAAGTAACACCTGATGCTCCTGTTGCCAAAGGAGTGACAACCTCCAGAAGAAAGCTCAAGAACTTAAACTTCCCACTTAAAATCTACAGACAGGTTCACCTACTTTTCTTCAAATATGACTTCAGGTCTTTGGAGGGTCTACAGAGGGGGTTCACTTAAAGGAAAATCAGTAAAATTATATTAACATGGTTGTTGCTTGATTTTGAAACTGTAAATCAGAATAATTAGCATGACTGTATTTTTAATATTCTACAATTATTCAGGACACAGTATGGATAAAATCTAGAAATAGGCAAAAACTTTACCTTAATGAAGTTTGGCTGTCTAAAGCTTTAAAGAGCTAAGTAACTTGAAATGGAAATATAAAGCTTTAAACTTACTTAAGCTCTAACTGAGATTAAATTTTCAGAGAATAGTATTTTGATTATGTAAATACTAATCACATTTGGATTTTTCTCTCCATGGAAAATTTCCAGGAAGATTCCATATCCAAACTTAGGTGGGAGTTCTTTTATTTTTTCATATAATCTTCTCCCAAGTACAATTTCTGACCTTTGATCAGTCCTTGTAAGAGCTAGTTCCAAAGGATATCATGGAATAGAAGAATTCCAGACTGTTGAGATGGTGGTTGTACTCTGAGGGGTGGGGTTTGAGGATGAATAACAGTTCTCTTTCAGGTCCTTGAAGTTTAAATTAGTCTTTATGGTACAGCTGACTGTCTTCATGATACATTTTCCACCAGCTGAGAGCTTGTAGACTGCAGAACTCAATGGAGATATTTTGACACCTGCTAAGTGTACATGCTTAAAATAGGGTAAAATTGCTCTAGTTTCTCTTCTTGGCACCTTTTGCGTCACCTAAGGCCATTTATAATCTAAGTGCCTTCTGCAGGATCCTACCTTGCTTAGCAGAGCAAGCGCCTGTGAAATGTTTCACTCCAGAGTGGTTTATTCACTGGGCTATTCACATGGCACTATGCTATTTTAGCAGCTAAATTCACATTTTATTTTGTGTTCTCTATGTATAGCTTGATTTTCTTTTCACGTTTCAGTTTCTTCCCATATTTTTTATCCATTCTCAACTCTTCTTTTCAGTTCATTTTTATAAATACATAGTGAACATACCATATTAAAAAGTAAATATTTACCATGACTTGGTATAAATACAGTCCTGTGGTACACATACATTCTAAATTTAGGAAATACTGTGGTAAAGGGAATGCCACAGAAGAGTATTTGTTTACCTTTTAGAGGCGCCCTAGTTATTTAAGTATAATTAAGTTAGACTCTTTTTTTATGGGATTTTGTCCATCACTGGAAAGTATTATTGGCACTAACAAAATTAACAACAAAACCCACACATTTTTCACTATGTTTTAGAAAGAATTTTTCTCTCACATTAAGAAACAACATGACACATTTTTCATATCATGTTTCAGCTTGAATGGATTGTTTTTAGAGCTATAAAAAGGGAAATTGCAAGAAATATGAATAACGAGTCTATGGTAAAAAAAAATAATTTGAAGTATGATCAATTTATTACTAATATTTAGTCTTGGGAAGAAATATCATTTAGACTTTTAATGCAAAGTTCACTTTACAAACACTATTTGACTGTTAAAATTTTCAAAGGATATCATTAACTGAAGAACTGAGGCTCATTGAATTATTTGCTTAGCAACATTTGGCTAGCAAATAATTTCCATACCAGCCATGTTTTCTGGAAACTTTTTTTTTTCTCTTAAGTATTTGCCAAAATTATTTGTTAATAGTTTTGTATTTTTTTTCAATTTGTTTCCATAGTGCATTTGTTACAAGTCTTCTGGCTGATCACTTCAGACATATAAAATTACTTCTGACATATTTTTAAAATGTATTTTTCTCTTAGTACCTATTTGTTTATTGAGGAATTAAAAAAAAAATCAACTATTCCAATATATTTCTGTTATATATTTTTATTGTGATGAAGTATTTGTATAAAAAATAAGCCTTATGATTTGAATCATTTCAGCATGGCAATGAAGAGACAAAAGAACTATACATCAGCTCAACTGGAAGCAATAAAAGTAATTCAATTAATTTAGGTCAGAAGCATAATATCAATAATTAGTAATTTCTGTTGAGTTTGTAATCACAGCTAAACTTTTCCAAGAAGCTTATCAGGTGAATAAGATTCTTAATTCTGTGATTTCTTTTCTATTTTAACTTTGAAAAATTGATTCTTTTCGTGTCTGAGGAAAAAAAAGGTTAACTGAAAAATTATGGAGCTTTTAATTTTGAAAGCACACAAATATCTGATTTTTATATTTTTACTCTTTTTTATTTGCTTTTAAAAGACCTACAAAATAACTTAGAAATATTGCAATTTTTCCAACAAAGCTTAAAATGTAAAACATTACATTTTGTCAAATGTATTGTCTTTATTTCCAGCAAACTATGTAACAGAACCAGTTAAAATTTTCCTTCATTAAGTAGCTGTTAATGCCTATAACCCATTTCTGCTTAAAGCAATCTGTAGAAGATACTATAATACCCAAAGTGTATCTGCCTTGGCTAGGAGATATTCATGCCTGAATCCCTTCTCTACCTGATGTACAGCCGGGTCAGAAAAAGGTTTCCTATATATGACAGGTGACCGAGTCATAGACTTGGAAATACTTTGCTGACTCTTTACCCACAGACGCTGCTCTATTGTTTAAAATCAAGCATTTATTAAAATATCTAAGAACATAAGAATGAACATGACAGGTAAGGGCAGAAGTCCACCCAGATTTGTGACGGTGACCAGCAAGGGACACATAGAGAACAGTGGAAGCACAAAGCAACCTTTTCTTGACAGTCCTTCCTAGCTTGTAACCTGCAAGATATCTTGTGCCACAAGTGGCATCAGGATTGTGACACTTAATAAACCTTGACAGAGTTTTGTTCTTTGATTTTTGTCTATCTTTTTGATGTCATTTATATTTTATTGCATGTGATTTTTACTCCAGGAAAAAGAAATTCCTTTGTTTTCCTTTGTACGTGCTATCTGATCATTTCATTTGGTGTCTTCCACATCCTGGGCTATGTGAAACATCAAATAATTGCTTCCTGTTTATCTTCTCTCTGGTATTCAGGATATTATATTCTTCTCTCATATCTATTGCCTGTTTTGTTGACTAATTTCCAGACTGAACTGTTCTGGTCTATTTAATTTCTTCTTATCTTCTTGTCATCCTTTTCATCCTTCTCTGTACTGTTTTTGCTGTATCCTGTTTGATATTTTGCAACCATAATTCCAAGAAGTGTTAAAGATTTTTTTTTTTTGCTTAGTTGTCTGTTCCTTCTTCTTCCTAAAGAGTCATAGCACCCTGCTTGCTCTTTGATCACTGAGGAGTACTGAGCTGATAAAGTCAGAAAACTATCTATAGTGACTCCAAGATCCATTTCATGAGTGAAAGGATCTAATTTATAGTCCATTGCCTGGTCTCTGGCTGAATGCTTACAGTTATTTTTCCATTACTGCCTTATTTTGCATGCACTGACATTGAATTTAATCTGCCATTTCATCACCTACTCACTCAGTAGTTCCCATCAATTCACTTAGCTCTCACTGCCACACACTGATATTGTTACTGCACTGCTCACCCTCTTTTTTTGGCCCATGAATAAGCACCACATATTGAAGAGCAGATCCTTGGGAAAAACCAGTAGCAAATTCCCTGTTATAAATACTGACCATTTATTAAATGATTTTCATAAAAAAATAAATGCTTCAAGTTGATAGTTAGTGTACTGAACTAAGAGACACAGGCTTCGAGCTCTGAAGCAGTGTGAGTTTATTTACAAATAATAATTTAATTTGCATCACTGGGGTGCATCTTTTAGGAGTCCCCAAAAGATATATAACCAATAATCAGGGGGTGAAGGCACTCTCCTGAGTCATGAATGGTTTTGGCTCAAGTCAAGTAGTGGTGTGTTTAAAGAGAGATCAACAGTCCTTGAGCTGGGTGCTTTAATCAACAAACTAATGGTCATTCCCTGAGTGTTCTTCATGCATAGAGGTATTTTCATTCATTTTTGTCTTGGGGTTTGTGAAGGTATTTTTGTGACAAGGTGACCTGATTTTGATGTCTGACTCCAAAACGGGATTCAGGTCATGGAACCTCAACTTTCCCTACAAATCCCAATATATTAGAGCTAGAGGAAAGCACATGAAGGTGCTTGAAAGACAAGGATCTCATCCTTACCAGTGCATCTGTGTACTTTTTAATTCAGAATTTCTATTTGGATATATTTTTAGGCAGCTCCCTTATTAGTTTTTTTGGCCTCTCTGTCTCTTGGGTGGCAGAATTCATCAAATCACTGAGTGGGGAACTTGCTTGAGGAACCTAAATTATACTTCTGGGCAGGATATTGTTGATGAATTAAGAGTTCACAGATCTTTCTGTAAATACAGATCAGGAACCTTTTTCAGAAAGTGCCTTGACGGGAGCTATTCTGTATTTGGCTGCAACTCCCAACTGCCATGCCAGTTGGATTCCAGTTGGATCCTGTGTTAAGAACTGTTGTATCACAATGTTAACCACCAACAAGGTAACACTAAGCATATTTTTATTTTTTAAATAAGCGTAGTTTTATTTTTTTAAATATGCTCATGGATAAACAATACCGAAGTATGGAAACATGGCTTTTAGAGTGGGGGACTGGAATAGGGATGAGGATGGAGGCATGGGCTGGTGGGTGAATTCCAGTGTTATTGAAGGCCAGGATAGCTCATGGGGAACAAAGCTCTTGTAACTAGACCAGGCAGGGAAATGTTTAACTTGGTGTTTGCATGGCTTAGATACTAAAGTCAGTGACAAGACTGAAAGGCACAGGAAAGCAGGCTTTACTAATGCCAGTGGTCACCAAGCTATTTGTCAAATTGTTGAATTACTTTTTGTTTGCCTAATACATTAAAATGTAGAACTTCTACATGAAGGTTACATATATTCTTATAAGTCTTATGAGTTGTTGGATATTCTAAAGAAAGGCAAATTTTTAATTTTTTAAATTATTTTATTTTTTATAATTACTTAAGCCTAAGGAGTTTAATAGCCTAGATAGCTTAGTTTTTCATCTCCTTTTTCAGAGGAAAAATGAATTATCTGTTGAAAACAACAACAAAACTGCCTTCATCTTATCTGGACTGACTGTGAAAGGATTTATAATAAATTGTTGTCAGAGCATTGTGACCAGCATTGAAATAAGTATGCCTGCTTGAGATTTGTGTGTGTCCCTGTAATCTTGATGTTAAGATTGAACAGCTGCTGTGTACCTGTTGGTAGTGTGTGTTTGCCAGGGTAAAGCAATCTTTCTTTCTTTGCACTTTTCTCTGCTGGAATGAAGCCAACCAAGTTCTGTAGAAAGAAATGGGAAGGAATGAAAATACGTAAATTAACATCTAGAAAGGGGTTATATTATGTGAGTAAGCTACTGACATCCTTCTCTATCACTGTTATCTCTCTGTATTGCCAAAATAAGGAACATGGGGTTGTTGAAGTATTTCTTTTTGCAGTAGGAATTCTGCATTGTCCTGACTAAGCCTGAGGTGGCAATCAACAGCTCTCTTTGGAAAGCAGCTCAAAGACGTTGAGATACAGGCCCTAAGTCATGTAAAAACATTTCAGATGCTTGCGGTGAACAACTAAGAGTCTAATAATTACAGATTTATTGGATCAAGGAAAGAAAAAGCCTCAAACTTCACCACAGGTGGCAAGGCAATGTCCAGCAACATCACTGAAGTGGATTATCTATCTATTAATAAGGTACAACAAGCTCATGTCTAAGAGAGGGCAAAATGCTACATATTCACAGAATCACAGACTGGTAGTGGTTGAAAAGGATGTCTGGAGATCATCTAGTCCAACCTCCCTGCCAGACCAGGCTCACCTACAGCAGGTAAATTCCACCCTGTAAAACATATATTTCCTCTGTGTAAAATTTTTGAAAATAAGGAATAAGCTATTATCTTTATTGTTTTTAGAACAGACAACTTCAAGCAAACAAAATAAACATAATGGAAAAGCACTTTTAAAGAAGACCTGGAAGTAGTCTAAATGAAGCAGTTCAGAACTCCAATGTGTGTGTAGAAATGCGCTATAACACAAAAAGAACAGCTCCCACAAGCTTGTGTGACAGGAATTCACTTTGCAATTCTCTCAAGTTAGAGCACACAGCTGGGAGGTCAGACACTGTCATTCAGATGCTTGTGAGGGAGATCTGGACTGTTGGTTTCTGCACCTAGATGAGTCCAGTAGCTACTACAACCTGTACAATATTCTGAGACTGCCCTCTTCTCGGAGCCTTTATACAAAATGTTAAACAATACAATGATGCTGGACATCATGATGTGAGTTGTAATCCCTTCAGGAAAGAGGGAAATTAATGTTAACAGTGCTTACTGGGCAGAGATCAATGAGATGAATGAAGTCTCTCTCTTCCTGCACTTTTGGCACTTATTATTATTAAAAAAATAATAATTTATGGACAACCTTGGGGTGACATTTTTAACATACTGACTTTTTCCAAAAATTATTTTCTGTGTTTCTAGTTATCAGCATAGTAAGAAGAGTGGGCCAAGAAATCAGCAGTGTAAATGATCTCATGAAATGTAAATATGAACAGCAACTGTAAGCCTGGAAGGGGTTATGAAGTTGTCCGTCAATCAGTACAGATGATAATATACACTGATACTAAAGGGAACACATCTCTAGGAACTGCAAGGTTAAATGATGACTTTGGCAATTTTGAAAGAGTTTTGAGAAAGAAATAGAGATACTATTGATTTGCCTGAGTATCATACACAATAGAGAGGAAAACATGCACAATCATGAACATTAAATGTGATCGCAGTTAAGGACACTGGACCACAGTCCAGGAGAACAGTATGTGGCAAGAAATATGGATTGCATCTGAACACAATGGTAATTAGTCATACTGGAAAATGACCAGAAGCAGCTATAAGAGCATCAGATTAACCATAAAAAAAAAAAAAAAAAAAGTCAAATGCAGTCTAACTCAGCATGTGGTGAACAAATTGAGAACAAGATGGAAAAGAACATAAAATGAAGAAACTTTGTAATGACTGGTATTACTCCTAGAGGTCCAAGAAATGAAAAAAAAAAAAAAGGGGAGGGTTCTGAGTGATGAAAGGAAATTTGATTTAATTGGCATTGTCTTCAATTTAACTGGATAGTTCTTATACCTGGACAGTTAAAAGTCCTGGTCATAACCTCTTCATGAAGTATAGCATGCATAAAAGGAGGTGCTGAGCAGGCCCTTCATGTGGGAATGCCATCACCTATTTTATGTACTCACATATGGGCTCTTGTATTACCTAATGTAGCCCAAGATGGGACGTGGTGCATGACACTATATCAAATCAGACAAAAGGACCACTTATTCCTTCAGTAACTGTCTGTGCTATCTGGAAATAACTGTTAAGAGCATGTCAGTTTGAGATTATAATTTTCTAATGTAACAAGATACATCTAAACAACTACATCTAAAGTAAATCTACTCTAGATTTTATTATATAAATGTTACTGATTTGTCTACTAAATGTTTGTGGTTACTTGGAGGACCAGTGATTTGAAATCATTACACTAAAAGACAAAAAGAAAATTACCTTAGAGAAACCAAGAGTAAGATACAAGGCATGAAATGTTATTTCAAGACATGCAGAAAACACCTTTCCACTAGAAGCTGACTCAGAGAAAATAAATAGTCTTAGAGAAATAGATTCCTGGTCTACCAGTGAGTAAGAGTCCGGTGTCATTAAAGAAGTTTGGAAAGATGACACGTTTCACAGGCAACTGCCTCTCTCAGGCTATTGGGTAATGCCTGAGAATAGGACAAATGCCGAACTCACAGAATCACAGAACATTATGGATTGGAAGGGACCTCGAAAGATCATCTAGTCCAATCCCCTTGTTGGAGCAGGATCAGCTAGATGTGATGTGATGTGCCACTCCCATTTTTCCCTTCAGTTCCCAGAACCGTTTATTTATTATTTATTATGTACTTCTATCCACTCAGAAATAACATAATGTCTTAAGATGAACAGTGAAGAGGAGCTTGTTCCTCCAGAGTCTTTAACAGATGTAACTGGGACACTTCCCTGGCAAGTAGATGACCTGATATAAGCAGGTCTCCTATTTAAGTTATGTGTTCAGAAAACTTTTTGTAGGATGTTGCCATAACTTCTCAGTGTAGGAGAGAAGACTGTCCTCCACTGAAGCACATTAGCATGATAAAATGAATGCCAAAGTTGGAAAAGATTAGGTAATTTATGCCTTTGTAGCATATTGATTAGATGTCTGTTGGATAAGGTAAAAAAAGAATTCCAAACACTGATCCCTATGTTATTATCTGCTGTTATGGGAGATTTTTATTTTAAATTAAGCATTTATAGGATTGCTAATCTGGGCAATACCCACCAGAACCTAGGCTTCCACCACTTTCTAAGGAGCTAAATGTTGCAGATGAGTGGTTAAGGACACTACCTGGACATGGAACCAGCCTAGAACCCCTTCCCTGTCTGGCCTTCTCTTAAAAAAACAAAGTCAGAGATTAATTTTATTTAAATGCTCATGTGCCAGTGCTATGTTTGTCATGCTATAGAATGCTGGTATAGACTTGTGGTTTTAAGGGCTACTGAAAAACTTACATAGAAGAGTAATGACAATATATTCCATGGTGAAGGAAAAATCATAATTTCTGCTGGCTGTAAAACAGAATCCAGTAGTCACGATAAAAGAACGACTTGATGGCAATGCAGAAATACTTTTTTGGAAAAGGAAAAAAACTTGAATTCTAAAGCTTTTGTTAGGTCTGGCAAAAAGAGTGTAACAAAAAGCAAGGCAAATTCAGATACAGTGGCAGTGCTTTTAGCAATTGCTTTCTTAATCATGGAGGCAAAACAATGAAGCCTTAAAGTCTCTCCTACCTTTGTAGCCTGGACACTTTCTAGAAGGTATGCTGTAGACAAAAACAAGTTGAGCCCAACACAAAACAGCGCACATATGGCTACGTTCCGAGGTGAACCCAGAAATTTCAGCATAGGTATTAGGCAGTAAAGACATTTTTTTCTGTGAATTTCCTGAGCATTCACAGTAGCACAGCTTTGCAGCCACAGAAAGCTTTGGTAGGACATCAAGATTCCAGATAAGATTTGTGGCACTACTTTCTCTGATTTCATATATTTGCATTCTCTTCATGTTGTGTTTTGGATGACAAAGTGATATTTCAAACCTCTCTGTAAAAACTAAACATCATCTGAATGTTCTTTTTTAATAAATAATTTTGGAAATATGCAGATCCAGATCATGGAAACAGAAACAGCAGGCTGTGCCACTCTGTTATATTTTCACCATCACTATTAACACCTTCATCTAATTCCACTGTTCTGAAGCAGAACATCATGCTACAAAAACTGGACCCATATCCAGTGTGGATCCAGGCTCTATGCGTTCTAAGCAGCTGGGTAGCTGGTAAATCTCCTGCTGTAGGCTGTAGGCCTTATCATTCCACATCATCTCTCCCAGGCAATTTGTGCACCGGCATGTAGCAGCAGTTAAATGAAAAAGCCTTTAGGCAATCCTCTGAACCTGAAGGTGAAGCACATGCTGCACAGGAGGCAAAATTGAGAAATGAAATATAAAAATGTCACTGCAGAACAAGTAAGAGAAATTCATAATTATTTCTACTTTAAGAAGTGTTACAGGAAAATCCTGCTGAGGGAATAAGCAGGATGAAATTTCAGCAGAATCTGGGCAAATGTCCCTTATCTTCCTGAATAAAAGTTATCCTTATTGTTAGGTAAACTGATCATTTATTTTTTAAAAATATAGTATATTGATGCACTGAACATGACTTACACGATTCTGAAAACCCCATATTTGTGCCATGCATGGACTATTTTGTCTCTTCTGATGTGGTGGCATGTCTGGGGAGAAGCATGAAAGCTGTGCCTAGGAGGGACTTGCAACGTATCTCAGCAGGACAGGAGAGCAGAATGTGCAATTGCACAAGCATCCTCAGTCACTTGTGGGAAGAGGAGGATTTGCAGTATCATGCTAATGCACATCACAGGAGGATTTGAGAATTTTCATCCAAATGATATGAGATTAAAAAGCGTTGTCATTAAAAAAAAAATCAATTAAAATTAAAATTTGGTTAGATTATTTATCAGAATGAAACTATAAAATAAACTCTACTAGTTCAGTGGTAGTTCACTTATCTGAGATATGGGAAACCTATGTTCAAGTGCATCATACAGGATGATTCTGTTTCTCATATATGAGTCCATTAGGTTCATAGTTTGAATGAATTAGTGTTTCCAGACTTTCCCAAATGATCTTCGTTCAGTCATGACTATGTTAAGAAAAATGGGCAGGCTGTTTTGTATAAAGGGAATTTCCAAGAAAAGATGTCTTTCTAAGATATGTCTTATGTCATGATCATCTTTGACAGCTAAAATAGTCAACAAAATATTTCAGCAGCTCTGAGGTAACTCTGCTTTGGACCTTTCTAAGTGCTAAGAATGAGGATGGCATGAAGCTGCATTTGCTTCCACTTTGGTCCTTGTTTTACCCAGATCTGATGCTCTGAAGTTTGGAATATTCTTTCTCTTCCTATAGTGTGAGGTCTTGTACTCCCGGCTCCTGTAAACTGGTTTATACCAAATCAAAGTTTGGGACTGGTTATAGGCACATTGCATAGAGTCAGCAAGGAATACTAGATTAAAATGAATTTGACACTCCACTTTATGTTAACTTCATCTGTTTGTATTAAAACTTCAGTAGCTGCCTGGTAGCATTATTTCTTTGCCAGTCTTTCGCTGCTTCTATACCCCAGGCAGAAGGTCTTCTTGCACCTCGAAAGCTGTATTAATTCTGTGTGGTGCTAAAACTAGTAGGTTATGTTCAACATATCTTCAAAGTAAATAGCTGATGTTAAGAAAAATCTGTAATTGCATTAACATTACCTCTACCAGACATCAGTACCAGAAAAATCATGTATGGTTTCTTGTAAGCAAAAGTATAACCTCGGGTAATAGGAAATGCAGAATCATTTAATGTGATTTTCAGAGCACCTCTCAGTGACTTGGGAATGAGAAAGAGATATTTCAAAATCACACTCATAATGAATTAGCAAAAAAAGTAATTTTCTCTAGCATAAACAATTGTAGTGGTACATAAAAAGAACTCACTGTTCACAAATCTTTGTTTGCAAAAAGTAACTGAACAATAAACAATAAAACCTTGTGAAAACCTGGACCTTCTCCAATAAAAGATCATGTCATTCTGACAGTAATAAGTGGAAGAGAACACTTTATATCTTTGCCTTAGTGCAAAGTAAATTATGGGTCTGTTTTCAAAAATGTCTGCAGAGTATAGGTGTCATTTCAAAAGTAATTCAGCTGCATGGCCCAGTCTGCAGGAGATTTAGGTAACTAAGTCTAATAGATCTCTGAAAAACAGAACCTGTTTCTTAATGACCTGCTATAGCAATGTGGTAACTACCACATGGACCTTTCCAGATAACCTCTTTCTTTCAAAGCTGTCCTCATTCATCAGTAGATCAAGAAGAAATGATATGGAAGCACACTGCGGTATTAAGTCATTGTAATGTTTTATAATGTCTGGTTAGGGTTAGGATTAGATTGTAATCTAGTGGATTAATAATCTAATAAAAATTAAATACCCTGTTATTCTGATGTCCAGCTATGTGTTTATTTGGTTGTTACCCCTCCATCAGGGTTCAATTTATGAAATATAGTTAAGAAATTGGATCTTGGAGAGCTTGGTGCCTCCCATGTAATTTGTTCTTTCTATAATGGCAAAAATATAATTAAGAATCTTGTAGACCAGAAAATTAAGGAATTATATTTGTCAAGAGATTGTTTGTAACTGAAGATTACTACACATTATATCCTATCATCAGGGTTTTTTTGGCTTTATGTAGTAGTAAAACAGGTTGCTTATCATGTTTTAACATTTAATTTTCTATATATTACAATAAGTTAAGAGCTTCAAGTGGGAAAAAACATAGACAAAATAACCAAGTTGTTCAAGTAAGTTGTTCCAAATGAGTCTGTCATATTGTTTCCTTTTTTAATACCTTTTTTTTTTTTTATTTTACTCATGTGAGAGGTTGCCAAATGTGTCTCAGAAACCAAACAGTATATTAACATCTACTGATTTCTCCTTATCTATCATGTTAGTAATGTCTTCAAACATGAGATCTCTTGCCCGATTTTATGCCTCCCATGTTTAATCAAGCTGTGTCTTCCCAGCTGTTGTCCATCTTTAAGATAGTTTATAGAGATGAGCTCTGTTAAAATACTCACAGCTTCTAAGGTAGGGGACGAGACTGGCTCTAAATTTGCATATGTAGCTACTTTGCTCATGATAACCCTCATGAATGTCAAGTCTGAAAAATGTAAAATTTTGACTGCTGTCATAGCAAACTGATGGTTTTCCAACTGAATCTTTAGTAGTGAATGTTATCTGCTAACTTCAAGCCCTTCTGAAATCGAATCATCTTATGAAAAGATCACTTGAAAAGTCAGTGCATGAATTTCAATCCTCATTTTCTTAAAAGCATATGGAGATGAGAAATATGGATGATGTTTTCATAGAAACAGTTGGGCCAAATAAGCTCACAGACTACATTATTCACATGTACAACTGAAAAACTTAGTATCTTTTAAATTTTATGCCTGTTTAGTGTTTAAAACAAACCAGTTTGCTTAATAAAGATCTTTTACATTAGCATAAAGATAACTAAATACGTAACTTGATTCTTGTTACTAAAAATAGAGCTTCCAACAGCACATAAATTGTAACGTTATTTTTAGAATGTAGATCACTTCTAAATTTGTAATTTGTCAGATTAACTTGAAAACTATTTAGGCAGAACTTCAGATTACTTGAGTATCAAAGGTTATTTTGTTAAAAGTAAAACAATGGAAGCTTTTCATCATTGTTGGTGTCTGCACATACTGTAGGTATTTTTTTTTTATTTACAATGATGTCATATCAGTACTAATAAAAAATAAAAAAAAAAAACCAAAATGCTCTCCTGAAACACTCAAAGCAATTTGTAGGATTAGTTCTGTACAACAGAGTATAGAATGTTGTACACTTTCAGTCCCTGTACTCATAATGGCTAAAACTGAATTAGCTAGGATTATATTTAAACAATATTAACTGTAGAAGACAATTTAGATTAGTGAAGAGCTAGTGTATGAGATGGGTTTATAAAATAACATGGAGTGCAGTGAGGTTTTGTATCTAATGCAACAGCATTTCTATTGCACCCTGCTAATCAAACTGAGGTATGAGAAGTAGCAGCAGCTATGAACACAGCAGCAAGAGTGCAGGATTAAGTAATTAGAGCTGTATTTAGGAAGGTTTGAAAGATAAATTCAGGTGCATGTGCCCAGCTATTATACAAAGTTCATAAAACTCATTTTTCTCATGTCCAAATAGAAGAGCAAGCACAATGGGATTTTGGTTACATCATGTTATTTTTTAAATTTTGTATAAGGATGCCTGAAGACACCTGTGCTTTCAAGCTACATTTTTCGGGCCCAAAGGAAAGACCAGTGGGTTGATTAATAAGACATTTGTACACCATTAGGTAGAAAACAGTTTAAAAGAAGGTTCGTCTTAGCCGGGCATTGTTTTCAGGTAGTTGATTTTTTTTTGGTAGCTTAAGTGTGGGATGCGAGCTTAAAAACTGAGATAGTGCTGCCACCTTGAGGATTTTTCTGAAGCATGTCCCTTAGCAGAAATGAAAATTAATTGTGTATGCTAACTGCATACAGTCTGTGTACTTGCTTGTGTACGCCTAAGACATATTAAATATCATATTAACCATATATATATTCTATAGAAAATGCAATGTTGTGACAAATGTCTATAAAGATAAAAGAAAATTTAGAGATGAGCTGTTTTATAGACAGATTTAAAAATAATTTTTCTTGCCATTACCAAACAATCAGGATGGGATATTTTTCTTGACAATGCTAAGTATCATTTCTATATGTGAAGTCCAGATGGACTTATGAGTTCCAAGACAACTTGGCATGGTTTCAAACCCAAGCTCATTTACATGACCTAAGGCTTAAAGGAAATTAAATATACATACAGATTATCTGTGATTTAGGATATTTAGTATTAGATATCTTTTTTCTTGTGCCTATATGAGATAGAAACTATATATCCCAAAAAGGGATCCTGCAAGCTGCAGCTCTGCATCAGAAACCAACATCAGTCACTGCTGTAGATCCACATTTGTGTGGGATTCATTAGGGTATATCCACTGCAGGATTTAGGGTACTTTTTCCAGGACTTTGGCACTACAATGCTGATTTTAATCACATTCAATGTTTATCACTCAGTTCAGCACTAAAAATCCATTGGCTGATGTTAAATGTCCATGGAAAGAGAAAGTTTTAAATGGAATCTATAGCACAAAGTGCTGGTGGGTGAGGCAAATACACATGCCATTATAGATAAGAGGAGGGCAAAAGCTGACTCTGTTCAGGGAGACTTAAAGTTACAGTCTGGAACCTCTCCCTGTGTTAAGCATCTGCATCTGCCATTTAGAGAATTGATTTGGTATTTTTGGATAGAGAAGGTGATGCTGATGCTAGTCTCTTCATGCTGTTGCCCAGTGCCTGCAGCACTCAGGAAATAGATGTTTAGTCCCTCCTTACCCAGAGTTGTAGCAAAACAATGTTTCCTACTGCCCAGCTATCTTGTACTTTGATACTGGGACTTTTTCCTGAGTGACTGCTAAGGAATGGTTCCTCTTGTTCTTTTTTTTTTTCCTTCTCTCTCTTTTTTTTTTTTTTTTTTTTTTTTTTTTTTCCCCCTGGTATTACAAAATGAGAAAGCTTAGCTGGTGGTTTGAAAAACAAATGTGAAGAGTGGCCTGAGTGGCCTTTCCTGTCCTATGATTAAAGTCCATTGTGTTACTGGAAGAAAAAGACTTGAACTTTACTAGAAAATAGTACCAAGGTATCTTATTGTAGTGGGTCTGTCGGAGCTGCTTTTCCCCACCCAGCCCTCACGCTGCAGCACTGGGAGCTGGAGGGTGTTGATAACACACCCATGTTATGACTGCCAGTGCTCACACGGCACCAGAGGATGGGGGGCAGGATGGGGGAGAGGATACAACCGACCTGAGCTGGCCAGTGGGATATTCCATACCATATGACATCAGATCAACTATAAAGGGAGAGGGCAGGAGGAGGATGGGGGAGCATTCTGCTTTGTCCTCCAAGCGGTTGCTATGTGTTCTGGAGCCCTGCTTCCTGGACTCGGCCTGACATTGCCTGCAGACAGGAAGTAGAGAATAACAACTTATCTATCATAACCCATGGCCCTTTGCTTCATGTCTTATTGTCTCCCTGTGTGCTGTGCTGAAGGGGATTGGGGGGAGTGATAGAAGGGCTTGGTGGGCACCTGGTGCCGTGCCGGGGTCAACCCACCACACTTATTTTGGAGGGAATGCTCTTTTGTAAAAAGCAGATCCTCAATGCCACTTATTTCAGTGAGAGCATGAATATAGTTGCCATGTTTTGCACTAATTTCAATGTTTTGTCTTGGCATGGTTTCAGAACATTGATCAAGCCAGATTGAGAAGGTGAAAAGTGAAGAAGGTGAAGGGACACTTCACTTTATGTCTGGAGTTGAATGTCTCAGGTATCTGCAGGCAGGGAGCCGTCCTGTCCCCCAGTGACAGTAGTTTGGAAAACAGGCAGAAGTTCTAGAGATGTAGTAACTTCATTGATGTAAAGTTAGTTGCCACAATCTCCCTGGAGTTGAAGAGAATTAGTGGAGCTGGAGCATCACAACCTTCAACTTTAGTATTCAAATTCTTGCCAATTCCCACTTTAGTGTGTAAGCCTCTTAATAGGCTTAACTATGTATACTGAATTAATATTTCATGTTGTCAAGGGTAGTAAAGTGCATCACCTAAGACACCTGCCTTTACAGGTGTAAACAGACACATTGCATTAATAGGCACTATAATTACCTTAAATTTGTTTTTAACTTGGCTCAAAAAAAATTAAGTCATCATTTATCAACAGCAATGGATCTATTGGATATTTATCATGTATGAATCATTACTAATAGGTGACTGAGCAAATAAACACTCCTCTGCCAGGTTGTGAGTATTGTGAGGTATTCTGAGTGACTTACTGAGAGGTAACAACATTAGATACCTTTTATACTGCATATAGAAGACACTATGTCTGAAGAAGGGAATAGAGTTTTAAGGAAATTTGACAACAAAACCTTGCCTTTGTCTGAGATCGGTGACACAGAAAAAGATTTGGTGGAGGGAAATGATAATACTCCTTAAACGTGAATTGAACTTCATTTCTCCATGCATCTCAAGGCATAAATATGTTCCAAGCAAATTTTAAAAGCTTTCAATTGCAATCAGCAGATGAAGTTACATCTGCTTTGCATCCATCCAGTTTACATCACTGCAGAATTTGGCACTGCTACTCTAGAAAGTTCTTACAGGGAAGACATTTAATTACTGGCGTGCTTTTATTTATTTATTTTTGTTTAAGATAAAATAATGATGAAACAACTGGATTTTATTCACTTACTTAAATGCATTTCTTGGGCCACTCATTAAACCATAACATTAAAATAACAGGGAGAACCATCTGGCTTTTTGAAGTTTTTTTCAATACATTACCAAACCACATAGAGTATTTTACCAGGAAATAATGTCTTCCTGGACAGTCTGGATTTTTTTTCCACATGTATGAAGGGAAATTGTCTATGTTTCTATCCATTTCTCACTTCAAAATAACTGGCTATCATGTGGTGAAGAATGCAGAATTATATCACGGCACTTTGTTTATGCTTATCTATAGGAAAAATGACCCATCTATTTGTGTACAATTATATTCCATGCATATTTTAATTTGTTTCTGCTTTAAGCTGTTTCCGTTGCCTGTATATGATCTGTTCACTTGACTTATCAAAAATAAAAGTTGAAGGATGAGCAGAACTACTGGATTGAATGAGTTATGAAAAGGTCTCTCATGAAGTCACATGCAAATCTGCAGAATCAAAGATCTGTCTGCCTGAAACCTCGTAAACCGGGAATAGTTCTATTTGAGTAGCTCTGCATAAAAATCTGACAGATAGTTTCTGATTTTTTGTCCTCAAAGGTGAAGACACAATCTTTGAAATTGATTCTTTAAGCATTCAAGAAATATTACATTCATGTAATATTTTAAGTGGTTTGAAAGGGTTATCATCTGACAGAAACTAAAGGCCTCAACTGAGAACTGTCTTAATTTCAGACTGGCGAGAAGGAAGGAAGGAAGGAAGGAAGGAAGGAAGGAAGGAAGGAAGGAA